>OY987212.1:40417433-41617433 GCA_963920805.1 Primula vulgaris | reverse complement strand
TTCACGTTTTGTAAGTACACACACATCCTCCAAGACTAACTATATCTATTAGGGAGTATTATACTTACGATCCTATTAGGTCATCTCCAACCATAAAACACTAAAATAGTGTAATTTTTACACTAAAATAGTGCAAATTTCACATTTTACGGTCTCCAACCCAACAACATCAAACATCACACTACAATGACTATTCCTCATAATATTCTTCTTTTTAACTTTAAAACAATTCTATAAAATATTTCATAAAAATTTCGTAACATATATTAACACTTTAATAATAATAATAATATTTCAGTTTTTACTTTACAAAACTACTAATGCTTTATTAATTAATATTTACACTAAAATAGTGTTGAAACTACCTTGAAGGGTGCAATAATGGGATAGTGTAGTACGTTGGAGTTGTCTTCCAAGCTTTATAGTCAACTGTTTGTTTTTTGTTATTTGTGATAGTACGTAATAGTTATATACCATTGGAAAATGACAAATTTAGTCCTATTTTTCTTCAAAAGTCTACTTTCAGTTCTGTATCTACAAAACGAAAAATGTATAGAACCTTTCTTGTATACTTGTTATCTTTTCAAATGATTTGGAGACAAAACATGCAAATTGCTGTATTGCTTTCAATCACTCATAGCAAGTCATAGACCCATACGAACATGAATATAAATAGGACAGGTTGCAAAGAAAAAAACTTGGAAACTAACAGGCCCCATAGTTTACTAAAAGTTCTACTTGACCTATATGTGATTAAATTTCAATAACAGTAGTAAAATTGTGTATCGTAGGGATGGCAAAAAATCCGTAAACCCAACCCGTGCGGATTGGAGTGGGTTGAGTGTCCCAAAAAAATTAATTCTTCCCGTTCCAACCCGTTATATATTTTACGGGTTGGGTTAGGGTTGAGGTTACCAAACCGTGGATTAATCCATCTCAACCCGTTTCAACCCGCAATATATATAAAAATATAAATATAAATATATTTGTATATACATTGTTTGTATTTAAAGATACTAAACTCCCGGTCTTATTATATTTTAGTTTTGTTACTTGTTCGTGAATGTTATAAACGTATTATGATTGATTTTAATTTTTATTTCTCTTTGAAACATACAATTTATTTTAAAATTTAGGTTGATTGTGCTAACTATGAAAAATAAAGGACCAAAATAAAAATTTAAGAATCAACCCGTCCTAATCCGTATTTTTTTTGCTGGTTGGGTCGGGTCGGGTTGGTGTTTTAATTGTAATGGGTTGAGTTGAGTTGAGATTTAAACTTTACCACTCCGTCTCAATCCATACCGCGATTTATTTTATAGCGTGGATTAGACTTGAGGTTAATCCTCTACAATTCGTCATGTACTCACCCTTACTAAAGCTTAAAGAAAAGAAACATATTTTTACTATTTTCTTAAGATTTAAGTTACGGAAAGGATTTAAATTTACTTGAGCAAGTTCATGATGATAAGAGAAGTACTGTATTTGAATAAATAAAAAATAGATTGGCTTCTTATTACTAAAACTTTGAATAAGACTAAGAGAGCAAATAATTCATAATTGTTGTAGGATATTATTGGGTCTATCTTGGACTTTCCTAGCATATGTAACTCTACCCTCTATTATATAAAGAGGGCCAGAGGTCTCTTGATGTATCTCTCTACAATCATATTAATGAATAAACACTTCGTCTGTTGTTTCTCCTATCTCTCTCTATATCTATACATATCTCTATATATCTATATAACGAGCTAATATGTCACACAACACGTTATCGGCACTTTGCTCGCGAAGAATAGGATATACGCTCACGGATATTGGAGATTTTTGGTAAACGGATGGATATTGGGTATTTATAAACCTTGAGGTTTATCCGGATTTTAGGGTTTTGCTATATCGACCTTCATCAACATACCGTGCGTAAGGTACCGAATTCAAAACTTAATTTATTCCATATATGTGATCGCACGTATTATTTTATGGATAACTAAAACATGATAAATATCCCGTAGTATATAATCCATGTGTATTAAGGTTTGTTACTTGTATGGATAACTATATATGATCGTAACACACATATTGTTGATTATAAAATCATATTTGTTGATAAGATCATACAAATAACCCAAATCATGTAATTGTAAAACATGTATTAATCTGTCGGATTAAATCTGCAACAAACTGAAACGTATGTACTGATTTGTAATTCTCTGAAAGCTGTAAACTATTCTGGAAATTACTCAAGGACTAAACTGAAACTTGTCTGAAATTATGGACTGAAGCAGTAATAATGCTGTAAATAGATATATAGTTTGCTGAAATTACACGGATAGTCCCTGTAGTATATTACATGTATAAAAACAGTATATATGTGTTATAAAAGTCAATATTCGGTCTAAATATACACACACATGCATATAATTTTTTTTATTAAAAGGCAAACGAATAAAAAAATTGCATGTAAATTGATTTGATTTGATTATGTTAGAATCTTCATGGATTGATTGATAATCTTAAATAGATTTGATTTGATATGTTAGAATCTTCATGAATTGATTGATAATCTTAAATAGATTTGATTTGATATGTTAGAATCTTCATGGATTGATTGATAATCTTAAATAGATTTGATTTGATATGTTAGAATCTTCATGAATTGATTGATAATCTTAAATAGATTTGATTTGATATGTTAGAATCTTTATGGATAGATTGATAATCTTAAATAGATTTGATTTGATATGATAGAATCTTTATAGATTGATTGATAATCTTAAATTGATTTGTTTATAATACCAAATCTACTGTATGATTAGATAGATCCTAAAATATATTTACTGCATGTTTATATATATATGGTTAATATAGACAGGTACAATCTATATTTAATTTATTGCCATGTTTATGATATGATAATTTGCGAAATCATATATTTTCACATTTAAGTTGGAAAAATTATGAACCTTCCCCAACTAGGCTCACCTATTTGGATACGATGTCTAGGAAAGATATAGGCGGAAGTCGATATCCTAATGAGGTCGGGTTTTAAGTGGCATTCGTGCCCTCCACCCTCACCGTCTTTCCTGGTCGTTTTTCAAGTAGAGCTACCGAAAGGGGTTGACTAAATAATAATTTCCCCGAGTGTGTTTATATAGTGATGTATGTTTCGCCGAATTGGTGTTTCAGTATCGACCCGTCGTTCGATCAATGAAAACCGATTCACATGAGAAGCAAAACTAATGTTTTCGAACCTGTCGTTTCGAAAAAAAAGTTTGTGCTTGTGCAAACCATAAACATATAAACCAGTCGTTTTATATGATAAATAATCCAGAACTCCCAACACATGTTGGATGCCATCTATGATAAGAAAATTCGCAAAACATACTTGCGAAATGACTGTTTAGACGTGATGTTATTCCGTCACCACATGTTAGTCACCCTGATGTGTGAAAATTTGATGCCCAAAATTTTTTTTTTGATGCCATCTTTGATGAGTAAAACACGAGTTTGTTGTTACCCTCGAGATGAATGCTAAGGCGTTGATTTTATTTCGTCGCCACATTTGAGACGTGATAACGTCTATGGTGAACAAATGTCTGAAATTGACATATTGGAGCTATCCTTCACCAAAATACTAGCTTGGAAATTGTATTCCATAAGCAGTATCGTGAATTTATATTAACCATGTTCCTTTATCGCCCATCTGTTATTGGATAAGAAAATTACCCCGGTGAGTAGTTTTAATCCTATTGGGTCAATGGCGAATTGTTTGCCTGATATTAATGCTCTTCGTGTAAATTTTTTTTCACGAATCGAGAACCGAGACAAGTGTTATTTGTCTCGAACTGTCACGATCCCGATGAATCGCCTAGCCAAGCGAGATTTTAGACAATCGTCAAAATCGAAAACCTGTGGCTCCAAGACAGTAATTGAAAGGAACAATATGGCCCATTGTCACAAAACAAGAGATAATGCTCAAGGAGCCAACTCTATGCTATAAAGACAAAGGTCATGCACGGTACTCCTTAAATAGTTCACAACTATTATAAAGGTGGAAAAACCGATGCTAATGTGGTTAAAGCTAATTGAAAGAAAACTCTTGAGACCCCCGATTTTGTGGCTCAAATGAGTTTGACACCTTTCTTTATTGATTTTGATAAATCATTGAGCCATTTTTTCGCTCATCTGGATTATGTTTTTCCATTTGGATTATGATTTTTCCATTTGGACATACTTTTGGATTATGGTTTGCCTGTTTTACGAAATTTCTCGAAATAATTTAAAGTGTTTTGAGCAAATTCCTTTGAAAAATGTGACCAAAGTTTAAATTATGAAATTTTAGGCAATACTTGTGGTGTAGTTGGTTTTTTGGAAATAGTGGGTAACAATGTACCATATAATTTCACCAACTACTTGCCTAAAAGAGCACTCAGTGACAACGATTCTGGACCTGTCGTTCCAAAATCGAAATCTTTGGTAAAGCCAAATTGATTTGTCAAATATGAGGCGTTATACTCATGCAGGTCCTGTCGTACCTTGTTGAGTTATAAAATATTCGAGAAAACCAGTGTTATCTGGTAATAGCTCATGAAAGAAATGAAATTTCTTTACATAGCCTCCGCTCAAAAACGTATTTTAGAGGAGTTGAAATGTCTTTCAAGTGGTTGCTACCACATTCTTTAAAGCATTCAAAGTTACCTTATCATTTCGCCTGTCGTCGAATGATAAATGATTTAGATGCTAAGACATGATTGTCTGTAGTATCGTTCGCCTGTCGTCGATTGATAAGAGCATTCTGATATTATGACATTGACCGGATGAGATATTCCCGGGTCAAAAGACGATGCTTGATTTATAATCACATAGCATTTGGATTCTCTCTGAGAATATATTTCGCGATTAATCCGAAATTCATGCCATTAATGCTCAAATTTGAAAGACTAGTATGTGTAAAGATCACGAAATGAACTCGTAGAATTCTTGTAAAGAATTGAAGGAGTTATTGTGGACTTATCCAACCATAAGACGGACCATAAATATAAATGGTTATGGTTGATGCATCGACAATATGGTCACATTTTAATGTTGTCCACATAAATGCAGCATTTTCCAAACTTTTAGCCCTATCATTAAGTTGATGGCTCATGATTCGGATTATCCTGAAAAGTCTAGTCGACTTGATAATTCCGAAGAGTAATAATCGAAATTTCGATTTGAATTACTTGAATTTGGAAATTGAAATTGAACATCCTGTCGATTATGTTCAGACCCAAATGGACTCACGGAAAGTTTGATGATGCTACTGCAAATGATTGCACGCATTTCTTGGTTTTGCGCACCAAGATTTATATTTTCGTGTGGGGTTATGCTATTTTGCTGCATTGGTCCGTTATGAGGCCCATAGAAACTCAAACACCATATGCGTACCAGTTGGTTACTGGTTATGAGCCAGAAGTCTCATATTAACGCGTGTTTAGAGTGATTAATTAATATTTTGATTGAGCCGCTCTAGCGTTCAAAATATGGACCTCTGAAGGGGAGATAAGTCGATTATGAATCTCCTGCCTATCATTTGATAGAGTAACCTTGGCAAGCGATCTCTTTACCGCATGATATGCGAAAGTGACATTGCTAAGACTGTTCTCCCCGTCGTTAGGGGGAGATTTGCACGTTACCGTTGATAAGGAACGACGTGAAGTAACGTGGAATAACCCACTCAGTCTTAGCTTGATCCCCAAAACTGCACTTAGTGATAAGTAAGTGCATAGACTCCCTCAAGTCTAACTAAATGTCAGACGCATTTAATGACTTTATGAGATGTCACGAGATCATTTATACCTGCTGCAAAATGCTTGCAAGGATAGACGTCCCTGTCGGACGCCGTGTTCCTGTCGTAACACGTTGCTTTGGCCAAACCCGCCAAGCAAAGGACGCTGCTGTCGGCCGTCAGTCTGTCATCCTTTCTAAGATATGAGGAAGTTGACCGGTTCTTAATTCGTTCAGCCCCAGAGGTGGTGAACTGAAACTCGTTCGTCGCACGAGATTATAAAGGATCTAGGAGATGTGTGATTCCTCTTCATCCTAAGAATCCCGAAATATCTGTCGATCATGATATCTTAGACGATATTGAAGCGAAACGAGACTGCCATTGATTACTTGTTCATATATTCGGTGACGACTGATAATATGAGCAAATTATGATAGGGAACCATGAACCGTTGCCTGAAGTCAACGTAGAATAGACTGGACTAATGGAAACTTGCAATCCAAGTAGACTCCTTAGCGAAAGTGTGTTCGGACCTGTAGCTCCAACACCACCAATGTTAAACGAGTTCGTTTATTTGGTTATTCGTAAGGAAAAGTGATGAGAATAATGAGATTGTAGAATGCTCGCCTAGTAGCGCAAGGCTTCTCTCACACCTTGGAATTGATTACGAGATGGTTGATTTTCTCGTAATGGACGTTATAATAGTCACCTACTTTATCAGTTTAGTAGTTTCCGAAAAACTGATTATGCAGCATGCAATTGTGGTCACGGTTTTATCTCTATGGGGATTTAGACAAAAAGATATAGATGAAGGTCCCTGTGTGACTTCATGTGCTTGAATCAAGTAGTTCCTGACCACGGAACACGATCTCAATTGACTGAGACGTTCACTATATGGATTAATATAATCCGAGCGGATGTGGTATACCGCCTAAGTGAGTACTTGATTAGCTTGGGATACTTGAACAAGTATTATGCCCTTGCGTGTTTTATTACGCGATCCATTTTTGGATTTGCCTTCGAGATGAAGGATCTTGGGAAGACACGGTAGTGACTCGGCCTGATGATCGAGTCCCGTAAAGATTGAATCTAAGTCCATGATTCAGACTACACCCAGAAGGTGTTATGACGTTGTAGTCATCATGACGCTAAGTCGTCAGATTCTCCCATGATCGTTCGATCACTAGACATTGATATAGACCCAGTCTGTCCCTGATGTGACGATGAAGAGATATTGAACCATGATGTTCATATTTAAGTACAATAAGCACATCATTGTACTTGGTCTAATGTACTAGGACGAACATCTTGTCTGCTGTGAATGGTATAGCTCGACACAGCATCGCGCTAACACGCTGCCATCGAAATGGCACTAAAGACACATTCCCTTACCTTATGGTAATTTTGGAATGAGGGCTTGTCTTATCCCATTTTGCGTCATCGAGTGTACCTACCCCATTTGGTACTCGAATTAACGCAACCCTTTTTCGGTTATACCGATGCTGGTTACTTATCAGACCCGCATAAGGGATATTCCTTACATGGTCTGTCTTTACCATTAGGAATAAGGCGATATCTTGGAGGTCTTGGAATGACTCCAAACGAATCACTCTGATTTCGTGCTCTATGAGACGACTAGAGAGTGTATATGGCTTCGAGCTCGTATTAGCCATATTTGAATTACATATGCTCTGTCTCACGATCCAGATAAAACACTTGTCTTATTTGAGGACAACTTGTTGTTATCAATCAAGAGAGACATGACTAGATTATGTTATTTAGCATTTTTCGCCGAAATAAATCTTCACATATGAAGTTTAAGAGCATCCATTTGAATGCTCGTTCTATTCCACGTTAGATTTTCTTGCATCCAGTCGTGTGTAAGTAAATGAAGCATCCAGTCGAATGTTTATACTCTTTCTTGAAATATGAAATCCTTGCACCCTGTCGTGTGCAAGTGAGGGGGAGCATCCAGGTGAATGCTTATTGCACTAATTACTACTTAGTCGAAATCCTCGCACCCTGTCGTGTGCAAGTGAGGGGGAGCATCCAGTCGTATGCTCGTGTACTCTTTTTGTCCTTAGACCAAGGTTTTTTTCCCACTGGGTTTTCCTTGGCAAGGTTTTTAGCGAGACACGTTCCCATCTTATCTCACTTAAGATTGCCGAAATTAGGGGGAGTATCCTGTTGTATACTTCTTACCACTGTGTACTCTTTTGTCCTTCGACTAGAGGTTTTTCCCACTGGGTTTACTCTAGCAAGGTTTTGATGAGGCACCTGTTTTGTGGTTGATCTCTACGACTACCATTGTTGCACTCTTTTTCCTTCGACTAGAGATTTTCCCATTGGGTTTGCTCTGGCAAGGTTTTGATGAGGCACACTGTTTTGTGGTTAGTTACTTACATGATATTTCGGCCTATATCATTCGGCTACACAGTTTCTCCTAGGTACCGGTTTTGTCCCACACTGGGTTTTCCGTCCCTAAGGTTTTTATGTGTTTAGCACTGCGAATGAACTCGACTCACATCGACAGCATGAAGACGAAGAAATCAAGACGTCCAAAGGGGGAGTGTTGTAGGATATTATTGGGTCTATCTTGGACTTTCCTAGCATATGTAACTCTACCCTCTATTATATAAAGAGGGTCAGAGGTCTCTTGATGTATCTCTCTACAATCATATTAATGAATAAACACTTCGTCTGTTGTTTCTCCTATCTCTCTCTATATCTATACATATCTCTATATATCTATATAACGAGCTAATATGTCACACAACAATAATCACATATTAATAAAAAAATATATATATATAACGTGGTTATAATAATGATCCCACATATTGTGCGGGCATTCTTACTAGTACTTACTTATTAAACATGTTATAAGTAACAATGACGACTCCAGAATATACTGGATAAATTCTTTTACTATAAAATTTTATGGTTTTATGGTGGAAGTTCATACATAAAAAACTTGACTTGTTAAATAATGATACTTGTGTCATAGCATTGAAATTATGAACCTTTTTGCATAAGTTGACATCAATACCCTGTCACAGACTCACCATCTGAACATTTCATTTTCCGTACTCGCACATTGGGCTATCTCTACAGCCAATCTTTTTTTTTTAAAAACATATATTTATCAATTCAAATCTGCATACAAACGAGACCCTAAATTGTCGTTAGGAACACAAAATACAGTATTTGATCTACTACATCTAGCAGCATTTGCTAACCAATTCGCAGGTTTGTTGGCGCGTCTTCGACACCACTCAAAACTGTAATTTTTGTTGCCGGAGATGTTAATAATGTCTTTCACGATAATCTCGACCTCCGAAGGCACTAGATAACTACAGTCAATCTTGTTACCTTATAGATAAGAGTGATGGCATTGATAGACATTCAAAAGGGTAAAATCAAACCGATTAAAGCCGGTCGTATGTATTCTACTTGCATCCATTCATCATATTCAAAGTTCCCAAGTGATGAACAAGAGCGAGCAAACGAAGAAATGTCGGCAACGGCTTTTAAGCGAATAAGATGGCTTGTCGGAAAGATACAATTTAAGTTCTCCTAAACTAATTGTAACAATTCTGGAAACTAAAACAACCCGCGTGTAATAAGCTGACCACAGAATCAAAACCAAGCTTCAAGACGTGAATTTAAAACCATCCAATTTGCTGCTGTATTTGTATCAAAAAAACACATTTGATGGAAGAATAGTACAATTCACAATAAACACGAAGGGATAGTTTTACAGACAACAGCTATTCACCATCCCAGAAAAGAAAAGAAAATGACACATTTCATTCACTCAACTTCAGCAAGGCTGCAATTTCGTGAAATTCAAAATCTCCAACTTCGAGCACATGAAAATGACACATTTCTTGGCAAGACTTGTAGAGGAAACGAGATCATTCTAGTCGTTCACATGAAATCATACTCATCGTAACCTTCATATGCACTAACTACTGCCTCATCATCAGGCTTATCAACCTGTAGCCTTTCTTTTTGGCTCCTGTAAGTTACATTACCAAACTAACTTGAGTTAACTCGAAATTTGTAATAATAAGTTATTTAACAAAATTATAATGATAACAAGATAGGCAAAGTGGCATATCAGCTTAAAAGTTTTTAGCCTTTCCATGCGGGTGAACAGAAAGAATTTAGGTTTAACACTTGCCAGCCAACTTCACTACTACTTTAAAGCAAGTTTTTTGAAATCTGCAAAGAAAGAAACTGAAATTTATGACAAGAAACATATGTCCTCTCAACCTCTCCCGTGATTTCCTCTATCATCCGTCCATTATATGTATATCTCATTTCAAATTAAGTATTTTGAATCCATTATTTCATGGCAACCTGAATGAAACAAACAGTCTGGAGATGTGACTATTAAGCCAAACTTCAGTCTCCGCTTTTCAAACATCAGAACTCTTTACCCAGTATATATTCGTTAAATTTAATCTCATAATCTGTAGGTCTTTTAAAAAACTGCCCAACCAAAAAAAAACCAGTTTACCAAACCACATTCTATGGAAAACCGGAAAACAGCGTTAAGTGGGTAGTTACCTTGGGAATTGGTGTTGCTGATCAAGCCATACTTTGCGGCATAGCGTCTACATGCGTAAACACAACATGTGGGATCTGAATTCTGAGTTGTCTAACTCGGTCCTTAGCTGTTTGTTAAATTCCATGGCCATTTCATTTTAGTATCTGATACACCCAAACTTGTCCAAATAACCAGCCTAGGGATTTTGCATGTAGAAAGTTACAACTGGAAAACACCCGAATACCCGATTGATCATGTGTCAGGTATCCAAAAAGTCCCCTTTGATACATACCCTGTCACATGTTTACACAAACATATCAAACATAATGGTAGCATATTTTGGTAACTATAAAAACCAAGACCTTAATACGATTATCATTCTTATAGATTTAATATGGACCATTACCTACACCATCTTGAATTTTCAATTTCGTACCATGTACTAACACCTTTTCCCAGTTTAGTACTCTATACCTCTGTTTTAAGAGGACTGCTCCAAAGCTCAAAGAGCTCGACGTTGCTTGCTTCAAACTGTAAAAGAGCCTGAGTAGTTATCATGTTCCAAATCAATTTCTTCCATATTCAACATCGACTTTGCGATCCTATCCAACATGAGATGAACTCTGTTCATCTCAGGGTGAGACAAATCTCCAACTAAAAACTCATAAACATTACCGTCGATTTCAATCAAGCTACACCCAGGTGATTTCTTTACACCGAGAGATTTCATTCTATCTCTAACCTTCATTACGTCTTCCCATCTCTCAACCGATGCATACATATTCGCCATGAGAGTATAAGCACCTGAATCCCTATATTCTAAATCCGCAAGCCTTCTAACCAAACGCTCACCCATCTCAAAATAACCATAAGTTCTACAAGCACTTAATAAAGTACCATACAATGGAACTAAAATCTCATTATTCTTATCCGGTAATTCTTCAATTAGTTTCTCGGCTTCGTCTAGTTGACCAGAACGACCAAGGAGGTCTAGAAAACACCCGTAGTGTTCTAACTTAGGTTCGACTTGATACATTCTCATCGAACTAAAACACTTTCGTCCCTCCTTAACGAATCCACCATGACTACAAGCAGTAAGAACGCTGATAAATGTAATATCATCGGGTCTAAAACCGGCTAATTTCATCTCCGAGAACAAATTAAGGGCTTCTCTGGTCTTTCCATTGGTCGCAAGTCCATAGATAATCGAAGTCCATAAAGCTGTGTCTTTCTCTTTCAATTCACGAAAGATCTTAAGGGACTTTTCTATACAACCGCACTTTGCATACATGTCGATAAGAGCCGTACCAACAATAGCATCGATTTTCAAATTATTTTCATAAATATATTCATGTATCCATTTTCCTTGTTCCAATGCACCCAACTGAGCACAACCCGAAAGGAGAGCTACTATTGTATAGATATCCGGTTTTACCCTTCTAATCTGCATCTCCCTAAACAAATCAACCGCCTCTTCAACGCGGTTAAACTGAACGTATCCATTAATCATAGCAGTCCAAAGAACAATATCTCTCGATGGACTTCTCTCAAACAAAAGTCTAGCTTCGTCTAACTCCCCACTATTCGAGTACCCAGAGACCATACTAGTCCAGCATATCAAGTTTTTCACCGGCATAGCATCAAAAATCTGCCTTGCTATATCTAAATACCCACACTTCGAGTACATATCCAGCAAAGCATTGCTGATTATGTTTGTATATCCAAACTCATTCGCAACGTACGAGTGGATCTCCCTACCAAGATCCAATCTTCTCAACGCGGTACAAGCCGAAAGAGTACTAACAATCGTAGCCTCATCAGGCTTCAAAATACCTTCGTATTTCATCCGTTGAAATACGTTAATAGCATCATTGAACCGACCACATCTAACATAACCGGAAATCAAAACATTCCAAGAAACCGAATCCTTCTCAGGCATTTCATCGAAAAGCTTCTCCACAATATATACACACCCAAATTCAGCATACATATCCATCATCGAGTTACATACGTAACAATCGTACTCAATCCCACATTTTATCACAAACCCATGAAATTTTTGACCTAACAAAACATCACCCAACCGAGCAATCGCCTTGAAAACAAACGGGTACGTGAAATTATCGGCCCACAAACCCTGTACCCTAAGCTGGTCAAATAAAGACAAAATCTTTTTAAATTTTTTGTCTTTAACAAACGCCTTGATCATCAAGTTATAGCTAAAAAGAGACGGGTTTTCAACGAAAATAAAGGTTCTTTCGGCGTACCTAAGGTTACCCAACAATGGGTCGGTGGCGAAAACTAGGGTTTTGTTGAGAATGTCTTTGTTTTGTTCAAATCCAGTTTTGAAAATGTGGGTTTGGATTTGTTTTAGTTGGTAAGTTGATTTACAAGCTTTTAGGAGGTTTATGTAATGTTGCTTGGTGGTGACACGTGGATTAATGGTGGTGGTTGAGAAATGGCGGGTAATGGGTTTGAAGAGTAATAGTTTTAGATGATAATTCATTTTTTGGAAAATGATTTTGTGTTTGTCACATGAAATAGTTTTATCAATTTATTTAAGTTGCAAACATGAGTGAGTAAAAGTTGGTTCTTTTTATGGAAAATCAAAATACAAGTCAGTCCAAGTAAAAACTAAAACGTACCGATAAGTCATTAATCGGTTTGGTTTGGTTTTTGACTTTATTATTAACCGAAATTAAAACAGATCAACCTAGACCAAATCATCCGCCGGGCTTTGTAAAAGCCAAATAATCCGATTAACTTAGGTGCCCACTAATAAAAGGCACCGGAAAAATAAATTATCGTAAAAATGTATATCTATACAGTTTCAAGTTGAAATATAACATTTTAGTGCAACTGTATAGTGTTCATAATGCATATAGTGTAGTGGATGATAGCCCTCTTTCACATATTAAAAGTTGGTAGTTCAAATCTTCTGCTCAACAATTTCTTTTTTATTTTCATTTTGAAATGTAAAAAAACACAGACATAGTGTTTTCAGGGCACGGATTCAATACCTCTCAGGTACAAATGAGAGTAATGCACCGTTAGCCTACATCAAATATATGTAAGTATGTTGCAATTAGTTAAGTATTTCATATTTTAATGGTTTGGTTTTATTCTTCTAAAGGCGCTTTTTTCTTTTGTGATAAATTGATGACTTAGGTGCTCAAGGTCATAGGACCGGCCTGATCATCTATAGTCGGTTTGATTTGGCTTGGTTTGATCGGTTTCTACCATTATTCATGCGTGACGGACAGCGACAAGTTTCATTGATAATTATGATGAGTCATTTAGGAAATGTTTTTGTGTAGTTACAAGAAAAGAGATGGTTATGTCAATTTATTTAAACTTGCAATTTGTAAACATGAGAGAGAATTAGTTGGGTTGATTTGTTCCTTTTTTTTGGAAAATACAAAAGTAATCGTAATCGATTTGGTTTGGTTTGGTTTCGATCAAGTTATTAAATGAAATCAAACTAAACAACCCAATTTCCGTCGGTTTGATTTGTAACTATCATAATTGATGTGTGACGGTTTAACTATATAAACATGTGGTTTCAAACAACACCAATGCAAAAGTGGAGTAATTATGTAGAATTTAGTCAGCTGGATATATTAGCCACTTCAAAAAATTCAAGGTCGAATTATCTCAGATTGGAGTCTACACGATTGAATCGGGTTAGTTTTTCAGGAATTTAATAACAAAATCAATAAAAAGATAGTCGGTCTACTTTAGTTTCGTTTTTTAACTAAATAATCATGCTGAAACAGACCAAGTCAATCATAGTCTGCATGGTTTGGCTCCGATCGGCCAAGTATGGCTGGTTTGACTTTAATGCGATAAAAACACAGAATTTTAAACAACAGCTTTAGAACTTTGCAACTTATTTTCAAAATAAAATTCATAATCATAACATTGAATAACAACTACAGTCTACATAGCAATAATAGTTTAAACATAAAATGTGTATTTATAAATAAAAATAGCAAGTAACCAAAAAAACCACAACTCATATATATAAATATATAATTTTAAAAGTAAACATTGTACAATCTCACACAGAAAATGAAAAAAAAATGTGCTGCAATCCTTTACCACAGTACACACAATCACGCACGGTTATTTGTTTAGTTAAAGCATTTAATCAGTTGAGCTGGGGATCTTTTAAAATTCTTACGAAGCTAAGGTCATCCATTTTTAAGCTACTAGGTTTTCCATGACAAGAAACTCCGAAAACCAAAGCTTTTAAGCTGATCAACCAGTTGTAATTGAGCTTTTAAGTAAAAAGCAAGAAAGAAAAATTGAGCTAAAAAGCTGCAATCAAATAGGGACCACTGACTGGTCATTCCGCATCAACGTGATATGCACTTCACGAATAAATGAGTTATGCTTTACCGGTTTACCCAGAACATATCATTATTAACACAAGCGTAAAAATGCACCGAAAACCAAAAGGCAAAGTCGAACTAAAATCTCATTAATAAAGAGCGCTACACTAGACAGACGGAAAAAGTATTTCACTGTCATCTAGTAATATATTCTGGTTAAAAAAAAACATCTAATATATTCGGATTATCTTTACAGAAAGCGTTCAGAAATTCAACTGAGCAAGATAATAAAAATGATAAACATCAAAAGACATCACAACCAATCCGAGCATGCCTGCTGTTAGGTTTCTTCTGCTTTTCTTGCATTCGAGAAAAAAAACACAAGCCTCCTAAAAGTACGAGACCGCCACTTGGATCGAGTTGCATCAAATAAAAGATAGGTGCATATATCACAGCTTTCAACCCTTCTCTACCAAATGAAACCTGCAAAGAGGAATTTAAGGTATTTACAATGAGAAATAGGTTAATCCGAATTACAGTGAAGCTGAGCAAGAACAGAGAAACCCAAAAACAATCATTCATATACAGTGAGGGGGATTGGTACATTGCCGTTACATAAAAAAAGTTTCTTAAGGAAATACTGTCAGAACTTGGGGTTTATCGCACTGCCATGTCACCATTGTGATCTCTACCTATGTATTATTACAACAATGGTTGTATAGTTCCAAAACAAACTCAAGCTGGTACTCATTATTTCAATAAATTTGAAGAAAATAAAAAATATTAGCAAAATTATTTATAAGAACAGATAAAAAACTAAGAAGTTCAAATATGCATGGCCCATGTTGAATTATTATGCTAATTTCTTCATCGTCTCTGCAACTTCATAAAAAATCAAGCCAGTACTCAAACTTTTTGCATCATTACGGGTTTAAAACATCTAACACACATAAAGGAGTAAAAAATATATCGCCTTCTAATATAAAACTCAAATAGCAAAGAGATACAAGAAAATAGATACAAGATATTTAATAAAATGAAGGCAATTTTTTTACCGTAATAAAATTAGGTACGCTTACCTGCTACTATCTCAAAATTGATTGGGACTTAATGAAATCACATCATGTTAGTCGGGCCTAATTGCTTTAATTCAAAACTACTTGGGCCAATACTACAATTATGTATAAAAGAAAAAAAAAACTTTATCATCCCTTCCATCTCATCACAGCTATTAAACCTCAGGTCACCATTCTTATCCTACCACCGATTACCCACATCTCCTCCACCGCCCATGATCTTTCATCGTCCACTGATTCTACCCCCTCCTTTTCCTCTATCATCCGCCCTTTCCCCCTACACCTGCCAGCACCTCCATGTATATATATATTCATGTCCATCCAAGTATATATGTATATCTAAATCTATTATATCATATATCATTGTATTTTATTTTCATTTAAAACCTTTGATCTGATCTAATGGTGTGTTTCTCTTTTTGTTACTTTATATTTTACCTTTAGATGTGAACTGAATAATCGAATAGGTAAAACGACTTATTTACCCCTGACTTTAACAGGCAGAGTAAGAAGACATCATCCATTTCCATCAATACAAAATCATAGAGAATCGGTAGTTTAGTGCACTAATCAAAAAGATTGATATTAGGTGTTGATACAACGGACTTTTCTTAATCTGCACGAGGTAACTGTAGAATAAGTACAACCGAAGATTATACCATAGTGAAACTTCATCCGTCGGGATAAGATAGTCTTGTTCAAGATTTCACACAGATTAAGAAAAGTAAGCTGTAGCAATAATTAGATTCACATTCTTAGTTTCTTACTATAATAACAAGTAACAACCACTCAATTGATAACCCAGGAAACACAGCTAGTGTATTGTTAATAACTATGCGTATTCAGTATAAGTATTTTAAGAGGTTAAAACATTAATTACAAACGAAAAAAGCTGGACTAAAAATCTGGGACAAATGAAAATAATCCTGCATTCCCGTAAAGGTAGTTCTATTTCCATACAGATTATGAAAATATTAATTGGTATGTAGGTATCCATCTTCTTTACACATACCCCTCCATTAATATTCCAATAACACTATTTAGTAATCTCAATATATTTTATAGGGAGAGGTGATATAGGTGAACCAAGCAATTGATGCAAGTTTGAAGTTTATAAAAAGAAAGTGGACTATGATTTGAGACAGATAAAAAAGCGAAAACAGGATGACCATTGCGGGATGGAGGGAGTAGAAAGCAAAAACTATCTATATGAGACAAAGGGATTATATAAATTATACTCTTTCCAAAAAAATAAATCATATATGCACTTACATATAGCTCAGCATTCCAACAAAAACTCCTTGCAAGAAGACTTGTTATGCCCCGCCCCTTTGCACCTGCTGCACTGTAGCTGCCGTTTCGCCATTTCTTGAGAAGCACTGCGCTTAGTAGAAGGACGACCTGGGGGCCTTCTAGTAGGAGGTGGCGTCACATTCACAATTGATTGTGTCGAATCTTTTTTCAAAGGCCCGTCCATTGTAGGAACAGGGTGTATATTCTCTGAATATGTTAACCTGTTGATGCAGATTATAATAAAGGTAAAAACTCAAAATCTATTGTCAAAATCAAACTCTAATTTGATAAATAAACTGAGAATTAACCCTTTACCAGAAAGGGGATCTTTATTCTTTAAGTACCAAACCTAAATAAAAGAATACAAACTTCGATATTTACTCCATTCCCATATGTTTTAGTTTTACCATAAAAGCCCTATTCATAACTAAAATAAAATTGAATCACTTTTGGAACACCAGAGGATGCACACTATAAAAAGGCACATTCTTTGACCCTTCTAAAACACACAACAACTCTCTCCGTCCCTAAACAATGGCGAAGTTTCAATTTAGGCCCATCTCGAAAAATAGTCCATTTACCTGACTTAAAAGAAAGGCAACGTGGTTAGTTGCTTAGTTTACTAAAAACCGACCTCATTTTGTTGATTTTCTATATTATCTAAAGTCATTTAATTGGGGTTATATCAGGAACAATAATGTCAAAAGATACCATTTTAACTATATTGAAGTACTAAAATGAAAAGACATAAGAAATGAAAAGTCACTTTATTTAATAACCAAAAAAAGCGAAATAAATAAGCTGCATCACCTGTAGCTGTCTGCAGTTAAATATCTAGAACAGATATCATAAGGGTTACGCCCAAGACAACTAATCACCGCTATAGCATGACAACAAGGCAACCCAGTTAGCTGCCACCCTTTACAACTACAATCCCATTGATCAATATCAACAACTTCGGTTGTTTCTCCTCTGACCTCGAATTTACTACCAACAGAAATCAAAACTTGAAGAGAACGTACTTTTGAGTTTTCCTTTTTCAGCAACTCCTCCATTGAAGGGGTTAGTCTTGTCAACCATTGGTTCGATTCCTCGCGACGGTTATAAATTAGTTCTGTTATTTTCACGCGTATGGCTTCGATCATTTGGATTATAGGTAACTCGTTAGCCTCCGAGGCCCAACTGTAAAATAATTCTCCAAAATTGGATGTCAAATGACTATATCTTGCACCAGGAAAGTAC
Organism: Primula vulgaris; assembly: GCA_963920805.1. Taxonomy (NCBI): domain Eukaryota; kingdom Viridiplantae; phylum Streptophyta; class Magnoliopsida; order Ericales; family Primulaceae; genus Primula; species Primula vulgaris. The sequence goes on along the minus strand of OY987212.1, from coordinate 41,599,166 downwards.
GCGTTCGCCCAGTGTGCAGGTTCACTTTGCATAACCCAATTATAAGCTTCTAAGGAAATATTCTTTATATTTTCAACACGGTGCAAAAAGCCAGCTGGCTTAGGGGCATAAGCAGCAGCGAAAAAATCCTCAACCATAAGCCGCTTAACTTCGTGAGAGAACTGGCCTTTTAAGTCTCTAATAAGCTGTTCAGAAAGATAATGGATGCAATACCCATGGTGAACACCCACGTCGCTAAATATCTCGGCAATCGACTCTTTTATACCTTTTTCTTTACTCGCAACGATAGTTAAGCCATGAGTATTAGACAAAGCCGTTTTCAATTGAAGCAAAAACCAATGCCAATTCTCATTGGTTTCCAAGTCCACAACAGCAAAAGCAATTGGAAAAACACCGTCATCCCCGTCAGCAGCTGTAGCAGCCAATAACATTCCTTGGTATTTAGATTTTAAAGGTACACTGTCGAGAAAAATCAAAGGACGACAACCTTGTTGAAACCCAGACAATGAAGCATGGAACGACACAAACACGCTTTGGAAACTCGAATCCTGTTTCGTCGTGAAAGTAGCTAAGCTACCGGGATTTGTCTCCATTATCTTCGTGCAATAAAGAGGTAATTTTTTATAAGCATCTTTATACGAACCCTGCAGCTGTTCCTTAGCAATCTCTTTCCCACGCCATGCCTGCACATAGTTTAATTGAACTCCATATTCTTGTTTTATATCAGTAACAATATCTTTCGGCTTATAGCTAGGGTCAGCTCTAAGCCTTTCCTTAATAAGACTAGCGACCCAACTCCTAGTAGCCTGGTGATTCATCGTCATAGCGCCCCCTTCACAGGTATGTGTGGCGTTCATTTTTTTGATAGAAAATAAATTGGTGGTTGGGAGCCTCGACGCGTGAATTCTCCATAAACACCCCTCGGCCTTGCATTTTACGGTCACACGGTGGCTGTCATTTTTCTTAAATTTAACAGCAAAATGATTTGCGATAGCATATTTTCTCACAGACTCACGGAAGTCATGGACGCTGTTAAATCTTTGTCCAACACCTGTTATGTTGTTCTGCCACTGTTGGGTGGCTCGGATTTGGTTCTCGTCCATGGGGAGAGCTGGGAGCGATTGTGCGAAAGTGGGGATATGGATGTCGTTTACAACATTTGGGGTGTCGTCTACGATTGCAAAAGACGAATCAAATAGGTCGATGTGCTGGGTTGTGTTTTCTACGGTATCTAGAGCTGTATCGTCCACCATGTCCCCACCTTCCTCGGATACACTTGTCTGGCTTGACCTGCAGATGAGAAAAAATCATTTTACATGAGCAAAAGCTCTTGAAAAGAAAATTAAGAATTTTAAAACTTAAAAGGTTCGACTTTACCCATTTACTCGGATTGGTTAGAAACAACAATAAAACCATATCCAACATTCACAAAGAAATATCCTAATAGTCTGCCAACATTTGGGACCCAAACAAATTGTTAGCCTGAAGAAATATCATAAAATGTACCACGCACCAAAACGCATACGAAAAGGTAGATATTCTCTCCATTAAAATTCATTAAGAGATGTTAACAGAGTACAAATTAATAGGGAGAAAACTATGCATTAAGAAAACTATCTATTGAATTCAAGTTAACTAAAAAGTTTAGTTTACCAATCTATTCATGTTGGTTAGCAACTATGGAAGAACCATATAGAATATTCACAAACTAAATTCGACACAGTTTGCTAAACATTTGGGCATAATAATTGATGGCTTAATGAAAATTCATCAAATGTAAAAGCAGCAAAGGCTTACAACTAATGCTGTTTTATCCTTTTAAACCCCATACAAAACACGCCTTGCACGCCATGTCATTAACTCGATCCATCCCTAAAGAAACGATAACTTTACTATTTAGTGAAGTCTCAAAATGGTTGTTAATATTTTTTTACCTCTTTTGCCTTTCGTTTATGGTAAAATATGCCTCCTTCGTCCTCTTACAAAACATACCTTATGTACCCTGTTAACTACTAAGTCGGTCCCAAATTAAGTGATCATTATTCAATTCCAAGGATTTCGAAGTTGGTTGTTTTATCGAGTTGATGTACCTCTTTCCCCATCTCATTTATAGTGAAAAAAGGTTTATGTGGTTCAAAATTAAAAATTCCAAACATGCAACTAATTTTAGACGGAGAGGGTAGCAAGAGCGGTACCTACTAAGAGGCGGAGGCACGTTTACGACATCAGGAACAGCAACTTCCTCCCTCAATATATATATATCAGCAGTCGCCAAGTTGCCATGAAAACTGATCATACGTTTGAGGTCTTTTTGATTGGAGATTGAGATGGGGGTCTCTTTGTTACCAGGGAGAAAATATTTAATGGAAACAGTACCAAAATCGAAATTGAACATTTCGAGCAGCTCTGCCTTGAAATCAGCAAATTTCATCTTATCTTCAATCTCCATTGCATGAGCATCCCCACCTTTATATTTCAAGGAACCATCTTCTTCAGTCACAAATTCACCGCCAAATTGACAAATAGCTATAATTTTATGTCCAGCCATCACCTGATAATTGTGATAAAACAAATATTATTTTTCAGTAACTAGAACCATTGTAAAACAAGGAAATTCACCAGTGAACCGCATCACAATAGAGATATGAAAGGTTACAAGTCCTTCTATAGTTCAGAGGTCGAGTTTCTGCACTACTAATTACCTTTGTAAGGCATAAGGTCTCCAGGTATGGTATGTAATAGTACCACAACTGGCATACAAGATGATAGATCTGATAAACCAAAAGTTCGCAGCTTGTATCTATGCTCGCCACATGCTCTTATTTGAAAACCTTTTAGATCCATAAAGATAGCTTCAACTATCATACATGGATAAACTACTGAACTGAGTTTACCTGATCAGGTCTAAGAGATCCGCTTGTTACGTTAGATAAAACACACTCAAAACAGAACAATATAAGGAGAATATAAAGAGAAAAGTAATTGGCGAAACTGCAACTTTGATTAATAATCAAAATAACCGTTACAATTTATTAACTGCTAAACTTTAATCAACTTTAAAGTTTAACGAGACAGCTTTTGTTTGGCTGACTGCTATCTAACTTAGGGAATGCCTAAGCTATTTATAGGCTATAACTAATCCTATAACAAGTAGGATTATGACAACTTATTTCTAGTTCAACAGGATTAAGACCAGAATAACTCCTAGTTCAATAAGGAGTCTGAATAATCTCTAATCCTAATACCAACTAGACTTGGTTCTAACAGTCATGCTCATCCTAATACTAAGGGGTATCCTCCTGGATCATTACCAAAGCGGAACCTTAAAGCACGATGTTTATGCAAATCAAAAAAATAGAACAGAATGCAAGTTGTTCTATAGTGAATGTTAATTCACCAAAATATAATTTTGACTCTAAAAGAATGCATTCATATGTATTGATATCATATCTCATGCCAACAACAATGCACTTCGCTCCCGATCTCTCTCTCTACTCCATTCCGTATCTTACTCAACTCTAAGATGTTTAAAACTTTACCCCAAGACTACCAGACCATACAAAAATGATAGATCAAAACAAGAAAAAGGACCGCTTTAAGTAGCCAATCAATTCGTAATCCTCCATTTACAGGTCTGCGTAAAAATATCTACAATAAGATACCGACAAACATAAAAACGCGAATCTTTTTCAAAATCAAATAATTATTAAGAAAATTAAATTGATCAATTACATCCAGTTAATTGACAAATATACTGATTCTCTCTCTTTTTGTTCCGAGTGCTTATATCAATGACTGGTACAGAAAAACTTATTAACTAAGACAAAATTTTAATATCATTCTATATATAGAGACCAGTCTGAATAAGTAAATACCCATCGGTCTAGCAGTATAGATTTCGTGATTCTTAACAATCCAGTGACCAAGGAAATAAATGAAGCCATTACGCATACAACGATGGCAAATTAATGAAACTCTAAGATTTGAAATAGGAAAATAATAACTATTTATGCAATTAATACTTGAGCAACTTCACTATACATACAACCAACCCTTCTTGTACCTAATAATGCTACCTCTTAAATAGCGAATCGAAGAGGCGTGATGAGAAATTGTTAATTCAGGGTTATAAATGGTCGACAGAATTAGCACTCATAATTATCTACATATATGAAGAGATCAAAACATATAAACAATGAATATTCATGAAACCCGGAGATTTCAAAAAGGTAAGTACATCTACTTAATCAATGAAAAGAGAGCTGGTTCACAATATATACAATAAGTCGCCAAATCGAATTTGGGGAAAAGGGAGGGAAATAAATACAAAATTGTCCTAAAATCATGTACCTTACACCTTATGACACAGAATGGAAAGATGGGTAATCATCACATTGGGGTTTTATATGACAAATATAATAAGCAATTTAGCACCTTTAGATTTAAGTAGACATTCAAAGGCATGAAACAGTGGAGATATATAGTAAAAAAGGCGTATAAACAGCACCTATTACACACATATAAAGCGATCAAAGCATATAACAGACAAATCTTTATCAAACTCTAAGACTTTTAAAATGCAAAAAAACAATTAATCAATTGAAAAATATAGTTACTTCTCAATACATAAACAAACCAAGTCCTCAAAATTGAACAAAAATGGGGAAGCTAAGCCCAAAATATCCCCAAAACCAAAACAAGTACACTTTTTAAGAGATAAGCAAACATGGGTATTAATCGATTACGGGTTTTATAAGATCAATAAAATCAGCAATTTAGCACCCATATAATAATAAATCAACTAAGTGACCTTATACAATATGAAAAAAGTACAGGCCACACCTATATATACTCAATATCTGAAGAGATCAAAACCTATAAAACACGAATTATTACCAAACCGTAACACTTTACAAAAAAATGATTAATAAATCAATTCAAACTAGCAAACTAGAGAAACTTAATCAATATACACAATTGGTCCCTGAATCATAATTGGGGGGGAAATAGATGAAAATAACAAATTAGTCCTCAAAATCGTACCTTATTTCAAAGACGAATTATTATGAAACCCTAACACTTGAAAAAATGATTGATAAATCAATTGAAACTATCAAACTAGAGTAACTTAATCAATATACACAGTTGGTCCCTAAATCAAGATTGGGGGGAAACAAGATGAAAATAATTACAAATTAGTCCCAAAAACCGTACCTTATTTCTCTAGAGAGAGAATCAGAGATGGGTAATGGTTGAATCTGGGTTTTGAATTGAGATACGAAATTAGGGTTTTTTTATTATGAGAGAAAAAAGGAGTGAGATTAGAGTCGGTTGAGAGCTGATAAATTAGATGGATAATTATACGTATAGAGAGAGAAAGTTAAAGGGTTGGGGAGGTTTTGTATTTATCTCTTCTTTTTATTTCGAAATTTGGATTTTTGTAATTTATCTGTATATTATAAATTTATTTACTTGCTGAAATTCCAGAGTCTTCTAAAAATTTAGAGTTTGTTTGGTTACATAGACTGTCTATTTATCTGTATGTATATTTTGTTTTTTTGGTTAAAATTTAGAATAGTCGTGTAAAACAAGAACGGTTTCGCTAGCCGCTCCGTTCGCATGTTAATATACATTTTATTTTTTAAAATAATATTATATCATATATTTATAATTTTTAATACATGGTAAGTGATGTATATGCTTAATAATTTATAAACACCGTTTATTCATCCTATTTTAACATCATTTAACGGTTACCATAAATATTATTGTATAACATTTTAGCTAATCATTTACACCTAAACGGCTAAACAAGTGTCATCGGACACATTTTAGCATTTTACGAACACAAATAGATCTCTTAAAATTAATAAAAAGATGGATTTACTTATTAAGGTAAGAACTTTTATGTGTTCGAGCTGACCTACCAAGTCTCATTCAATTTGTTGGTAAAAAGAATAAGCTAGAATCAAACAGGATCTACTTAGTTGACTGTTTGGTTGTAGATTTTAATACCCCATCCTTCCATATCTTAATGTCATGTTTAAAGTTTACGATAGTTAATTGATGCAATCTGAAATGGATTGTAGAGGCTGAAATTCACATCCCGGTTGTCGGAATTAGATCCAACTATCGAGGTACACTACAAGAAATTAGATGCTTTGCATTTTTATTAGATACTGCATCTCAACCAACCGCTGTATCTTGATCCGACGACCAATCATGAATTTCAATGCTGTAATCCAAAACGGATTGCTACAACTCCTCATCCGTTAGGTAAAACATGTTTTGATGATCCACTTAAAACTCGGTTTTTGTGTCTCCATATTCCCAGTCTTTAAAAACGAGCAACCTACTGTTTTTTATTTTATTTTTTGTAAAATATTGTTGTATTTTGTGGTCGATTTAGAACTTCTTTTTTTGGTTTCCAAGTCCCAAATTCTTTTAGCAAACATTTGTTTTATTTTTAATTTTGGAAAGTGTCTGGACAAGCTACTAATGACACATAACCTCGTCACCACCGGATAACTGGAAAACATACATAATTATTTCTCATCTTTTCTCAAAACTTACACAAGTGTTGCAACAACACATCATCTATACTTGTTCAGACAAAAAAGATATATATAGCATTCTTGTTGTGCCCTGACATGATCAGAATAAAAATCAATCAGTAAGCCTTCGAACAAAACATACATAGATTCAACACTAACATAAAAGAATTGCTAACAAGATGATCCATGTATCTCAGATATGGTTGTAAAGAGCCTCCTTCTGGGCCTGACCATTTCGCTTATATAAGCATGTAATGTTTGGACACCATCTAACGAGCAGTCATTTCTTTTTACTGTCATAAGCGGCTATATTTTGAGGTTCACATTCGGGACTGAAAAGCCGAACTAGAAAAGCTGCGGTGGTGCTTGTAAAGATGCCCCCAAATGCAGCCCATCTAATGCCCCTCTGAGCTGTAATTCTGGAACCTGCATTAGCAATCCATTTGATGAGAAACAATCTTTCATGACTGAACAAGCCATACGATTGATAAAAAAACATACAACACATGCAATATTTATAGATTACAAGTAAATAGAAGTATTGGAAATAGGCGATGGTAAATCAGTAAATTGTACCGTAATGCAAACGACAAAGAATCCAAAATCCCAATGATCCTCCAATTGTACAAATCCCATGCGTTTGCCTCATTAAACTTGAACATGGCTTGCAATCTGACCTCATTAGCTCCCCGTCAGAAAACCCCAAATAGCGTCTCAATGCCATGATATTCTTTTGGTCTATTGAGGTTCAAAACTCAGCTAAATGCCTTTTGCCACCATTGTATAGCAAGAGTCAAAAAAGGGAATTTTGTATTGTATCTGAAACAGATGGGCCTGCATTATAAATCATAACAATTGCAGCTGCTTCAGAAAGCTAGACCTATTTGAGTAAAAACAGTTGTAAAATTGTAAAAAAGAGAGAAGCGTAGAGCTTTTTTAACGGATTGGTAATATCCTCGAAAGATTCTTATACATGTTTGCAAATAGAGGCAATCCAAAAACGATTGCTACTTTCAAACGGCATTTAAAGCATTTATGACTGCTTGTATCTAAAAAGGAAACTTCTATCTGGGCGGTGAAATACGACAGATAATATGTTAGATATCCTGCCGATATTGTCACGGCCAATTACATAAAAAAAACCCGCAAAAAGTCTGCATGACGATCATTTGAACAGTCTAAAGTCATTTGAAATCGTAAATTTTAAGATTGTGGAAAGTTAATCAGCATCACATTTAACTCCAAGATTTCAGCTTTGACAAGTTAATTCAATTTCAAGATCAAGTTTTCAAAATAGGAGATGTAACGTTTACGGTTTAGCAGCTAACACATATGACGTATCTTAAGCACCAAAACCATATCTATCTTGTAGTGCTATGACAAGTATGTGTTTCTGAAGAATGTCAGAATGCAAATTTCTATGTTATGGTAACCACACGCAGTGATTCAGAGTCTAAGACAAACCCAAAACATCCACCTTAATATTAAGGTTACCAAATTAATTCAATCCAGACTGAGAATTCCAAAATTGACTCAGCTAGATATTATTTTAGACACGGAAACCGCAATATCATCTTCTGAAGCGATTTTGAGGTGGTACTAGAACATGCAAATCCAAATATTTAAGACTATCAGCCTTTTGAAAATAAGGGAGATGCCAGACTACTAACGAAGAAGTTTATATAATAGGCTTATCTTGTAAAAATGGATAGTTTATATTTCAAATCATGCCTACATAGCATGACATTCTCACCAGTTGTGCACCTTTTAAGCTCAAAACTCATGGACAGAGCTACCTGGGAACAAAGGATGCCACCACAACCCCACAATTTACCAAATTGCAACTTTTTTCTGTAGGCATTTTCTAAATAAAATAAAATTATGTAAAATGCAACCCTTACGAAACCAACATTTGTTACCAACAACCCGAAAATACTAATCCTGACACATGGGAAGGAACTAAATGGAGAGACAGCCCTATTTTGATAAAATTTGACGAAAAAGTAAAAAAAAAAAATCTATGTATTTTGATTAAAACTCTTCAAAAATTAGCGTTTCAACCACCATGTATCAAAAGTAGCGTTTCAGCCCATCTCCTTTAAAGTTTATGGTTCCGTCCCTGCCTAGCGCTATACTGCAATGGTTATCTTCTCAAAACCCGATAACTTTTTGAATTTTCTGGCTAGAAAAGTTAGAAACTTTGAAAAGAAAAAGTCCCAAAAAAGCAACTTATTGGTTTATTTAGAGCTGTAGCCAAACAATCCCTAGAGCCTCTTATATTAAACCTTACCCGTTATTCTAATAAAATAATTTGGAGTTAAAAGCTACAGTCTTTACTCTTTACTTAGATAGTTTCAAGAGTTTTCAATTAGCTATCTGAAAATCTTGAAGAATGTAAACATGATATTGATATATACATATGACATATAGTCATATACTAGTAGGATATATAGAGAAGAACATTAAATACAAAACCTGACTAAAGCTATAAGGTGGGTGTCATTAAAAACATGAAATATTAATAGAAAGGATCAAAATAAAATGTATCAAACCGTGAAAAACGGAGGTTGACGCCGGCGAGAAAGTATGGATATATATATATAGAGAGAGAGAGAGAGGGACACAGCAAATGGTACTCCCTCAGTTAATTCTACGAAATTAAGTTATTGAAAAAATAAACTAAATCATATATGTTACATTGACGACCGTAAAATCGCACCTACTTCCGTAATACACAATTAATTAAAAAACGGAAAAAATAGATTAACAACTACAGTAAAAATAAATCGGTATGGGAGAAAATATTATTACATGGTTCATATATAAGCAAATAAAAAAAATTGACAAATATGTGTATTATCAAACAAGTAAAATATATAAATACAACAGAGTTGGAAATACACGAAACTAGTTATTCATAAATTTAATAAAATTTACTCCATATATGTATTTAGAAAATTAAGTACATGTATTTATAAAAGTTGGAAATTCATTTAAAAGTTTATCTAAATCTTGTTTTTACATGTATAAATACTAGGCATAATATATTATAGATTTTCATTGACTTTTTATACCTAAATCAAGTGTATACAATGACACCGAAAATAAATATTTTAAATCGTATTAAGTTTAATGTAACGGCATATATACAATTCTACATATTTATATAATTTATTCGAGGCAAATTTGTTAAGGCGGGACCATAAAAAATCATGAAATATTACAATATGGTGGTTATTCTTATTTTGAACTCGTCCGAGTTTAAACCGAGCATTTTTATTCATATATGGAGTTTATTCTTATATAAAATATTACTATAGAGAGGTTCTACTGTAGTTAATATTTTAGTTAAAATATTAAGACTCAAATTAAGAAAAATATTCTACGGGGACCATTTATGCATTTAATTTCAATAATTAAATTAGTATCTTTACAAATGTGAGTTTTCTTTAATGGTGACATATTTTTTACTATGTTTTTTTTTTATATATAAATAAAATGACTGTACAGTAAGTGCATCTAGAATGCTCATGTTACTTTATGTTTTGGTGCCGGTGTTAATATTTTTGTTATTTTAGTGTCATATTGGGTCTTTTAAAGTTGACAACTAGGCAACACCATAGTGTAACATGAAATGTAGTGGTATTAATACTCATTTAAAAGCTATTTGTGGTATTACAGTATACATTGAACAGAATATCAAGTACTAGTTTTTTTTTTAAAAAATAAACATTGAATATCAATTGATTTACGGGGATTTAATATAATCATACTCTACATCTATTATATTAACAAAGACATAGTTTTAAAAGTTACATTATCAAAAATATAACTTCAATTAATCATTAATAAAAAATTTCATTCATCCCTCCCATCTATTTCCCCTCTCTCTCCTCATTCTCCCTCTCTCCGATCTCTCTTCTTCTTCTTTTCACTCTTTCCGATCTCTCATGGTGTGTCTTTTTTGAGTACATAAATGTATCAGAAATAAGCTCATTTCACGTGACAAATAGGTAAGGACAAAAATCTTTTAGGGACACCATTTCAGAGTATATGACGCAGCTGACAGGTCCGGTATGGGCCTGTTTCCGAGCCATTTATGTCATAAAAAAAAACGCACCCAATCTCTCATCCTTGCTCTCCCTGTTCGATCTCTCTCCTCCTCATCCCTCTCTCTCCCCGATCTCTCTATTCGATAAAACTTGAGACGGAAACATCCGTCGGAATGAGCGGCAAGGGTGTAGAACGAATTCGAAAACTCGAGGTTGATATAAACGGATATGCGGTCGTCGAAAGATAGGCTCACGACGACGACGTGATAGTTCGAGATTGGTTGACGTACTTGTTTTTACCTTTTCACTCTTTCTAATATTTGTGGTACACAGTTATACATTCGACAATAATTACAAGATTTGAATAAAATAACATAAACTATTACTTTTGGTAGGTCCTAAAGTGTCCATTGTGGACTATAATTGCATGTTAATGTTGACATGTCTTATATGAAAGTTTTAGTGTAACTTTATGCCTACATAGAAAATTAAAGATTCTTAAAATTCAACACTATCATTGGAGATGGTCTAACACGTTAATTAATGCTGCGAGTAACTTGAAAGCGATGTTGGGTATATCTAGTAAGAGCCTCTATAATTTTTTAGCTTTATTAGTTATGTTAAATCATGTATTATCTTTATAGATGTTAAAAAAGTTGTTAAAGATAACAATATTTTTAATGTTGTTAATTGATGATGTGGCAAAATATCATTAATTTGAACGTAAACTATATTTCAACTATTACTATTTTAGTTTATATTTTAGTGGGATTTACAAAATGACTAATTAATGAGATTTCAATTAATAATTAATTTTAATTAAAATTAGATAACTTTGTTAAGTTAATACACTAATGTGAAGGTTGAATTTAAGTTACAGATGTGTCATTTAACATGCAATTAAATTATAATGTGTCAAAGTTAATATTATTAAAATTAACAAGTATTGTGGATGCTTAAGTATGGAGAAAATTTGGTACAAATTAGAGGTGTCAATTTTATTAGAGTCTTTGTTGAATTAACCGCACTATACATTTCTTTTCTGTTTTTTTACGTGGTATATCTTTTACAGTATACTTAAGTTAGAATTAATACGTGCAAAGACGGCTTTTATTGTGTTTCTCATTTTTCTGTATGGAATTAAAAATAACATAGCCCTAAATTAGTATCAAAATTACTACGACATTTCTAATAAAAACTTTCTATAAAACATAGTTCGTCTATATTCAAACGGTTTAATTTATGGCTTGTTATATGTTTCTCCACTCGTATACTTATTGTTTTTAAGACCAAGTACGCCATATCATTATTGTAAATCTTTCACAATTCTGATTTCGAAACACCTTTAGTACTTTGTCCGTCGCCTTATGTTGTGACTTGCCTTGTAATGAAAAACCATGTGTCTGGAACCAAAAGAAAAAAATAAATTATGTATGAAATCATCGATGTTTTAGTTGAAGTACATTTGTATTAGTCGCAAAATTAAATGGTTCCATGCGGAAATATATATGATGCAGTTTTGCATTTGATATCCACGGGTCGCCATATTTCAAATTTCGTATATTATTATTTGCATATCCAAAAGTGTAGGGCCTGCTATCTTTGTCGAAGAAATTTCATAGCAATTTCCAAAATAAATGCATACGATTGGATATGTACATAGTAATTGTACACAAATGGTTCGAAAGCCATGAGTGACCCCTCAAATACATTTGCAAGCCTATTGAACAGTATTACTTATTTATAACAATAAACAATAGTACTTATGAATTGTTGAAGATAATGTTTAAAATGTGTAACTAATTACTAGTTGACAAGCGAATATCTGTATTTCCTTTTTTAAATACATACGTCGGATAACTCGTACAAATTGAATATTAATTTTTTATCCGAGGTACGCAGTCCATCTCAGATTATTTTGTGTGTCCATTTCGGACCTTTTTGTATGTCTATCTCGGTTAGGACAATCAGAACTATCTTGGAAAAGGATGACATCACATCCCGGATTAGATGCGCACCCGTGTGTAATTAATACTAGGTTAGGTAGGATAGGGGAACCCTAATCCACTAGACGGCAAGAGTCAACATGTTCGGTGTCATAATCCCGGACGGCGCGTTGACTACGCCAATAAAGGAAAGCCACGTGTCCCTGGCACCTCATGCGATCCGAGGTACGCTCTCCACCGTCAGATGAAAGGTGATCAAAACCTAGATCTAACGGAACTTAGGAAAAGCTAAATACTATAAATACAACATTGATGACACTGAAAAATAGTTTGGTTTTTCATAAAAAAAACAACAACAACATTAAATACGAAAGAGCATTTCTCTCTAAAGGAGGTCAGACGTAGATTAAATCAAACACATAGATACCCTACTACGTGGTGGATTGTAAATTATAACCTTATCATATATTAATAAAATATCCGCTTTCATCTATAATCGGTCCTTATTTGTTATCGTAATTGCCTAAACTATATATATATATATATATATATATATATATATCTATCGTGAGAAACAGAGTGTAATAAAAAATTAACTATAATTTAGTTGCAGTATTTATTTGATATACCGTTCACAGTTTGTTTATTTAAAGCTAAATTTGGTTTGACTTTGTGGAAGAAGCCTCGTTTTACACACACTTCAAGTATATATATTGGTTAGCTGAGAAACCAAGGAAAATATTACACCACACAAACACCACTTTCTCCATAAATATCTGTTTTCTCAAAGCCTCTACCTAACTGCACCTGCTTGTTCTTCTTAGCTTCACTAAAAAGGTCTACTCAATACTCATCTCTTGATTATACTCTAGCAAACAGTTTATGTGACTATAGTTAAGGATCATATGATTAATGAGTAAGCTTTTTAAACTCTAGTTATATCCTTTAGAGTTTATTAGTTATTATTCTCTGCTCAGATGTTGCACTTTGTTTTGTGCTTATGGTGATTTTCATTTAGAATTTAGGTGGTCAATTTGTAGAGTAGAGATTTCTTCAAGTATACTATGGTTTGATTATGTTGAAACAATTGCTTATCTGATAACTCACCATGCATGTTTCATGTATCACTGAATCTTTATTACCTCGCAAAATTTCGGTAATTTTGTGAAAATTAATTCTGGTTGGTTGAATAACTTGTTCCTTGCTTGTGTAGCTTTTATCTTTAATTACTGTTTATCCTTGAAACTCTTGATTGTTTTAAGGGGTGGTTTGGTTGCAGCTTCTAAACCAAGGCTATAAGCTTTTGGTTTATAAGCTGTAGTCGGTTTGGTCAATAGCTAAAAACCAAGCTATCTTTGTTTCCTGGACTTAACAAGTCAGCTTGTTTGCCATAACTTTTGGTCATGAAGTAGGGTTCGTTAGGGTCCTAGCGAGACTACATGAGAATTAAGTATACTTTCCTTAATTAAATGCCCAAATCCTCCTAAACCTTTTTTTTTTACGTAAATAACCTCCTAAGCATTTACTTACTAAGTGTTGATTAGGAACACTTTTCCATTTGTAGAAGGAAACAACGTAATTAAGTTCACGATAAAAGGGAGAGTTCTCTTTAATGAAGCGAGAGTACTCTATATGAATTTAAAAATCCCACATGTAGCCATAGGATTTTATAAACACGTAACGAAAGTAAACTTGTTACTCACAAACATGTGGTCGTTCTTCATTTTTGTTTTAAACATGTTTTCACAAATCTGGACAATTAACAAATGGAGAGCACTCTCATCTGCATTTTTATGAGAGAACACCCATGTGATCACCAACCACCAAGCTTAAGATAATGCCAAACAAGTACTTACCTAATTCTTCTCTTCCATTGTTCTCTTTAACACAGTCGGAAATCTGTCAATAAGTTTCTAAAATCCGAGGGTCATGGCTTGTTCAGTAGCAGCTTTTAAGCATATAAGCTGGATCTTTGAGTTTGGGATTTTTTTTTGGCTCTATCCAGTTTAAAGTTTATAGCCTTTTCAGCTTATAACCAGAAAAGCTCATGTTTTTAACCATTCAACAAGGGCCTTAACTGTACATGTCTAACTTTATCTTTTTTGTTCATTATTTGACCAGGAAACTCGTAAAGATGACACGAAACTATCTATTGGGGCCTCTCTGTTTACTACTTTTAACATGCTCTTTTATATCAGCATCACAAAGTGGCTTATTTCGAATCGGTTTAAAGAAACAACCTTTGGATATTGATGGCATTAAAGCTTCCAAAAAGGCTAGAATGCAAGCAAACCAAAAGATGGGTTTGCAAAACATGCTTGGAGTCTCATCTGATATCGACATTATCTATTTAAAAAACTACATGGATGCTCAGTACTATGGAGAGATTTCTATTGGTTCACCACCTCAGAATTTCACTGTCATATTTGATACGGGCAGCTCTAATCTCTGGGTCCCATCATCGAAATGCATTTTCTCCGTGAGTAATTAGAAGTTTAGGCCTTGTCCCGGGATTTAATGTTTTTTTTTCCTGGCTGGAAAAACTAGAAGCTTTAATCAATGAACTGATTCTTTTTTCCAATCTCGATAAAAAAGCAGCTTATTTACTTAAAGACTGCAACCAAACCCTTCGTTATTATTACTATTACTATACTTTTAACCGAAAATAAACCTAATTATATGCGACTCATTGCAGATCGCTTGCTTTTTCCATTCCAAGTACAAACACACGAAGTCCAGTACATATCAGGAGAATGGTAAGATACTAAGCTTGTGACATTTTTTTCTATCAAGCTAGTTAAAGTAATATTTTCTCAGACTGTATCTAATTTTTTTGTTAATTCAGGAAAACCAATTGCAATACATTATGGATCTGGATCTGTTTCTGGCTTCCTCAGTCAAGACGTTGTTGAAGTTGGTGGTCTCGTGATCAAAGATCAGGTTAAGACTTAATTCCCCTAATGTGACGTGTACTCGTCTTTGTCCTTAATGTTTTTCTTTTTGTGATTATGTTCCATGCTTGATTTTAGGTCTTTATGGAGACAAAGAAAGAAGGGAGTCTTTCTTTTGTTATTGCAAAGTTTGATGGTCTTTTTGGCCTTGGCTTCCAAGAAATATCTGAAGGAGATGTCATTCCTCCCTGGTATAAAGTTGATTTTTTTCTTAAAGCGCTTGTATTTTCTCCATCTATCTCAAAGGTAACGCTCATATGGTTTTTGTATCTAAAACCAATTCCTATTCTGAAACAAAGAAGGCTGCAGTAAATGAATCTTTTTTTGGAAAACTTTCCCAAAAATTACCAAAAACACGTCTTCATACAGAATGAGACATGAATACAGTTGCATTTCTGTAATTCTGCTAATTCAGTGTTCAAAGTACGTCCAGCATATTCTTTGATGATGAATTTGCAGGTACAATATGGTGGAACAAGGTCTTGTAGAACAGGAAGTTTTCTCTTTTTGGTTGAGTCGTGACCAAGACGCAAAAGTGGGAGGTGAGCTTGTATTTGGTGGTGTCGATCCAAACCATTTCAAGGGCTCACACAGATACGTTCCTGTTACTAGAAAGGGTTACTGGCAGGTGCGTGGAAATAAAAGCAAAAGGAAATTTAGCTAAACAAATAATTGTTAAAAGACTTTTTATGTGATAAGTCAAGAAAGTGGTCTTTGTTTTACGCTAGTCATAGAAATTAACAGTATGCATTACCAACAAAAATATCAATTTACTTTTTGCTAAATAAATGCAGTAAATTGAACCTACCTGCAATTCCCCCAAAATGTTCTCTTTTTTCCCTGTATATCTTGACGTTTGGAAGTTGGTTCATTTGTGATTTCTTGGTTTTTGCAGTTCAAAATGGATGATGTACTTATCGGAAATTATTCAGCAGGTAGTTTCAAACCTTCTAGTCATAAGTTAATAATTTTACAAGAATTTATGTTGTAAAGATTATTTTTCTTATATTTGTGTCGTCGTATTTTTCTTTTAGGGTTTTGCGAGGGTGGATGTGCTGCCATTGTAGATTCTGGAACATCATTGCTTGCTGGTCCCACTGTGCGTAAATTTAACTTTGTGAACAACAAAAATATTTCTTTTATTGACGATGCATGGTTTTGCGTACGGATAATGTATCTCTACATATGGTTTTTTGCTTTCATCAAAACATTTTCTATGATTTTAGGGCGTGATAACCCAAATCAACCGTGCTATTGGAGCTGAAGGGATAATAAGTACGGAGTGTAAACAAATAATCTCGGACTATGGTGAAATGATATGGGACCTTTTAGTATCAGGGGTTTGTTCTCTTCTGTTTCTTGTGACTCTCTACATTAGTTCATTTCATAACCATGTGGATGAGTGACTACTGGCTTGCCATGTATCTTAATATAAATGTAGTAACAGACTCTTTCTAAAATTTCAGGTTCGACCGGACAAAGTATGCACTCAAGTTGGTCTTTGCATTTCTAGTAATCATCCTAAAAGGTTAGGAATTTCTTTTCTTTTTGCATAAATTACAAATTTGCTTATGAAAATTTGTGATTGTGCTCCACATGGCATTTAGGGAGGACTTTTATGAAATTTGTCTCGTACTGTGGGGTCGTTTTATTGCAGCTTTTTACCAAATACGTTGTTTTTTGGGATTGGGAAAATATTGGGTTCATCCCGCTGAAAGCTTCTGGCTTTCTCAGACCAAAAAACAAGAAAATTTCAACTTCGAAGCTGATCAGCTACATGCAGTCTAGTTTTTAAGCGAAAATGCCCGAGCTTTAAAGTTGCAACCAAACAAGGCCTGTGTTTACGTTAAGATCTTGCAAACTGTTTTTCAACTCTCATTTTATTGTATTAAAAAACAGTTGGTTGATCTATCTAGAAATGAATTCTTATGCTAGTTTTCTGAAATGCTACAATTAAGAAACATAAAGATGACTGTATGAGCAGTTTTTAAAAGTAATAATGGTCCTTTACATACCAAGTTAATTTATCTCTCATAATGTCTTATGAAACCTAAGTTCTTCAGTCTCCTACCAAACATACCCTTCCCATATATAATATTAAAGTTCCTCTTTTTATCTCTGAGATACAAACCGACATACTGGAAATTCCCATTTGTTTATGGGTCTTGGTGCTTAAATAGACTGGACAGAATTACACGTATGGGGGTTGACTTGATTTTGTTATTTTGATTATAGTGCTGTTGATATCAAGATGGTAATTGAGGAGGAGAATAAGGAGACGATGTCTGGCGGGAATGATCCTTTATGCACTGCTTGTGAGATCCTCGTCGTTTGGGTCCAAAACCAGCTAAAACAAAAGGAAACAAAAGAATCCGTGTTCCAATATGTGAACCAGGTAGTTAATCAATTATCATCACAAATAAACATCTGATAAGCTCAATTTATCTGTAACTCTTCCCATATCTGAGATGTTTTCCTTAAATAGCTGTGTGAGAGCTTGCCAAGTCCTATGGGAGAATCTGCAATCGATTGCAATTCCTTGTCTAAGATGCCAAATGTTACTTTCAGGATTGGTGGCAAAGATTTCACTCTCACTCCTGAACAGGTTTGATCTTCTTACATATTTACCTTGCTCCTAGCTTTAATTTATCAGCAAAAAAAGAAGAAGAAATTGTTGTACTTCCACTTGGAGAATTTTGTCTGCCCAGAGGACCTTCGGAAAAGTTATGTGGTGGATCATTGAGAATCTATTATTATGTCTTCCTTACATGTCCTCAATTAAGTCTTACTTTTATTCATGGTATTTCGAATCTTGTTAGCAAGGCATTGGAAAAGAAAAAACCCATTCCTTATTTTTGCAAATAAGTGTAAGCATGTGAAATGCATGGGAAACATTTCATAAAAGATCACCCTTGTAAATCAAGCAAGTAATCTAATTTCATTTCGTTCAAAACAGCACCTAGACGTGGTTTATATTTACAAATAAATTTGACCCTATTTTTACGACTCTTTATCTTCTAAGATATAACAAAGACAAGCACTAAGACTGGAAATATACACATTCCGGAAAAGGAATTTCCACATTTAAGTCGCAACTTTTAGAGACTGCAATAGATCGTTGTAATGAAAACCTATTACATTTGCCTACTTCAAATTCTTTTTGTATATTTTCTTTGTCATTTAATATTCATTTATTATTTATTTTTGGCCTGTCGACTTCTACTATCTTTCACTCGTGTCACCGCTTGATTTTTTTTTTTTTATTTATTATCTTTCCCAGTATATTTTGAAAACTGGAGATGGCCCTGCTACGATCTGTCTTAGCGGGTTTATTGCGTTGGACCTCCCTCGTAATCCTCTTTGGTAAGTTATCTCGACTAGCAATGCAGATATTGCTTTTACTTGGTAATTGACAGATTTATCAGAAAAAAAGTCCAATATTTATTATGCCTTTACGTTGATAAAGGATTGATCACACTTCTGTTTGGAAAAAAACCTTGAGAAAATGATCCGTATTGAATATATTTTATGAAAGTATGTCACGCCCCCGATTTCAGTAAAACCCATGAATTTGAAAACTAAAGAAAACACACTAGAAGAAAATACAACTTTCTAATCACACTTCTCCGACTTATATTACACAAAATATTATATTACATTAGTACGTTTTCTACACAACTACTCATACTGTACATCATTTACAAAGTATTACACCAAACTAAATAGACTCTGAGTGTCTAGGCTACCCGCACAACCCAAAATCTAGCCCGCTCACAGCCCCACTCAACAGCTTAACCTGTCCTGGAACTCAGTACATCTGAACCTCCACCTAAAATAATAAAATAAACAAAGACAAGAAAACGAAGGAAAAGAGTGAGCCAACTATTCATTATATATATACGTCAACAAACTAAAAATAAATAAATAATGCAATGCATATATATTTAGCTATTTATATATGTATTTTGTCTTTTTAATTCTTCTACGCTAACCTCCTCTACTACAACTACTTACGCCAAGTGGCGTGACTCGATAAACGACTCAAATGTGTATAAAGTCGGATTCACAAATAAAGTGCCGGATCACTCCTCAGATCCACGTATGGAGTCAACTCCTCATGAAACCATACGCCAGCTATTGCCGTATTTTTCGTGAGCACCAGGCCCACCGGAACCCCTTTTGGCACGTGAACCCTAAAACAAATATAAAAGACTGACAACAACAACCGACTGACCACCAACTCATCTACCTCCAACCACACTTCCAAATCTTCATTTTAGCTCATTTTAAAGCATAAACAATGAACAATAAAATGTTTACACACTTCAAAACCATAAATAGAGTAATTAATCAACAATAATTGGCAACAGTACTACAATTTATTCAAAAATCCAGCTTGAATAGCATAACTAAGTAATGATATTAACTGCGGGGGCACCTGGAGGCCTATAGAGTTTATCTAGCTTAACAGCAAGCTGCTGTAGAGTAATAATCAATTAACAATAATAGTAATGGAGCAATTTCAGCTTTGTATAAACAAATAACAAGTTTTGTGATACTACTATTTGCCCTCGAGATTCAATTCTCAAATTAAAATACAATACTGACTTTAGGCGAAAGGCCACAAAAAGTTGAAACCAAATTGAATAATCTCAACTTCAGTAAACTAATAACATATAAGAAATTAAACTACTAATTAACATAAACAAACAACAGTGGTAAAAACAGAATAAGTCGAACATATATATAAAGCGTAATCACGCATATAACAGCCTAATAAACATCCTGTTTTTTTTTAGTACCGAAATGGTACCTCAAAAACACTGTAATCCACCAGTTTGCAACTACAATTACAACAAATATTGCTACTATAAACATTACTGTTATAAACAGTACAAACAGGATAAAACAGGGAGGCAATTCCGGCATCGAATCACCCTAAAAAGACTTCCATTTAAGTACCCAAAACGGTACCTCGATTAAGTCACGGTAAGCCTATATAATGCCAACCACGATTATACGGAAAAATGTGACTAATAACCACCGGAAATATTGGTTTTACAAACAATAATAAGTAATCACAAGCAGGAAAGCGATTCCCGCATAAAACAAGGAAGACTCCCCTTTCAGTACCGAAACGGTACCTTTATGAAGCTCAACACCAGCTGGAAATACAGCAGTTGGGTGAACGTTGATTTACGCTTTAAAATTGAGAGCAAACCCGCAAGGAATCGTCTAAAAAAAATAACCAAATACAGATTTTATCAAAATTGCAAAACAGATTTTTTGCAAACTGATTTTAACCCACCAGAAAGGAGATTTAATCGACAAACCATACCTCAAAATACTCTCCTCTGCAATAGCTATGTAACGGAGAAGACGGATTGAAAAACAGATAATCGATTCAAAAGAAAACTGGGTTTAAAAAGTGTGTTTATATATATATATATATATATATATCTCCCTGTATCTTCTTCTCTCTGTGTATATATATATCTGCCTCTTCTCTTTTTTATTTTATTTTATTTTATTGAGTGTATAACTATTAAAAGTCTGAAGAGGTAAACAAATAAAAACAAAGTGGATCCCACTTATTTTTATTACTACTAAAGATATTCCTGCATATATATCCATTTTGTTTCTCGTTTCTTCTAAAAAATAAAATAAAATAGTATAGTTATATAAAGACATTTATTTATTCAAAAAATATATATATATATAAACTCAGGTTATTACAAAGTATTTCAAGAAACTCCATTTTACAACAAGGAGTTTCTTCCTCCGCATTGAATATTACCAACTTAGTAGAGTTGGGGCATGTTTCTTATATTTCAATAATTGATGTCTCATTGAATATTAGAACGCTGAAATTTTATCATAAATGTTGGTTGGTTGATTAAATAGCTGTTTCCAAAACCACTACCTCAAATTCATTAGTTGTTTCACTTTTCCACTTTTTATTAACATTTATTTTGTCTTGGCTTTGCAGGATCCTCGGAGATGTATTCATGGGAGTGTACCATACTGTATTCGACTCTGGAAATCTCCAGATTGGTTTTGCCGAAGCTGCTTAATCGCTCTTATATGATGTTTCTCTAAATGACTTTGCCACTGTTATATGTAAATAGCTATGTTTGTATTGTATGGAGAGATATTTTCTTATTTACACATAACCGCTATTTGTAGATTGTATAAAGCTGTTTGAAATAATTCATGAAAATTCTTAGCATAATGACTTTAATTAAATTTTTATAAACATCCAGGATTATATTATAATTAAGGTAAACTGTCTCAAAATCCACAGAGAGAATATGCTACTATTGATGAATCTGAATGTATAAGACTACCAAAGTTAAATGCCAATTTGAAGGCTTTCAAAATTCAAAAGTACATTACATGGATGAAAAGCAACAAAAGCATTGTTGAGCTACAACAATATTTTCATGTATTGGCGATTAACTTGAGCTAGAAACTTCAGTTATTCTTCATCACTGTCATTACCAAATATTGAGGCCACCACTACTTTTGGCTTCGGCTTTTTCGCAATAGATATCTGTTCAACATTACAGGAAATTCAAATCAAAGCTTCATAAATACATGATGACAATCAACCATAATTAGGACTGAAGTTCCTCAAAAGTCCCAAACACATGGTCATATTCATTTTCAAATGCAGGAATTAACTAAGAAAAATGTTATCATTTAAAAAAGAAAACAAAAACAAATGTTATGACATGGATGGATCTATTTAATACTCTCTACTTATTGTTGGAGCTTATGTTTGTTAAACGGCATAGTGCCTGCGGAGTTTATTGAACAAAACAGAATGACATAGTAATAAAAATTGAAGAGAAAAATCGTTATTACTTGCTTAAGTCCAACCAAGCCGCTATCTAGACTCCAATAGTTGATTACAAGTACACTTCCCTACACCTAGACCTAGACCTCTTATTTCTCACATTTGAGAACGCTTCGTCATCAATGGAATTTCATTCACAGAGAAACCCGTACTTCCGCTAATAATTTTGTTAGGAAATACTATACATTACCAAAAAACCAGTAAAGCCTTTTTTTCCGAAAAATGGTAGTAACTAATCGGAATGTGAGCCATGGAAACTCATGTAACTAGTTTCACTGTTTCTTATATCAGTGGCTATCTAGCAAGGTCTAAACTATAGGTTCCTCGTTGAACTACAAACCTTGGATGTGGTGCCTTTGGAAGAAAAACCAAATTTCAACGCCTTTCTCTTATCTTGATCAACAAGATCAGTAGCAGCACTTCTCACTGCAGCAGAAGATACCACCGCCTCACCATTGCCAGATTGCTCTTCTTGTTCTTGCTGATGTGACTGCTGTTTACTTGCATCGACACTACGATTACAAAGGAAAATTAACGAGGCTTTAATATTCATACATGTATGTAGGTAATATCAAGTGAAACAAAATCACAAACAGTTCTAGACAAAAATAAAATGAAGGGCTGACACGTACATCTGAGCAAACTTGGCCATCTCCTTATCCTGACGCTGTTGCTCTCGTTTCTGTCTGTCATCACGGCTACCACTTCCATGCATTTCTCTCATTTCTTTGAAACGCTGGAATAGTTAGAGTGAACAAACGTATAAGTGGTTTAAGAACCTAGGCAATTCCAATTAAGTGATATATTTTGGACTCCTATCTAAATGCAAGCGGGAACTTTTCATTCCTATTCTGTTTCAATTCTAACTATATAGTACGATCCTAGAAAAGGTTCATCGAAGGCTATGGTCATCAAAAGTAAACCAATTAAATAAACAGTAAGCCAATCAAAAATCATTTTTTTGCAAGCGTATGCACATCAGTTTATTTAACAGTACGACACTAAAAAAAATCAGTTCATTAAAAATATACACGTAGTGGTATCACTATAGGGGAAATAAGTATATCTTTGTGAATATGAAATGGAGTTCAAAATATGTCACTTCCATTTAATCTTATCAGTACGAGGCCTTTTACCTTCCTGTGATTGTGGTCATATGAGCTAAGGTGACCTTCAAACTCCACAGCCAATTTGTATTGCTTGTTGCAAAGCTCACAAAAGAAAGTTCTACGAATTTCTTTCACCTCTGTCTGAATTTTCTGCTCACGTTCTGCTACAACCTGGATTTTTAATATGCGCAGCAAGCAGGCAATAGAATCCACCAGGTAATAAAAACTGCACGAAATTTTTCAACACCTCCGAAACTTTGAAGTGTTCCCTTTTGATCAAAAATAATTGTTTCCATCAAAAGGCCACAATAAGCTACGTAGTGCGTTTTAACCGTTGTAATTTGTACGGTATGGGGTATTTCAAAAAACAAAGCATAATTATTCATTTACGTACTTGCACACAAAATTTAGCAGAAAATAAAATATACATACCTCCCGTTTCTTTGCTATTTCCTCTGTTTCCTCTAACTCAATGTCTAGCTTTTTACGCTGAACATTTTCTTCAGAAGTATAAAAATCATCTTCCTCTTGCTTCCCCAATCCTAGTTTTGCATCTCTTATACCAGATCTTATTGGCTCAGTCATTCCTTCACAGAAAAGAGAAGGATTATATACAATAGGTTTGAGTACTAAAGCATAAGATTCAACCAATGGAAACAGGTATAAAGTCAAAGAATAAATCCCCCAGCTCGAACCGCGATAAAGCAATCAAGTCTTTCTGTCTTTGACATTCAATGAAGACAACATAGAATATGCGAAGACATCTATCGCACTTTGTTATTGACCCACAAGCATCGAATGATTTTTAATGACTTTTACGGTTTTACCACAGAATAATTAAAGATTCAAGTCACAGACCTAGTGAAGAATTATTTTGGTAAAAGCTTTCATACAGTTAAGGCAAATTTTCTTCTTAACAATCATCTGCTTAACTACTTTAGACCTCGGGGTTAAACTGTTGCCATATAGGTATACTACACATAGAATTCGACCATGTCAAGGGCATCAAAGGTGTCCAGTAACGGCACAAAAGCAAATTAATAATATTTTAAAGTGACAGAAGCCCAACCAAGTTTGAGCTTTTATATCACATGAATAACCTAATAATAATGCATAGTCAATGCCGCCATATTTTCCCAATGAATTCACATATGGAAGAAGCTAATGTCCGGCCTACCTACATCTTTGTGTTTTCAAACAGTGCTTTATTTCCTAACTGTTCTTCAGTTTTATTTCTCTTCATAAACTCTACAAATTCTATCAATAGAATTTCCCCAGAGAACCTTAAATACCTTACTTGTACTAGCAAAATCAAGCAAATGCAAATCCATGCATTAACTAACAATAAAGCTGATAAAACGGTCAATAAAATGCCGAAATTGGCCATGGTGAATTGTTATTACTAACTAATTGCATTACTTGGTCCACATACCTTGTTCGTTCTTCCCAAGGCCTTTTCCTTTCCACCCCATCTTCTGTAGAAGCCTAAAGCCAACATTTGATGATGTCAATTTTGTATCCAATGATGCTTGTCCAGCATATTCAAGATTGACATTTCCTGTTGGCCTTTCATCAATCGGAACGCGGAAATCATCTGCAAGCTCCTCCAAAACAGCCTCATCATAAGCCTGCAATATAAATTATAAATTTCTTCACCAAACAGAAAACTACACTTCTTTTCTGAGATGTACCGCTTGTTTTGTTGCAGCTTAAATAATAGATAAGCTGAAATATCTCCGCTTGAGGAAACAGCTGAGTTCATCCAGCTTAAAGGTTCTAGTCTTTCCAGGACAATCAAATGAAAAGCTCGGCTTTTAAGCTGATCATTGTAATGCAGTCCAGGTTTAAAGCCAAAAATTAAAAATAGCTTAAAAAATGAAGCATCCCAACCCCGTAAATTCAAAATTTACAACCATGAACCATCTCATCTCTTTGTAGTTACCCATGGAATGAATGGTAAAGATAGGTAAAGCCGTAAAGGTTCAAAATTGTTTCCTAAATGCATTTCGTTACTGTATTGCAGTTCTAAATTTTTTATTAAAGCAATGGGGTTGGACAGTTGACAATGTGCAAGCACAGTTGCCCCCAAATGCTTATATGGACTAATATCAAGCATCCAAGTGCAATGTGTACAAAAGGCTAAACATACACGGTGAATTGAAATGTACCTTCTGCTATACTCCTAAGAGGACTAACCAAAAGCCTACAACTAAATTTATGCTCTACGGTTCAAATATTTATAGGCATCGCAGACCTGTTATTATAATATCCTAAATAAGTTTAATGAAAGAGTAGTGATAAGCAAACAATTCCCTCGAATAAAAACTTGCAAACAAACTGATGTGGCAACAATCCATACGTTAATGGAACCCGATGAGCTCACAACTTTATTTCACTCGCCAAATTGTTGCAACGTCAATTTGCTTGCTATTTATGCTTATACAATTTGTTTGTCTATCATGATTCATCACCCTCCTTCAAAGTAGTTTTTTCATTAAACAAAAGGAGTGATGATATAAAAGGGGAAACCATACGAACTAGTCAGTACTCGGTACTTATTCGCATAATATCATATCCCAATTTTTTCGCAACTGAATGTGTACAAAATGCTTAATTAACGAAAAACCAGAAGGGAGATACTTACGGAAACCTTTGGTTGTCCTCTATCTGTAGCCCGTGGCTCCATTTTACCACCAATCCATCTGTACTCCATTTTTTAACTACCCTAAACCACCCAAAGAAAAGATTTTGATAAGAATTAGCAAAAATATTCACGGCTTGTAGTCTGCAACTTTTAAGCAATTAATCTGGCTTATGAGCAAAAATCTCAGCTTTTAAGCTGCCAACCTGTTGGAGTGCGCATAAAAGCAAAAAGCAAATCGAAAAAGTTAGCTCAAAAGCTGCCACCAAACAAGGCCCAGTGATGACTATAAATACCATTATACCAAAATTCAATCAACTTGCACTAAAGAAGAATCGATAACAACAATTCGCACACATGGACATTCGAGGCTTGTCAGTCTGCAGCTTTAAACAAATAATCTGGCTTATAAGCAAAAATCTCAGCTTTTAAGCTGCCAACCTGATAGAGTGCGCTTACAAGCAAAAAATAAATCGAAAAACTTAGCTCAAAAGCTGCAACCAAACAAAGCCCGATGATGACTAAATATACCATTATAACAAAATTCAATCAACTTGCACTGAAGAAAAATTGATTATAACAATTCGCAAGCAAAAAAAATAAAATCGATAATAACAATTCGAGTTTTTTCGGCCAGAAATAATTAAAAAATCAACCTTTTAAGATACCAACCTAATAAAGTAATCTTCTAAGAAAAGAAGTAAAAAAAAAAAAACTTTTAAGATACCAATTTAATATAGTAATCTTATAAGAAGAAAAAAAGTAAAAAAGCAAAAGTGGGCTCAAGAGTTGCAACCAAACAAGCCTTAAATGATGACTGGAAAGAGACCAAAATAGCAAGGTTTAATCAACTTGCACTAATTTACCTGCTCATGAAAGATTATCACATAATTTGAAAATAAAAAAAAAACAATAACTCGTTGAATAAATCCTTTCAAATCTGTAAAGAGTCAAAAAGAAAAGCCCTGGGAAAATAGACACGTGGATATGTATGTATACATATAATAATTGAAAATAAATATACCTATATAAGAAATAGAAACTTCTTCGTCGTCTCTACAAAGTCTTTTTTCTCTCTCTCTCTCTCTCTACGTTGGATTTAATTAATTGGATTTAATTTTTGGAGAGAAAGGGTCTAATAATAATTATGAGATACTTAGGGGGTGAATTAGTTATTGTTCCTAATATATTGACCAAAATTGACAAAAACTATCTAATAATTTTTCTTTAGTGCAAGTTGAATTAAAATTTGATATTATTGGTACGTATTTTATAATTTTACTAGAATCGAACTAAATTGACAAATACTCAGACAGAAACAAAAAGGAACGATTGTTTATTTTTTTTGAGTTTTGTTTTTACTTACTTTTTTGGGTTGTTTTTATATTAATTTTGGTAGAGAAATTCGGCTTAAAAAATGCACCTTTTTAAACCTTTTATATTTTCGATAGCCCCTTAAATGGCATCTTATTTATTTTTAGGGTATTTACCATTCTACACTTGCTCTCATTACTCTTTACACGCAGTGACGGAGCCTGAATTAGTATATGAGGGCTTAATTTTAAAATTTCATTATCAGAAGGCTAAATAGCAATTTTTCTTTTTCATTTTTGCACTGTAAAAAATTATTTTTCGAAAATATGGGTCCAACCCCCCGCCCCTGCTTACACGCTGCTATCCATGCCCCTAACTATGACAATTCGGGCTGTGCTGAAGTTTCTATAAATCTTAAAAAGAAAAAAAATAAAGATACCAAAACCAAATATTAAAAGGAGTCGTATGGTTGTTGCAAGGCTTTCTCGTGAGTTAGATTTCTGCCTACTTCAAATCTACAACAGTCATATCAGCAACTGCTAGTTGTAGAATTTACACAATTTTTGATAAGCTCCAGAACATGGACTTGCAAAATGTCTATATAAATTAACTTTTAGTGTATACATTTCAATATTTGAAGTGTGCAACTCAAAGATAAGTGCGAATCCTTATAAATCAAAGTGGGGTCAAGTGCCACCACTTGGTTTGAGTTGTGATCCAACAAAAAAAAATAAACACCAATTACAGTAATTATTATCAGATATAAATATATAATGTTGTGTGACAGAAGAAGAGAGTTTTGATTTCTACCCCGACATCATGGATTCAAATCTTGCCACTCTCTATATCCTTCAACTATTTTTTGTTACTTTCACCGAAATTGTCACTTTAAATCTACCAACTATTTTCTTTAGCTCTACAAAATTTATTGTGTATATGCAACTGTTGTGCACTTTGTTCGACCATTTCCTAGGTTAAACACGTTATTTTCTTCCTCATATTTACTTGTTCATGAATTTTTTTATAATTGGATATAATGTCATTGGGATAAGACCACTTTCAAGTTCTTACCGGACTTTGTAATGAATTCATCAGTTAATTTTTATGAAAGATTTATTATTCACTCTAAATTGTTTTGTCATTTTACACTTTTACAAATTATCTAATATGTATGACTATGTGAAATAAAGCTAAGAAAAATCTTACAACTGGAGTAATTTTTTTGGAAAAGGTTTATACTGTTAATAATGGAATTAATTATATTTGCGGCTTTTGGTGTGCTTATATAATAGAGAACGCATGCATTTTGGTTCGATTCCCTATTGTGAAAACGTATCAAAATAAAACATATAGGAATTAGGAGTAGTTTTCCGAACAACTAATTAATAATTATAAAACATAAAATATTTGGAAAAAACCACGTGATCATTCGTAATGCATTCGGTATCTTGTAAAAAGTAACTTACTAGAAGCATTTTCAAAAGGTAAACAACTTTAATCCTCTACAGTTAATAACTTTAACAGCTTATTATAATGCTAAGAACCAATAATTTAGCCACAAAAGATAAAAGAATCAACCAAAGTTTTAAGCTAGATAGATGCATGTAAAACTTAGATTCGTGTCAAAGTAGTTCCAAAAGAACTTATATTGCTATTCAATATAGTAATGGGAGACAGTAAGAAGCTCTACAAAACGTTAATTCGTTAAAAAGGTACAAATACAATCATGATATATAAATCAATTTAATTGCTTATTTAGAGAGGACAACACTTTTTAAGCTAGGGTTTGATGCTTGCAAAAAAATTCTAATGGTGCTTGTTGGCTGTAGCTACGTACTCTTTACTAGTGGAAATTTATATTCCCTTTTTTGTTCCACTTTTTCTCGAGTCTAATTAGTAGAACTTGCGTATTAATGGTTTGAATAAGACGAACCTCCTATATATAAAGCGTATGCAAAGTAAGATTCAACATGTAGAGTTACATTAGTGGTTGGGTTTCATTGTTATACGTCTTCACATTAGTTCTTTATCTTGGATCTACATAATTCCCAGTTATAATTACCTATCTTTAATTTTTTCTGACTTTCGAAATTAATTTACCAATGTGCAATGGTTCTCTTTTTTCATCAATCTTCAGTAATTCTTACTACGTATAAACTGACTAGTATAGGTAAGAACTATAGAAAACTAAACTCAATCATTTATACAAGAATATATTAATTTTGATGGTTTAGACGTGGTTTTATATATCATGAAATATACAAAGTGATATAAGAAGATCATTACCCGGGTCGGGGAGGGAGTTCATGTATATATATATATATATGTAATATGAGGCAAATCTAGATGAGCTTAAGTCAAATAAATTTGCTATTCTTATAAATATAATTAAAGGGAAACTGAGTTAGGTAAAAAGTAGCCAAATTATTTGGCAAAAATATATATCCATGTACTTTATTGTTGTTAATTGAGTTAGGTGAATGAATGTGATACTTTTTAAAAAAGAAGAAGAAGAGAAGAAGTCAGTATACATTCACCCCAGTGATTTAACAATGTCTTTCAATTAATTTGCCAAATACAAAATTTTCTTTATACATAAATCTAAATATCACTAAATTAGCCATGCATATTGGTTTTCTATCATTTCATTTTAAATATAAAACGTGTATCCCAAAGTTAATGTAAGCGTTCAAGATTATATAAACCAATGACTTAGTTCACACTTTAGACTCAAACATTGCATTGAGTAATTATATCAAATAGTAACATGTTTAAGCAAATCTCTATGAGAATTGAACGTTTAATTATCACTATATCCGCAAACTCAATTAAAATAACCAAAATGCAGGATAGCAGAAATATAAGAATGTATAACTCCGTTCATATTTAATTGTTTATTACGAAACCACGTGTAATTTTGACCGGGTAAAAACTTATATCAAAATTGTCGGAATGAAATTTTTTAAAAGTTGATAATATATTTCAAAGGTTAAACTTTATAATTAAATTTTAAAAAAAATTCATTTTGAAAATTTTCATAAAAGTTATAAACGTGTAGTTTTATAGTGAAAAATTAAATAAGAACGGAGTAATTATTAATTAACTTGAGAGTTTGGTTGTTCGTATTTGAAGTAGAAAGTATATAGTACAGGCAAAATCTATCTCTAGGTTACGGGGTTTTGGTTTGATTTGAGAATCCCAAAAGCTAGACAGCTAGCACGCAGTGTTGGTTTTGGTTATACTTTTACATGTTATTCATTAAAAAAAGCACTTGTGAATACAATATACGTACGGACGGACCCAATGTTAATAAATTAAACATTTGATTAAACAGAATGTGTCTGAACGGCATAATTCCAACCTCAAGCTAGGGTTAGAGTTTTTTGGGAATCTTTAAAGATAGACAGCTAGCTTAGCACACTGTGTTGATTTGGAAGAAGGTTAGTCCACAATTTACACATATCATTAATTTCTTATTAAAAAGCAGATAGTTACTTGATTTCTTGCAATTATTTTAAGAGCCAGAAATTTCAAAAAAGCTCACAATTAGCTAGCCATTAGGCCAAGGTTTACTAAACAACCAATACATGAAAGCCTAATCATTCAAAAAGGTTTCTTTTGACCATGCATGCTTCAGTGATAAGTTTCTGAATTAAATACTTAAACTTCTGCACTTTCTAATGATTATCCTTTAAAACACGATATACGCAAGTTTAAAATAGTTTTGCACATATATTCTTCTTGAGTTAGGTACAGCATAAAGATGCATCGATCTAGATATTTTCAGAACTCGGTGTAAAAGAATTCGATTTTGCCATTTACGTATTGATAACAGTTTATATTATGAAATGTTAATTATTATCATAAACTGCTATCCACTAAGTTCTAAAAATGTACATGAATAATTACTCTCTCCTGTTTCTATTTTGAGCCTAATTAAGTAATTTAACCCTTGTGAAAAAAACATCAATAAAAGTGATTCGCTTGCAGATGTTGTATTGGTAGATTTTGTAAATACAATAGCAACATATTAATTATTGATTAAACACCAAAACACTACTTTAGTCAATTTAAACCCTTTAATTTGTAAAACATTACATGAGATTCCTGTGAACGTAGTACATGAAATATTCAGTAACAAGAATCTTAGTTAACGAAATAAAAGGTGGAAAGATATGCTAAATGGTTTTTTTTTTACTTTAGAAAGAATATAAGCAAGAAACTATTCATAAAGTTTGCCATTCAATAGCCTAACAAACATGTTTTGGGGGTCAAAATTTTGAAATTTCAAAGCAGTGGTGCAGAAGATATGTGCTTTACCAGTTATTGAGTTACATATGTTGTCATTTCATTCGATCAAGGCCATATACATAAACATATATGGCCTTGTATTCCATTCCCAAGAAATTTTCACAATTATATATATATATACTGTATTAATTACTTATTAGAAATTAAGAGAATCTATAAAGTTTACATTAATAAGTAAATTAATATAAAAACAAATAATGGTTAGTATGATATAAAGATCTGCCATAATTTAAAATATAATATGGTAAGGTTTTGTATGTGGAACTTTTGTTGAATGCTTCTAGGAATTTTTACAATGTCTTTTTTGCAAAAAATTTACCGGCTAATGTGGAAGTGTATGTAAACCAAACATGGATTATAGGGTAATTTCCTTACCCTACCTAGGAAGCCAGTCTTATTCAGCCAATCAATATTAATTTTATTTTCAAGCAAGAGTCCCGACATTGATCAAAGTCTCATATGGTACTGTTACAGCTGATCTCTTAGCTAGGGGTGGTCAAAAAATCCACAAACTCAACCCGTAACCCAACCCGTATGGATTGGGACGGGTTGATTGTACAAAAAAAATCAATCCGTCCCGTCTCAATTCGCTATATATTTTGCGAGTTGGATTAGGCTTGATGTTTTCAAACTGCAGGTTAATCCGTCACAACCCGTAATATATACATATATATATATATAAATATAATTATAAATATGCATATTTATATATACATTGTGTGTATTTTAAGATAACAACCTTCCATTCTTGTTATATTTTAGTTTATTATTTGTTCGCGAATATTCTAAATATATTTTGATTGATTTTAATTTATATTTCTCTTTAAAAAAGTTCAATTTATTTTAAAATTTAGGTTAATTATGCAAACTATGAATAATAAATGACCAAAATGAAAATTTAAGAATAAATCATAACCCAACCCGTCCCAACTCGCAATTTATTTTGCGAGTTGGATTGGGTTGAAATTTTAATTTGTAACGGATTGAGTTAATTTGAGCTGACATTTAAATTTTATCAGCCGTCTCAATCCGTCCCGCCATTTATTTTGCGGATGGGGTTATGATTGAGCTCAATCCGTCCCAATCCGTCATGTTCCCACCTCTGGTCTTAGAGGAAGATCTTTTTGAACAAATGTACAAAATACACACTTTCATAAAAAAGGAATGCAAGTTTTACAAATTGTTACAAGTAGCTAGGTATTTGGGTAGCAAACTTTTGAGCTAAAACATTCTGTTTTCTCTTTTAATTTTCTGTGGACTGGATGAAATGAGAGTTCTGATAGGCCTAATTAATCTTTACATATTTATCATACAATTCTAAAATAGAATACCATCATAAAACTAATAATTAGCCATCTAATTCATAAAGTCGAAAGTAAACAATCATAATGCACATTATTATTTTAATGCCATGGTCGTCCATTATTGTTGAATAGCATTTTCCTAAGTTTGAACGGTTCTTGTTTTTTTCTTACGCGACTAAATAGATTGAAGTAATGTAAATTTGGTTTTTGTTTGAGGTAGAAGTAGATTCCCACTCTAAAAAACCGAAATAGGGTAAGCTAGTTCCCCCACTATAAATACAACTCTAGCTCATTGCAAATGCAAACATATGAGAGTATAGAAGAAGTACCCACTTTCAAGTTCTCTTCACACTAATTAGTTTCTTGTCACACATACTATTTTGGTTTAAGTAAAGGCAGGAAAGACAAGCCAGCCATGGGGGGAAACAACAGGCAAAAGAAGCCTTCTTCCTTTTCTATTTTTAATATTTTTAAAACCAAAAGATCAAGAATGGAAGATTATTGTGGGGACGACTCAATGAAGGCTTACAAAGTTTGGCCTAGTGATGAAGATAGAGGTCGATACGTGGCTGAGCCTGGGATCGATCGGAAAGCTTCTGCTTATATTGCCAAAAGACACGCAGCAACTCGATATGATGTGGATGAATGATTATGAAACTATATACTCCTGTATTGTGTAATATTAAATTATTAGTCAGTTCCCTTTCCAATTGTTTTCTTATCAAGTGTAATTTGATGATTTGTTTTTTTGTGGTTTTCTTCATTCAATCAAAGTTAGTTTGTGAAATACATATTTTAGTCACCAGCATAATGGAATAAATGGAAGGTAAATTAATATATTTTTTCTAGACCCGTATACCTATTTATACGTTAAAGCATAAGTAGGTACGTAATCTGATTTGATTTTTCAGGTGTTTAATAGTACTTATCTTCTTATAAGTATCGGGTAATGTAATAATTTGTTTACGCAGGATCTAATTAAAGAAACTCATTTTTGGTGGGTGATTTGGTTCATAATTGAGATCACACCTGTTTGTAAAAAAGTTTTTCGGGGAGCATGACGAAATAAAGGAAGGTGAAGTAACTAGTATGTTTGTGGTCTGAGCTTACACTCACCTCTGATCTTTTTTTTAGTATCGTTTCTAACTTTTTCCGAGCTTTCTAGGGAGTTGAGATGATATTTAGTACTGGAAAATATTTTTCTGTTTTTGAAATCTAAGAATTATACAAAAGTTGAAATGCAGAAGAAGAAATAAAGAAACCCGGGATGAAGCTACACAAACTACAAAGCTAGAAAAAACAACTCTCATCTTACAAATAATCACTATAAAATAATGTTTGATTTAATGAGAGTCAAAAGCTGTCACAAACCTGTCACTAATTTAGAAAGTTGTCACAAATCTGTCACAAATTGACTAAGATGTCACAAAACCGTCGCTAATAAGCTCGTAACAAAAAATACCGTCACTAATCCCGATTATTTTTTTGCAATGAATGTTAGGACAAAAGTGCATGATAAACATATGCCAATCATGGTCATTTATTTTCCAGCTGCTGAAAAGCTCGGAGGCATTGGAAGGGGCTACGCCTCTCTATCAACTCCTCGTATTGTTGAATTTTTGTTTACTATCTAACAATATGTGTTCATTGATTTTGTTAACAAGGAGTATTTCTTAAAGTTAACTGATAAAAACAAGTAAATAAACGAGCCTTAAAAAACATACAACATTCATATTTTCTTGATTGCATTATAGGGTCGATCCAACGCCTTTCTCACTTAAGCCATACGTTTTTTAGGATGCCTTTTTAATTTTGTTCGGAAAAATTTCATAACTCTCATAAAGGAAAAAAATTGTATAAAAATTATAAAATCCGAACCATATCATAATAAATAAAATATTGTATTTTACGTTAAACAAAACAGACCATCAAATAACAAATGTTCTTATTGTATTATTATTAGGAAGAAAAACAACTTATTTCTAAAAGAAGAAAAAACCTTTTTTTTTTCCAAGGATAAGCTAACTGAACTGATTGACAATAAAAAGTACAGAGACACAAAATTGATAAAAACAAGAAAAAACATAACAAAAGGTGTCAGATAAATTATTTAGTCCTCCTACTGAAGTGATCTTCTATATCATTGATGATACAACATTTGTAACTTTTAGTCATGTCACTTGTTTTTGGATCATGCTATTCATACAACTGGGACACTCCAAACCACACTCCCTTAGGTGGGTCCCTCCATAAAGGGTGATACTATATATATATATATATAAATTCAAGCTATTAAAAACCCAAATAAAAATATAGTAGAACTCTAGTTGATACTACCCTAAATTTAAATATTAATTAAAAATAAAAAAAATTATTAAATCTGGTATTAATAATATATATATATATATATATATATATATAAACTCAACCTAGTACAAACCCAAATAAAAATATAGTAGAACCCTAGTTGAGACTACCCTAAATTTAAATATTAATTAAAAATAAGAAAAATTATTAAATCTGGTATTACTAATATATATATATATATATATATATATATATATAAACCCAACCTACTAAAAACCCAAATAAAAATATAGTAGAACCCTAGTTGAGACTACCCTAAATTTAAATATTAATTAAAAATAAGAAAAATTATTAAATCTGGTATTACTAATATATATATATATATATATATATATATATATATATAAACCCAACCTACTAAAAACTCAAATAAAAATATAGTAGAACCCTAGTTGATATTATCATAAATTTAAATATTAATTAAAAATAAGAAAAATTATTAAATCTGGTATTACTAATATATATATATATATATATATATATATGGGAAATGTTATATGAACATCATGAAAAACACCCAACTAGACACTTTTTCGTAAAAACGCTCCAAATCAAGATTTGGTTAATGCAAATCTCAATGGTTTCACGACGGGAACACAAATATGCGTCTTGTTTTTTTTTCCGAGATGTATAATGACATGTTTTCGAAATTATGGTAAAATTTAAAAATTCAAAACATGTCATTATACATCTCAGAAAAAAAAAAACAAGACGCATATTTGCGTTCCTGTCGTGAAACCATTGAGATTTGCATTAACCAAATCTTGATTTGGAGCGTTTTTACGAAAAAGTGTCTAGTTGGGTGTTTTTCATGATGTTCATATATTCTCCCCTATATATATATATATAAACTCAACATACTAAAAACCCACCATTTTTTCCGCATCACTAATCTGGTATTGCCACATCATTTGCCAGATAAGGGGAGTGTGGTATGGAGTGCATGAGTTGTGTGAGTATCATTTTCCCTTGTTTTTTACATGCCACCTATTTCACTCTCTTCTCCTTGTGGGGTCATCCCACTCACATGTTCATTAATATCTCACTAATTATGCCATAAATTTCTCAATTCTTATCACTTAATCACGATAATCGTAAATTTGACCAATTTTTTTCACACACATAATTATCCATTCTTCTCCATTTAAAAATTAAAACATATTCTTAAATAAATATTTATTTAGTTAGTAATGGAAAATAAGAAACAATGCCTAAACGAAAATTATCAAGACAACCCCCAGTAAAGTTATAAAAAAACGGTTTAAATTAAAAAAAATAGAAATGGTTTTTAATTAATTACTTCCCATTTAAATTAGTCAAGTTTTTATTTAATCATTTATCAAATGATCTCAAATTTAATATTACATATTTTTATATTTATTACAATAATTATATATGCAACAAAATTATGTATATTTTAATTTAGAAAATAACCATAAAGTTATATATACATATTTTAAAAAAAAGTATAGTGTATACATTATAAAATTTATCATGAATAGATAATTTAGGAGCTACCAACATTATAGGATCACATAATTGCAATTAGAAATAGCTATTGGATCTGAGCGAGTTCTTCCGCCTCAAAACCGGTGAAATTATGTCTCTAAATATCTTTTTAGACAAAATAATCTACTTATGTTGATAGTTGATTGTTTTCAAGAGACCAAATTTTTTTATAGTTTTCATCTCCAACTTTATGGACAAAAAAAAATTTGGTCACTAAATTTAGGGTGTGTTTGGCGGACAGATTGGAAGCACTTCCTAGGTCCAGAAGCCCATCTAGCACTTCCTAGGTACCACTTTTGAAATTATATTACTGCTATCTATCTCCATAATTTCATATTCCCTATATGTAGCACTTTTTATTATTTACTTTATTTACCAAAACGCCATACACATATTTCATAAAAAATGGAAAAAAAACACATAAAATTATATAAAATGCAAAAAATCTCAAAATAAATGAAAAAAAATCATAAAAAATTGTAAAAATTAAAAAAAATGTATTTTTATTAAAAAAAATCAATAAAAATCACAAAAAATTTTAAAAAAATAAAAAAAATCAAAAAAAAATCAAAAAATCACAAAATTTTAAAAAAATCACAAAATATTATAAAAAATGAAAAAAATCACATAAAATTATAAAAAATGAAAAAAATCACAAAATATTATAAAAATATAAAAAAAATCACAAAAAAATTATAAAAAATGAAAAAATCACAAAATTTTAAAAAAATTACAAAAAAAATAATTTTTTTTTATAAAAGATGAAAAAAATGAAAAAAATCACAAAATATTATAAAAATATAAAAATTATAATTTTTTTTTATTTTTTGTTATTTTTATAAATTTTTTTTATTTTTGTGATTTTTATAATTTTTTTGTTTTTTTTATTTTGTTGTAATTTAAAACTATTTTTTTGGGTTTGTAGAAAGATAAAATATGTATATTATCGATGTTTTTTTATTTTTGTAATTGTTTATAAATATTTGGTTTTTAAAGTGATACAGAATTTATTAGTATATTTTTATGTGTTTTTCGTAGTATATGAATTATTGTGGTATTAAGTCATTTCGAACTTATACATAACAAACGCAGACAAAACTTATAAAAATTAAAAACACTTTTCCACCAGACGCTAATTTTTTCTAAAGTACTTTTTATATAAGTCACTTTTCAACAGCACTTTTCCAGACAGCACTTTTTCGGCCAGCATTTGATTACCAAACAGCAACTTATTATTTAGATTTCTAACTTTTGTCTCCCAAACTTTTTTTTATAGTGTCTATCTATTATATTTATTTTTCTCCTTAAAATAACCGGCTTCAAGATTTTTAAAAAAATGATATGTTCTAATAAATGGATGGAAAATAAAAAAGAGATAAAAAAAAATTTGTAATTGAATTTGGTGAATGTTAATTTATATATTGACCCACATAGGTTATGAAAAGGGAGAGAGAAAATCATTGTGATATTAATTAATATGCGATAAAACTAAAAATACACATGTAATTTAATGAAACGATTGGAGGACCACTTAACTCCTCTTTCATGAGGACTAAATAATTTATCCTCAAACTCTAAACATGCACCAAGGGGATCAAACATCAAACACGATGGGCAAAAAAACCAAACAAAAAGCTAAAAATGACATATCTTTCAATATCTCTCAAGGCATAAAAGCATTAGACCAACTTCGATTGTTGTAATCTCCGAAAGGCAGCATCATCTCAAGACCGTTAGCCAACCCTAACATGCACATTTTGACTATTCATCCACTCACTGAATCCTTGTGGCCTTTGCATAGCTTCCAAAACAAAATTCACACTATCATTTTGTTCCTCCATATGCGCTTTACTAATATTGTCTATCCCAATCATCATGCTTGATGAGCCCTTTCCCATAGCCAATATCCCAATCCTTTTACTAGCCTTCTTCACATTTTGATCCAACAACATTCCTAGGTGAGCCAATTCCCCCATGTCCAAGTTTTGCAGTACTCCTTATCCCGCCAAACATCGGTACATCACCTCCGTCATCTCTTTCTCTTTGTTGTTTTCTCTCAGTTTCTTCATCTGTTCAGTCACTTTTACAATCCTTTGCCTAGTGAAACTTTATTGGCCAATCATTTTCTTGCTTTGCTCCATATCTGGCATCCGTTTAAACTTAGACATCACCCTCTGTGCCGCTGGAAGACTGGGCCAAACCTCGGGTTGGGTGTCGTATGGGTTGTATATGATCGCACACGCCTCAATTCCGCACAAGGTTGAGAGTTCATCCGCCTTTTTCAACAGGCCCTTCTTTCTCTTCTTGCATGATGCCTTTCTTGGGGCATCATTTTCTATGAAGGCAAGCTTGACCTTCTTTCTAGTCATGGGTACGGTCAAAGAAGCAAAGACAATATTGTTAGTATGGGAATATTTACTTTTCTGGGCTTATTGTCCAAATAGACAATGCTATTTATACTATCATGGCGGCTGACAAGTAAATGGTTGTAGATATCTGAGACATGTCCATCGTACTTGGAAATTATATTAATATTTTGGAAAATATGGTAAAAAAAATTATATCTTCAAATATGATTTGATTTGCCCAAAAACAATTTAGGACCAAGTCACGTATATGTGGTTGTATACATTCTCTTATCTGGAGCTTATCCATTTTTATACATTTATGCCCGTGTTTTGACTTGTTGTGTACAATAAGTGCTTTTAATACGCAAGATTTAGAAATCGAGTGATATCACTGATCCATCTTTAAAATACAACTAAATGGCTGAGAGTATATTTTACATTACGATTTGTTTGTAATGGTCTTCGAGCAGTCCTCTCTGCAACATATACATAATGTAAGAAATGATATGTATAGGTCAGTGTGGTCAAAATATGAAAGGAGAACCCAAACCATAGACCGGAGGTTTATTCTTACGTACGTGCTTGAACCGTGGCATAGCCGGAACAATGGGTTTTTAAGTAAACGAGATTCACTGAATACTGATCAACCATTTCTATGTTAGAATCAACAATAATATATCCCATTTTTGTTAAAATTCGCTATATAAACTATATAAAGACTAATGCCACTAATATATGAGCCTTAAAATCTTATTCGGACTCATAGTCTATGACGAGCCAAATCTACGCACATTTTTAGGAATGTTTGGTATCGTTTCGCTCACAAATGTATTTATATTATTTAACTATAATGTAGTGTATATATATATATATATATATATATATATATGAAAATGTTATATGAACACCATGAAAAACATCCAAATTGACACTTTTTCGTAAAAACGCTCCAAATCAAGATTTGGTTAATGCAAATCTCCATGGTTTCACGACGGGAACACAAATATGCGTCTTGTTTTTTTTTCCGAGATGTATAATGACATGTTTTCGAAATTATGATAAAATTTAAAATTTCAAAACATGTCATTATACATCTCATGATTGTATCAATAAATACGTAAATCAACGCCGATAGATAGAGCGGGCCCAAACAAAAAAAGTTGCGACTTGACTAAAAGAAAAAATTTGTTTTGCTCATTCAAAGAAAATTTAGAAAAAGATAGTATAAATTATTGGTTTTTTGAAAATTATTTGCATCTATTTGGGATATCCGATCCGAATAGACTATCGACACCGCTTATGACGGGCCTACCGGTAGAAACATACATAGCAAAGTCAAGTATCGAAGCATGACATTTAAGAGAAAATAACTACCAGTAGTCTGTACATTAATATATTTTTAACAATCGGTACCCTTTACCTTGAAAATTACCAATTTAAACAATCTTGCAATTAAAATTGTACCAATTTGGTCCTTTTGTATTACATCATAATTTATACATATTATTAATACCGGTTTCATAAAAGGGACAATTCATTTTTACTAAAAAAAAAGAAAGACTTAATTCCTTAGTGCCAGTGCAAAAAACTAATTTGTGTGTGTATGTAACTTTTCTCTGATTCACTTCGTCAATATATAAAACAAATATAAGAAAACCAAAATAAAATATATATAAATTAAAAAATAAAAAATACATAAAAAATATATAAAATGTAAAAAATAAAAAAAAAACTTTAAAAAAAGCGTTCATTCACTTCAAGATTTTAAAGTAAATGAACAAAATATCATTCACTTAAAAAAAATTAAATTTTGAAATGAATGCATCGAACAAAAGATCACTTCAAAATACCAAACAAAAAGTAAATTCACTTCGATATTTTGTAGTGAATGAAGCAAACAAAATATCATTCATTTCAAAAAAATAAAAAAAGTCATTCACTTTAATATTAATACTAATATGGGTAATTCCCTATAAGTAACTCATAGCAAATTATATTCCTCCTAGGTACCTTGATAATTTCGCATTACTCATAAGTAGCACTTTTTATACTATATGAGTTTTATTAGTAATTGATTTTTTAAAAAAATGAAAAAAATCACAAAAAATTATTAAAAAATCACAAAAATCACAAAAAATTATAAAAATTAGAAAAAAATAAAAAAATTACAAAAAATAATAAAAAATTACAAAAAATCACAAAAAATTACAAAAAATGACAAAAAATACAAAAAATACAAAAAATTATAAAAATTATAAAAAAATCACAAAAATCACAAAAAAAAAAAGAATTATAAAAAAATTAAAAAATCATAAACTTTTTAAAAAATTACAAATAATATATAATTTTTTTTTGTCAATAGAACACTTTTTATACCGAAAAATAATTTTTTTTATACAAAAAAATGGTTTTTCCATGATAAATGTGCCTTTTTTTAATCTAAATGAGCTGAAAGTGCATCTAGTTCAGTCAAAAATACATATAATTCAGTCAAAAGCGTATATAGTTCAATAAAATTGCATATAGTTTAGTCGAAAGTGTATATAGTTTGTCAAAAATGCATAAAATTGAGTCGAAATTGCATTCAATTCAGCTGAAAGTACATCTAGTTCCGTTGAAAATGCATACAATTCAGTCCAAAGTAAATATAGTTCAATAAAAGTGAGTATGCATATAGTTCAGCTAAAAATACATAT
Source organism: Primula vulgaris (assembly GCA_963920805.1). Classification (NCBI taxonomy): domain Eukaryota; kingdom Viridiplantae; phylum Streptophyta; class Magnoliopsida; order Ericales; family Primulaceae; genus Primula; species Primula vulgaris. The sequence goes on along the minus strand of OY987212.1, from coordinate 41,557,205 downwards.
GGTTCAGCTGAAAGTACATCTGGTTCAGTTTAAAGTGCATCTAATTTAGTGGAAAGTACATATAGTTAAGTCAAAAGTGCATATAGTGTAGTCGAAAATGAATATAGTACAGTCAAAAGTGCATATAATTCTGTTAAAAATGCATCTGATTTAACTAAAAGTGCATCTGGTACAACTGAAAAGTGGATATGGTTCAGCTAAAAGTGTATCTGGTTCAGCTAAAAGTGCATATGGTTCAGACAAAAGTGCATCTAGTTCAATAAAAGTGCATATCGTTCTGTAAAATCTGCATCTAATTCACCTAAAAGTGCATATGGTTCAGCTGAAAGTGCATATGGTTCAGCTGAAAGTGCATATAGTTTAGACAAAAGTGCATCTAGTTCAATAAAGGTGCATATCGTTCTGTAAAACCTGCATCTGGTTCAACTAAAAGTGCATCTGGTTCAGCTGAAAGTGCATATAGTTTAGCTAAAAGTGCATCTAGTACAGTCGAAAGTGCATAAATTTCAATAAAAGTGATTTTTTTTTGTGATTTTTTGTGATTTTTTTTATAATTTTGTGATTTTTTTTCATTTTTTTCATTTTTTTTCATTTTTTTCATTTTTTATAAATTTTTTATAAATTTTTTATTTTTATAATTTTTTGAGATTTTTTTTTTTCATTTTTTGTGATTTTTGTGATTTTTTTGTACTTTTTTTTGTAATTTTTTTAAAATTTTGTGATTTTTTGTGATTTTTTCATTTTTTATAATTTTTTTGTGATTTTTTTTATTTTTTTCATTTTTTGTGATTTTTGTGATTTTTTTTATTAAAATACATTTTTTTTTAATTTTTACAATTTTTTGTGATTTTTTTTCATTTATTTTGAGATTTTTTGCATTTTATATAATTTTATATATTTTTTTTCCATTTTTATGAAATATGTGTATGGCGTTTTGGTAAATAAATTAAATAATTAAAAAGTGTTACCTATATGGAATGTGAAATTTTGGAGATAGGTAGAAGAAATATAATAAAAAAAGTGCTACTTATTGTACATTAATTCATACTAATATTAATACTATGAGCAAACAAAATTGATACATTTCAGAATAACAAACAAAAACTAATACAATTTGATTTGATTTTATTTTGGGAATTAGTGCTTTTAAATTGAAAGTTAATTTAGCCTTTCATAAATTCCCTCCATAATAGACAACGGAGGTTCTTCTTTCTCTCTCTCTCTCTGCTCGACATAATTGGAGGTTAGTCATTTCTCATGCTCAAACCCGATATATATATATATATATCTATATATATTATGCTACTATTTCTTTGCTTGTTAAAAATATAAACCCTTTATTTTAATTGTAAAAAAAGCATGAGATCTTTGAGTATATTTGTTTTGTGGCCAATTAGGGTTCCTGAAACTGCTTATTCTTATTATGTTGGTCTTAATATGGGGAATTTATTATGTGGGCATTTTCTAATTCAGCGTTTTAAGCTTGTTTGGCTGCATTTTTTTTTATTAAATAATAAGACCTTGTTTGGTTGCAGCGTTGAAGCTTACTTTTCCTGCTTTTTTTTACTTAGATATGTACTGCATTTGGCTAATTTGTAATTGGCCTGAGAAAGCTAAAATCTTTAAGCTGGATGAACCTTTTTTTTTTCTGAATCTAGAAAATTTCTAACTTATTTGTTTAAAAGCCGCAAAGAAATATGCCAATAAGTTAGGTTATTGAGGATACGAAAGAAAACACTCGGCCTTTAAGCTGGAAAAAATTTTCACTGCAGCTTAAGCAAAAAAAGTAGTAAAAATAAAAATCAAACGCTGAGTTTACAAGCTGTTAGACTGTAACCAGACATGCACTTAATATTACATTCTTCATTTTCTCTAACCTTATACGTACGAAGAATTGTGAATGTAGTTTCGGAGTAACATAGATACCGGGATAAGCAGATTGTTCTCAGTAACCAGCTTATTTATTTAAGTTTCCCAAAACAAACCGATATTAACCTAATTGTCTTTAGCCACGAAATATAATTGGAGTATGATTATCAAACTGCATCTTCATATATAAAGATAAGCAACCGAGTTTAAGCTTAAGTTTTCACCGTAGCCTTTTCAATTCATGTCTAGGTCGAGGTATAACATTGATGATGCTCAAAGGTCATTTTGAATATTTTTTTAATGTTTTCCCGAGGTCGCATGCTGGAGAAATGTCCTAGTTCCTTTACACCTTGTCCCTTATTATTTCTCTTAGAGACGTTAGGTCAAACTTTGGTTTATCTTCCTGCTTTATCTGCTAATTCTCAGTAGTCTTGTTATTGTACTTTAGTCATCTACAGAGTATGATAAAATTGCAATATCTAGATATAAAATTTCCAGTCTTTTATGTTTTGTTAGGCACATATTTGCTGTCAATGACTTACAAGATTGTTTTACATAGATGATTTATTTACACCTTGCTAAAAAATTCAGCAGAAAAAGAAGCTGAAAGAGACCTATCATACATCTTATAGCGAGATGCCGAGACAGCACATAGATAAAAAGCAAATCAGATTTTGATATGTTATGTGTGAAAGGAAATTATAGAAAGTGCACCCATGTAGACTTGTTGTTTACAAAGATTTTAAAGTTCTTAGTTCTGTCATTGCCAATTTTTGATAAAACATTTTCATGTTCTGGCTTCCGAATATGGGATGAGATGGAAATGAAATTAATTTCTAATGAAAAAATAAAGTGAGAATTGAACTATAGCATTCATTCTTTTACGTTTCTTTTTTCAACTTTCATGCTTGTTCTAATTTTGTAGTTTATATCTTTCATATTTTGCAGGGGGATATAGAAGATGAAAGTTAAGCTCTTGCGTATCCTTCTTATATCGTCATAAGTGTATTTCTTTCTTGAATGTCCTTCTTCTGTTTAATTCATGAATTATTATTCCATTTAGTTTCTCATGTTACATGGTGATTTCAACTTTATAAGTTTTCTACATTGTGCATAAAAGACAACAAATCTGAAGTATGATATTTGCTGACCACTAATTCATGGACCGCTCCCGATAATTTTGAACAAAGCAAATGTGAGTAAAAGTTAAGCGGATAAAGAATGTAGGACCAATAAATCTTTGAAGTTTGCGGTCTAATATATACACGATGCACCTTGTACTGTATCTACTATCAGGTTGTAGGCCTTTGTTGTTTACGATACTGAAAGTGTGGTTTTCAGAGAAGCCTCTTAAGAGTTTACCTGTATAAACGCGTTTTGTCTTCGACTTTATGGTCTCAAGGCTACTTAGCAACTTCAACATTAGTACATAAGTAGAAAGCAGATCAAGATGAGGTGTAGGAACTTAGGAAGCGATGTTAATTATCATACAAGTTACCCTGTAACAAAGCTCGGTCTAAAGAGTTGTATTTTTTGATTAATCTCAAACGGCGGGTGAAAGTTGTTTGTAATTGATATTTGATACGTGTGCCTGATTTAACCGACTATTTTGCACAAATTTCCTGGAATAATTAAGTTTGTCATCAGAATTTGTCAATTTTTTAAGTGGGTTTGCTCGACTCTAATACTCTTTGTAAAATTTGACTTAGTCAACTTGTACTTTGTTGGTTTTGGAAAAGCCTTTTTTTTTTGTTACTGGGAGTGGGGACTAAGTTATTTATTATTTCTTTCACAATCCTGATATGTTTGAAAGTCAAATTTGTTTCCTCTTTGACCAAGTCCTTTCCGGGAAACTATCGTGACTGTGCACAGAGTAAGTTAAGTTGATCTTCTTTTTCTCCCATGTCTTTTTTCTCTACTTAGGATAGTAAGAATTGTTACAATTTTACTTCGGTTTTGATAACAGGTGGCATGCTGTTGCTTCATGGACATGGGATGCACAAGATGAAACCTGTGGAATATGTAGGATGCCATTTGATGGTTGTTGTCTAGATTGTAAACTACCTGGAGATGACTGCCCATTAAGTAAGTCACAGTTTTGGAATTATATTAAGAAATTTTCATTTATCAGAATCAGCATCATATGCTGTATTTACAGGTTGAAGTTGTGACTCATAGACGTATATACCTTGCTTTAATGCGGTTAGGAACTATATGTCAATTAAATTTGGACTTGGAATTTGCCCTTGATCATGGTAACTATGATTGCCTCCAATGAATGTTCAGAGTTCCATTACTTCCAACTAATTTCTCAGTTGGCATTTGGGTTTGGTCAAATACGGTATACACACTATCAACTGATAGAAACTAGAGTACCACAATTATTATTATTTTTTAAGCTTTTCTGTTTACAAAACTGTCTCTTTTTTTTCCTATGGGCAACCTCCATGCCATTATCATTTTTCATTCATTTCGGTTTTGTTGACTGTTTCACCAATTGAACTAGTTCCCTATGTCGAGCCACTGCTTGTTATCAGTATTTTTCGACTTCAGAAAATTACATGAGTTCTTCCTGAAGGTGATTGAATAGGCAGGGGAACATTGTTTTCTATGTAAATTTGGCACCCCTCATATATAATTCATGGCTTCGCCAGAATAGGAGATGTTACTAGGCTAAATCTACATAGATTCCTTTCAAGGTCTGGGCTAGCTTGAATTTTAGGTTAATAATTATTGGGAATGCAAATTTATAATTTCTCAATGTAAAGTTGGTTCAGATATTCAACTAAGAACATAATTGTTAACTTTTTTGTGATTATGCAGTCTGGGGTGCTTGCAACCATGCATATCATCTTCATTGCATACTTAAGTGGGTGAATTCAAAGACCCCTCCAGCTCTTTGCCCCATTTGCCGCCAAGAATGGCAGTTCAAAGGCTAATGTGTAATATAATTATTCACATGTTCTATTTTAGTTTAGCATGATTTGGAAGTGGTTCCTTTTATGCGATTTGAAGGTTTCATTCATTTAGAATGCCATTCGTATCATCAGAATAATCTCTCTGTATCAGTTGCAACGACCATAACTTTTGATGTATTCGTGAATCGCAATTTACATGATGATCAATTTCCAGCTATTATATCTGATTAAATGGATTATATTGTCTTCTTGTTGGCAGTCTAAGTATGCTTATTTATCTGAATTTGTTGTTTCCTTGTCCCTTCTCCACAAGTTCTGATGAAAAATTTGGAGAGTAAAACCAACTCTCGTGCCCTTTGCTCGTTTCAAAGTTATTCTTTTCCCCCTTTGCAATCCTTTCTGTAACTTGCCTGTATGATTTTTAAAGTGCGTCTACTATAAAAGGAGAAATATTAGTTAATATTTGTAGCATGTAGCATTAGCAATCCTTTTGTTTCTTGTGGTCATTCACTACTGTCTATGATCACTTAATTTTAGTAAAATAAAGCCAGAAGATGAGCTTTTGTACTAATTTTATCCCTTGAGATCAATGCTGAGGGATTTGCAGACAAAATGGTCTGTATTATGGAGAAGGTTACCAACTATGAAGCTACCTACTTACCATTGGGGATAATTTATAAAAAGGGAATACTAGACAGCAATCATTCGGAAAATAAGTTTCGTTCAATTATTAATCGTCATCATATCATTATCATAAATCATACTCTGTATTCTTGGTTACATTCCGATTACCATTGCCTTAGCTTTTACCAGTCATATCACGACATGCTGTTAGAGTAACGCTACGTGACTACGTTGGTGTCCATATATGTTATACTAGTAAAAGTTACTCACGCGTTGCGTGTAAGACGGGTAATGACATAAATCTCGTAATATATTTTATTTTGAACATAATATTCAGATTTGATATCATTTATTGTAGTTATACAAGTTAAAACAAATTGTTAATTAATTTAGGCTACATCCGTAATTAGGAAAATATAGTGAGGACAAATTGTTAATTAATTAGATTAAGTACATTGCTAATTATTAAAATAGAGTGAGAGTAATTTTGAAAAAAATTGATAAAATTTGGCTGACTCAACTTTTTTTGAGTTTAATTATATTAATAGTATGATAATGGGGAAATCCGCTCTTATCCCCTTCTGCAGAATCTGTACTTGCTTTTTAACAACATACACAAATATTGTAGATTACAACTTCAAAATAATAAACTTTAACTAGGTAAAACATATAATAAGAATTTGTACATTCTGTTATGGCTACTCAATACAGGCGTTGATCATGAGACATCAAAACGATTTAAATATTCGAAGCATATGAGATGCGCTATCACCATTTGCTCCATAAAACACGGTATTTTAATATTTGAAAACTACGTTTTGATGAGAGTTTGTTACATCTTAGTTATCTACCATGTTAGTAAATATGCCTATGAAGTATATATACTACTTAATGTCATGACCATATTTTTTTTAGCATATCTTATATTAACATATACCATGATTCCTCCGAATTCCTTTTCTAGCTAGTAATTTATATTAGTCGTATGTAACGATGAGGCCTGAGTACACGAGTTTTAAGAATAAATCTAGTGGAATTAAATACAGTATACTGGTTGTTTACTCCCTCCGTTCCCAATTAATTGTACTTTATGAAATTACGTACAATTTTAACCGGTTTATAGCATGGATCAAAATTATCGAAATGAAAATTTTCAAAACTAAATTGATTAATTTTTGAAAATTTTCATTCCGATAATTTTGATACAAGTTATTGACCGGTTAAAATTAGACGAGTATAACGTGGTAAACCATAATCTTTATAGTACATGTCACATGTGGTGTTGTTTAAGGTCAGGCTGACAAGATTACTTTCATTTACTTTTTCACTAAACTAGTAGCAAGTTTTCTGGACTAGAAAGTACGCAGACGAAGTTGGTAGGTCACATGTAGAATTTAAAATGTATTATTTTAAAACTATAGTAAGTATCATCTTAATATGAAATCCATTCTTTTTTGTCATTATATATCTATTTTTGGATTTTTTTGGATTTTTAATGACATATATATCTTTTTGTAAATAAGTTCATAAAATATGTAAACAAAAATTAAAAGAGTAGTTGATTTCAAAACAACCGAATTTTTTATAAACAAATTTTTAAATACGTATTAAATTATAATTTTTTCATATATTTTTTGTGGTTACATATATAAATATAAAATAAGGTTAAATATTTAAAGATGTGTAATCATGTGCAGGGTGCAGAAACAATAATGCACAGATATAGCAGTGAGAAAGCACTCATTCAGAGTCTGATAATGCAGGCTAATTTACAAGTGGAATTAAATATCAAAACTGGGTACTCACCTGAAATTAACTAATATATCCTGTGTTTTCCTCCCATATCTTGGTACTGGGCTCTAAATGTTTAACTTTATGTATGTATATAATTGGAGGGAGGTAAAAATTATCGAAATCCCGATCCGATTCAAGAAGAGTTCCGACTCGAAAATGTCGGATTTTGTCATGACCCGACAAATTTCGAAAAAATACTAAAAATATGTGAAACTATTAAAATAAAAAATATATTTAAATTAAAAAATTATATTGTTACTTCAAAAAAGATAAATAATAATTATTTTCCAATTATAAAAATTATAATGATAATTTATCTCATTTAGTATGATAATTGTTGCTTGTGTGAATAAAACTAAATACTAAAATAATCTGATAAAAAACGTATCAATTTTTTTTATCTATTCTATTATCTGTAGTTTCACATTATTTTTTCTATTACATGTTAATTTCTTTTTTCATTTATTAGAGATGCTATTCTTAAACTAATATTATGTTTCGTGTTAATAACACGTTTAAACTTTTCAAATGAAGATCGTTAATAAAAAATGACGTTGTCCTAAATAAAAAAAATATGTCGAGAGATTCGGGATAAATCTATCCCGACCCTACGGAATCCCGAAAAAGTCGGGTCCCGACTTTTGTCGGGTCGAGGTCGGGATTTTTTTTTCATTTCCGAAAGCAATCGAGTCAGGTTGAGTATTTACGGGTCGGATCCCGACCCTAACTCACCCATGTATAATTTGTTGGAATCTTGATAGCCAATACCACACAATTTTAGTATCAAACCATGGTTTTGTGTCTAATATGCATGGTTTCATTTTATTTGGCAGTTGAGTTCTGTTTTTTTGGAAATTACAGAGTTTCAGCCGTTTTAGCTGTCAATTTTACTTTTTATTCATGGATGATTTGTGTTCCAATGGAGATAGTCCATGTGTCATTTCAGTGCCATTTGAAGGGAGCTTAATTTCTTTTTTTTATAGGCAAATGAAAAATTGCCAGAAAAATGGGATAACACACACCTATGCCATTTTTCTTCATCCAATTATCGGAAAACGTATAACCCGAGTGGATAGTTAAAATCGATAGTGATAATCAGTCAGTTACAACCATAGTTAGAACTGAACTTGAAACCGACTCTGAAAGTGATGAAGAAGAAGTTTCTAAAGAACAAATTGAAAACCAATATATCTGTTTATATGAAAAGTACAAGGCTCTCAGTAAAAAGTCTCTCTCTATGAATAAACTGAATGATGATTTAACTAATCAAGTAAAAAATCTTACTGAAAAACTTTCTAGGAAACAACTTGAGTTAAATGAGACCAAAAGAAAGATAAAACTGTTAAACGCCACTGCCACTAAAAAACTTGATGAAATGCTATCCTATTCTAGGGCCTCAAAAGATAATAGTGTATTAGGTTATGCTAGTTTCGAAGAAAAAGTGAAAACTATTTTTGTTAAAGCTTTAAAAATACCCAAACGGGATATAGTTAAAAGTAAAGCTACAACCACGGTTGTAACCAGTCAGAACAAGAGCTGTAAAAGTAGCTTTACTAATAACAAGTCTGTTTTTAAAAATTGTAATTTTTACAATAATTTAGATCACTTTTAAAGAGAATGTTATTTGAAATTACACAAAAATTCTATTGCCCATGATATCACTGCTAAATTGAGTCTTAATAAAAAATTCAAATGGATTTGGGTACCTAAAAGTAAAACTGACAACGCTCAATGTATCTCTGCATCTATTACTGATTTAAAAGTTTCATCATCTAATGTCTGCTATTTTGATAGTGATTGTTCTAGACACATGACAGGTAATGCAGAATTTCTCAAAGATATTTGTAAAGCTCCAGGGAAAACTGTTACTTTTGGTAGTGGAGATGCAGGTAAAACAATTAGTAAATGAATATTGAACAAACCTGGAATGTCTGAACTTAATGATGTATTTCTTGTGGATGGGTTAAAAGCTAATTTACTCAGTATAAGTCTAATGACACAAACACTAAAAGAACAAAACCAAGTAGGCCGTTGTTAATCTATATAAAAAGAGTCGAAATACATAGAATGTTTTACGTAAAATTATTTCCATGTTTTAATATTGAAAATGGCTTAACGTCATACCACATTCAAGTTATTTGCCTCGACATATGACCAATACCAAATTATATACCACGGAGTCAAATCGGCTTTATTTGGTTTAGTTTCAAGTTTAGAGAAAAACACAAAATCAAACCTAATTAAGAACATTGAAATTTTGAGTCTATTAATTGGTCTATCGCATTCAAGACCGAAGCGAATGAAGACCAAATATAATCCGGCTCGTCGGGGTAGCATCATGTGAAGTACACGTTTTGTAATTATTTGTGGAAAGTAAGGTCCTTAATTAATCTTTCACATACTTGGGATAAAAAATATTGGGCCATCAATAATTGAAATATTATCTGCACATTCACATGAAACCTGTCAGGCAATATAGATCACGTATATCATTATACGTATCATGGAAGAAAAAGAGAGATCGTTAGTTGGGGTCCATTTGGATAATAGAAATCCCTTACTGTTTCGTTTAATGGTCCACGTAAACAGTCCATTTCGTATTGCCTTGGATCGGGCTCCACATGTTTAATTTTCGACCTTTTATTTTCATATACTATCAAAACTCATTTATCAAGAACGAGGTCACTTTAAAGATACGTAAAGTTTATGCAACTTTGGAGATCCATTTATCAAGTTTAGTTCACCTCTTTTAATATAAAATAATAAAACATATATATATATAATTAAATAAAATCATTTTTCATGAAAAATACTTTAATTACTTAAATACGAAGTTTGCTTAAACAAAACTTATATTTAAACCTTTTTCTTATATATTTTCTATAAATATATATACATATAAACAAATTATGGCTAAAAGTTGTTTAAAAAACTGTTTAGGGTCTGGATTGATCGCTTAGAAAAATACATGAGTCCGTTTGCATTCAAAACGAAATTTTAAAAAAATATATTTTAGTTTATTTGGGGACTATTTATTTAAATATGAAATTTATTTTTTCTTAAATTTATAAAAGGGTAGAGGCAAGCTGCTTCGCCCCTGCCGACTCACCGACGATGTGCCCCCCACCGGCCGAAAGTCATTGGTTCCCTCAACATGCTCTTACATCTCATAGTATTTGATAGCAGGAAAATTGAACTACCCTTGTATAGTACTCCTTGAGATCTGTAACTTGCACTTATTTGTCTGTTTACTTCCTTTCCGCATTATAACTTTTATATGAAATCACGTGCAGCTTTAATCAACAAATAACACGTATCGAGATTGTTGAAATAATTTTTTTTAAAAATTCTATCATATATTTTAACATTTGAACTATTTAAAAAAATAAATTCTTTTTTTTGTTTGGGTAATTTGATTAAAGCAGGTTAAAGTTACACTTGGTACTAAACAAGGACAAAGGCATAATTTGTTTTATATATAGGATTAACTATTAAGATGTATGTTAAAAGCCTAAAGTACATTTCAATTTTTTTAATAAGCCTAAAGGACACTCGCTTACTATAAAAATCCTTAAAGTGTTTTTCTAATGAGTCAGTTATGACCCTTTGTTCCGCTAATTCAACTACAGATATACTGTATCTGATTACGGTTATGGTTGTTTAATTATCGTACGTAGGAAACAATCTTTTTATGATTTCTGAGCAAAGTGGCTAGAAGCTAAATAAAAGAAATTAAGCAATCAGAGCGGGAAAAGTTTTATAAATTTTGGAACTTATATATAGTCTTACACAGTTATACTATAGAAAGTGTCATTAAAATAAAGTTTGGAAATAATTAAATAATTAGATCAAGTCTTCCGATTACTCCTATAAGTCAACACTCGGCTTTGTTTGTTTACCCTTTTATTAACAGTGGGATTGGACTATAATAGATATGGTCCCTACATATATCATGTTTGGCTAGTGTAATTAAGATAGTATTACCGATAAGGATAAATTAACAAAACATATTATTTTTAAAACTAAATTAATAAAAACATACCTAAAAATTTATAATTAACAAAAACATACCCAAATGTTCATATCCTAATTTGTATATTTCATATCCTTATTCCAAAAGTTCATAGTCTTATTTCAAAAATCCATACCCTAATTTGTATATTTCATACCCTTATTCCAAAAGTTTATACCCTTAATTCAAAAGTTCATACCCTAATTTGTATATTTCATACCCTTATTTCAAAAGTTTATACCCTTATTTTAAAAGTTCATACCATAATTTGTATTTTTCATAACCTTATTCCAAAAGTTTATACTCTTATTTCAAAAGTTCATACCCTAATTTGTATTTTTCATACATTTATTTTAAAAGTTCATACCCTTATTTTTAAAGTTCATATCTCAATTTACATAATTCATATACATAATTTTCAACTCTATACAATTAATTCACGTAATTCATACACTTATTTTTCTACATTATAAACTAATTAACAAATCTAACTCTTACCCGTCCTCTGATCTCGAACTATCACGTCGTCGTCGTGGGCCTCTCCTTCGACGAACACATCTCCGTCAACATCAAACTCGAGTTTTCGATCTCGCTGTACACACTCGTCGTCCATTCCGATAGATATGTCCGTCTCAATCTCTAAGAAAGAGAGAGAGAGAGGAGAAGAAAAAGATCGAAAAAATAGAGGAAAGATGATGAGAAATATCAGATGGAGAGAGAAAGAGAAGAGACAGATTGTAAATAATGTGAGAGGAGCAGAGAGAGATTGGAGAGAATGTGAGAGGAGGAGAGAAAGAGCAAAAAGAAAAACATATTTTTTATTTTTTTATTAATTATTAATTGAAGGTATGTTTCTAATAATTTAATTTTTGAGTGTATGTCTTTGTCTTGTTATATAGATACATGTATTGTTTTTTGAATATTTATGCTAATTAGTTAAACTATGTACACATATACATTTTATTATGCGAAATATTTATTTAAGTATTTTTTTATTTTTTTATATATCAACCTGCACTTAGAAATAACATTCTTATAAGAATATTTTCTCTCGGTCCCGATGTCATTCCTGTAAAGAGGTTTTACTGTATATATATTATGTATTTACTAGTTTACTTATTATGGATATAAATGTAATTTTGTAAAATAGTACAACGCAGATAAAAATCAAACAAATATTTCATTTGTATTTTATGTATGCTAATTGGATTTTATTTGTGATAATGAGAATGTATTGTATTGTATTGTATTGTATTGTATTGTAGTGGTAGTACCGATATTAATAATAGTGCAAACAAACAGCAAGTTAATTACGGATTCTTGTGCAACTAGTACCAGTAGTAAGCTGCCACAATAATGATTACTTATCAGTTACCACACGGTTACTTATTATGCAGAGAAAAATTGGGGGCCATATGAAAGCACCCCTCTCTATGCAACAACCGACATGTCCCTCCAACAACAATGCTAAACTACAATTTTCATAGCATCAACAATGGACTCAATAGTCCACCATTTAGTGTCTCTTTAGTGTCATAACATTTAGAATGAGGTGAATTTGTATTCCCATTTCATTGGTTAAATAAGCTCTGTAAATGTACCCATTAGTTTCACTGGCTCTGTAAATGTACCCATGAGGTGAATTTATTATATGTTGCCACAGTTAACACATATATATTATTAATGGGTGACGTGAATTATCTACAATTTATTTGCTGCATCGATTTCATTAATTATTTATTTTAATTTTACTATTTAAAATGACAATACTAGCTAAAGTTAAGGATTCCAATATGTATAAAACTAAATAGCTAAATCTAATGAGTACAATTACTAGTTAAAAGGGTATTTTTGTTGTTGCCAATATTGCTAGTCAAATCTAACCATTACAATGTGGATGCTTAGTACCATTTTTGAGCTAGTCAATCACTTTACTAATTCCAGAACAAATTTTATAAACCCCTTATTAGGAATAGTACTTGATACTTGACACTTGACAGACAAAGAAAAGGGACGACAATATTATTAAAGTATGTTATATAACCAATGGCATCCGGTGTGTTAAAACCAAAGCCGTATAAGTGGTGACTTTGACAGAATTAGAATGGATAACATATTAAAATGAAAAAGGATAGTGTGTTCATTTCATTCATGTGCATTATTTTCAAAAAAAAAAGAACAGGGTCACTGCGGCACCCTTGTCTGTCAAGTGTCAAACTACTTGATACAATGAACAATGAATATAAAACCATTTTTTTTGAAAGGTAATAAATATAAAAACTGTCTTATTATATATTTGTCATGATTGAAACTAATTTTTTTTTATAGGATGTCAGTGGCGAAACTAGGATGTTACATTGACTCGGTCTGAATTACATATGTAAATTATTTTTTAATTATGTGGGTGCTGAAAACCTGTAATATTAAAATTCTTACTAAAACATATGAAAATTTTAAATATTTTCTAATTATTGGGGGTGTTTTAGTCCTTTTTAGTCTGCAATTAGTTTCTCCGGATGACTCTCTTTCAAGTTACGAAAATAGGCCAACCCTTGCTAGCAACAATCCAACACTAACAATCTTTAAAATCAGAAGAAAGAAATAAGCAAAAAATGCTGTGTGTGGTAGATTATGAAGTTACCAGTGTAGGGTTAGGCACAACTAATTTACAATAAATAAAATGTTAGGGACAATTTTATTTTTCTCTTAGAGCACACTATCGACCTATTTTGGCACGAGTTTGATTTATTTTAAACGAGCTAGGCTAGACTTTGTTATTAATTACAAAGCTTCATTAATAGTCAAACTCGAACGTATATATAGAAGGTGAAGGCCTACGTACTATCCTATTTGGTAGAAAAATTATTTAGTGCTCCCGAAGGATATCCTATTTGGTCCTCTATACCATTAGCTGAATGATGCGTTGATTAAAAGTCTCCGTCCATCTTTGACTTTTTTTTTAATTTTTTTAATTTGTTTTAACAAAGAACCAAAAATAAAATAAAATAAAGCAAAATTATTACATATGAATTTGAGATAAACGTACAACAAAATGCGCAGCTAATCCTCTTTGAATATCAAATTATAATATTCTAAAGACATATTCAGCCGAACCTGCAGTCAACACATTTCTGTTCATAACTTTCTGCACTCTTCTGATAAACTCAACATACTTAGTAGGTAAAAACTTAAATGTATCAAACGCAAACGATATAAAACCGTGCTGATTGTCTTGACAAGCATTCTCATGTTTCTCTACCTTCAATGTCGTTGCAGTAGTAGCTGCATGACCCACGATAAATTCTCCAATACCAAATCCCACCAAGGGCGAAACGCCGCTAAGATCAGCACACACATGTTTTTCACCGCTCCAGCTGTAAACAAGAATGTCTGCTGGCCTAAGGGTAGATCTCCCCTCAGATGAATCCGTAAGAAAGTTCACATGTAGCTCATTTCTAACTGAAAATCCTGCTATCCAAATGATGTTATACAATACATCCTTAACTAAGTCGTGGCGGTATTTGAACCCCCAAAGCTTCCTACAATGGACTGCATGGTCACCAAATGAGTCAAGACGAACCCTATGACAAGCCGGACACATTTTCCCTTCCCGGTATAGAGGAATCAATAGTCGATACTTGATAATAACTCGATATTCTGTAGGGGACATGCGCTGACCCAAACCCTCTATAGGGGTGGCAAGTAAGAAATCATGAGCATGTGTAGTACGAATACACCCAAGCACAGCAAGATCCCTAGACCCCAAGTCGAACTCCTCGCATAAACCCTTAGAAATCCCACTAAAATAAGCATCTGTCATAAGGTACATTGGTTTTTGGGGGACAACGCCCTTCATGGTGATTCTTATAAAGTCGAACTCGGGAAGCATTGCTTGAAACCTGTCCAAAGCCTCAGTGAAGTACGTGCCTGATGGGATATCTTCGCAACCACTCAATATGAAATTCTGTAGCTCAACTGATTGAACCATTGACACTAAATAGGCAAAGTGAATTATATCAGATGCGGAGTAGATACCAAGTCTGCCCGATTTGATAGGCAAAGAACAGATTCTGCATTGCAAATCACCAAAAGCAGAATCTTCTAATGTAACAATGCTATCCATGACATGTCTGAAAGCAATATCGAACAACCCTTAAGCATCTATGAAGGACGGTGATGGACAAGTTCTAAGTGCGAAATACAATTTAGAGATACCCATGCAAGCCGTTAATAGTACCATCAATATTGACACTACACTTTTTCATACACTAATTTACTAATAATTGGTTATAGTTCCCTAGTAAATTAGAACTCTAGTAAAATTGATATAGTCTAAACTATATAAAAATAAATAAATGTGTTCACGTTTTATGTTTCGTTTTTACCCATATTTTATGTTTCTGTAAATTTGTATGAATCCAAATAAATTAGATAATACCTTTCATTTACATTTGCTATTTGGAATCTTGTTTTAGATAAAATAATATATTATTCTTTCTAATATTTATACTCTAACACGTTCTAAAAAAAAATAGATTAATTGTTTAGTATGAGTCAAATTTTGATTTCACTTTAGAGTGTTTTGTTAAACTATTAGAAATGTGTTTATTTATGATAAGATCAATAACGAATATTTATATGATGTACGTATGAATATTTACACTGATAAACTATATTTTTATCATTATTATGATTTTTGTAAGGTTATCATGATTATGGTTTAAAAAAAATTATAATTATGATTTTTTTAAGTTATCATGATTATAATTTTGTTAAGATTTATTTATATAAATGTATGATTAGCAAAAGATATGTATGCTCCGGTGTATTTTTTAAATTAGAGGAACTGGGTTGAAAGAGAGATATATAAGAGATTAAATAGGATTTATTCCAAGAAGTCTAAATAATTTATCCACAATATAATATATTAAAATTTAAGATGACATAAAATTAAGATTTTTCCTTCTCAACAGATTGTCAATTGCATTTTTTTGGAGACCTTCCTAAGGGAAACCCCCTCCAAAAACAGGGGTATGCCAATTGATTGGTGCAAGCACACGGTATTCTTTAGTAAAAAGCCAAAGAATAGTTCGGTGGGTGCTTACTTGATCCTTGGCTTCACATAATATGCATGTCTAGGGTTCTAGTGGTACAACTTAATTCCAAGAACCAAATTATCACAATTTGAGGAATATATAATATAAGGGGTTTTATAGGTCTAATATATCAAACTATCTGTTTTTAACGATTCGAGTACCAATCTTTTAAATTTTATAATTTAGGTACCACACAATAATAAATTTTCAATTTAGGTACCACCGTCTAAATAAATCACGGGATAACGTCACGTGACATTTGACAAACATTAATTTGAGAGGCTTATTTGATAATTTTGCATAAAAATATGTCATCTTATAAAAATATTTTCTCCAATTTCACAAATAACAAAAATTTGGATTATATGCTAAATTTTTTTCTAGTATGACATATTTTTGTGCAAAATTGTCAAATTAGCCTATCAAATTAATGTTTGTCAAATGTCACGTGACATAATTTCGTGATTTATTAAGACGAGGGTACCTAAATTGAAAATTTATAATAGTGTGGTATCTAAATTGGAAAATTTGAAAGATGGATACCCAAATCGTTAACCGTATTATAATTGGGGATATTAAATGTATTTTTTCCCTCTAATATAACGAAGAAAGTTAATAGGTCAAGTAGGACGAAACAAAGAACAAAGCCTATAAAAAATAAATCTACAAGGGTATTGCTACTTTTTATTAGTTATAAGATGACAACTAAGTAATAAAGTGATATTTTACTTACACATTTACATATTAGTTTCGTGTTGTTTGTGAATGCTAAATTGGTCTATTTAATTAATTTCAACTATAAGAATATATTTTATGTTTTTATATTATAAAATGGTTCACATACCCTCAATATTTTATGCTTTATAATTTCAAAGTATCCACAAAACAATAAAAGAATAATTTTTAAAGACTTTCGGTTATTAAGGCCCACATAGCCTTGTTATTTCCCTTGCTACAATTAAGAGGGTGACTTTTTAAACTTCAAAAATTCTGAAAAAACAAACAGATCGTAGATTTAATCTACGGTTTACAGTGTTTCACTGTAAACCGTAGATTAAATTTACGGTCTGTGTGTTTTCTGTGTAAATTACACAGTCAGTTCCTACTTTTCAGAAATTACACAGTCAGTCCCTGCGCAAAAATTACACAGCAAGTCCCTGAAAAACAGAAACTTACATTTTTAAAAAAAACAAAAACAATTTTTATACTGCATTCTCTCTCTTTCTCTCAAAAACCCCTAATTTTCATCCAAAAAAACCACCCAAATCAATCAACCACAATAACTATCAAATTTCTTAACAAAAAACCCCAAATCATCAATCAAATTTATCCATAATTCAAGGTATATCTTTTATTCTCTAATTTATTATTTATTTTGTGTAATTTCAATTTGTAAAATAGGAAAAAATATATAAAATATGCAAATTGATTATTCACTTAGCTATATATAATTGTTTGTTGTTTGTTTATAGAAATTATAATAATTGTTGATATTTGTCCTATTTTTGCATTATTTTTTTTTGTGTGTAATTTTAATTTGTAAAATAGGAAAAAATATATAAAATATGCAAATCCATAATTTACTTAGCTATATATAATTGTTTGTTGTTTGTTTATATTAATTATAATAATTGTTGATATTTGTCCCATTTAATAAAAAAATTATGGTTTTTATTGAAATTTGTTTATTTAGATATTTATTACTAATGGTTTGGTTATGATGTTACATGTTTATGATGGTTATTTGTTTTGATTGAGAAAAAAAAATTGTTACGCTTTATTAATATTTACCCGTTTTGAAAATTAGGGGTTTTATAAAATTATGTTTTTTAATTAGTTTGTTTGCCCAAACACCAATAAAAATTGGGGTTGTTGATATTTTATCCGTTTTATAAAAAAATTGAGTTATTATTGTTTGATTATCATTAAATGTGTTTGATTATGATTAAAAAATTGAGTTATCATTGTTTGGTTATGATTAAAAAATTGAGTTATCATTATTTGGTTATAATTGAGTTATCATTGTTTTGGTTATTATTAATTGGTTATTATTGAGTTATCATTATTTGATTATCATTAATTGGTTATCATTGAGTTATCATTGTTTGGTTATAATTAATTGGTTATCATTGAGTTATCATTCTTTGATTATCATTAATTGGTTATCATTGAGTTATCATTATTTAGTTATCATTAATTGGTTATCATTAAATGTTTGATGTTTCTTATGTTGTTTTTATTGTTAAAAATAAAAATAGTTAGGATGGCAGAGCCAGATCCACAGATTAAAGGCAGGTTGGGCATTTTACGACAGACCGGTCATATTTCTAATAAGACTTGGGATGCTGGAAGAGAAACGGGTAGAGGAGATGCGAATAAGATTAGGGTTTATAATTATAGTTGGCAGATACCGACACATGACAGGGTAGTTCAAAATATGATTAGGGCTGGTTTTTATGGTATTCACACTATAGCTAATTATACCGTAGACCGAGGCTTGCTTACAGCCTTAGTTGATAGGTGGCGTGATGAGTCGCACACGTTCCATTTTGTCGGTGGAGAGTTGGGGATATCTTTACAGGATGTAGAGATTATGCTTGGTCTCAGGGTGGATGGTCTTGCTGTTACCCGATCGGAGCGGAATCATAACAGGGCGAGCAGGTTGGATATGATAGAGAGTTTGTTAGGTGTTAGACCGGCTGACAATCAAGTGGATACAAACTGTTTGACAGTTAGACTTGATTGGATGTTACACACCTTTGGTGAATTACCCCCCAACCCGACTGAGGAGCATTTGCTATATCAGTCTAGGGCTGCCATGTTATTATTACTGGGGGCACATGTGTTTTCGGATAAGAGCAGTGATCAGATTCCACTATGGCCTCTGCCATTTCTGGAGGATTTTGACACATGTGCAGAGTATAGTTGGGGATCATCTCTTCTGGCCTGGTTAGAGGCTAATCTATGCAAGTTGGTACATTGTAAGGCAAACGGAGTAAGCGGGGCGGTGATGTTTCTCGATATGTGGGCGATTACCAAACTACTGCCGGTTAGACCATGTGAAGAGCTGCCGGAAGATATCGAGCCATCTGAGGGCTGGCCTAGTTTCCCCCTCGGTTACAGGTATGATATTATTTAGTTTTTGTATTGGATTTGTATTTTTTTTTATTGTGTCATCTATCATTTACTTAGCTGCCGGTTATATTTATTGTTTATCGGGGCTTGTTTGTATATTACAGATGGAAGATTTGGAGGCAAACTAACCTTAAGCCATATGTTTACGGACATAATGTGGTCCACATACGTGAACAGTTGACAATATGTCGCCTGAACAGGTAAATTTTAACTTTCTTATTTCCTACATGCAACTTACGTATTATATGTTGTATATGTTTGCATTGGTCTTATGTTCGCAGAATTTATTACTAGTATTTTTAAACCCTTGTTTACATATTCTAATAATAATTTTGCTGATTACAGATAGTGTGGCAACCTTACGGGAATCTCGATGACTATCCGGAATACTGCACGCGGGGCCGTTCTATGTGGCATTGTTCTGTGCCTCTCATTTGTAATGAGAAGATTGAGTTCCAACCCGCGGACAGGTTCATGAGACAGTTCGGTTTTGTTCAGCGGGTCCCTACATATATTTGGAAACCCAGAAAGGGTCACGGCAAGGATAGAAGATTTGGGATTGGGCAAAAACACGATTGGCCTCTACTTTTTACAGAGTTTATAACCGTGGGGAATGACCGCCACAACCGGCTTGTCAACGGCGAATTTGGTACGGGGACGTCACCGGATTACATGAGATGGTATAGAGAGAGGACCCGTATCTTTATAAACCCACCTGAACTTGCCCAGCCATCTCACGGTTTCCGGGAGCATACGGGTGTGCTCAATAAAATGGTAACTAACAACTAGTTAAAGTTCATTAATATTTGTTTGTTATTTTTTTGGTTGTATATTTCAATACTAATAAATTGTTTTTTGTTTTTTTTCAGAAAGCGATGTTACGCCGCAGTTTCAAATCGTTCAAACGGGCGAAAATAAAAACGGATGTGGACTTACTACGGTCGGAGTTCGCTGAAATGGGAATGAATCCGTATGGGTCAGCTGATGAACAGTAGTCGGATGAGGAGGATGACGATGACGACGACGACGACGATGGTGATGACGACCTACGTTACGACCAACGAACTTACACTAGGGCTTCAAGTTGTCGGTGTCCCGACGAAAGAGGCAGAGGGGAAGGCGAATCTAGTAGCGGCGGGCGTAGCGGGGGTATAAGAACGAGTGGAGGTCGACCCCCGACTACAGATCAGGGTCCGGGTCCGAGTTCAAGCGGTCATCGTCGTCGTGCTTCTTTTGCTGGGTCGGACTACGTTCAGGACGATGTTCCGTTCGATCATCATAGACAATCATTTGGGTCGTACGAGCATCATCCTAGTCAACAGTCAACCGACAGTTGGAGTCGAGGATTGACACTTACATCCCACGAGCGTGCTCCGCATCCAGAATCGCAGCAGCGACAGAGAGGGCGTACGGAGCTAAACGAAATCGAAGAGTCTACTGAGCCGTCATCGGATAGATTAACATCGGCGGGAAAGATGCTCCATATGTCAAACTTTAAATCATTTAGTCGTTACAAAAAAAAATAAATGCACTGTTTTTTGTATTTGATTTCTATGTTTGATTTGTAAGTTTTATTCTTAGCTGAGTTGGAATATTATAAATTCATAAGTTTAATTTGATTTGTATGTTTGATTTGTACGTTATAAATTCGTAAGTTTAATTTGATTCGTATGTTTGTAAAAAATATTCTGTATTTTAATTGATAGGACAAATATTGAGTTTTTACGAAATGCAGGGACTGATTTGCAATTTTATGAAATATACATACAAACCGTACATTTAATGTACGGTTTGTTCCCTTGATTTAAGTAGTGGTCTTTTTACAAATGTACTTTTTGCACTGAATCACGGTTAATAACGTAAAAAAAACAAAAAAAACTACAAACCGTAAAAGTAATCTACGGTTTGTAGTGTAAATGACATTGGATACCATATCCATCAAATGCATCCGACAACACTTTATTACTTTTGAATTATTATGAGTTGACAACCCTATCCGAAAATGACTACTCAATGCATTATTAAAGTTTGGAAATGACTACACAAAAAAAAAACACTACAAATCGTAAAAGTAATCTACGGTTTGTAGTGTAAATGACATTGGATACCATATCTATCAAAATAAATCCGACAACACCTTATCACTTTTGAATTATTATGAGTTGACAACCATATCCGAAAATGACTACTCAATGCATTATTAAAGTTTGGAAATGACACCACCTTGTTGGATTTCTGAAATTAACACTATAAATATGGCTCATTTTTTCCAATTCTAACAAACCCTAAAATCAAACACAAACACTTTTCAAAAATCTCTAAAAAAATACTCATTTCTCCCCCCCAAAAAATATAAACAAATACTTTTTGAAAATGAATTACAACTATGGTTATGACAACAACCAATGGAATAACAACAATGCGAATTCATCCAGTGGCTCAAACGATGAGCTAACTGATTATACAGAGTACTTTGAAGTTGATGAATTGACTTGGGATATAAGGGATGAAATGCTTCCTGATCTTGCTGATGTGGATGGAAATTGGGGTTTTATTCTTACGATTCGTAGGTCTGGAGGGGGTGATGGGAGCAGAACACCGTATGTTGATATTGTGTGTGATAAATCGAAGGTTTACGAAAAAAAGAAACCATCTTCCGTAAATTCAGGTACAAAGAAAAAATATTGTCCATTTTTCATTAAAGGTTACGTAGTTAATGGTGAATGGATGTGTCAAGTAGAAAATGGACAACATAACCACCCACCTCCAACTTACCTCCAAGGGCAAGTACGACGTGCTCGTTTAACCCAAGATGAAAAAGAAATGGTTAAAACTTTAAGGCAAAGTAGTTTTAAAGTTAGTCCCATATTAGAGGCCATAAAAAATCGAAATCCTGACAATGTATCAAACACAAAAACGATACATAATTTTTTCGCTGGACTGAAATTTAAAGAACGAGATGGTAGAAACCCGATACAGGAACTGTTTAATTTGTTGGATAGACATCGCTACACATTCTACTATAATATGAACCCAACAACCCATTGCCTTGAGAACTTGTTTTTTGCACACCTCGATTCTATAAGGATGTTCAAAGCTTTTCCTGATGTATTGTTAATGGATTGTACATATAGGACAAACCGTTTTAATATGTCATTTCTAGAAGTCGTAGGAATGACATCAACGAACCAAACATATTGTTTAGGTTTTGTTTTCATGAGTGATGAGACAAAGGAAAGTTATATATGGGCATTGGAAAAATTCAAAGATCCATTGGAGGGTTGTATACCTAGGGTGTTTGTAACCGATAGGGAAATGGCCTTGATAAATGCTTTATCCGTTGTTTTTCCCGATTCTCATCATATTTTGTGCATTTTTCATATTGCAAAAAATATTTTGAAAAACTGCCGTAAAAAAATACCTGACGAGGAGTGGCAAACGTTTCTACATGATTGAGGTTTATTGGTTGATTCTGAGTCGATAGAGGAGTACAATCATAACCGAGCTTATTTCAATTTCTCTTACAAATCGTACCCTGCTGTGATTAAGTATGTAGACAAGCTTTTAAATGATTATGCTGAAAAGTTTGTTGCATGCTATACCAACCATACAACACATCTAGGTAACAGAACTAGCAATCGAGCCGAACAACAACATGCTAAGCTAAAAAGATCCCTTTCCACAAATACTGGCACACTTGAAAATGTTTGGGTAGAGGTGAATAGAATTCTAGAAAAACCGTTTGAGGATATTAAGATGAAGTTGGATAAATGCAAGTCTTATTTTCCACATTTTGAACGAACACCTCTATTTATAAATCTTAGGTCGTATATCACACACTATGCCTTTGATTTATTATTTCAAGAACACAAAAAATGTAGTGGCCAGGCTGATGAGAATTGTTCTTGCGGTTTCAAATTGTCTCACGGGTTACATTGTCATCATATTATGAGTGAACATATTTTATTCGGGAAGGCTCTTCCTCTACAATATGTTCATCCATTCTGGAAAAAATTAGACGTAATTGATGATAATGGGAACACCGATGATTATGGGGTAGAGGGTGATCTAGAAGAGTTTAAAAGTGTTTATTCTAGCAAAACTAATGTTGAAAAACGGCGTATGAAAACACAACTCCGAGAGATAACCGTACCATCTAGAACATCCATGAATGACCCCGAAGTGAGACAAAATAAGGGGAGACCTAGAAAGGGAGACAAATATAGTAAGATAGATAAGTCGGGATGAGAGTATATGGAGGAACAAAGTGCTGGTGCTAGTAGGGACAAGGGCAAAGGTAAGGCGGATGAAACACCGGTGGTAAGGGTAAACCCAACTAGGAGGCCGTGAAACCAGAACCCTAAACCCACCCCTAATAGGCCAACCTTCCTGTACAGTGACCAAATATGGGTCATGTTACATAGTTACATCGAAACGGTTTATGATGTGCGTGAGGATGGTAACTGTGGGTTCCGGGTACTTGCAAATGTGACGGGTAAAGAACATGGGGAAGATGATTGGTATGCGGTAAGATGTGAGTTGTTTCAAGAGCTGCAGCAAATGAAACGTGTTTATTATGAGCTGTTTGAGAATCTTGACTTTGAAGGTTACCGGTATGATTATATTTTATCAAGTTTAAATTTTTATCAGGCTACAAATCCCGCACCTTCTGAGAAATGGATGAGATTTCCGTCTTATGGTTTTTTAATTGCTTCTCATTACAATATGCCAATTGTATTGTTGTCCTTATGGCAACATAAAAATGGAGGGATAAACGTGTGGAACGCCATTTTTTTACCTCTTTATACTGGTCCGCCTCAGGGAACGACATATTACATCCCGACTGTAATGGTGTTCGTCAACAGTTGTCACTATGCTCAGGTTATTCCTAAAGAAGAAGGGATATTCCCAATGCCAGGAATTATAGCACGGTGGGAACAAACACGCACTGAGGCAGCTGCGCCATGGAAGGAACTTTTTCGACCAAATTTCAAGTTATATATGGAGCTGGAAAAGCAATCGGGAAAGCAAAAAGCAAATGAAGAAGAAGCTATAGATCTAAGTCCATAATCAGTTTTTTATTTTTAATTTTATGTAAATTACTATTTTTTCCAAGTTGTTGTAAATTTATATGATGTAAACAAACTTTTAATAAATTTGTTTTATGAAAT
Organism: Primula vulgaris; assembly: GCA_963920805.1. Lineage (NCBI taxonomy): Eukaryota > Viridiplantae > Streptophyta > Magnoliopsida > Ericales > Primulaceae > Primula > Primula vulgaris. The sequence continues at coordinate 41,532,586 of OY987212.1, read as the reverse complement.
TTAGTTCATGTTTGCATATTGAGTTAATTTCTTTTATAAAATTTATATAATTTATGATTGTTTCATTCAAGAAAATTGTCGATTGACACCAAATTGACGACTTAGTTAATGTTTCATATTGCGTTATACAAGTGTTAAAAACAAACAAAAAAACTTCACAAAAATTGACGATTTAGTTAATCATTCAATAAATATCAACTTATACAATTGACAAAAATATAACATGAACCAAAAATATAAAATTTATCAAATCAACTTTTTTTGTGTAAATTTGTGTAAATTTTGTGTTTATTTTGAGAGTTTGTTAGAATATTGGTAATTTATTTTATGTAAAATTTTAAAAATAAAGCATTTAGTTTTTTTATTAAAAAAATCATATTTAATTTGAAAAAAATATTCAGTATTTTAATTTTAATTATTAGAATTTTAATTTTTAATGTGTAAATTCTGAAAAATGATACAGACCGTAGATTTAATCTACGGTTTACAGTGAAACACTGTAGACCGTAGATTAAATCTACGGTTTGTGCGTTTTTTCAGAATATTTGAAGTTTAAAAAGTCACCCTCTACAATTGAAGGGAAACTAACAGAACAAATGGTACAAACTAAAGTGCCGCATAGGCTCACTAAAACGATCAACGCAATACTAACTCTTAACATTTTTAAAGTTTATGACATTAACAAACATTTTACTTCGACCAATGTAGATGGTTGAATAAATTGGAGTCCGGTTACACTTTAAGAGTTTTATTAGGTTTTAGTATCAATTATATATTTTATTAGCATAAAGTACATTTTTTAAACATTTTAATTTGATTTTGGTACCACATACCCTAAATATAAAATGAGTCTAAATTATGTTTTACCTCACTACACCAAAACACTTTCTCTCTCTAAAATAATACACATCACCGCCACCACATATTAACCGGAGCTCCGCCGCTGTCGAAGCTCCACGACGACAGTATGTCGGTTCTGTTTCTCTCTCACAATCATCTATGTCTTTATATTTATATACATATATATATAGATGCAACTAGTAAATTTACTATGGGTCTGGTAGACCTCATAATTGTTGTGGTTGTCAATGTAATTCACTTTCCGACTATGTATTATTATTCGGTCCGGAAATAAAATTATTCTCAACATTGCTATTTCCAAAATTATACAGAGATTGTATTGAATATAGTCCAACCACACACAACTCATTTAATCTGACACTCTCCTCAAACATAGTCCCTAATCGACCGTATATATCTAGTCAAAGGTTAATAATCTTGCAACCAAACGAGATCTAAAACTTGTGACCCTTCATACTTTTTGTAGACTTAGTGTGCATGGCAAGTTTCGCATATAGCATGATAAGAACATCTGCATCACCTACCTCAACAATTTTTTCAAAACTAACACATTTTATACCTTTTAAGAAACCGTTTACATTGACACAAAATTTCAGCTTCCTTATTAATTTACTTATAATAACCCTATTTTTTTTTATTTGTTTATTATCTTTTAATAATCATAACAATATTACAACCACAAAAATATGGATCCCATGATTGTTTATTACTATTATACTCCATTCGTCCTTAAACAAATATACAATACGAAAATACATGCAACTTTGACCATCAAAATTTTCATATCAAAATTACCGAAATGAAAAAATTAAAATTTTTATCATATAGTTCTAACCATAAACTATATGATTAACTTTTGAAATAATTTTTTCCTGCAATCTAAATATGAAAAAATTATCGGTCAAAATTGTAGGTATTTTCGTAGAAGATATTTGTTTAGTGACGGATGAAGTATTAATCTAAGAAATCATATGCATTACTCGTATATAAGGTGGATTTTGTGTTTTATTAAATTTAGTGAATTTATAAAAAAATTTCTTTTTAAGATAGAAAATGCGGACCATTTCAATACCATTCTCTTTGCTATATCGATAAACAAGAATCAAACGACCCGCAACGTTTATATTGACGTGTGTCAAAAAATCTCTACGGTCGCTAGATACATTGTATCGAGAAAAACAAAACGTCAAAGCTCAATTTTCTAAAAGTAGAAAAAGAGTTTAGTAAACCATGGTCAACTAACTAACCATACTCTTTATTTTCTCAGACAAAACATCGTTATCTCTCTCTCTCCACTTGCCTTGCAAACACATTTCTCTCTCTATATATTTCAATATTTTTATATGAGCCTTTTCAGTCTTTTAGGCTTTGTTATTTGAGCTCAAAAAAATTGCCTCTGTTTCCTAAATATCCAAATTTTGCTTTTATTTTTGCAAATTTTGGTGGGTTCAAGAAATTATCACTACCCAACTTGTATAGCCTTCAAAGATTAAATCTTTTCAATCAAAGGGTTTTGATTTTTTTTTTCATGGGATTTTAGTATATTTCAAGTTTGACCTGATCTTGAGCTTTCTTTATTTGAAGAAATTAGGTTTGTTTTCTTCTACTTAATTATCTTAATTATATATATATATTATTTTTTTTTTATTTTTTTTTTCTGATTTGAGAAATCTTATCTGGATTTAAGAGGGTTTAGTTCCTAATCATTGGATTTGTAATTTAACATTTTCACTTATTAGTTAAATCAGAAAAGTTTTCAAATTTAATATTTTGGTTGACTATTTAATTGTGTCTTTAAAGAATTGTTAACTACTGTTTAAGTACACTATTTTGTTCATCACTTTATTGGGCTTGTCTGATTGCAACTTTAAGCTTGTTGTTTATATTTGGTTTTTACTTATTCATGAATATATTATGAAGAAACTTGAACCCAATTATTATTCCCATGCTAAAAATAAGTAAACTATATGCTTAAAAGCTCCATTAAAATTTTTATTTTAATTTATGTAAGTACTGTTCATTTAGATGTTGATTTGGAATTTGTCTGATTTGAAGAGGATTGTGCTCCTAATCATTGAATTTGCAATTTAAAATTTCAGATAATTTATTTAACTTTGAAAATTCCTCAGTTTACTTGCTTTTGTTGACTCTCTAATGCTGTCATTAAAGAATTGTTATCACCTGTTCAAGTATATAAACTAATAGTGATTGTGACACAACTAGAAGTTATTTAGCTTTGGTTTAAGTATTTTATATTCATCTGCTTATATCCTTAAACATGTTCTGTAATTGTCTTATTAGCAGTTCTTGACTTATTAGGTTTTTTGTAATTTAAAAATCAGATTTGCTATTTTTGGCAGTGGATTTTGACCAGTGTAGAAGAGGGACGTGGAAGAGATATATATGAACAAGTGCTTAGACTAGAAAAGCCTATCTCTCTCTTTTTATATATATATATATATATATATATATATATATATATATATATCATGCCTTTATCAGAGTTATACAGAATGGCTAGAGGGAGAACTGAGTCTTCCCAACAGAAGCCAACCTCTTCTTCTACTGATTTCTCTCATTTGTAAGCTTTTTAAACTTATTTGAAAATTGTATGATATAACAATAACACCTTCACTAGCATCATTATGAGTAGTTTTTAGTACCATTAGGTGCATGTTTCTTTCAAACTTGTAAGATAGAAGAAATAATCTTTTTCATTCTCAAGAAGTCCTTTGTCAATCAGCTTAAAAGTTGGGAATACACTAGCTTTAAAACAAGAAATTTCAGCTTAAAAGCTACTACTTAAAATGATAGAAATTTGGGTTTTGCAGCTTTTAATCTAGTTTTATTGCTATTCTGTTTTGAAGCTAGGTTGCCTCAGCTTTAAAAGTTCAAGTTAGTGAACTAACTTTTCCTCAACTACAAAAGCTCAAGCTTTTATTTGCTTTGAAGCTGTAACCAAACAAGCCTCTAGATTTCAGTATCACCATCATGGGACACATCAGCGCTGATTGTGCTTGTTACCGTTTTTGGATTTTCCAAATCACCAGCATAACATTTGCGCATATTGTTTATGCAATTTGAGTCAAAACCTCAATCAGAAAGCTTTTATATAAAGTGGGATGTGGGGGGCTCCAATAAAAATTAGTATTGCAGCCTAAAAGGAAAAATTCCGGTCCATTAGATTTGATCCAAATAGTTAAGCCAGTGTCCCGGCTCTTCTTCTCTCTCCGTCAACCTTTGCTATCTTTTCCCCATTAAAAACATCCAAATTAGAATTTCACCAACATAAACAATAAAATCCTTTGTGCTTCATCTCCCCCAATAATCCACTATTATTAACAAAATTAAATAGTTTACTTTTTCAATATTTGCGCATAGTGGGTGATAATTATTATTACTTTTTCAATAATTTAAATAGTTTACTTTTTTATTTTGCTCCAATCACTAGTGGGTGATAATTATTATTGCTATTTTTATTTTATGAAATTGTCAAAATGGATTAGGAGGGGTTTTTTAAAAATAGGTTTATATTTTGGTTGATAGAACATTTATTTTATATGGATTTTTGTGAAGTGTGGAGTTAGTATTTTGGTTTGGGTTATGACTTTAGGAGGGGGGATTCTTTATTACATAGCAGAATTACTTATGGGTATAAGGGACGTGGGATTGGCAATCCCACGTCTGCGTGTCACTGAATTTCTTTTTTTTCTTTTTTTTTTTTTTCCTTTTTTTTTTCGGTGATTTTGTTTTTTTTATTTCGTTTTCGTATATCAAAAAATTCCCCAATTTTACCTAAAAACATTTCCAATTTTATTCAAAAACTTCCCCAATTTTATCAAAAAAAAAAACTATAACCATCAACCTACTTCGTATATCAAATTAATATATTTTTTTATCAAATCAACGTCACTTTACCACTACAATTATCCTCAATTTTCCCCTAAAAAAACCTCCCAATCTAAAAAAAAAAAAAAAACTTTTTCAATTTTATCCAAAAAAAAACCCTAACCATCGACCATCAACCATCAAACTCGTTCGTATAAATTGAGTATACCAAAATAAAACCTCTCCCAATTTTACATATAAATTGGGATAAATTGGGATATGTTTTTTTAGGGGAAAATTGAGGATAAATGTAGTGGTAGAGTGATGTTAATTTGAGAAAAATATATATTAATTTGATATACGAACGAGTTTGATGGTTGATGGTCGATGGTTAGGGTTTTTTTTGGATAAAATTGAAAAAGTTTTTTTTTTTTTTTTAGATTGGGAGGTTTTTTTTTGGTAAAATTGAGGATAATTGTAGTGGTAAAGTGACGTTGATTTGATAAAAAAAAATATTAATTTGATATACGAAGTAGGTTGATGGTTATAGTTTTTTTTTTTGATAAAATTGGGGAAGTTTTTGAATAAAATTGGAAATGTTTTTAGGTAAAATTGAGGAATTTTTTGATATACGAAAACTAAATAAAAAAAACAAAATCACCGAAAAAAAAGGAAAGAAAAAAAAAAAAAAAAGAAATTCAGTGACACGCAGACGTGGGATTGCCAATCCCACGTCCCTTATACCCATAAAGTAATTCTGCTATGTAATAAAGAATCCCCCCTTTAGGAGAGATGATGATGTTGATGTTTGGGGGAAAGAGAGAGAGATGATTTTATATGGTGACATTGGGTTTATTTGTATCATTTTGTATTTTTTTAAACACTTTTAATCACAGCCACTTGATCAAATATAATGGACCAGAATTTTTCATTTTAGGCTGCAATACTAATTTTTATTGGAGTTATTGGAGCCCCTCCCCCGCGCATCCCATATAAAGTGTGTTTGTTCTAATTTGGGGGTGTGACCCACCAAGCAATTAGCTATCCGTGTATCAATCTTGATACAAATATGTATACCTTGCATAACTCTAAACAAGTGGGGGATACTAAACAACATCATTTGTTTTTGTTCTTTTTTGCTCAAAGATTGGTATTACTTTTTCTTCGTGCTAAGGAAAATATTGATTTTATTGTATGTTTCTTTGAAAAGATGTTATGGATTTGATGGCAGACCAGATAACGAGGAGTTTGTTGAGCTGGTTTGGGAAAACGGTCACATCATGATGCAAGGCCAGTCCAGTAGAGTCAGGAGAAATACTAACCCCAACAATTCCCAATCCCAAATTCCAAAATTTCGAGATCGAGATTTAGGTAATAATCCAAAAACAGGAAGATACGGATTAATTGCTTCCCTTTTGGACGATTACACACCAACTGTACCATCATCCGGTTTGGGAATGGACCAAGATGATGAAATTAACCCTTGGTTTAACTTCAACGACCCTTTGCATAGCAATTCTATCTCCGATTTTCTACCAGAATTTTCTTCCGTTACCATAAATGATCTCCCTCACGAGAATAACATGGCTTTGGTCAACAAAAAGAATGTTTTCAATTCTACATTTAACATGAATCAACCGCTCGCTCCCTCTCATGCTCAAGCTTCATCAAGTGGCTTTTCCAATACTAGTTCAGGCATTATAAACTTCTCCCATTTCTCTAGACCCGCAGCGCTTGCTCGTGCAGATACACGTAACGTCAATATAGTAGGCCTCACCACATCATCAGGTGTGGATAAAACAATCATGCCTATTGCCAACGAGACGGGATCTAGTAGCCAACATAACTTCTTGCCAAAAACAGTGAATACTCAAAGAAGTGAAAACCTTGAACATGTTGTCCAAAGAGATGCAGTTAGAAATGATATGCCATGTCAGCAACTTGATGGTGCGGGTGTGAGTAAAGCGTCGGGAGAGGGGGAGAAGGTTGCAGAGCCCATTGTTGCTTCTTCGTCCGTGTGTTCGGGAAATAATCCCGAGCAGACCGAGCAGACCTCTGATGATCAAAACCGCAATTTAAAGAGGAAAAGTCGTGAGACGGATGATTCTGAGGGGAGAAGTGAGGTATGTTTAAATATGTTAAGATTTAGTAGTACACTTCCATATTACATTATTTCAAATTTAGATACTACAATACCAAACTTTTGTGGTGTACACACTGCAATCTATATTGTGCCTTCAACTTACATGTTTATTTTTTCGAATTTGTACACAAAACTTCTCAACAAAATGAGATTAATTTTCAAAGGAACAAAAAATTCTTTGTCAGTCAAGGATGCAAAACTGATAGCCCGACGAAAAAACACAACCAAAATGTGTTGTGCAGACTGCAGTACATCAAAAAGATGACACTGGAGCAGAATTGACCTGCAATTTGAGTAGAAAAGGTTAACTACTCCTGGCCAATTGCCTCAAATGTAGATACTTGACACTACTATAGTTCTTTCTCAGTGTTTCAAAAATCGGTCCAGGCAGGCATCATGATGCTTGGACATCAGGAGGACTTACGCAAAAAAAAAAAAAAAACAGTCTAGGTGGCTGTTTAAGTGCCAGGTGGTGACCCATTACCACCTAGACCCCATCTATCGATTTTTGGAACCTTATCCTTGCTTATTGAATTTTGGGTATAAGTGTATATGATGAACATGTTTTATCTGGTCGACGAAACGTTTATGCATTATGATAAGGATTTGCACAAAGTACAAAGGACTCAAATATTTGGCTTTCAATCTACTTTTACTTTTTGCTTAATTCTTATCATGATGCACAGGATTTGGAAGAAGAATCAGTGGGTATAAGAAAAGCAGCTCAAGGCCGAGGAGGTTCAGGAACAAAAAGAAGTCGTGCTGCAGAAGTGCATAACTTATCCGAAAGGGTGAGCAATAGATATTGCGGGTTTATGAAGTTGCAGATTTTAAGCGCAGTTTTTGAATTTGTTGCTTAAAAGGTGTCATTCATTTGATTGATTTACTGAAAAGCTGCTTGTCTGGTGCTCAGCCTGAAAATTTTAAAAGCTTGAAGCTGGATAGACCCGGTTTTTTTTCCTTTCGCAACCTCATAAAATTCAGCTTATGTGTTTAAGAATTTCAATCAAAGCCTGATGTTCATGTAAGTTTTTGTGTGAGTAATGGTACTTGTGGATTCTATATACAGAGACGAAGAGATAGGATTAACGAAAAGATGCGTGCTTTGCAAGAACTCATACCCAACTGCAACAAGGTACTTACACTCACCAATCTCTACTTTACCTTTGGTCTTGTAAGACAATAACTTTGAATGCCCACAAAAAAAAAAACAAAAAAAAAATTGTTTGATGAATGGGATCAGATGAATCAAATTGTTTTAGCTGGGAATATCGTTCATTTGATGACTCCGTTCCGCTCAACGTTTATTAGTTTGTTGTCTCCCACTCGTCACCCTTTTTGTACTACCTTTAGATATTTCTCAGTTTTGTCACCTTTTGGCATATTAGGTAGACAAAGCTTCAATGCTTGACGAAGCCATCGAGTACTTGAAGACCCTTCAACTCCAAGTGCAGGTATATATTGTTCTTACCCCTTTTCTCTTCTTGTGTTGTGTTATATTTTTCTTTCGAGCAAATAAACAAAATACACAGAAGCTTACAAATTGATTGATGTGACAACACTGCTTTACGATAAATAAATACAACGTTGCGACATCAGTTTGTCCGAGTGTTTTTGTATGACTTATTTGTTTTCAAAGCGTTATTTCATTTCCCTATTTATATACTATGGTCAATAAATTTTCCGCAGATTATGTCGATGGGAGCTGGTATGTATATGCCACATATGATGTTACCGCCAGGGTTACAACATGTACCAGGCCATATGGCCCATTTTCCACCAATGATGGGTGTCGGAATGGGGATGGGGATGGGAATGGGCTTCGGTATGGGTATGATGGATATGAACGGTGGTGCCCGTTTCCATGGGCCACGGACCCTCCCCTTCTCCGGGCCCAATTTCCCGATGATGGTCAGGCCCAGTGGGCCATGTTTTGGGCCCACTGGACCGTGTTTTACAAACCCGGGTGCGAGTAACGCCTTTGGGCCAAATGTCGACATTCCAACTTCTGCTCCCTTGCCTCCGGAGTTGACGCCAAATCATGTTAGCTTAGCAAAAGAAGTTAACGAAGCTCCATCTAGCTAACTGTGTTGTAAGCACTCTTTTCTTCTGTTACCCCTTTTCTTGGTTTCAGCTTTTAAGCTACTTCTATTTGCTTTTTTGCTTGAAAGTTGGATTTTGTTTGGTTGATCATCTTTGAAGTTTAGAATTTCTGCCTATTGGGCTCAAAAGCGTTTAGTTGGATTGACCTAATTTTTTAATTTTTTTATGAACCTCAAATATTCCAGCTTGTTTGCTTAAAACCCGCAACAAAAAGCCCTTAATAAGGCGGTTGTTGCTTCTTTTAAGTAGGTAGCCTTTTTCCTGAAATATATATTGAACTTTTGTACTTTTTATGTTCAGGTTGGTTTGTGTTGAAGAACTGTTTACTGAGAAGGCAAATAAATCTTGAGCCTTATACCTTTTTCCTATAATAAACCCCGAGTATACACTATATATGTGGTATGAGGTATGTGATACAGCAAGTTGTGCAGGTTTTTCTATGTGAAGAGATTTGTGGAGTATCTTATTCCCTGTTCTGTACAATTCGAGTCTTGAATCATTTGTGCTTTCATTGTTGTATGAATATATCTTTGATTTGCTTTTTTTTATTTTTTATTATTATTATTATAGTACCTTGTAACGATTCTTGTACGACATGGTCCGACTTTACTATCTGGGGAAGTCACCTTAATCGTCACTTCAATGTATATGGTTATTTTTAGGTAGGCAAGAATAACAAAATTTGTCATATGGAAACAATTGAAACCTGCAAGAACTTTTATGGGTTTGCTGGCTGCTCTTTTTATTTGTTGTTAGAGCAAGCATATCTGTTCCGTTATATGACCCATTTACCTTAAATATAAAGAAATTGTTCCAAGATTGTACACGCATCAGTTTCCTTATCCATTAGTTTAAATTTACATGAACTCAAATATCTCTCAAATATAAGAAATGAAGATATTCCCTTCTAATTAAAATAATAATTTCTCTTTTACTTTTCTTTTATTTTCTCTCATTTATTTATACTTTTCACATATAAATTAATAAAATAACAAAAATATGAGTTATATAGTTTTGATAGAGAAATTGATAAAAAAGCTAATAATTTGTATAAAACAAAACGTCTACTTATAAGTTGTAAAAGTGTATTTTTTACTTTAAATACGAGAAATCTTGTAAGTTATTTAATGTGTAAATTAATTTGGATTGAAAATTTTTTGATTGAATTTTATTAAAATATAGTAATATTTCGTTATGATAATAAATTTGATAGAAAAGCTGAAAAATGTATAAAGTTAAACTGTTAGTATAAAAATATAAAAATAATGTTAATTATCATAAATATGAGAAAAAATGTAAAAAAAATAATATGCACGTGCTCTTATTGACCTAAGTCATAAAGTGGAACCTCTTTGTTTTTACCCTGTATTCTTAGCATTTTCTATAATATACATATTTTCCCAACGCGAGTTTGATGGGGAAACATGGCCCTTCTGGTGGTATTGATGTGGGCTGATTGGCTGGGACAGAGCACATTTACTAATGGTCATAAAAATCCGTAAAGTTAAATCTTTTTAGGCAGTTGTTCACCTTTGGATCTCATTAATACAATTTATTTAGAAACATAATCATCGAGTGCCAAATTATCGCTGAATAGTTTGGAAATAGAATACTTTATCGGCTGGAGCAGTGTAGTTTCTAATTGGCATTTTTCGGGTGTTGCCTCGACTACTATCTACCAAAGGTTCTGGGTTGGTGTTGGAAAAAAAAAAAGAGTTACGGAAACAAATGTTCCAAAATTAGATCATTTCTAAGAAAGAAAAAAACCCTATATAAAAAAACAGTTTCTTGACGCTAGTTGGCTTGCGATTAAAATGCTTGCCAAGGCTAAACCCTCCGCGCAGCCGCACTTGCATCAAAATGGGCCCAGTTAAAAACATTCCGCAGGGAACTGGGAGGAGTAGGACATTCCGCTGCCTAGATAAAAACAAGGCAAAATAAGGAAGGTGATGCCAGATTATGTTGCGTTATTTTATGCAAAATAGCATTGTGACACTGGTTCATTTATTAGTTCTATTGAGTCGTTACAAATCCCAAGATCCGAGTTTTGTATCCACGCCAGACCCACAGTTATTCTCTGTAATGCATGCTATAAATAAATATAATCAATCTAACTTGTTTCTCTACGAAAATTCTTTTACAAGTTCTATATTATGGGGTTGATAACCCTATTCGGCTATTCCACATGTGTTTGTTTGGAAGTACAAGCACCTTTAAAGGCTCAGAACACAAAGATCAATCTTGTTCAAACCAAAGCTTAATTCGAGGAATATGTTTTTTGTGAAGTTTTGAAAGCTGAAGGGGCCGGGTAGAATCGCTAGTAGATATAACAACAATAAATTAAGACACTTATAAACATACACCAAGGATAATATATATTCTGTTATGTCCTGAGTAATTCCGTGGAATCGAAAAATAAAATCTTTCTCCCTTGCGAAGATGTATAGCACTGTTCAAATATCCATTACCTGCTTGGGTAATGTTTTTACTGATTTGTAATTTCCTGTGATTGATTTTGTTCAAGTTTTTACAAATCATTTATGACATTTGAACTGATTGTGATGGATTTTGATCTTTGCAAATGCATAAAGGATTGGAGTAATAAGGGATGTTTACACTGGATCTTGTTGGTTGAACAGATGGAAATTATTTTCATATACTAGATTACTAGTAATAAATTGTTATTTTCGCCCAAAGTTCAAAATTTCACAATTATTTCATTAACCCATCCAATGGTTCATATTTGGAGTTTTAATTGCTGTCTCAAAATACCAATTTCAAAATATTTTCAGGAAATTGTATATTTCCAGGAAATTAATAATGAAAATACGATGGAAAACTATAAATACTATAATATGATTAATATTCACATTTTTCTATGACGATACCATGTTTTCTTGTCCAGTTGTCCACTATTTTCCTTCCTACTAGTTAATTACAGAAATGGTCTTCTTAATTTTAACTTAATGATTTGATTTTGTATTCGATCAGTAACTTCAAGTTCTAACATATTGAAATAATTTAATCTCCACAATTCAAAAACTTGATCATGAAGTGAAAACCCCTAAGATGAAGTATCTCTCTGGTAACCTGAAAATTTGTAAAAAGGAAGAAAAAAAAACTTACAATCTCAGTGAGAAATTAATGAAGTCTCAAAATTTGAGGATATTGGTCATTTTATATAATTTATAACTAGCCAAATTAAAGCAAGGCATAATCTCTATCATTTATCATTTATTTTTTACAAATCGAAAAGATAAAATAAAATTCAGCTGAAAGAGTAGTGACCAAATCCAATGATATTATTTGTTATAGTTTGTTTGAACTAATTAGTACATTAATCTAAACCATGCTAATTGCTATGTGAAGGAAAGACCGGAAAGAAGACTCAGATCGTACTCTTTTAAAAATTTAATACTTGGTACATACTTTTTTATTTCATCAAGAAAATATTATATTTGCGAGTTTTTGTTTAACAATAGATACACATCAATATAGCGTCATTGAGAATGTTGAGTATCAAATGATAAAAATAACTTGAAGCGAAAAAAAATCACTAAACTACCGTATCTAATATTAAATGAGATTATAACAGGGTTTTCTTCAATAAAGTCCCGTTTTTGTTATACTAAGGTACTATAATTTTCATATAATCGTGCTACACGATGACACTCCAACTATAGACCATTAGAAGACTCAGAGTTATGTCATAAAAGTTATTTAAATCATAAAGCGAATTAGTATTTAAAGATTATGTTTTGCGATGATATATTCCATTAAATAACAGATCGAAAAGAAACATAACTTTGCACATTCTAATTTGACTGTGAAAATATTGAATTTTACTTTATTTTTTTTGTACCAAAAAAAACTATTTACTGTCAAGTACAAAAATAAATTATAAGGTGAACGTCACTTAATTTTGTGTTTTTATCCAAGGAAATCGAAAGATAAGACTAGGTGTATGGTAGCTATAAATCCCTGCATGCGTCACCATCGACATTCTAAACTTTAGAGGAGGTGAAAATATATGGGCAAAACGAATTTGGAAAAAGAGGTGGTTAAGAAATGTTGAGGGATGAATTATGAAGATGGCTTTCTAATCAACTTTATTGATAGAAATTTTATAATGTCCCACTTAATTTAATTATTTAGCATAAGCTTTTTAAGCCCTAATCCAATGAGAACTTGAGACCAGATATTTCTTACTTAAAAGATTGATAAGACTCAACTAAGGACCCATAATTATAAAGAGCCTTAAAATCTCATTGAAGCTCAAAATAATATATATCATCCTTGCTTTTATAAAATATTGGATCCAATCCGATCACTGGCGGAGTCAAGATCACTATATGGGGGGCTGGATTTTAAAAAATTAACTTTCTTTATCTTTTCAGAATAAAATAGGAATTCGGTTAACATCACATGCATGTTAATTAATCTATGATATATGTTCTAAAATAAATTGATAAGAACATTGATGATGCTAGGTGATAAATGTTTTAATATGTTTAATTAACCTCTATTACTTATAATTCTTTTTTAAATTACTAAGTACCTTAATAGATCGACATAATTATCACATTTTAGATAGTAAAGTTTGTATGCATATATTTCCTAGGGGCACATTCTAGCATTTCTGTTAAAACAATAAATAAATTAATCTACTATATATGAGTCTATAATAGAATCTAGAAAATATATATGGTACTAGTACCGTAGAAACCTAATTATGTTGTTGTGAAAACAGCACTTTGAGTTACCAATTTCTCCTAACAATCTTTTCACATTACTTAATCAGGCAAGCGGGATGTATCACTTTGCAAAAAAAGTTTAGAGGTGAAATTATATGACTTTTTGAAACATGTAATAAGTGGCCGCTTGCCACTTGAAGACATGTATATAATAACACATCACACATGTAATTTCACTTGTCAATTGTATTACACGTTAAATGTTAAATTGCGAGAATAACATGTGGAATGATTATTCATCACCAATAGTGATGTGGATATTTTGCACAGACACTTTCATCTTTAAAATAAGAGAAATGGTTTATGCCCCGAAAAATTACACATAATTTGTACACTTCATGATGTGGCTAATTTTTAATGGTAAGATGAAAGGAACATCTAGGTATAAATGGACAAAATTAAAGGATCATTTTTGTTGCAAAATGTTTAAAATTCTTCTACATGGAGTGTAAGTTTTCGGTGTATTCTATAAGTGCATATATCATGATAACTCCTTAAATAAACATTAACATTATGTTGTTAATTTGTTCAGAAGGACCCGTTGAATTTGGCGTCTGTTATGATTAAGGTTTAACTCTTGCAGATTGGATCGTGGTAATCTGAATAAAGCCAAGTATGATTTGACTTTGATTTATTCGGTGAGATTTGTTGCTCTCTAAACAATCTGAATATTGAGTAGAATTTGTTTTTAACTCATAGTCATATGCTTACTTTTAGTTATTACTGTTTTCTCTGATCATTTCTGAAACTTGATGTTGTGATACAGAGGATTTTTCACCGCATTGAATATGTTATTTCACCACATTAAATAGGTTATACTTTAGAGATTTTACTTTCCATCTTTGTGCGATGTATTGTTTGTAACAATTCATTTGGGATTGTGTAACAACTATTTTAGCTTCTGATTTGTAATTTTATTATAAGATCTCTAAAGGGTTTGCTTATGATTTTTTTTATGAATATAATCTAGGTAGCATCTTGTGCTATCAAAGCCTCCAAATGTAACCTACTTGTTCGATATACTTCATGCTTAACTTCCAAAAGAAAAACATTATACTATTAACTAGTAACCCGTCATGAATCCATAAAAGATATTTATTTACTTTGGTAATAATCTGTTCTATCAAGTGTTCATGTTACTTTTTATATGTACATATCGCAATCTTGATATATTAGTTTTCATACTCATTCATGCCATCGTGTATACTTTGTCAATATTAAGTAAAAGATTTATGTTATTCATAACACTTGCCGATAATTAAAAAATAAATAATATAGTGAGATTTCTCCAAAAGGCACAAGTTTAGAAAATTTTCAGCTGGTACGTGAGACACACAGGACGTCTTTGTTACTACGAATTACACCTCGTGAAGAACGTATTAGTTAACTACTTGTTCCATTTGTTTGTACTAATTAAAAGTTAGATACAAAAGTTGTTAAATCTAACTAGTACGTATTTCCCAAACATTACTCCTCCCTCTCCCAAGCAAAAAGCAGTATATTAGTGCTATAATTACGCAAGTTAAGGGGTTAAAGTAGAGCATATCAACCAGACAAAGCTTTTCGTCATCATGGGTTTAACGTCCTTATATGAAGCTTTAAGATAATGGATTTGATTGAAGAGAGGTTTGTAGAATCATTAAAGAAACTAATTACATCAATGTTTGAGCCTAGCTCTTAAAGTCCATCCTATAATGAGTAATTTGCTTTCTTCGACTTTACATCAAACCAATGGTAGAACCAATACATTAACTGCAATGATGGAATTGATATAATAAAATAACGTATTTATAATAGCTTATGATGGGAAGAAATGTGTTAAATTTTTGCACTTTACTTTATAATAACATGTGATAATTATAATTTATATGGTTTATGAAAAATAGAGCATGGGTTGATCTCCTACGTACTATAGTTACAAGTTAATTTCTTCCATCAATCAACCCGAGCTTATAACTTTTTATGTTGAATTTCTTCATGCTAATAGGTAAAGAATTGAGGAAACCATTGAGGATAATTAACTACTAATAATGGTTTATGATATCTTATGTTTCTCAATACACTCAACTTCTGAAGAGATTATACTAATGAAAGACCTAATGATGCGGTCATCAGTGATCATTCGTGTGATAAGATATTTACATATAATGTTAATGTGTTTAGTTGTGGTTTTAAGCAATTATGTCATTAAAAATCCATGTGAGTATGTTTCCTACTAATAACAAAGGTACAACTAATTAAGAGTGTGTCTTCTCGAAACACCCTTAAATCTTAATCAACTCTTATCATCACTTTAAAAGTTCCCTACAAATAATGTGGGCATGCATGTTTCCTTCTCCTTTTCTTCATTTTCTTTCTCTTTTATAGAAAAATGAATTCACTGAAGCCGCTTCAGTATATCAATAAACATCATATTTTTTTGGGGTTTTTATTTATTTATTTGATTTTTCCTCTAAAATATTGCGAAATTAAATCAAAAAATTGACTCAATAAATTTGGACGCTAAAATTCAGATTTTAGGATAAAACAAAAATAATTTTTGTCACTACGTTTACCTGTTAGAGACAAATTTCGGATTATCTCTAAAAAATTGGCTCAAGATGACTAGTTTTTTGTAGAGTTTATGAATATTTTAATTCCAATATTTGACCGTTAAATTGTGATCTCTTGGCACATAACCTTAATCGCATGTTTCCTTTCACTAATTCCACATCACCAATATTATATGATGCATATTAAATAACTTTATATAGGGTATGTTTGATAATATATTTTTTTTTCCAAAATTAGATTTTAAAAATCTATTGAAAAACTAGATTTTAAAAATCTGAATTTTTTAGATTTTTCAGCCTAAAAATCAGATTTTAAGAAGCTGAATAATCTGACTTGCTAAAAACTCACAGATTTTAAAAATCTAAAAAACAAAAATCAACTAAAAAAAATTTGTTATCAAACGGACCCATAAACATCTGAGACCAATTTCTTCCTCGACATGATGCTAACTTTCACACTAAGTTCAAGTGATGGAACGTCATGAATAATTTTGTCTTTATGATTTTCTTTATGGATTCTTAGTTTTTGTACGTAACATTTGATTAATTGTACGTAATAGACTGAGATGTATTGAATAAAATGAAGTATTCACTTTTCGTATATATGGCTACATTTAGTTTCGTGGACAATACACGAGTGTCTATTTCCAAGCGATAAACTTTTACACCTCAAATAATTGCTTCTAAAGATACATAGTTTACGGAGAGGAATTTAAGAGAAAAAGTTAAGGATAACAAGTTCTTCGCGTTGATAATGAAGAAAAACAAACAAAACGAGCCGTAAATATACTAGTTTATACGAAATTATATTGAATGAATGGTTTTATGCTCAAGTAGATAAAAGACGACTTGCTACTAAGATGAATAACGCATACATACATACCATGTAATTATATACTAATTTCTATTCAAGGACATGAAATTGCAGTTGAGATTATAAAGTTAAAGAAGAAACACGTTAAGCATGAATTTACTTAAAGAGCTTGAGATGTTGGTTGGTCTATCATTTCCTTGGCTCGGTCTCTCGCGACTCGAGAGTGACCAATCCTAATTCTAAACTTGATGTTTCCCAAACAGAGGCTATAATTGAACATAAGTTATGTGGTCCTTAAGCCATTATGTATCATATACATATATGTATATATGATAACATAAGTTAGCTTTATGTATAATCCATTGTAACCAAAAAGTGAAGGGGGGCGTGCATTGCATTATGTGGTCCTTAAGCCATTTGTAATCTTGTTACTCGCACAATCCTCGTACAAAGATAGAAGAATTAGCCAACGAGATAACTCAAAAGAAAAGAATGCAACTTAACCCCACTATATGTTTTGTTTGGCTTGGAGTATATATCCTTATAACCATATGCCATGCTCATAAATAAGCCTGACCATCACGGCGAAGCTAAATACAAATCATCGGTAGCTGTGACACCTTCATAATTCAGAAAATTATGATTTTTTATTTTAATTTTTTACTATTTATTTTCACTAAAACATATTAAAAAAGATAATTTAGCACTACTAATTATTTATTTTACCTAATTTAATATTTTATTTAAAATTTGGCATCCCTTTATAAACAATTTATGGTTTCACCATGCTGACCATAGCTATGAAAAAGTCGAGGTTTTTTTTTTACTAGTAAAAGCATATATACTTATAGCTAGTAACGGAACGAGTAATGATATTTTCAGTGCTTTTACGTACACTTCAGAAAGCATTCCACATGTTATCATTCGTATAATACAGTAAAATTTTTCAAGTTTCTGATAATATTTCTGGTCCTCAATTTATAACAATTTGATCGGATAAAAATTCGTAGTCTCTAAATGATTAGTTTCTATATCATTTGCTTCTTTTAGTGTATCATTACACAGAACGAGTAATTATGCGTACCTTTAAACGTTCAAGCTCTGAGCCCTGAGGTCTTTGTACATCTGAATTACGTGGGCGAATTGTCAAAACATACAATTGACCTAACATAATTATTAGCAAAACATACAATTTCAAATATTTCTTTTCAAAAAGGTACAACTACTAACTAAAAATTAAAAAATATATAAAAAGCAAAAAATATTAATATTTTATTTAAAAATACATGTTTTTTTAAATAATAATAATTTTTTCAATTTTTTTTTTGAAAAAAAGACAATTTTCGTAAAAATTATTTCTTTTAGAAAAATACCAAAATATGTCTGCCTAAATGTATGCGCACTTTTTGAAGTTTTTATAAAAAAAAAAAAATTTTGAAGTGTGCATACCTACAAGTATACTCACTTTTTGAAGTTTTTTTTAAAAAAATTATGATTATTTTAAAAAAAAAAAAATAGTTTTTTTATACAAAAAACATTTTTTTGAAGTGCGCATATCTACAAGTATGCACACACATTTTGAAGTTTTTTTTTTTTAAAAAAATAATTTTTAAAAAAAATCAGTTAATTTAAAAAAAAAACGTTATTTTAAAAATAATAATAATAATTAATTTGTTATTAATATTTTTGAAATTTAAAATTTTTCCTCTTATTAGTTAGTTAGTTGTACGTTTTGGAAACAAATGTTTGAGATAATGGCTTCGTTTGATCACATCTTATAAGTACACAAGTATATTTATTTGATGGAAGTAGAAAAATATTACATTTATGGATACTTTTTAATAAGTAAATGTTATTTGGTGAACACAATAAAAGTATATTTTTAAATAAAATTATTGTTTGGTAACATTTGTTTACTTTTTAACTTTTGTTATGAAAATGATTATTTTATTTTACTCTTTAATCTTAAAAGAATCATCCCACCAATTCATTAAATAATAAACAACTTGATTAGCAAAAAGAAAATTTAAGATATTAATAACCGCAACTTACAATAATATTACGAGAATTCGAACTTAATATGAAATGCACACACTTTTTGAAGTTTTAAAAAAAATTAATAAAAAAAAATATTTTTTTAAAAATTAGTTAAATTTTTTAAAAACGTTATTTTTTTAAAAACGTTATTTTTTTAATTTGTTATTAATATTTTTGAAATTTGAAAATGTTCCTCTTATTAGTTAGTTAGTTGTACGTTTTGGAAAAAAATGTTTAAGATAATATGTTTTGTTAATCATGTTTGTAAATTGTATTTATTGG
Source organism: Primula vulgaris (assembly GCA_963920805.1). NCBI lineage: Eukaryota > Viridiplantae > Streptophyta > Magnoliopsida > Ericales > Primulaceae > Primula > Primula vulgaris. The sequence continues at coordinate 41,513,212 of OY987212.1, read as the reverse complement.
TACCTAATTTTCCCGAATTATGTAAGGTATGTAGTTACGAAAAAACAAAGAAACATGATGTACTAAATACTTGATAACTAAAACAGTGAATTGAGTTTATCATCAATATTGTGATTCATTTTTTATTTTTTTTAAAAGAAAAAAATTAAAATTTTCATTATAACTGATAAATATAATGTTACAGAAAATCAACAAAATACACGTTAAAACCAGTTACATGGAAATACTTTCATTTGAAGAGAAAGTTATGTTAGAAGTGGAAGACCAGTGTAATGTTTTAACCCAAAGCAACTTCTAGGTTCTGGTCAGAACACATCGGGTTCGAGCAACGCCATTATTAATTGTTTAGAGAGATGATCACAATCTCACTACAGATGTTTTTTCGAGAAAAAAATCTGTTTAATATTGTTTGGTAGAGGTGTATTTGTGTTGGGATATATTGTATTATAAATATCGCGGGTCTCATCAATAACATTGTTAACAAAATTGGGTGTGCATATATTACAAGTAATGGTGGGATATCAAATAACCGAAATGGGTGTATTTGGTGTAAAAAGGGAGGGGTCCAACCATTTTTCTTGAATGACAAAACTAACCTTTTATAACTCTTTAATTTTTTTTTACAAGTGTAACAAGAAATATTCTTTAAAAAAAATGCCTACCAAGAATATTAAATTTATTAATGTTTTACTTTACCATATTTTACGACATGTGAACTTTATTTTCAGTTTTATTGGGTTTTACATTGTTTTTGGAACCTGAGTCAAAATTTTCAAGTTATTTTGTAAATGAGAAACCTCAAAAGTCATCAAATTGAGATGATATTAATAGGTGTAATTAAATGATTACCTAAAATTATAGTTAATGAAAACGAAAATAAATAATTGCAATTTGATTAATTTGTTGGTATCATTTAAGATGGGTAAAATTGTAAATTAAAGAATATAGTCCGGACGCAACACCGATGCAAATAAACACTACATTGAACTAGTTATCCGTACTATTAATACCATCATATTTTGTTATACCATCCATACTACCGGTCTTGGTAACGGGACTATGACTAAAGTACATATCATTATTAGTATGTATACGTACCAACCTTTCAACCTTTTGAATTTGAGTATCCATCTAGCAAAATTCATCCAATTGATTAAAGTACTGCCGTTAATGTAATGGGATGACACTTAACTAATTACATTTTGCTTTAAAAAACATAGTACTTTAATCTTTTAAAAAAAAATTACAATTGACTAAGTAAAGCCGAATATATATAACTTAACTTATTATAATTTTTTATTAGAACTAATTTTTATGTGAGAATAAAGCCGAATAAGATATAGTGCTTTTTTGTCATAGCAAGTTCAAATCTATATACAAACACAAAAAAAATGGTAATTTAATTTATATAAACTAAAGGGAAAACAATCGTATTTTATGTACAAAATTAAGGCTAATGGCAGTATAATTGAAAATTATTGAAAATGTAGTGATACCATAACGGACCGCAATATGAACCTAGCTAACTCATAATGGAACATTTATTTAATTGGCAATAAAAAAACATAAAACTTAGTTGGATTATATACTAAAAATGTAACTTTTCATAAAAATATAAAGTACATGCCGTCCAATTGGATTGACAGAAAACCTTGATTGGTCAAATTTTCGTAGATGAGTAACCTATTTGGAAAAATTCGTAGATTGGATACAGAATTGGTAAAAAGCTTTTTTTTTTTCCAAAGATGTTATATGGAGATGAATAACTATTAACGTTAGGCTTATTCAGGGTCCGATCCACAAAGTGAAAACAAACAAATATAAATGGATACATTTTCATGAACAGAAAAGGTTCCATGGCTTTTGCTTTGTTATTCACATTCGTATTATAAGTTGCTTTTATTCATAAAATTTTCTTGGCGTAGGAAAATTAAGGGACCACAGGCCTGTTGTCTTTAGGGTTGTAGAGTTAATATTCATCCACCCAAATAATAACCCCAGCTCAGCAATTTTATTCTTTTTTGGGATGCTTGTGCATAATATAGCTAGTTACTATAATGGATAAGATACATTAATACCCAGCTTCAGATTTGCTGTGGCACCTTGTGTTTTTAGTTTTGAATAAGCTTTATTTTATTTGTTGTCGTCGGTGTCAACAAGAATACCCAAAATTACATGAAATTTGAAATTGTTATCTGGGGAATTTTTTTACAAGATTCGCAGATATAATATCTTTGGACTTAGAAATTCTCTTCAGCTAGTGCATACTTCGATTTTCATAAAAAAAATGTTCCACTCCAAAATAATGTTTGATTTAATAAGAGTCAAAAACTGTCACAAGTCTGTCACTAATTTAAAAGTTGTCACAAATCCGTTTCAAATTGACTAAACTGTCACAAATCCGTCACAAAAACCATCGCTAATAAGCTCGTAAAAAAAATACTGTCACTAATCCCGTCGCTATTTGAGTATTTTTTTGTAGTGTTGACTTGAAACGTACACTATTAAAGGAGGCCAAGGGCATTTTTTTTAAGATAAGTTAAAGGAAAACCTTTTGTTTTTATTAATAATTTTTTTAGAAAAAAAAGCTGCATACAAAAAACAAATAATAGAAATTAATAAAGAACCGATCGAGCTTCTACGAGTCATATTTCCATCTCTACTTTCTCCGACTCATCCGTAACTTTTCATTTATTTCAACCTTTTTAATTGTAATATTTCCGAGTTACTCTTTTTGAAGCAGATCGTAGAACAATCTTCTCTCTACTTTTAGGAATATGAAGAGGGAGAAAACATATAATTTCGTCATAGAACAGTTTGAATTGCTAATTTTTTTTATATACATAGCTGATACTTAATTTCTACCCGTGTGTAAAAAATGTAGCTTTAGCATTTGCAAAGTCCATGCGTATAGTTTAACATTAGAAAATTACAAGTGTACGGGACAAGACCGACAAATGATTGCAGCGTAAAAAAATAAATTACATTATGGGGGGAATAAACGTGCACCACCAAAGTTGACTTACAAATAAACACAGCTCATACTATATATATATATATATATATATATAGGGGAGGAATAAACATTTACAAGATAAAATAAGCTCACGAAGTGAATAATGAGGCATTGAGATTTGAGGAATCTACTTATGTGGCCTGATTTTAATTTTAATAGTACATCATAATTCATTAAAAAAAATATTAAACATCGAGAGATGGTCGTCAAGACATTGCTAAAACCAAGGAACCTTCGTAATGTCAAAACAAAGGGACAATTATGCACACACAACTTTAATTAAGAAATGATAGGGTACAAATTAATTTATGTAATGTAAATTTGATAGAGCGGTAACAGTCTCGTAGTTTTGTGTTACACATTTTGCAAGAATGTGTTTTATACTATAACAACATATTGAGTTACAGATTGATTGATCTACAGACCTTTATTTGCTAAAGAGATGGACCCCATGATTAATTTAAAAACACCACTTCATTTTAACTCTTTCATCCAATGAGAGAACAACACTTAGGCAGATCTGTAACTTGATATGTAGCCATATCATTTCTCGTTTTATACCGCTAACATCACTTGATAAGAATATAAATGGTTTAGAAAAGAGATCTTTTTAGAAAAGAGTTCTTTTTTTTCTTTATCACTTTTAATTACTAACAGTGTATGCCATCAGACACAGTGACACTAGAGATTTAGATACAAGATTAATTACCAAAATGATATCGACCAAATAGTTGTAACAAGTTTTACAATGATATACATAAAACTGTAACAATCTGGTTACAGCCAAATCTGTTAGAAATCTGTCCCTAAATGACAATATATGTCAGTAAAATTGAAATCCGTCGTCATGCCGTCCCCAGTTAGAGTGTTGAGACCAAAATCTGTCACTAATTTCGTATGCGATCTAACTTTTTTAGTAACTAGAAACAATATGGAATGTGTTTTTGAGCAAAAGTGGTTGGTATAAATGGTTGACAGTCGAGTATACCACACTCACCATCAGGGTTCGAACCTCTGTGCTTGCAAAAGAGGTTTACCTCCAATTAGGGTTACTAATTATAAAAAAAAAAAAAAGATGGAATGTGTTTTCCCCCCTCCTAAGCTATAGACAAATTTGGAAAAAGATAGTACATGTTTTAATGAAATCGTAAACTCGGTGAAAGTGGTAAAATATTGGCTTTATATGTGCTTAGTGTTGATAATGTTCGATTAATTAATGCATGGCTGCAAATGATTTATTCAGACTTGTCTTTTTTCTTGTTTACTATACAAAAGAGAACAACTGCAATTATTGTAGCACGTATCTATAAGTATATTAGCAGGCAAATTTACTTGGTTACGTTTTTTTTTCTAATTTATCTATTAGACACACAATCGAATACAGCCAGCATTCAAAAGTCTAATGAACGCAAAAGTAAATTAATGATAATTTTCAATTTCTTAATCAATCATGAATTGTGGACATTTATTTTTCCTATTATTTTTTGTATTTGATTCTTTGATGAGAATAAGAAGAATGAATGATGTGGGAGTAGGTAGAGCTAAAAATGTTTTTATAAAATTTTCGTAAGTACATAGACAATCAATCAATCTCCATTCCTAGACATTTACTATTGCAAACGTTTTTTTTACATCTAACTATCAAATAATCATACGACATTTTTCTCCAAGGCAATTTAGCCATACAATAATTTGAGAGTCAATGGTGGAACCTAACGTTTATCACATTGTCTAAATAGAAATTCATATTACTTATGTGTAAACATAAATGTAAATGTATATGTATGTGTAATGTGTGGCATGTTTCACTTGTTTCATGCTGAACTTTTATCAATAATGTACAAGTAATTCATACAGAAATACTTCAAGTTCGTAGACATCTCACATTTTCCTTTTTGTATATCGGCATTTCTTTTATTGAAATGACATTTGAACTTAATTTTAGTAAAGAACTATTCGCATTTGGCAACAATGTTTAACATGTTATTAAAAATTGGACATGCCTGATATGCTTAGTGTTTCAAAGTTTTCTTCTTTCTATTACCAAATATATTCATATCATCATATCATTCTATTATAATAAAACAACTCAAGTCAAATGAAACTGTCCAATTTAGTTAATTTTTTTCAAAAATATCACTATACTTTTATATTAATTACAATAATAGCATACTCCAATAAAAATATAAAAAGTAAAAACTGATAAAACTATTTATCTTTCTTTAGCAACCAAACATTAATTTAAATATTAAACTATGTTTTTTTTTTGTATTATCCACATATTTATAGCATAAATATACATATTTTTTTATATTTTTATTACATTACACGCCGCACACGCAACGCGTGGTCACGATTACTAGTATATATTAATTTAAACAATAAATTTTCTGAGTTTGCTTTTAATATTGTAGTATTGACTAAACAAAAAAAATACATTGTTGAAAACATATCTGATTATGCTTGAGTATGCTTGAGTACTCCTCCACGCCCTTAATATTTGTTTTTAGGAAACATACTTTATTTTTAAAAACTCACATCCTCAAGTCTTGTTTAAGATTTTGTTCATGTAATGTAAGCATATGTGAACCAAAGCTAAAAGCAAAAAAAAATAGAATCATATAGCACGTTTAGTAGAATCATGCATACATGTATTAATTTTTAAAACTGTTTTAGAATATAAATTTTCTTTAATTAAGTATCAATAGTATGTATATTTTCATAATTTTTCCTCTTTTGTTAAGATTCAGTTCACTTTAGACATGTTCAAATAAAAAACCAAAAAGTTCGGTTTTCCGCCTTTTTCCTCATCCTTAACTCCTACAAACCAATGTGCTAATCTAACCAACGTTTTAAAAAGCGAAAAATCTTAACGAAAGTCTTTTTGCAAGAGCTTCGCTAAAAACTAAAAGACGTAAACTTTTAGTGGCATAATAAAGAGAATCGATCTTTTATGATACTTGAATCGAGTTTTTTCTACTACGAAGGCACGGTTTTTAAACCAGCGGATCTAACGGTTCAAATAATAAGTATCAATAGCTTATGGTACAATTCACTAAGGAAAAAAAAATTCACTATTTCAATGAGACCTCTCTTTAACAGTTTTTGCTCCTATTAATTAAATTGATTCCCGACCAGCTTCCATATCATTTTCTCAAACTCTCTCTCTTTCTAGTCCTCTTCTCTGACAAGAACAAAAATTCTATACATAAATAGATAGATACATACATACATATATATACATATAAGGGTGACAATATGGGTCGACACTCGTGTTGTTTTAAGCAGAAGCTAAGGAAAGGGCTTTGGTCACCTGAAGAAGATGAGAAACTTGTTAACCATATTACTAACTATGGTCATGGCTGTTGGAGCTCTGTTCCTAAACTTGCAGGTTATTCTCATTATTAATTAATTACTACTACTAAAATACCATTTTAAATTATTCTTTTTCCCATCCTTTTTTCTCCTTTTAAAAGTTTTAAGTAAATGGGTATTCTGTTGTGCATTCTCAGTTTAACAGATTAATTAGCAGCTAGCTGTTCCTTTCTTAAGAAACCTTATTCTTGAGAAAGTTGTAAGTAATATTTTTTTCCCTCTTTGCTAGTAATACTCCACATAATAGACTATGTGCAAAAAAGATTAATTAGGTCCCTGTAAAATCAATTGTATCACATTTGGTCCTTATAGTTTAAATACTAAGTTGGACTTTTTGATAAATGGTAGCTTTTGGCAAAATGAACTCATAACACGTAATCCCCGCAGTTTGAGAAAAAAAATTAACAATTGTCTTCCGAATTCTGGGGAATTTTTTATCTGGTTCCTATTGTATGAACTCCTCACTACCGCCAACAAATTTACGGTGAACCAATTTATGGAAAATTTCCTTAAGTTACCAAATTATGAGGATCAAAAGTACAGAAGCTGAAATTATATTGACCAAATATGGTTATGACAAATTATTGGGGACCATTTGATAATATTTGAGCTTCCTTTTCAACATTTTCTTAAATTTCAGCATTCTTCTTTATTTTCCTTAGCTCAGTATTATATATTATATGCAAGTAAAAAGGTAAAATAAAAATTCAATCTAGTAATAGATTCCTATGAATTATCAGGTTTGCAAAGGTGTGGCAAGAGTTGTAGGCTTAGGTGGATAAACTATTTGAGGCCTGATTTGAAAAGAGGTACTTTTTCTCACCAAGAGGAGAATTTGATTATTGAGCTTCATGCTGTTCTAGGCAACAGGTATAATTACCTTTCTTTCATTTATAACATTGCTTTTTCTTTGAAATTTTTTATATCCCCAGTTGAAAAAAACATGCTATTGGTTCTTTAATATTTCTTATACACTGATAAGACATTGCGGGGAGCACCATTAATCTTGACTTAAAAGAACCAATATAAGAATCTTGTCCGCTGATACCGATGACTTGATGGATGAATGATTTATCGAGACATCTGTGTCAGTTTTCAAATTTTAAAAAAGGAAAATAAATGCGTGAAAACATTTTTACTCTTTTAGTTTACTAGTATCATTTTAGGTTTAGATGGTTTCGTTTAATTGATTACTTTTGATTTCTGAAACATGTGTTTTGTTTCGCTTATTAATTTTCTGTTTGTTTTTAGGTGGTCACAGATTGCAGCTCAGTTACCTGGGAGAACTGATAATGAAATAAAGAATTTATGGAACTCTTCTATCAAGAAAAAGCTCAAACAAAAGGGAATTGACCCTAATACTCACCAGCCAATTTCAGAAACAGAAAGTGAAGAAAAAACAGCATCAACCATCAGCAACACCAATGACAAAGTCTCGGGTGAATCAAATGAATTGGGTCCCGATAATTTCGAAAAAGGAACTTTAGTTCAGAAACCGAGGCCTTCCTCAGATTTTTCTTCAATTTCCGAAAGTAGTTTTCGGAGTTTTGAAACACCTCCTGCCAATGAGTTTTTCATGGAAAGATTTGTTCCCAAAACTAACTATTTTCCAGATTACGTCTCCTATGAGGACTTGACCTATAAGAGGGCTAATTCCGGAAATTTTATGAACACGTTGCTTTCTTTTAATCCGCGAGCAACTTCATCGGAGATGATTTCAGATTTCAGTTCAAATATTTCCACTTCCATGAATTTGATCCCAAAACCTTCTATTAATTTCCCCAACAATTCCAACCTATTTCCATTTAATGTAAATGATACTCAAAGTTGGAACCACAGCATCGCTTTCGAAAAGGATGAGTTTTCATGGGGCCCGACAGATTGTATAAAACTTGAAAAAGAAGCCGAACTTCGACTAATAGAAAAGGATGAGATTAAATTCTCTGAATATCTAGAAACACCATTTTTATTTGATACAAATGGTCAGAATATATATAGCGTGACTAAGCCAGAGTCGCAATTTTTTATCGAAGGATCAGCTACAAATTGGCAACATAATCGGCAGCAACAACAAGAACAATCATCTCAAACCCCGGATTTATACAACAAGCACTTTCAGAGACTTCAAGCGACTTTCGGACACTATTCTTAGTTTGTTTTGTTTGGCATAACAATTCACGCGTGATATATTTTTATTTCTTGTTCTTATTTCTGTAAATAGATCCTATACGAAACTGAAATTTTAATACCACCTGTTGAGAATAGAATTACAGAATAAATTGTTTTCCCAATTGTGGTTTCACTTGTTATCAAATTGTTACTTCATTTTTTTCAGTGAAATTTATGTTCCTTTTTGTAAGTCCTGTTGCACCATCAATCACTTTCTATTTCAATATAATCCCTTTTCACAAAAAAAAAAGTGACCATCACATGCATGATGACAACTCCGGCATCATCATCATATCGTATTGGCATAAATTTATCACGGTCTCTTAAAAATATTCTTAAAATTTATGACGGTCTCTTAAAATTTATCACGGTCTAGTGCAAAATATTCTTAAAAACCAAAATATGTTGCAATCACGGTCTCTTTAGATATGGATAGTTTTCACTTTGACAGTAGATTGAATCAGTTTGAAAACTAACTGGATTTGTAGACATACACATGCATGTCTCACTTTTATTTATCAACATGGAAAGGCCTCAAAACTTCATATATTTTTCTATGGGATTTTCTTGAAGAAATATGCTTTCTTATTTTGTAAAGTAGGGACAGAGAAAGTGACTTTAGAGATGCAACTAAATGTCAAATACTCCTGCCCTACAAACTTCTTGACTTGGCTAGTGCACATTATTTTTATAAAGCACCGACGGAGAAGGAATCATTTCATTAAAAAATTGATAGGGATTTACATACTCTATTACATATACTCCTTACTATATATGTTTATCAAAATTGTTTTGTGACACCAAAATTAAAAGCGTTTCGAGAAGATAGAAACGGAGACTTGTTAGGTCTTTCCTCACTGATATAATTAAGTTACTCCTTTAATTCACGAAACTAGTTAGCTATGATTTTATTTTCACAAAAAAAAAAAAATGTAGTTAAAACAGTAAACATACTTACTCTTTCGCAAACATACCCTTATATTCACTATGTGACTTGTTTTACTAGAAAGCAATGCACAGCAATTAGGCCACGTAATTGAGTAGTTAAACTAAGCATGTAGATTTTTGCTATTTTTTTTATAGAAAAAAGTGGCATATTATAATATGAACAAAGGAACAAAAAAGCGGGAAACTAATTAGTATATTTTAAATCGTTTTTTTAATTAATTATTTTAAAGCGGGGAATTTTGAATAATTTTTTTTAATTTTACAATTGTTTAATCGACCTGTGTTCTGCAACATATTGTAAGGAACTAAATATATAAATTTTCGACAGTAGTGAAACCATTAAATCCCTCCTTAAAGAAAGATTATGTAAACCTTTGTATATAGCAAATTATCTGTATTATTTATAGCTCCTCCTAGACACGGATGGCTCCCCCTAACTATATAATTTCATGCTTAAACTTTAAGGGGGAGAGGAAACAAAAAACACACCTTTTATGGTGAGTTTTTCTAATTAAAACATATTGGTATTAAATTTTTGTTAAACTAATTTGGGTGGCAAAAGTGTGCACCCAAAGTCACAACTACAATAATTTGTTTTACATTAATCATGTCACGGAAAAAGTTTTTCCCAATTTGTGTTCTATGAGAAGAAAACGTGGAAACTAGATAATCACCTAATGCATATCTCCAGGGATGGAAAATTAATGGAAATTTTGTTTTAAGAAACCTTATTAGGGTATCATTTGCGTAATATGGTACCTTGTGCACCAATCGTGTCGAGATTGTGCACCAATTGTGGCCTGCCCAGTTAAAACTGATTTATCATAACAAATGTTCTACGTACATACTTTGGAAAAACTCTTAAATATAAATTTTGGTAAAAAAAATTGTAAAACTTTAAGCGTACGTATTGACTACAATTTGATTATTGTTACATGTATAAGCATGTTATAAGCATGTTATATTTGAGGTTAATTCGTTCAAGTTTTTTCTTTAGGGGGATAGTGTGATATTTTTTCATTTTTCGTGCGAAAATTTGTTTTTGTGACGAACACAGAAGACTAAACTGTGGGGTAGAAGGTCACCGGCAACTTTAAGGTGCCCACGTGCACATATATGTGTTTTGTATATATAATTGATTTACACATAATTATGATTAATTATACTACTATGTTTATCCGACCTTGAAATTATTACTTTAAATAGAATAGTAGCCTTTTATTTATTTGCCAGCCAATATAAGGAATGTATTAAAATTGGATTTTATAATGTTTGTGACCATGAATGCATGTGAACCCAATAATTGGGTACTCTAATTATATACCCTACATTAGTCTTATATTCACAAAAGTACAATACTAATTAAATTTGGGTGGGCAGCCGTCTCTCTGCAAGTTATTTTGAATGTATTTACGTTTTAGTGTACTTAATTACTTTTTCTGTTAATTAATTCCTGCTTTCCTCTGCAGAAAGCTATCAACTAAATAATTTATCCTAATACGACAATATAAAGCAATTATCAAAACACCCCTCGATTCAAATTCTATTCGTTTGATATTCAACTTTGTAATTTATCCCCTATCTTTCATAATTAAACTCATCAAACTAGTTTTCATGTTTGGACAATTGTACTCCTAACAGTTCAAATTAGTTCTATGTCACGCAAGATTAAAATTTAAACAGTGAAATATTTTATCCATAAATGTGGAAAAAAAATGTAAATTTCATAGACTTAATAAGATTAGTTACAAAGTAATTATTAAATTAACATGAATAATTAATAATAATTTTATTGTTGAATCAAAAAACAGTGAATGTATAGAAAGACATTTTCTTGGAACTAAATTGTTAGTCTAGTAAATTATTTATTTATATGCAACATACGTACACTAGTTTAATAGTTTCGTGGGTGATCAAACAAATGAGTTTATGAGAGACTTATTACACTTTTACCAAACAACTTTTTAGTAATACTAATATGGGAAAATTAACAAAATATATCACTTCAAAGTATATTTACCAAAACACAAATTACAAACTATTCTTTCTCAAAAGCTACAACTTTTTAAATTCACCCATCACTCCCTTTCTTCTATATCTCTTTCCCTTCCTCTTTTCCTCTCCGTTTTTTCTCTTCATTTTTCTCTCTATTATTATCGATGGGGTATGATAAAATTTCATCTTGTTTCTTGGATCTTTTTGGTTATAATGTTTTTTGGGAGGAAACTACCATATTTGTTTTTAAGAATTATATACCAACAAGATTCAAACTTCAAACTTCGCAACTAAATTGATTAAGTATCAAAAAAGAAAATTAGGGGTGTTTTTAATAGTTTCGCACATCGCGTTTGCTTTCATTTATTACTTTTTAAACCTCTAATTAACTTCGGAATCCTAAATCTGAACGTAATTGGAAGAACATAAACGTGATAGCATATGTAGGTCATACTCCACATATGGGTGATAATCAGTCACAGACAAAAACAATCAACACATATATGATCAGAATGAAGAATATGAACATAAAGTTAAGAACATCCCCAATCATTACCTTCACATAATCTTCAACAATTAATATCACGAGTTGTACCGATATCTTTCCACAATCTTCTCATCAAACATTTGAGTTAAGTATTGCATATCGTTTTAGGCATGTATGTAAAATATATGACACATCACATACTTAACTTGATTTTGTACAAAATACAAAATGAATCAACTAGACAAATAAAAACTTAAAGACAACAATGATTAAGAACATCCCCAATCACGACTTTTATAAGAATTGGTAACATATTCCTCACTCATGTCACATTTTGTCCCAAAACGATTCCACAATCTTCTCAGAATCTCATATAATGATTGGTTTATTATTTTACATATGGTTTATATGTACTTATGTGGTGGCAATTTGTTCCATCCCGCAGACCACTAATATAAATTCACATATTGTATATAGAAGGCAAGTACAAATTCACCTAAGCCGACTATGTAATGTCATGAACCAAGGTCAATATTTATATCATGTGATTATAGTACTGGTTAATCATGACAATTTCATAAACAAGTTTACTTACGGTACTCCAATAACCCCCAAAAACTCTCAATGGCTTGACTTTTTGTTTAAAGAAGATATAGAATGAAGAGAAAGAAAAAAAAACAGAAATTTGGGGGAATGTCTAATAAGCTCATGAACTCTCATTTTTTTGCAATTGACCAATTGCATGAACTTTCAACTTTTCTCAACAGGCAGCGTCTTTATACTGTTAAAGTTTTGTGAATCCAACCTCAATGTCGTGCATCCAAAACCAATGTCATATTTGGAAACAATATTGTAGCTCCTAGTTACGATTTTGACCAATTGATTTGTATATATTTAAGAGTGAATTTCAAGCAGGTATAACGTCCTATATTAAGGAAATAACCACACTTATAAAGGGGATGAGACAGTTAAAACAGTTTAGGAGCAAAACACTCGAGCTCAATGTTTCGTATTTCTGAAAACGTTTGTTAAAAAATCATACAATTTTTCCTACCTATTACTTATTGGAAAAACCATATTTAACATGTTAGTTTCCGAATGGTCACAAGACCATCTTTGAGTCAAGATTGCGAATGACATCCGTTACCTTTTGACACCATACTCAAGACGGTTGAGTAGATGGTATGACAAGGTTCGTAACGGTATGTCGCATGACCTATTCGGAGAATGAGAGTGAATGAAAATTGGCGTCAAAAATTGGGGTTGAGAAAGAGAAAAACTCTTAATGCTGGAAAAATGGGTTAAATGAGGATAACTCATAGGAAATTGTCCCACATTGGAAAATGAAGAGACATTTTTACAATGTATATACAAAGTTATCCCTTGTATTGTGTACCAAAAGCGTGCATAGTTGGTAAAAGCTTTCAGTAAAATTGTAGCTGTTGCAATAAATATGAATTCATATTAAAGTTAATATTGCTGTAACATTTAAATTCTGTTTTACCTTTCTGTAATTTATTTAAAATACTGTTTCAATTTTATAATTAGATTAGTTTCATTTCAGCCCTGTAATTTATTTACAGAAACAGACCAACAGTTTAGTAATTATACTATTATGTATGACAGTTTCTTTTAATTAACAAACAGTCCAGCAGTTTAATTTCATACTATTCTGTCTGACAATTTCGTTTAATTACAAACCAGTCCAGCAGTTTAATAACTTACATTCTGCAAGTGTCGAAATTTTGTGATAGAGTTATTCCATTATATAAATAAAATTGTTTATTTTTTTTCAGTTCTTTCACTTTTAATTATTGATTTTACATACACTAAAACCAACATTACTATCACCTTTTAATCCATAGTTTATTTTTCGCTAGGAGGCGTACAATATATAGAAGAGGGGAATTATTGGGATACTAATCAAAAGAAGGATGATAATTAATGTACAAAACGGCAATTAACCCTGGTTTATATGATACTTTTCTAAAAAAGGCCACAACACGCCTGCAATCGTTAAAGCAATTCTGAAACAATTTGGTGAAACACCGCGCATAAGGTTTCACTCTAGGCTGCAGCTAGCTACTTATTACTAAAAAATCAAAGTTTAAAATCAAATAAGTTTAAAGTATACATTAAAGAGAAAATTATCAGTCTTACACAAGTTTTCCAATCAATTGGGCCTATGTCGGCCCGTTATTGCAGCTAAAGGACACAATGAATTTTGAGCTAGAGCCTAGATTCACAATTTTTGTATACGTAGCATTTTTTGCCAAAATTATGATGTAAGATTTGTATGCATGGGGACCTCAATGATCACTCCATAATATCGCTGCGTAAATGAGTATTTTTTATATTTAGAAAGAAAAATGAATATGAATGATGGATTATTTTCGGAAGATGAGGTTATGGCAAGTTCTGTCACAGGGATATGCACAATCGATAGCCTTGCAACCCGCTCGATCAAAGTACCAATCTCCAAAAGCTACTGCAATCCCCTGCAATTGTAAAAAATGAAATATCTTACAAATTATAACTCTAAATGAAGCTATATTACCATGCCTCGTTATGATCAGCTATGGGGAAGTGTTTATTCTTCCCCATCTTCCGTTTTTGCATTTTCCATCGATTCAATGGAAAACGTTGGTACGTGGAAGAACATTTTGTATTACACCAATGACCAAACAGATTACATAGTTCAAAAAAACTGACTGGAGTACTATGTTTTCAAACTGTTTTTCGTCACGCCTACCAGTGTTTGCAAGAAAATCCATTAATTCATGGTATTAATCAGTGGTCAATTAATAAAATATACTAAAAGTAATAAAAGTGGTGATAAAAACGTTATTCAGTCAAAACGAATATAGATTAGCTGGGAAATAAAATTGTTGGTTTCGATGGAGTAACGATTCTATCGCCAAAATTGAGTACCTTATTGTGGATACGTGGAGAATTGCTTGTAAACCATGTGTCTTGCCTCTCAGACTGGCAATGAGCAAAACATGAATTAATGTATAAACCATTTTGCCTGGACATTGAGAACCCCTTCACTGCATTAAGCATGTGGTTTCTGAAACCTGCTTGACAAAAAAGAAATCCAATTAGAAAACAGTTTCATAGATTATTTTAATACATGATGCTGTTGATTGCAATTTTCTTAAATTTCTACTGCTTTATTTTCATTTCCGTCGCCACTAATTTTGGTGCTAATTGATGAAACATTAGCAATATAGTGCATTAAATTGACTGTTTCTGGAATCTTAACCTTGCAGAAACTGGATTTCTGAGGCTGAACATCTTTCATAGTTGTATTTGCAACTATCCCAAATTCCTTGATGATCAGCCGAACGAGGCGCTAAACTAGAGAGCACCTGTTTTATAAGTATTGGATGAGGTCATGAGACTGTATTTCAATCCTTAAAAAAAAATTAACACTATTGAAAGCCATCCAAAAACATTACCTGCCATGAATCATAGGCTGCATTCAGGAGATATAGTGGCGTTCTAATGTTGCCAATTAGGTTCTGCGGGAAAAAACACTGGAAAAGGAGGATCAAACAATTGTCACATCGATGGGTGGTTTATAGCTCTCGTTATTATTAACGCTATGCACGTAAGCAAACAGAACTTACTGAAGTTGGGTCGAGGCGGTTAGTACAAGTGCGTGGCAAATTGTTTTTAACTCCCTACAAATTGAAAACATAATGGCCATCAGCAAGCTAGATCTAAAAATAATGCTATTTATAAGGTACGTAACACACGTCGCCTGTGGGTGAGTCGGACCACATATACAAAAAACTGAGTTTGTTAAACCACGTACGTACCTGCAGGCCAACCACACCGCTGAAAATGTTTCGGAGAGTGTGCCCACCAGCAACATCGACTCTAATATGTCACAAAAGGCATCCGTAAGTAAAAATTATTAAATGAGTCAAATGACTCTTTTGAGTCTCTTATTCTTAGGGACAATTTATTTTGGATAATAATAAAAAAAAATTACACACAAGAAAAAGACTACTATATAAGAAGGGGCGATTTTATTAGATATGATTTCCTATTATACTCATTGTCTGGACTATGGAGTAAGGGTAATGCTATTTACACAGATCTGTATGCCGATTGCTTTGCATGCCTTATTAGTTGATAAGAAAAACTTACGTGAGATTTAATGCCACCTAGCAATTACTGTACATACACAGATCTGTGTTAATAACAATAATTTTGAAGTGACTATTATGTACAATAAACTAAAAAAAAAATGTAAAATTGTACGAGTTCAAGTACTTACGCGTCCAGAAATAGCCCAGCATCAGCAAAGCACTTCACTCTAACGTTTCTTGAAAATAACTTTCCAAACTCGTCACAGTGTAAAATAGTAGCAAGACCACCAGCTGAACACCCAGAGAGAAGAGCCTGAAACAAGACGGATAAATGGTTTAAGAAAAAAAAGAAGGCATTACAAAAACACAATTTAGTTCTACAACATTGAAAATAGAAACCTGTCTCGCAAAACGCATTCCCTTCAACATTAACTCTTCCATAGCAGCCCAATAGATGCGCTGACCTCTAAAATGTAGTTGTGAGGCCTACAAAAGCCATCTTTTCATTAAATCTATGTTTAAAATATATTTTGAAACTTGTTATGATTCCTCGGTGCTTACTGTTTTTATTATACATAAAATATAATTTGGAAATATAAAAATGCACCTTATCTTCACTATCCCCAGCAAAGGAGGCGCCATCACAATATCGAATTTTCACTCTGTTCCAATTGAAGAAATCTGCAAATGACAGCATATCTCAAAAAGAAAATGTGCTAATTTGAAGCCTAAACTATAAATATATAGTGTGAAAAAATTAAGAATGATTTAAAAATCTTCCTAAACTGTGGCACAAAACCAAAAGAAAAAAGATAGTTAATGCCACAACCAGCCTAACCTACTATTTTATTAGCTCAATAAACGGATATGAGTTTTGGCAACTTATACCTGGATTTTCTTCAGCCCTGTTGCTAAGTATTCCTGTAAATGGTATTTGTTTCTCCATGTGATATGATGACCCTCTCAGAGTCGTTTTACGGTAAGCACAAGATCTTCTATCGTTACACCATCCTCCACCCTACCACAAAGTTCAAATTTTGTTATCAGATAACTTCGACATAGAAAAAATGCTCCGAAAATTACCTGTCCTGTGTAATTTTAGGAAAATTTAGCAAATGATACTCTTTAGCAGCCTAATTTAACTGTAAGTAAACAGGGTCTGATCTTTATTTCTCGTTAGTCATATTTTGGCAATATGTGATATAATTTGACAGTAATGAAACCGGAGAGCCAGGGAGAGCCGCGTCAATTCTGCAGTATTACTTACTTCAGTTCCGTATATGTGAATGTGACTAACTTTTTAAAAATAAACTTAGACTATTTGCATTCAGCTAATTAATTTAGTAAAATTTATCTGACTGAAATTACGCTTCTTAATTAATTGTTTAACTATAGCGGTAAATATGGTAGACCAAGTACTGAACCAACCTCTAAATTAACGAGCCAGTTGTTTGCCCCGGATCCATATCCACGGTCCCAGTGATAGGCTGGTACTGATCCATCTAAACATACTGTATAAGTGAAACACACAGGGAGAAACTTCAGAATTATTACTTATCTTACTTTATGTAAATAAGCGCTTATTTTAAAAAAATGAGAAAAAGAATTGGGGTCTATCCCGCTTATAGCTTATGGTTTTTTCAAGCTTAAACTAAGAAAGCATAGCTTTTAAGTTGGTCAGCCAAAAGCACTGCAGTTTAGAAAGGAAAAAAGAGAGGAAATAAATTATATGTCAAAAACTGTAACCAGGTAAGGCCTTAGTAGTAAAGGCTCCATGATTTGCCTAACTTGACAGGTGAAAAGAAGCCATGCCAACCAAAGATGCATGATTTGCCTAACTTCACAGGTATAGGAGAGAATTATGTTGGCAATAATTATTACTATAATCAATTAAAACAGAATCACTTTATGTGTAAAATCTAGAACCCCAAACCATACAATTACAAGTTGATATATCACGTATCAGTTTACATACAAGAAAGAACATCCGAAGTTCTGAACTCTAACCGAGGTAGGTGCCATGGAGAAAATCGCACAGTGGCCCTTTGTAGCTCACCAGCTCAATTGATTGTTTGTTATAATTATCTACAAAACTGTATATCAATGATTACAGCCATCCTTTTCCTTAATTAATACTCTAAATGTGCAAGATCCAAATGTGACCATATAGCCATTTAAAAGCAGTAAAGCACTTTGATAAACTTTTATAGACTTTGTAAACTAGTACGTATAACTTGCAAAAACTCTTAAAGGAAGTACTCTAGCACCTAGGTCATGTATTAAAAGGGCAATATATCAAATTTTGAGCAGGTTTTGTAATATTGTTTATTATAGAAAAATGTTCAAAACATTCATATGCTCCTTAGCAACATGTTTTTTTTTTCTTTCTGTGTTACAGGCTTACAGTCTACAAAATAGAAAACATGGGTAGGTTAATTTCAGTGTTAGAATCCAACTATTTATTCCTAACATTGCAAAACATTATAGAAAAATGTTCAAAACATTCATATGCTCCTTAGCAACATGTTTTTTTTTTTTTTTTGTTTTCTGTGTTACAGGCTTACAGTCTACAAAATAGAAAACATGGGTAGGTTAATTTCAGTGTTAGAATCCAACTATTTATTCCTAACATTGCATGCCAACCCCATAAGAAATGTAAAATAAAAACACGAAAAACTACTAATTTCCAAAAAGACATACACTTGATAAAAAGTTAATTGGGTTGCTTGAAAAATTGAAACTATCTTAAAACTGCTATAAACTACAATAAAATGTCAAGGGTATATATACCAAGATTGTTAAAAGTAAAACTAAAGAGATTAGATCGAATAACACTCAATCTTAATAATCCAGTTCAAAGGGCCTTCATTTGCCGCAGATTTGAAGAAAATAAGTTAATTTGGTTAAACTCTAAATTTCAATATTTTCAAGATCAGATATGTTAAAGAAACTGCTTTTAAGTTCATCAACCAATCACAGTAAAAAAAAAAACATGAAAATTGTCTTAAAAATAAAATCAACAGAGCAAATAATAAATTCAAATAATTTACATGTGTGTTTATTAATGTAACAATGCATGTATATGTATCATACAATTAGTAATAGATAGTGATAGAAATTACCAGCAGCTTTAGCAGCAGCTCCATGAATGAAAGTGATAGGGACCATATGAGCATTATAAGAAGAAATTCCATATAAAGATTCCTCAATAATATTAAACTCCTCTGTTTTGTTCATATTCTCAATCCCATTCACTTTTACACTACAACATTTACCAAGTAAAATTCCCAAAACTAATACCATTATTATTATACTCTTTGTTAGCTGTCCCATTGCTGAAAATGACCCAATGTGTAAAACTGTGTATATAATCTATATAGCTACTGTGTATGTATATTTATATATAGAGTGAGAAATGTTGAGTGAAATTAAGAGAAGGGGAAACAAGAGCTCTACAAGTGTTGTAAAACAGAGGTTTTAAATGCTTTTGTTTCGGTGTTATTTGTCCGGGACTATTTTAATTTATAAAAACACGCACATCTAAATAAAACATTGGTGTTAATTACAATAAAGGTTCTCATATTTTCGGTCTTCTAGTCTAAAAAATAGTTATAGGAACAACATCTTCTTTTTTTCACATTATATTTTTTTTAGCTTTTAGATTATAAAAAATCATGTCTGTTTGATATGCCAGCTTATTTATCTTTTGAAAAGATAGATTTTGGGTATTAAAAAAACTAAAAATCAGAGAAGCTAGGAATTTACGGATTTTTAAAGATTTTTCACATTATATTTTTCAAAAATAAAATCTTTCTAATAAAATGTCATTGTAAATTTGCAACTCACTTATAAGTTAAAATAACTGACTACTGACTTACCAGTAAAAATAAGCTATTAATTACTTATAAGTAAAAAAGTTACAGTGAAGGCAAACACTAAGCAAATTTTTTTCTCGTTCTTTTTAAAAAAATCTTTTTCACCAACGGCCTATATTGCAAAAAAAAGCAAATAGAAGCGTTCTAGTATTTGATAGATGTGAATAAAATAAATGAAGTTATGACGTTGTTAAAGAAATTAAGTACACTCAGAATATGAGATAATGTTTCATGAAAAACTATTGAATAAATCGTCTCCAAAAGAACTTAAGATGGCCAAAGATCTGAACTAGTGGTGTGACTTTATTGCTTTGTAGGATCAAACGTGTTAAATTTGAAGTTTTTAAATTAATTTTGTAAAAAGGAGAGTAGATATTTTTCCATAGTACTAATTTCAAAATCACGAGAAAGTTACATGGACGTTGATTGAAAATTAATGATGGTATATTTAGTGGAGCCTACTAATTGACGCATCTACATTTGGCATTAATTATTTATTCACGGTTCTACCGGTGGATCTGCCGTCTATGTCATTTATGTGTATCCATTTAAATACTTATATAGTAGTAACATTCTTTACATATATTTATTGTGCATTTAGATCGATTAAATTCTCAAATCCGATCCGACAATTCAGAACCTTGAGTTATAATGTATTTGTCATTTCCCTTTTTAAATGTTTAACATCATCCATTTTGATGATTTTATCACTCAAAAATACTACCTAATCCAAAAAAGGATTTCGAGCCTGTTTAATTAGACCTCATCGCATAAAGGCCTAACTATATTCGGTCAAAACAAGTATGACTGTCATAGAAAATACGAGACTTAAAAGATGGTACCCCATTTTTTCATTGCACAAAATTTGGGACTTAAACTAGTTTACAAAACAAAAGTAGCAACTTATGTTGTTGCCACTTAAAAGCTGACTCACTAGTGACTTAATGTGGAACACATCTATTTTTACTTAAATATACTTAAAAGTATAAAAGAATAAATTTTTGTTTGGTAGTGCAATATTAAGTACACTTATGTCAAAAATATTTTATTTAAAAGCATACCTATCTTAAGTATCAAAATTGATACTCTTATGGGGTGTAAATTAATAAGCGGTTATTGTAGCATTCCTATTGCTTCACGTGTAGTGCGATGATAATTTTGCGGGTTTCAATCCGATCCGATCCGTCACGGATCGGGTAAAAATGCAATTCTATTCGGATCGGATCGGGTTTAAATGGTAAAATTGCAACTTAAAAAAATGCAAATTAATACTCTCTCTCTCATCTGTTTCATATAAATTAAAGGGGCAATTAACAAAAACATATCATACCCCTATTATATTATCAAAAACATACCCTCAAAAGTTAAATTACCAAAAACATACTTATATATACTTATTATTTTTCTAATTCTAATCAAAGCATAATCTAACCTATCTCTCTAACCGCAACTCTCTCTCTCTGATCGCACCTCTCTCTCTAACACACGATAATCGCACCTCTTTCTAACACGTGCTAATCACCCATCTATCTCTAAAAATGATTAAAAACTCACAAAATATGCATATACTAATTATAAAACGTCATACTCTAATTTTAAAACTTCATACCCTAATTTCAAAAACTTTATACCCTAATTTCAAAAACTTCATACTCTAATTTCAAAACTTCATAGTCTAATTTTAAAATTTCATACCCTAATTTCAAAATTTCATACCCTACATATGAATTTCTCTCAATATTGTACATATGGATTTTCTCTTTCAATTTGAAACCCACAATGTTTACAATAGTCTCAAAACTCAATAAATAGAAAATAATCTCATAAATTTCATATATTTTTCATATATTACGGGGTATCAAATAGTGTAATATTTGTGTATTACGTATGTATATATCTGTATTTATATGTATATGGATATCTATATAATGTAGATGGTGTTATGTAGTTAGTGACGGGTTTTCGTGGTGGAGGAAGTGAGAGAGATAGAGTGGGATATAAAAGAAAGATACATAGAAGAATGGATGGGAGGGAGGGTAAGATCAGAAAGAGATAAAGAGAAAAATTGATGAGAGACAAGAATGAAGAGATACATAGAAGAATTGGTGAGAAAGAAGAATATAGGAGAGAGAGAGAAAGATGAGAGAGAGATAAATAAAAAAATAAACAACATTAAATTTAAATTTGTTTGGTATGTTTTTTATCGTTAAAGTTGTAAGGGTATGTTTTTGGTAATTTAGTTTCAAAAGTAGTATGTTTTGTTAATTTATCCTAAATTAAACTCTCTCTTTTATATTATTTTTATATTATAGTTCTAAATGAAATGATTTTTTAATCAAAATAACAAATTTTATTTGAAATATTTGACATTTATGAGATTTATTTTTTAAAATAAAAAAAATATTTTTTAAAAACCGGTCAAATGGGTCGGATCGGGTCAAATGGATAAAAATGTAACTTTGTCATCGGGTCAGATCGGATCGGGTTGAAAGCCACAAAATTGCCATCTCTAGTCGCATGCATGTTATCTTTCACCCCAACCAACCAATATTTCAATTTTTTTTCAAATGTAAATTAAAATGCTTTCATTGATAACATATATCTTCGTTCTACAAAGAACCTAAAGCCCAGTAATCTAATCAAGCGGTACAATATTTTTTTGGTTAGTAAAGTTTCATAATACAGCTACATGAGCAAAAGAGTTTTTTGCTAAAATGGTACAGTGGCTGCCCCAAAATCTCAGAATGGACTACCTTTCTGTAATATTCCCAAAATGGTCTACTTTCGAAAAACGACCGATTGAAATGATAAAAACGACCGGTCATTTTTATCATGAACTCTCTGGAACAATTTGGACCAAAAACGATCGGTCGTTTTGTCCAATTCGATCGGTCGTTTTTTAGACCAAAAACGATCGGTCGTTCTGTACATTTCGATCGGTCGTTTTTCAGAAATACTTCCTATTTAAAAAAACTCATCTCATTTCCCAGACCACTGTAAAAATAAAAAAAACAGAGTTCTTAGATCATTTTAGGGCAAATCTCAGATCTCTTCCAAAACAGGTAAAAACTCAATATTTTGTGTTGTTGGAGTATTATTTGAGTAAAATTGGTAGTTTTACCGTGTGGTTATCGAAATGAAAAATCCTACAATTATGTGTTATTGGGGAGGTACGATAATGGAAACTATTAGCGAGGGGTTATCTTATGATATTTCTTATAATTTTTTTTTAAGGTATCTAGAAACACGACATACGACAAATTTTTGGAAAAATTGTTTAAGGAACTTGATGTATCATCGACTTCAAATCGTTTGAGTTTAACATGTCGTTATCCATATCTGACTACACTTACTGAGTTTAAATATATGCGATTGGCTGTTGATGATAATGATTCGTTGGAAACCATGCTTGAGTTAATAGAAGAAAATGGAAGAACGTTTATAGAGTTATATGTTGAAATTGAGCAAGTTTACTCTTCTGATCAAGATTACGGGTTGTATTATAATATTCTTTCCACTAATGAAATCGGTACATCAAGTAGAACACTCATTCGACAAGAGCCAATGCCAGAGGTATATTCTAAGAACAACGAAGCAGATTTGACACATTTGGATGCAGTGTGTCGATTGGCAGATAATATTGGTTGGTCGATAGAACTTGGGAATGAACCAGAGGATGAAGATCCGGATGTCAATATTAGCGAAAACGAGTCTGACGATGACGAAGAAAATGTACAAGAAGTTGACTACGAAGAATTATCATCTGAAATGGGCTTGTATATGGATGAGGATGAAAACGACCAATCAAGTGGGTCACAATTGCCGAATAATACTATTCCCGATGAAATTCCTATGCATCAACCAATGTAAAGTTTGTTTAATGAACCGTTCGACACTCAAGAAAATTATAGTAACCAGAGACGAAATTATATGATGTATCCTGGATTTTGGGATCCTCAAGTTAATGGTCCTTTTATTGGTCTTTTATTTAGGGATAAAGAAATGTTGAAAAAGGGAATAAAACTTTGGTCAATCAAACGTAACATCCATTTTTGCACTAAAAGTTCGAAGGCAAAATTTTGGGAAATTCGTTGTAAACTGGCCGAAACTCAAAAATGCAAATGGAAACTACGAGCTTCACTAAGAAAGAAACATGGATTTTTTGAAGTGTCGGTGTACAACGGTCCTCATACATGCATTCATGCCGAGCTTACAACTGATCATCCACAGTTAGATTCCAATCTTGTTGCCCAAACCATTCGAAATGCCAGCACAACTAATCCTATGATGAAGATTTCATTAGTTAAAGAGATTGTGAATGCCCGCTTTGAAATGTCAGTTTCATACAAAAAAGCTTATTTAGGTAAACAAAAAGCAATCGCAGAGATATTTGGTAATTGGGAAGACTCGTATAAGGTTTTACCTAAATTTATGAAAGCGCTTCAAAAGTATAATCCCGGTACCGTAGCTTCTTATGAGACCACGCCAGTTTACGATGTGGTAGGAAATCCAGTGGGTGAGGTATTGAACAGATTTTTCTTCACATTTAAGGCCGTTATTGATGCATTTCAGTATTGTAGGCCAGTTATCGCTATTGATGCTACTCACTTATATGAGAAGTATAAAGGTAAGATTTTGTTGGCCATGGCATCGGATGCAGATAATCATTTTTTTCCCATTGGTTGTGCATTTGTTGCTGAGGAGAGTACAATTTCGTGGAGCTATTTTCTTTGTAACATTATGCGACATGTGATTAAAGAGCGCGTGAATATTTGTCTAATTTCGGATAGACATGCTGGTATTCTAAGTGCAGTGAGAGGAGTTTGGCGTGGTCAAGGTTTTGTTCATCGATATTGTTCAAATCATTTTTTGGATAATTTTAAGAAAGTTTTCAAAGGAGATCCTGACTTACACAAGTTAGTGGAGAACGCCATTTGGGAATTACAAGAAAGAAAATTGAAAAGAATCATGGAAGCAATAAAAATGATGAATCCTCAAGCATATCAATGGTTGATAAAAGAGCCTGCGGAAAAATGGTCATATTTTCATGATAAAGGGAGGCGACATGGTAACATGACCACAAACATGGCTGAAATTTTCAATAATGTTTTAAAAGCTGCTCGTAATTTACCAATCACTGTTGCTGTGCAGCTTATTTTCTATAAGTTGGTACACTATTTTTGCGAGCGGAAAAAGATAGTAATCGGGATGAGAAACAGCGACACAAGATATGGTCCCAATATCCTTAAAATTTTAGAGAAACGTAGGTCGGACATTGGTCATACCAATGTTACTTTCGATTATGAAAGAGGGGTTTATTCCGTGTGTACAAGTTCAAGAAATTCCAGGGGAGGCAATACTCAAGTTGTCGACTTTTCACTTTGGCAATGCGATTGCGGTAAGTGCCAGAGTGATGGAATCCCTTGTTCACATGTGTTTTCCGTATGCGCTGCAAACCGTCTTGATTGGGAAGCTTACATAGTAAAATATTACAGTCTTGAATCATACGAAGGTACGTACTCGGCGCAATTTTGTCCTCTTCGGCATCAAGACTATTGGGATTCATGTGATAGATTATTTCTTCCGGATGTTACTCTTTTAAGAGAAAGGGGTCGTCCAAGATCTACTCGTATTCATAATGGTATGGATCAGTCGGAGAGACGAGCACTTATGAGATGTTTTAGTTGTCAAGGGCGAGGACATGATTGTCGTAAGTGTCCGTATACAATACGTGGTCGACGATTATGATTTTAGCTGTAGCTTCAAGGTCCCAATATGTATCTTGTACTATTCTAATTTTCCGCTTGTAATTGTCTTTTTTAAGATGAAATATCTATATTTATTCTCAGTGTTTTTTCATACTGTTTTTTGAGAAGATAAACTGGTTTGTTAAGTATGAGAGTAAATAAATAAATGCAATTAACATAAAAAGTAGAATGAACAACATAAATAAATAAGTGCAATTAACATAAATATATATATTTGATTGATTTTATATATATTTTAGTATTTTTATATATTTTTCTTGCCAAATCAGTGTCGAAAAGTGCAAAAAATTATTTGTTATGTCTAAATGTTACAGTTGACCGATCGCTGTCAAAAACGACTGATCGTTTTTTTAGTGTGCTCACTGGAACATTTTTGTCCAAAAACGACCGATCTCTGTGAAAAACGACCGATCGTTTTTACACAGACGACCGATCGTTATGCAAAAACGACCGATCGTTTTTTCGGTGTGCTCACTGGAACATTTTTGTCCAAAAACGACCGATCGTAATTCCAAAACGACCGATCGTTTTTCTGTTTTCCAGTTTTTAAACTTCTTTTCAACCCTAATTCTCTTTCACTTTTCAAAACCTTTCATCTCTCTTTATCAAAAAATTCGCCCCCTCTCCCTAAAATTTTCTAAAAATCCCAAATATCTATATATATATATAACCCAATTCTCTTATTAATCCTTATAATCAATAATCGATTGATTCCGTTTTTTGAAAACCCTTTTTTTTTCAAAATACCAATTCTTCAAAAACCCTAATTTTTTAAAAAATCCAACCATGGTTCGCACCAAGAAAGCTCAAGCTCAACCACATCTCGTTGACGAACATGAGGACGACTACGTGCCTCCGTCCCCGAGTCGCCTCCCCCCCCCCCCGTGTTCCTCGCGGTCGACGAACCGGCTCCTCCACCGCTCCACTATCGGGCCCCGGTGCCTCTTCCGGCTCTCTTCCTCCTCTCTATCCACCTGCAATGGGTAAAAGATCTATATTGACTGACTTTACCATAGATATGCCTTTATTCCTTGAACGTTTTCCCCTTCTCATGCAAGATTTAAACTTTCAAAAACTCAGCGTAATTCTTACTCTAAAAGAGCCTTTCTTCATTGAAAATATATATGAATTTTACCATAACCTAGTTCTTGATAGGGGTCATGATGACGCACTCCGCTTGCGTTCATCGTTTAATGGCCAACCCTTCGTTTACGGTATAGACCGTTTATGAAATCTTCTACACCTCGATACTGCGGGGGTGTACGAGCAAAGTGACGAACTTTGCGAAATGGTCAACATCGTTAATTTTACCGATTTCAAAGATGAGCTATTTCATCCAGCCCACAACAATCGCTCTAACAAAGCCCACGGCCTTCTCTTCCGAAATAAATTAGCCTACCGTATCCTCTCCCATATTGTCCTCCCCCATGCCTCAAACTTCACGGATGTTACCAATGAGTACATCTTCCTTCTAGGGTGCATCAATCGCCGAGTCAAACTTGACTTCGCGACACTCATCTTCTTTAAGATGGATTCGCTAAAAACGAAATCCAAGAATGGGTTACCTTACGGTGCCTTGATTTCGGCCATCTTAAAAGACATGAACCTCGTTCCCGGTGGAACCCTGTTCAAGAACAAGGACAAACACATTTGGGAAACATTCTATCTTTCCCAAATGTCCATTAAATTCAACACTGACGACAAGACCATTACTTGGTCTCGTAAGCGGGTGTCCGGCCCCGACTATGCTCCTCTTACCCCCGCAAAGGAAGAGTATGTCGGCCCTAAGGACACACCGCAAGCCGCTCGTGAGGATGTGCCTATTTCCTCCGAGTCCCTTCCCTCGTCTCACATTCCTTCCTCTTCTCGTCCCACTCGAGGTCACGGAAAAGCTCAAGTCGGATCTTCCAACCGTCTTCCGCGCACCGAACAATTCTACGACGATCTATACATCGACCAATATCAAAATGGGCGACTCCACCGACGCATGTTTCGCTCCATGAACACAAGTCAAGAAGACTTGGACGAAATTGATAGGATAAGCACCGAGCAACGGGCAAAGTTCTACGGGTATTTTCCCGATCTAGCCGGTCCCCACGATGACGCCGATGAAGAGGACGACGCGACCTCCCACCGCGACTAGGCGGTTATTTTTTTTATGTTTTTGATGATGTCAAAGGGGGAGAAATACCCTCTTTTATTTTGCGTTGTATTTCCTTTGTTTTTCATTTTCTTTCGAACTGCGTTGTTTTTGATGTAATAAGTAGCAAACGCTTTGCATTTATGTTATGAATCTTTTTTATGTTGCTATTTATCATTACGTGTTAAATTGTATGACGTTGTGAGATTGCGTATTTATAATTCTAGAAATGCGATTTTGATGTTATTATAACTTGTGCGCATATATATCTAGTTGATTGGGTTATTTCTGTTGTTTTTCATTTGTGGAGATTGACCGTTTTTAGGCAAAACTATGGCCAATTTTTCGCTTGCATTTGATCGTTCGTTTTCCTTAATCGTTTAGCTTTGTTTAACTTCGTTTTAAATCGGATGTTCTGACATTTACTTGTTTTAAATCGGATGTTTAGTAAAACGTCACCTACACATCTTGTACTACATATTAATTTACGACATCATTTTATGTGATAATACTTGTGCTATAAATCTTCCGGACAATCCGATCCAACACTCTCGTACTAAACATATTAATTTACAACATCATTTTTTAAGGGATCATGTTCAAAAAGGGGATCATGTTTTTATATATTTTTTGCCAAATCAGTGTCGAAAAGTGCCAAAAATTCTTGTTCTGTAAATTGTTTACAGTCGATCGGTCGACTGTGAAAAACGACCGATCGTTTTTCCACAGACGACCGATCGTTCTGAAAAAACGATCGATCTAATAAATACAAATTTCTTCCAGAGAGTTCACAAGAAAAACGACCGATCGTTTTTCAGAAACGACCGATCGTTTTAGGTATGATTTCTTCCAGAGAGTTCACAATAAAAACGACCGATCGAAATGTACAGAACGACCGATCGTTTTTGGTCTGAAAAACGACCGATCGAATTGGACAAAACGACCGATCGTTTTTTGTCCAAATTGTTCCAGAGAGTTCATGATAAAAACGACCGGTCGTTTTTATCATTTCGATCGGTCGTTTTTCGAAAGTAGACCATTTTGGAAATATTACAGAAAGGTAGCCCATTCTGTGATTTTGGGGCAGCCACTGTACCATTTTGGTAAAAAACTCTGAGCAAAACTACATTTTATTTTGCTTGCGTTAGTTTAACTGACTGTTGGTATATGTTTGCAATATTTTAATTATTTCCCACTTGTTTCAGACTGGTTTGGAAATCCAAATGAAGCATCAGTGATTTAGGTTGTATTACTATTTACTATATTATCGCGTATGAGTCGTTGCAAACTGTCTTTGGACTTTTATATCATCTATTGTTTACATAATTCCATTATACAGTCGCACTAATCATATGGTACAAGTATTAAAAACTTATCATTGTTGATTTATTACTATTTAAAAGAAGTCCAATTTAGAGTTATAAACTACTGTTTTTGGCATTTATTCAATTAGTTGGTATAACAGTAAATATAAATTAATAATAAGGATATAAATATTTTTATAATATATATAAAAAAAATACTCAAGTTTTACCAAATCGTATTTTTCTCTAAAAGTATACTTTTACATAATTCACCAAACAACATTTACATACTTAAAAATACACATTAAAAGTATAATTTTCTACCTTTATAAAAAAAAAAAATTGTACTTATAAGATGGGGCTAAATTCACTTTAGTGCCATGTGTTTTTCTTGTTTTTTGTTTTAGTGTATCCTGTTTCGAAAATATTGATTTAGTGCCCACAACTTAACATATTATTTGACTTAGTGACCCAAGTTTACAAAATTTTAATTTAGTGACCTCAAATAATTAAAAAAAATTAATTTGGTGACCTAATTAACTTCACAAGTTTTAAAAAATTACAATTCATCCCACATGTTTTGGAAATTAATAAACTAGCCAATAATTTATTGAAAGTGGCAAAATTAACTCTTTTACAATTTTTTTTAAAAACATGTTTCCAAATAAGCAAATTTTCTTTTCTTTTTTTAGTTTTTTTTTTTTAAAAAAAAACAAATATTTTTTCCCAATAAAGTCTGAGTTTCTATTAAAAGAAAAGATGTTTTTCTGATAAGATTACTGATTTTTTTTTCCTTTTACTGATAAAATTATGTCTCAAAGTATTTTTTAAAAATTGTTTACTTATAAGAAATTTCAATATAGAGAAAAAAAGGACTTTGAGACAATCGTTTTTCCTCAAAAAATTCTTTCCTCAGAGAAAGCAAACTTTTTTTGGAAAACTTGAAATATTTTGAAAAGAGAATATTATACTAAGCAAATTTCTTAGAGAAAAAAACCTTTCTAAAAAGAATAAAAATTTACCCGTAGTGTTTAAAAAAAACTAGTAGTTCTTTTAAAAAGTTAATCAGTATATTTCACATATTTTGCTAAAATATTAAATAAAAATATATTGTCTTCAAAGTCGTTTTTTTTCTATATTAAAATTTTGTTAAGTAAACAATTTCAAAAAATATGTTTGAGACATAATTTTATCGGTGAAAAAAAAAAAATCAGTAATCTTATCAAAATCATAACTTTTGTTTAAACTCCAACTTTTTTGGAAAAAAATATTTAAAAATTATTGTTTAAAAAGAAATGTTGCTTATTTGAAAACGTGTTATTTAAATAAAAAAATAGTAAACAGATAATTTTGTCCCTTTAAACAAATCAGTAGCTAGTTTATTAATTTCTAAATTATGTGGACTAGATTATAATTTTTTAAAACTTATGAATTTTAGTAGGGTCACCAAATCAATTTTTGTAATTAACTAATGTAACTAAATTAAAATTTTGTAAACCCGGGTCACTAAATCAAATAATATGTTAAGTTGAGTACACTAGATCAACATTTTAGAAAACTGAAATGGTAAAAAAAAAACAGACAAAACACAGTGTATTAAAGTGAATTTAGCCGATGTTACCAAACCAGGACAATGTAATGGAGTAGAAATCATTACCACGTACTAAAACATTTGAACCACATGTTAACTAATTGGATTTTTATGTAAAAGGCAACTCAGACTGACCAAATCAAAAAAAAAATTAGTTACCAGAGCACCAAATAATTCAAAAATCTTTTTGATGTAATTGGTCTTGAATCATGGCATGGAAGTGATAACCAAACACAAGATCTAACATAGTTTCACAAAAAAATGGCATGGAAGTGGATTTCAGGTAATTATGGGTAAATATATAGATAGGGTGAATCAAGGTACATGTTTGCCACTTTAACTGTTTAACATGCTTTACTTGCAATACAATAAATCTCTAGCTATCATATTCGTTTTAATTATTTCTCTATCATCATTCATGCTAATTATCTTATCAAGAAAAAATTGGGAAAAGCCAGAACATACTGCTAGTAATTTTTATAAAAAAATAAATAATTATATGTCCTTGTATTAGTATTTTTTTCCTTAAAATTTACTTTTGTTTATCCATTAAGTATTAGTTATAAAATTTCCATTAAAAGATCAGATTTATTAATTTTTGTAGTATCCACATTTTCCTCTTGGTACTGTTTGGTGATTCATTAGTATAGTAATATATATATACACACGCATAACTATTTATATTCTTTTATGGGTGTATCATCCACTAATATATTAGTGGTTGTTGCTAAAAGAAAGTGAAATTCAATGAAAATTACAGTATTGAACTGTATAAAACTAGTACTGCCAGGAAAAACTTAATTACAAAGTAGAGTGAACCGGGCTTTGATTATAAAAAAAAAGAAGAAAAAAAGTAGAGTGAACCAAATTATTAAAAGACAAGAGTGTTTAACAAACTTTCTTTAGTGGGTCTCAAGAGATTAGGTAGCTATCACAATATGGAGTAGTATTCATGAACTCAACCGCAAACACGAAATTAGTTCAATTTAATTAAATACATGGTACATCGAGTATGGTGGCGCATATATACCAACTATCAAATTTTTGTAATGACTAAAAATGATGGTATTATTATTTAGAAGTAGATATAATATTTAATGGTTCCAAGCATAAATCTTTTTGGAGCTGTGTGCTGCCGACGGTATATACGTGTTTGTTATGTGTTATGGTCTATTTATGATCTGTGCAACAAGTTAATTTTGGAGTCATCAATGATAAACAAATGTCTCTATATATGCATGTAGATTTATATCATTATATGTGCTGTTTTCTACTATCTTTTGAGCTGTTTTCCTCTCTACGCATGCAGACAACGATCCCCTTGAATTCAACCTCACTCACTATATATATTGGAAAAGGGTCTTTTTTGAGTGAGACAACTCAGAAGTAATCAACCATTACTCTTTGATAGACTCGGATGTAACCTGTTCCCTGTTCGTAATGGTAATATATGCATACTTTCAGAAGAAAAAAAAAACTCACTCACTCACCTGCTAGAACAAACATATACCACCAGTCCATTTTGGCTTTCACTATTATATACCGGGATTTTTTCCCGAAATACCAAACCGTTTAGTTTGGTTTCCAAAAAAAAAAGGTAAACTGAAACTCAAACCAAAACGGGATACTATTTTTCGTTTTGTTTCGATTTATATTTTTGAAACCGAAAAATAATATAACCCAACACAAAAACCGAAAATACGATAAACTAGTTTATACTACATGCTTAGTCAAAAACTAGTTTTTTTTTTTTTTACAAAATATGACCGACAATTCTAATTAATTCTAGTTTTTATTTATATATGAATATTTTGATCTATAATGACACTATTCTTTTAGTTTTGCTTGAAATTTTGATTTTGGTTATCAGATTTTGCAATTGAACTCAATCTCTCAAAATAATAATGAATATAGTTCTTCATTACTTGTTTTCATGAATAAAAAAATTGTCTAAAACAATATTATTCTCAAATGTTTTAAAATTTGAATACAATATAATATAAAAATTTATAAAGTTGCGGTATAAATTGTGAAAATTTAAAATTTGAGTGAAAATAAACAAGGGGGCACGGAAGAGAATAGAGAATAAGAGCTAGAAGATTTGGACTCATCTTTAACACTTTGAGTTTTTCAATATCAAGAGAAAATTACATACAAACACGAGACACATTTATCCATTGTTTACTTGTTACTAAAAAAACTTCTGCCGAAATCATCATAAGTATTCAAATTAGTCCGCATTTTTTTCTTTCTAATTAATTTCCGCATTTTTTTCTTTCTAGTTAATTACCATATTGGCGTTAAATATAAAATTCATAATCCACTGTATTGCTAGGTGGTGCTGTAGGGGCTACAGCGAAACAACATATTATGAAAAAAAAGACTAGTCTGTAGTATAATTTAGATATAAATTGAGAAAATAGTGTTTTATTCCCCGTAATTTTATTTTGAAGGACACATTCCATCACTATCTCTAACTATTTCTAAAAACAGCTGTTGTGATGGAAATACTTCAAGAAAAAAAAATACATATCTTCATGACGGGGGAATCTCTTTTGAGCTGTCCTTTTGCTCATTTGAGACCCCAAATCACTCAAATGAGGACCTGGTTAAAAACCAGGTCCACGTCACATCTTATTTTTATTTATTTTTTTAATTAATTTCACTCAATTTCATTACAAAATAAATAACTCTAAAACCACTTCATTTCATCTCATTACACTTTATTTATCTACAAAATAAATAAATTTATCCACTCTATCACACTATTAGCTTTTTTTTTACACTCAAACTAAATACAAAATTAAAATATTTTATAATCATAATATTATATCAATTTAACACTTTTAATTAATTTATATTTTACACTTTTTTATTTATTAATTTTGTTACTTCCGAGTAAATAATTAAATTGTCTCCAAAAACCATACACGTCATTATTTTCTTCCGTGATTTCAAATAGTACGTCCGTGATTTTTTAAATTCGTGTTTGATTTGATTTCAAATAGTACGTCCCTCATTTCAACTCCATTCCATTACAAAATAAATAACCCTAACACCAATTCATTCTACCTCCGAGTAAATATTTTAAAATATTATATCAAGTTAACACTTTCAAGTAATTTATATTTTGCACTTTTTTTTTTATTAATTTTGTTACTTCCGAGTAAATAATTAAATTGTCTCCAAAAACCATACACGTCATTATTTTCTTCCGTGATTTCAAATAGTACGTCCGTGATTTTTTAAATTCGTGTTTGATTTGATTTCAAATAGTACGTCCCTGATTTCAACTCCATTCCATTACAAAATAAATAACCCTAACACCAATTCATTCTACCTCCGAGTAAATATTTTAAAATATTATATCAAGTTAACACTTTCAAGTAATTTATATTTTGCACTTTTTTTTTTATTAATTTTGTTACTTCCGAGTAAATAATTAAATTGTCTCCAAAAACCATACACGTCATTATTTTCTTCCGTGATTTCAAATAGTACGTCCGTGATTTTTTAAATTCGTGTTTGATTTGATTTCAAATAGTACGTCCCTGATTTCAACTCCATTCCATTACAAAATAAATAACCCTAACACCAATTCATTCTACCTCCGAGTAAATATTTTAAAATATTATATCAAGTTAACACTTTCAAGTAATTTATATTTTGCACTTTTTTTTTTATTAATTTTGTTACTTCCGAGTAAATAATTAAATTGTCTCCAAAAATCATACACGTCATTATTTTCTTCCGTGATTTCAAATAGTACGTCCGTGATTTTTTAAATTCGTGTTTGATTTGATTTCAAATAGTACGTCCCTGATTTCAACTCCATTCCATTACAAAATAAATAACCCTACACCAATTCATTCTACCTCCGAGTAAATATTTTAAAATATTATATCAAGTTAACACTTTCAAGTAATTTATATTTTGCACTTTTTTTTTTATTAATTTTGTTACTTCCGAGTAAATAATTAAATTGTCTCCAAAAACCCTATATGTTATTATTTACATTTCAAATCAAGCAAAAATCACGGACTTAGGAATTATTTACATTTCACGGATTTTGGCTTGATTTGAGTGAATTGAGTGGAATCACGGGTTTTGGCTTGATTTGAATGAATGGAGTTCACGGGTTTTGGCTTGATTTGAATGAATGGAGTTCACGGGTTTTGGCTTGATTTGAAATGAAAATTCAGAAAGTGTGATTTCAAATTCTATAAATAGGAGGCCTCACCTTCATTTATTTTCACCACAATTCCACAGCTTTTATTAGATCTCTCCAAAATCATATACATATGGATAACAATTATGATATTTCGGAAATAGATCTAAATTTACCTTCTCATGACGATACTTTTCAAAATACACAATTTCCATTTGATTATCATAATACATTTTTTCCATCTAATATGTATCCAAATTACCAGTTTTCGCCTGATATGGTTGAAAATACTAATTTCCCCTCTGATCCATATCAAAATTCTCATGTTTCATTTGATCCAAATTTTAACAATCAATTTACACCGAATGACTATGACTACATGGGGAATCAACCTGAACCGTCACAACAAACATTTACGAGCCACTTTGAAGAAGTTCAAAGAGATCAGTATGAAAATACCGAAAATTCTCAATCGGATCTTGATGAACATAGTGAACCAACCGAATTTGGAATTGGATATGATTATAGCGATCATTTTCAGAGTAATTTGGTGAGTTTACAATTTTTTTAATTTCATGAGTTTTTGCTTGTGTAAGTTTTTTACATTTTTTTTTTTACTTCTATTTAATTTCTTTCAGGCTTTTTCCTCGATTGATGAATTGAAAAATTACCTGAATGATACAGCAGAAGCCTTTGGTTTCTTTTTGAGAACAACTTCGTCAAAAAATATCAAAGGACACTTTAATACAAAAAGTAGGGCCATTATGATGTGTACCAAGGAAGGGGATCCCCAACCGAAAAAACCATCGACTAGAGACACCAGCTCTAGTAAATGTTTCTGTTTGTTTAAAATAGAGTGTTACAAAGTTGAGAATAATTGGAAGTTTTATATAAAAAATGGGATACACAATCATGATATGGCTGTTTATCCAGAAGCTCACCCCCGAGCACGTAGACTTAAAAAAGATGAAAAGGGGTTATTTAGAACCATGGTAGATAGCCTGGCAAATCCAAGAACTATACTTTCCGCTATAAAACAAAAATTCCCTGCTAATAAGTCTACTAGAAAAGATATCTATAACCTTAAAGGCTAGAGAAAAGGTTAAAGAAATGGTGGGTATGAGTCAAATGCAACATCTTATGAATCTCCTAGTTAAAAATGATTTTTTATCGTTTTATAGAACCAACCCCGAAACGAACCAATTGGAAGATATATTTTTTGCCCATAAAGATTCTGTAAAATTAGTACGTGCATTCCCTTATGTACTTTGCATGGATTGCACATATAGTACTAATAGGTTCAATTTACCATTTTTACAAATTGTGGGAGTAACATCAACCCAAAAAACATTTTGTGTCGCATTCGCTTGCTTACGTAATGAAAAGCAGCCGACTTACGAATGGGCTCTAGAATGTTTGAGAACGATGATGAAAGATTGTAAGAGTCCGCGAGTTGTGCTGACAGATAGGGATCAAGCGTTGACAAATGCGGTCCAAAATTTATACCCTAATGCAAACCATCTATTATGCACATTTCATATTGCTCAGAATGTCATGGCTAATTGTTCTCCAAAAGTTCCTAAAGAAGTATGGGACGTAATGAAAATAGATTGGAAAAAGTTGGTGGATAGTAAAACAGAATACGATTATGAAGCGGCACGCATGAAACTGGAAAGTGATTATAAAACATTTCCAAATGTATTGAAATATATGTGTGATTTGCTAGACAAACATGACAAGAAGTTTGTGGCTTGTTGGACTAGCAAAACTAGACATTTCGGTAACCGAACGACGAACAGGTATACAACTTATGATTTGACATTGTGTACATATTTTTTTTTATTATAAAAAAACAAATTATCTAATATATATTTTCTTTCAAACAGGGTTGAGGGTGCTCATGCATCACTTAAACAATATATAAAAACTTCTGGTGGGAATCTCGAGAACATGTTCGTATGCATTAACGATTTGCTTTCAACTCAACATAATAGAATTAAGGAGTCTTTGGGAAGAAGCATGAATAGAGTTAAAAGAACACATGATATTCCGTTTTTTTCAGTAATAAAAGGTAAACTTAATTTTTATAGGATATTTTTTTATAATCATTGTATAATATGTTAATTTTAATGATATAATATTTTTTATATCAGGTAAATGCTCTGCGGATGCGATGGATGAAATGCTTACTGAGATTAGACAGCTCGAGTGGACAACAGCAGACCCAACCTGCTCTGAGTGTGAGATAACATTGGTCAATAACCTTCCATGTCGCCATGTTATACGTAACTATTGGGATAGAGCTTGTCCTATTCCGCTAGAAAGAATTGATCCGCACTGGAGAAAACTAAAGTTTGATGCCGAACTTATAAACAAAGAAGAAGACAACATTGGAGTGCATGTTGAAGCCTTACGGAGAAGGTATGATGAAACTCATGATCAAGTTTTAAAGGCAAATTTAAAAGCCCAAATCGAACTTCTACACGATCCTTCGAAAACTTCAGCAAGAGAACCTGAACTCAGACCACAACGTCGAAATACATCATCAGCGAGGGGGAAAAAATAGGTAAATATTCAACAAAACGTGACCCATCTGCTTTTGAATATACTCAGGCGTATAAAGATGAGCAAGCAGAACGGAGACGTAGCTATAGCAGCCCGAAAACCAAATACGATCCTTCAGCCCCTTTACCCCCTAGATATTCTGTTTACGACAAACAAAAAGGTAAAGGATCATCGCAATCAAAAAAACCTCCCCACAAGTCTTTTAAATATATTAAGCAGATTCCACCTATTTTTCATAATCACATATTCGAGGTGAATGATGTACTTGGGGATGGTCACTGCGGTTTTCGTGTTATTGCGAAGGGTATGGGAATGAAATTTGGAGAAGACGACTGGGGAAAAGTGCGCGTAGAACTACAAGAAGAGATCGAAAATTTCCCTTCTTATTATCTTGATATCCTTGGAGAACTGAAAGGATATGGTTTTATTCGTGACTCGTTTTCTTGGAATGACATGACTTGTATGGCGCCTCCACATAAATGGATGACATTTCCAGAGACAGGGTTCATAATTGCATCACGGTATAATGTAGCAGTGGTTATGATAAGCATTTTGACAGGTACGACAACATATTTACCACAACATACAGCCCCTCCGGCAAAGCCTGCTGTGATTTTCATGGTTCACGTTAACACAAACCATTATGCCGAGGTCATTATTGATCAAAAAAAGAATAATTTCAACCCGTTCCCTTTGCCCCCGATTATTAGTGGATGGGACAAGCATCACTCTCCAGAAGCTGATCCATGGCAAGATGTTTTTAGACAAAATTTTAAATATTATGAGGCATTAAGAAGGCAGTCTCGTCCCGCCAATTATTTCGAGAACATCAACATACCTGATGACCAGTGATTGTTTTTTTAATCGTTTACTGTATTTTTTCTTGTTTTTTGATACTATTTTTCTCAGCTCTTACGTAGTACAATTTTAGTGAGTTTATAATTTACTCTTAGAAGTTTGAATTTAAAAAATCACGGACGTACTATTTGAAATCACGGAAGAAAATAATGACGTGTATGATTTTTGGAGACAATTTAATTATTTACTCGGAAGTAACAAAATTAATAAAAAAAAAAGTGCAAAATATAAATTACTTGAAAGTGTTAACTTGATATAATATTTTAAAATATTTACTCGGAGGTAGAATGAATTGGTGTTAGGGTTATTTATTTTGTAATGGAATGGAGTTGAAATCAGGGACGTACTATTTGAAATCAAATCAAACACGAATTTAAAAAATCACGGACGTACTATTTGAAATCACGGAAGAAAATAATGACGTGTATGATTTTTGGAGACAATTTAATTATTTACTCGGAAGTAACAAAATTAATAAAAAAAAAGTGCAAAATATAAATTACTTGAAAGTGTTAACTTGATATAATATTTTAAAATATTTACTCGGAGGTAGAATGAATTGGTGTTAGGGTTATTTATTTTGTAATGGAATGGAGTTGAAATCAGGGACGTACTATTTGAAATCAAATCAAACACGAATTTAAAAAATCACGGACGTACTATTTGAAATCACGGAAGAAAATAATGACGTGTATGGTTTTTGGAGACAATTTAATTATTTACTCGGAAGTAACAAAATTAATAAATAAAAAAGTGTAAAATATAAATTAATTGAAAGTGTTAAATTGATATAATATTATGATTATAAAATATTTTAATTTTGTATTTAGTTTGAGTGTAAAAAAAAAGCTAATAGTGTGATAGAGTGGATAAATTTATTTATTTTGTAGATAAATAAAGTGTAATGAGATGAAATGAAGTGGTTTTAGAGTTATTTATTTTGTAATGAAATTGAGTGAAATTAATTGAAAAAATAAATAAAAATAAGATGTGACGTGGACCTGATTTTTAACCAGGTCCTCATTTGAGTGATTTGGGGTCTCAAATGAGCAAAAGGACAGCTCAAAAGAGATTCCCCCCTTCATGACCTCATCTCACATTCTCACTCATTGAATTTTGATCTATAACGAATTCTCACTCATTGAATTTTGATCTAACGATCAAGCTCGATTTTAGGTATTGATCATGTTTTACGGGAAAAAATAGCTTTAGTGATCTCAACTATCATATATTAACAAAATGAGACATTAACAATTGAGGCACCGAACTATATATTTTTTCTAAATTGGAGAACTCCGTCAATTTAATTGAACGGAAGTTAAGTTTAAATTACATTTCAGTCCCAAATTTTATAAAACATATGAATTTAACCCGAAAAGTTTATAAATTTATATTTTTAACATACCCATAAACAAATAGTTACATATACATTAAAAAAAAGACACAATTTATACATATATAACGGTATAGAAAAAAATCAACTTATTTTTGAAAAAATCAACTTTTTTTTTTAAAATGAAAAAATCAAATTAAAAAAAATTGCTTTTTTTAAAAAAAAGTAACTTTTTTTAAAAATATTAACTTTAAAAAAAAATTATTTTTATAAAAAAGTTAATTATTTTTTAAAAAAAGGCATTTCAAAAAGTGCATACCTTTTAAAAAATATTAAAAAAGAAGTTAATTTTTTTTATAAAACGTTATATTTATATATATATTTATAAATTGTTTATTTTTTTAATATATTTTTTGTATTTTATGTATACGTATGATACATGTAACTATTTGTTAATAGATATGTTAAAAATGTAAATTTATAAACTTTTCGGGTTAAATTCATATGTTTTATAAAATTTGAGAATGAAATGAAATTTAAACTTAACTTCCGTCCAATTAAATTGATGGAGATTTCCAATTTAGGAAAAAATATATTGTTCGGTATCTCAATTGTTAATGTCAGTAATTTAATCTCAATTTTGTTAATGTATGGTAATTGGGTTAGTTAACCTTAATATTTTTGAATAATGCTAATGAACCAGATAGACTCAACCAGACTCTCAACACACCAGTCCTTAATGTAAATTTAAAATTTCATTTTCATCCCGAAATTTAAGAGTATGCTATTCGGCCATATATTTAATAGTTTTAATTAATATTTAAGTTTAGGGTAGTCTCAAATAAGGTTCTATAATATTATATTTAGGTTTTTATTTTGTTGAATCGTCAAATAAAATATATTAAAATCATTAAAATTTTAAATATTTTAAATATTTTTAATTAATATTTAACTTTATGGTTGTCTCAACTAGAGTTCCATAAATATTATATTTGAGGTTTTATTTTGTTGAATAATCAAATAAAATATATTAAAATCATTAAAATTTTAAATATTTTTAATTAATATTTAAATTTAGGGTTCCATAAATATTATATTTGGTGTTTTATTTTTGTTTTGGTTGGGTGTCAAAAAAATTCTAAAAATTACATAAAGGACTGTCTGGTATTCAGTCTGGTTGAGCCAGTGTGGCTCTATAGCATTGCATAATATTAATTCTCCTTTTAAATATGTCTCTTGCGTATAGAACCATAAATTTAAGAACGAAGTTAGAATGTTGGGTTAACATTCCATATCATGGTCGTAAAATAAGGCTACAAGCCTACAAGGACTATTTTAATCTCAAATTTAGCACAAGTTCCGGGTCGTAATATTTATAATATGTATTGCAAACCAATATTGAATCTCGTCTTTGGCATATATACAATTTCTTTATTTTTTTCTCATACATTAACATAAAATTTATTAGTGATATATCAAGTTTACATCATCCTACTAAATTATTCATATAATACTACAAAATAATGTTCGATTTAGTGAGAGTCAAAAACTGTCACAAGCCTGTCGCTAATTTGTAATCTTCGTAAATTGACTAAACTGTCACAAAACCGTTACAAAAACTGTCGCTAATAAGTTCGTAACAAAAAATACCGTCACTAATTCCGTCGCTATTTGAATATTTTTTTATAGTGTAATTTAGCATGTAAACTATATAACTAACTTTTAAAATTTACAATTCCGACATTTAAACAACACAAAAATTACATTACAACATTGCACGTATCCGATATTTTTTCTTATAAATTGGGACAAATTGAAACGGAGGAAATAGAATTTACTTACAAGTTCAGATGTACTATATTTATATTTGGCTTTATTATAATCTTAGTATATGTAACACTGGTATTACAACATTCACACTTTTAGGCACTGGCCCCAAATTAACTCAAAAACAAAGCTCCACCAATGGAAATCTTTCTTCTCCCATCCCTTTTTCTCCCCTAACCTATATGTTACACAAACTCACAAAAAGAAACACAAATACACACAAAGAAGAATAAATTTGTATTTATTCTGTATATCCTAGTTACTCGGCCCTGCATCAACTTTATCTTCATCCTTGACAAAGAGCAAATTATTACTCAACATGGGATGTTCCTCAACCTTAGGCTCATCTGTTTTGTATTTGTACCAAGAAGCCCAGTATAGGTAATTCACAAAATTTAAGCAACTAACTACTGCCAAAAACCAGTAAAACAGATCCAAATTGTTGTGATTAAAGTCTTGGCCATGTAACCACCCTTTCTTGCTAGGCGCCACTCTTTTAGTCACTGAATTTATTATGTCCACAAAAACAGTGCTCAAAAAGTACCCCAAAGACATAGATATATATGTAAATGAAGTGGATAGTGACCTCATTCCTGATGGGGCCTCTTTGTAAAA
This sequence comes from Primula vulgaris, assembly GCA_963920805.1. Lineage (NCBI taxonomy): Eukaryota > Viridiplantae > Streptophyta > Magnoliopsida > Ericales > Primulaceae > Primula > Primula vulgaris. The sequence continues at coordinate 41,471,078 of OY987212.1, read as the reverse complement.
AAACTCCAATAGCCCAACTAAAGTGAACATATCAGCTATCCCAAAAATCCCATATTGAAAAGACAACCAAAAAAGACTAATGGGTTGTAAAGGGTTTTGGAAAAAGTGATTTTTTCTCATTTTTTCAATTATAGCTGCCACAGACATGGAGATTATGGATAGAACTAGTCCGACTCCGACCCTTTGTAGCTGTGTGATCCCTGAGGGATGGCCTGTTATTTTACGAGCAAAGGGCACGAATAGAGAATCGTAAATGGGAAGGAGAATGGTCATGAAAACTAAGGGTATAACGGGGATTGATGATGCTGGGACTTGAAAAGAACCAAGATATCGGTTCATTGAGTTGCCTTGTTGGACTGAAAAGGTTTGAAGTTGGGCTAAACATGTGTTCATTATGATGGTACTCGCAATTATGGGCATCATTCGAGTTACGACTTTCACTTCTTCTACTTGTGTTACTGTGCATACAGTCCATGGTACAGCTTTGGCCTCTTTTGGAAGAATTGCAGCTTTGTCAAAGAACCTGGTCCAGCAGAAAATAGAAAACTATAGAAATCTTGATAAACAAATTAGCTAAACAGAAGTTTGAAATTGAAGGAACCTAATTTTCTTTGTACCATAAAAGTTTCACTTTATTTTGCTCAGTACCTAAACAAGTCCATGTATGATGCACCACAAAAAAATATCACTAAGTGAAGTTTCATGGTTCATTTTTACCTTCATAATGATTATATATAAAGGTCAGGTCTTTTTCCAGGCCATCCTGACCAATTTCCATAACTATTAGTTACAGTTCCTAACCAACGAGTTTGATATAATGTTATAAAGGTGTAAGAGATAATCACCTAAATTGCTTGGTATGTAGAACCTTGTCATCCTGGGAAACTTTGCCTTTTTCGTTGATCTCGTATAGTTCTTCCGAGTTATCTGGTAACTGCTTCTTTCGGTTCTTGAAGGACACGACTATAACCTACATGAAAATCAGTTAAAAACTTAAAACTGAATTGGTTAATTTTCTGCAAAGATTCTTTTGTAAACTGTAACTGTCTTAACCACCCAACTGTTGAGTAGCAGTGGCTTCCGTAGAAGACCGTATTAGTTTTTTTTTAATTAAGCAAAATGACTGAAACTTCATTATTAAATATATAAAGTGAGCTGTATTAGATTAATGCTTAGAAAGATTAACCAAAAGTTATTTTCTGGTTTGGGAGGTTTTGGACCCAGGAACTCCCATAAGCTGCAAGTTTTTTAGCATAAAAAGTTACAATTATGCTAAAAAATGACTATATGTAGTTATGTACTGAAAATTGGCACCACCACGCGAGAGATATTACCTGCATAAGCCGTACGAGGGGACTATCACGATGCACGTTGAGCCTGTAAAAAGGCTTCCCCATAACAAGACTTAAAAAGCCAGCGGAAGTTAATGCGGTACATATCAAGAACCCAATCCACCTACTTTTGCTAGTAAGTACATACACGATAAATGTGACCCCAAAGGCCGAACCCAATGTGGCACTGAACAAAAGATAGTTGAAATAGGTCGCCATTGCCTTGGCACCTTTCGGGTCCTTCTGATCGAACTGATCCCCGCCTAGTGCCGCCAGAGCTCCCCTTACACCGCCAGACCCTACCGCCAATAAGCACAGAGACGCGTAAAACATGAGGGCTATGACCCCTGAGACGCAGCTTGATTTGGCTCCGCATGCTTGAGGTAGAAGGGACGGGTAGTGTGATTGGATTGTCATCATTGCGAGCCCCTGTGGTTATAATTAAAGTGGAATACGGCAAAGTAAAATTTAATTTCAATAAATGTAGTCACTGGAACAAAAGGGTGTTTTGGTGTTTCTACTGCTGAAAATATAATTTGAGTATATGACAAGAAGTAATCTGGTAACTGGTGTCAAAGCATTACTCGAAAGTAGTTTATATCTGTGAAAGTGGCAAAGTGGTGCAGTGATTTTTCAATTGTTTTGTCACAAAAAGATACATGAGCTAATGCTGGATATAACAATATATGATAACTTTTCTACTATTCCAGTTTTGTCAGTAAAGAAGAATTTGACAAAAGGCATGTTTGTTACAGTGCACTTTGATTTGTACAACCCACTACTTTTATTCTAATGGCCAAATCTTAGCTAGAGACCTTTTACATATTGACATATTTAACACACTCAAATTTTATTCCGGTACAGTACCTGCATCTTTGAATTTGATAACTATTTATGTAAGTACATAATTGTAAAAGGACCATAATACTATAACGAGAGTCAACCAAGAAACGCAAACCTTTTTTTTTAATTGCCGGTTAATTTGATAAATAAGATGGTATTTTTCTGAATGTTATATTTATATACTAATATCCTACTTACCATTAGTTCGAGTATCCCGAAAAGAAGACAAGTAGTAAATCGAGTCAAGTAGGTATCAGAGATAAACGCGCCAATAAGAGAGAGAAGAAAAGAGGATCCCATGAAGTTTGTAACAGTATTTGCGGCAGTTGACAGATCGAAATGCATTTGTATGAGGAAGTACATCATCAGGCTCACGATATTCGCCACAAATGACATGTTGTCAAGATTCGTAAACACTGTTATACACGTGATTTACGACGGATTAGTGGATAAATTAGAAAAGGATGGTGCTTAAATTAAACTACAAATTCATTAAATATTCATAATGACATTGTAATAACCTAGTATACCATTAATTTAAATCTCTAACTAAAAGTATTATACAACAAAATTGTCTTTGTCAGTTTTGTCATCACTTTTGAAGACACACGTTGTTCTTGACCCCAGCAACATGTTGTCGTAATATATAATTCTATCAAATTCACATGATACATTATACAAAGACAGATACGATACAGATTTGTTATGAATTATTGTTTAAGTTTTCAAATTGATAACTATAAAATGATACTGTCTTGGTAAAAATATGAACAATTAGTTGAAACACTCAAGCCTATGCAAATTACATTTGGTGGTGATTGGTGAATAGACACCAATATACAGATCGTCAATTTACATAATTTAATTAGTTTGAGGGGCGAAGTGAACAATAAGTGAAGAAACAAGAAGAATGTAGGTTGCATATATAACAGAACCTACATTTTTCTTGGTGTTTTCGATACTACTAGCAAACTTTCTTTTAGTGTTTTCGATTATTGGAAAGATAAAAAGTTTACAGACAGATTGTATCACCACTGGACCACTGGTATTTTGACCCTTAATAAGCAATCGGATCAAAATTAAATATCTTGAAATTGGGGACTATTTTATGTACTTACACAACGCATCATAAATAAATAGCAGGTGGATGTAATTGATTATGATAAACATAATATTTAATTGCTTACCATAAATAAACGAGACAGCTCTAAATCCACCTTTCGTTTTCATCGTAGACAAATTGTCACCTGGCTTAATCACTTCTTCATGATCCCCCTGTTACAACAAAATGTATAAACATTAATCAACCGGGAATTCTTTTAAAAAGCAAAATCATAACTAAAACCGTTTTTTTGCAAGAATTTTGTGTTAGTGTAAAATTATTGGCATATATAGCGATCGAAGCTGTCCTTTTGAAGTTTTATATGGAGCTCTTTCGCTTTTAATCGAGCTTTTAAAAGCATTGCTTCAAAGAGAGGAAGAGATATAGAGGGCTTACCATGTTTGCTGCTCAGGCTATGGAATGTATAAGTTTGAATTTAGGAATTATATTGAATACTTATAAGTAAAAGGTGGTGTGTTTATTTATTTACAAAGCAGGTAGCTAGCTTACAAAAGGAAGTTGAAAATAACGATGATGATGATCATAAGATACATCGGCTCTCTATTTCTATATTCTCACACATAATCAAGACAGATATAGTTGGTCGTCATACATATATATAGGCCAGCTCATTATATCTACTAGATACGATTAATACTGTTTTTTCTTCTTTTGCAGCTTTAATTTAGCATCTATATTTTTTTATACATCCAAGTATAAAAGAATGAAAAATGATTTTGATCACATATTTTTTATATCAAAAAAATCAATCTGTTGATGTGTCACATTACATGACCTATCCAACTCATCAAGAGTTTTGATTGTTAGTAATATTAAATTTAACAATTTATTTTTTATTATTAATATTTAAATTTATGATAGACTCAATTAGAGTTCTATTATATTTTTATTTAGCTTTTTATTGGGTTGAATTTTTAGATTTAACAAAAAAAATTTAATTAATATTTAAATTTAGGGTACGTAGGCTCAACTAGAGTTCTAATATATTTTTATTTGAGTTTTTAGTAGGTTGAGTTTTTATTATGTTGAATATTTATATTTTAATTTATCAAATTATATAACTTTATTTATATTTGGAGGGTTAAATATATATTTTATTAGCCTATGAAGTGTGTGATTTGTGTGTATAAATTGTGGGTCTAGCATTACTTGATAAATAAATGATAAAAAAAAAATCAACAAATGAATCTGTAAATTAATAGAAAAAATTTAAATTTGGAATTTTTTCAATTTTTTTCTTTAATGTTGGGATGGTGGACATAATTTTTTCTTTAACTATATTGTCTAGTTTATTTTTGTAAAAGCTAAAAACAAAACAAACCCATAAAAAACAAAGGTTATAAACAATAACTAATTTATTTTACACATGCATTTTTCTCTTTTTGATATTTGAGATTTTTGCTTGAGAAAATGATGAATACGGCTATTACAGCTGATTGAGTATAATTTTCAGGTCACGACTGTAACATCACTCATAAATAAATGATAATAATGGATGAAAATGTAAATGAGGAAATGACATATCGTTAGTATTAGCATTCGATAATGGGGTTGGTCTTCCTTTTATATACGTCACATGTCACAGTTTTAAGAAAAAACCTGATTAGGATACTGCATATCATTCGAGTATATTTTTTAAATGAGTTTTAAGAGTGGGTGTAGCAGTGCTCATAAATCATTTGGAAGTTTGGAGCTAATAATTTTATGTTTAAATGTCACTTCCGCATGCAGTAACGCATGTCACAACTTAAGTGGCCAATTTTTAAATAAACTAAATACTTACTTTCAAAACAAACAAAAAAACAGGGATACTATAGAGGACAATTAGACTCTGGGACTATGATCGTCAGCAATCCATATAACGGTAGATGAGATATCAGTTCATATTCGAATGGTACCAATTGCTATCTATATTTTCCTGTTTACCATTTTAATTACTTTTCTTTAGTTTTGTACTCGGTACATTATACTTTCATAATCTTTTTACTTTTGCACATCACTTATTGAATTTTATTTTCATAAAACCTATTGGTTTTCACCTATTAGTTAACCCCGACAAATGGGGAATGGAAATTAGCTCAGGTGCAAGTCATGTGTCTGTTAAATGAGTTTTATGAGGGGCAAGTATATATAGCATTTAACATGTTCTAATTCGTTGGCCTTGCAACATTTTTTCACTTCGAAACAAGTACTAATCAATCTGGATTTAAATTTGTTAAGCGATATTTTAGACAGACACATCTGTTTGAACTTTGAACTCATCCTATGTATGTTATTTGTAGCACTTGCTTGTCTAGACTAGTAGTTACTCTATCACTCTCATAAGTTAGCTTCTTTTACTTCAGTTCACCTCCACCATGGATTTAGCCTGATGCTGTAATCATTATCATTTGTAACATAATTCACCACTCAATCTCGAATCAATCAGCTTATATCTATAATTTACAACAAAACAGCCACATAGTTGGTCTATCCGGAGTATTATTGGGATTCATTTTTGCTATCCTACTATTTTTAGGCTAGTCTGCTTTAAATTTTTGAGTACCATATTGGATCAAATCCAATCTAATCAAAACGTAAAGAAAAACTTTGGGAAAATTTCTATATTCTTCCAACATACGAAAAAACAATTATATGAACCCGGTCCATTATTATTTATGGGGTGTCAACCAATAAGATTTTTTATTTTTAATTTTGAATTAATTTTAAAATATATATTTTTGTGTTTATTAATAGTTACTAGGTTTTAGTGGGTGACAGACACACCCTAAATAATAGTGGATCAGGTTAACAGTAGTATTACTCCAACATACGGATATCATTCATACATACTTTTTTTCTAAGTTTCCGTTATGGATACGGTACGTCATTTGACGTATGGTACGCATGACAAAAAAAATAAAAATCAAATTTTCCAATCTACTCGATTTTTTTAACGTTTTCTTGAATTGTTTTTTTTTTTTGTACAATTAGATTGGATTAATTTTGATTCAATGAATTAAGCTAAAAATAACAGGGAAGCAAAAATGGATCGTATTATTGAAGTCAAAAGTGAGAGAATATGCATGCACTTGGATAATTGGATTGGCCATGCTACTCGTGTTACCATGCATTTTTTTGTATGAAGTTCAAGTGTACATGTTTCTTGTGCACTTTACACAGGGTTGTTTGGTTGCTTACAAAAAGTATATTTTTGGGCAAATTTACTTATAATAAGTAAATGTTGTTTGAATGTCACCAAATAAGTAATACTTTTTCAAAAGTAAATGGGTAAAAGTAAGATTTCAAAAAGTAAGTTGTATCTTACTTTTGCAATAAAAGTAAAATTTGGTTACTATTTGCTTTTTGTTACTTACTCTTAATATTTTAAAATAGCTCATATTCCCTCCATTTTCTTTTTCTTTTATTAATCTTTATAAACAAAATCTTGAAATAACTATATCAGCCTTAATTATAAATTAACAACTTCTTTTCTTTGTAATATTCATTTATGAAGATGTTCTTGTGTTGGTTCATATTTAATACTAACATTTCTATAAATTATGTTTGGTAAAAAAATCTTGGTACTTAACATTATTTTTTTTGCTCTAGTAAGCTTTCTGATTTTCTTTTGTTGTTCTTTGAACATTTTGTTTTATTTTTTTCAAAAACTATTATTTTGCCGGAAATTTTTTTCCTAATTGGAGTAAATTTAAAACTAAATATTTCAAAATAAAATTTATTTTTACATAAAAAAGTTTAAAAGTGCAAAATTTTCCAATTAACATTTTCTTTTTAAAGTATAGTTTTATAATGTTGATCAACCAACATTTATTTACTCAAAAAAGATACTTTCTTTTATACTTATAAGATACGATCAAGTAAGCACAATATTTTTTATAATTATAAGATACAACCAAGCAAGCACTTATAATAACGTATTTAAGAAACTTTATTTTTCAGTGAATTTTTTTTGCTAATTAAATATTTAGTATGATCCTATTAATTGAAAATAGAAAGTAATAAACTATCCATTTTAACTCAAAAAGTAAAAAATTAAACAAATTCTACCAAACATTGTTTATATTGAAAAGTATATTTTAATTTTACAGTGTCCAACAAAGAACATTTACTTACTAAAAATTAATCATAAAAGTATAGTTTTTTACTTTTAAGATGCGACCAAACGAGACTACGAGTAATTTACTTATTAGGAAGAAAAAAATTGAGTGCAACTGCACCATCGTTAATATGGGTAATTGGAGTACATACGTACGTACAGTTCAGATGATGTTACTTGTCAGTGATTGCTTAAAGAATGAGGCTTTCAATTTCTATAGTACACTTGTATAATTTCAAACTATGACTGATATTGACAAACTAATAACCTGTGAATTGGTGGTGAAGATCGAAGGATATTAAATGTCATTTATAATTATAAATTTTAGGGTTAATTCATGTTTTGTGTAACAAACTATTGACCGTTAACAATTTTCATATACAACTATGAAATTTAACAATTTACATACTAATTTAATAATAATTGATCAATCAACATACTTTTGTTGACATGCTAAGACGTCGCACAAATTAACCAAACATATGTCAAATGATGTGGCAACACCTCATTATCTGAGTTTTATTTTATTTTATGATTAATAAAAAAAAATTCGTAAATGTTTAAAATTTGGTTACACTCGTAAGAATTTGGGTTTATAAATTTACAAATTAATTTTTCTAAATGTTTATTGATATATTTTTTTGGCTCTTTTTAAAAAAAATTAAAAAATATATAAAATTAGTACAAAATGGTCAGAGAAGTTAGAAAATGAGTTTTAAATTTACAGAATTGTATTTTGATGAGTTTTTTGAGTTTTTTTAAAAATGACCAAAAAGATTAAAATATTCAATAAAAAATCATTAAGAAAATCAAAATACAATTATGTAAATTTAAAACTCATTTTCTAACTTCTCTAACCATTTTGTACTAATTTTAGATTTTTTGTAATTTTTTAATTTTTTTAAAAAGAGCAAAAAAGTCAATAAAAAAAAAAAAATCAATAAACATTTAGAAAAATTAATTTGTAAATTTATAAACTTTGATTCTGATGAGTGTAACCAAGTTTTAAATATTTACGATTCCTTTTTTATTTATATTTTGACTATTTTAAAAAAAAAAATCATAAAATAAAACAACTCACATTATGAGTTGTCATGTCATTTGACATCTTATTGGTTAATTTGTGTCACGTCGTTCTATGTCAGTAAAAATATGTTGATTGATCAATTATTGTTAAATTAGTATATAAATTATTAAATTTCATAGTTGAGTATGAAAATTGTTAACCATATATAGTTTGGTACACAAAATATGAATTAAGCCTAAATTTTATTGTGAATGCATGGTGCTTACCGCTTATAAGTGAGAGTGTGAGACAAGCACAACAAGCTGAAAAAGCACTCAATTCATTGATTCAGTGCATGTGGTGAGGCGCGACCCACAACAAACGAAGCGAGAAAGACCCGAGCACACGCCTGAAAGCATCATGACTTGAATAACTGATTGTTTTTCCTCTAGATCATTAACATTATTTGTTCTTTTGCTTTTCGTATACAACGTCAGTATGATCTTTTATTACATTATGCATTGATCCCTTGCCGAATCGTTTTTTTTTTCTTGCTAAATTGTTTTTCTTTCCCTTGACAATTAAATTATTGGTTTATTAACTGACATTTAAATTCGATCCACGTATATATAAGGACATCAGTATAATTTAGGTTGAGTGATTGATAATATCAAAATCAAATCAACATGTTGTTTTCGTAGGCACATGTGTGTGATCACGTACCTTTCCACGAGGATAAGCCTTTAATTAGCTATCACCACAAAGTCCCCATTTTTACAAGACAAAAATCCCTTATCTTTTATACAAAAATTGACAATTCATATGCCTTCCCGCTCTACCACCAATAATATCGAACCATTATTTTTATGAGAATATGTGAGTAATCCCGTAATGATATGAAAAAATATTTGTTGTTACATATATTATGATTTGTTTAAAATCAATAGTTCAACACCACCTTAAAAAATTCACCTGGAGTCGATTTTTAAGTGTTAATTTTGGCACCCTTGTCAAGCCTTATGTCTTGGCCAATGAGAGCAAAATAATTATAAAAAAAATCGATCAGTTAAAAAAATTCAGAAAAAAAATGGAGTTAAAACCTATAAAACATGAATTAAAATAGAGGTATTTTAGGTGAATAAAGTTACTATAACCTTTGATTTGGGTTAGTAAGGTAAGAAGAATGGGAAAACATGGCAACGAATTTTGAGAGATTGAACATTTGATTAATATGTTATCTATGACTATGATTACAAGAAAAATTGGTTGAATAAGGAAAATAATTTGGTCATAGACATAATTGTCTTTGTTACTCTCACTTTTTTTTTCATTTCTTTAATTAACGAGATATGAATTGAGCTGATTAGGACAAATCCACGTCATCCGATTGAATTTTTGTGTTGATATTTAAGGTGGGAATAGCCGTACTCATTTGTATTACTCGGATGGTCCATTTTCATTGAATATCTGATGAGTGAGGATAACTCAAACTTTTCATTTAAACAGCTGAGTCGTTTGGAGCGAAACCAAGTTGCATTCGTGAAATAAACCTACATAAAAAGTTAATATTAAGTCATATGGAAGTAGTGGAATAAATGTAGGGAATGGATCATGTGCAGGCATTAGTACCTTTTTTTTTTAACTCCTTTAAGTTTCTTTAGTGTGGGGGCAAATTATTTAATGGAAAATTTCTTTCCCCTGATTGTAAATAAAGTACAATATCAAAAAAAAATCCCCATCTCCGACCTGGGACCGGTGTCAAACTATAGTGAATGATCACTAACGAACCAAGTAAAAGTTGTGGGCCTATTACCCTACAAATGTTTTTGTATATTAAGTCATAACTATATAGAATTTTTTATGGTTAAACTACTAGGTTATGGATCCAATTGGTAGAAAGTATTAATTAAATTATATAGAAGAAACTAATTTTCATTATTTTTTGTCAAAATAAAAAGAGGCCGTTCTCTAGTTGTCCACTCCAACCACAACAATAAAAACAACAAATAAATGAAACTTATGAAAAAGGATTAGGACTAGGAGCATTTCTTAATACCCCGCTCCTTTCCAAATCACAAGTGCGTACATAAATCCCTCAATTTAGGTACACATAATGATTACTATTGTGTGACATATTAGCTCGTTATAGATATATATATAGATATGTATAGATATATAGAGAGCTATGAGAGACAACAATAAGGAAAACTTTATTCATTCATATGTATAAAGAGAGATACATTAAAAGACTCCTGACCCTCTTTATATAATATATGATAAGGTTACATATGCTAGAAATCCCAAGATAGGCCCAATAGAGTAAGTCTCAAGATGGCCAATAATATCTTACAACACTCCCCCTTTGGACGTCATGATTTGTTCGTCTTCATGCTGTCGATCTGAGTCGAATTCATTCGCAATGCTAAACACATAAAAACCTTAGGGCTGAAAAACCTAGTGTGAGCTGGAAAACCGGTACCTAAGAGAAACTGTGTAACCGAATGATATAGGCCGAAATTCCATGTAATTAACTAACCACAAAATAGTGTGCCTCATCCAAATCACAAAACAGGTGTCTCATCAAAACCTTACTAGAGTAAACCCAGTGGGAAAAATCTCTAGTCGAAGGACAAAAGAGTACACAGTGATAAGAAGTATACAATAGGATACTCTCCCTAATTTCGACAATCTTAAGTGAGATATGATGGGAACGTGTCTCGCTAAAAATCTTACCAAGGAAAACCCAGTGGGAAAAAACCTTGGTCCAAAGACAAAAAGAGTACATGAGCATGCGACTGGATGCTCCGCCTCACTTGCACATGACAGGGTGCGAGTATTTTGACTAAATAGTAATTAGTGCAATAAACATTCACATGGATGCTCCCCCTCACTTGCACACGACTGAGTGTAAGGATTTCATAATTCAAGAAAGAGTATGAGCATTCGACTGGATGCTTCATTTACTTCCACACGACTGGATGCAAGAAAATCTAACGTGTAATAGAACGAGCATTCAACTGGATGCTCTTAAACTTCATATGTGAAGATTTATTTCGGCGAGAAATCCTAAATAGCATAATCTAGTCATGTCTCTCTTGATCGATAACAACAAGTTGTCCTCAAAGAAGACAAGTGTTTTATCTGGATCGTGAGACATAGCATATGTAATTCAAATATGGCTAATACTAGCTCGAAGGCATGTACACTCTCTAGTCGTCTCATAGAGCACGATTACATCATAGTGATTCGTTTGAGGTCATTCCAAGACCTCCAAGATATCGCCTTATTCCTAATAGTAAAGACAGACCATGTTAGAAATATCTCTTATGCGGGTCTGATAAGTAACCAGCATCGGTATAACCGAAAAAGGATTGCGCTAATTCGAGTACCGAAGTGGGTAGATAAGACAAGCCCTCATCCACATTACCTTAACGTAATGGGAAAATGTCTTTTATGCCATTTCGATGGCAGCGTGTTAACACGATGCTGTGTTGAGCTATACCATTCACAGCAGACAAGATGTTCGTCCTAGCACATTAGACCAGGTACAATGATGTGCTTTTTGTACTTAGATATGGACATCATGGTTCAATATCTCTTCATCGTCTCATCAGGGATGGACCGGGTCTATATCATTGTCTAGTGATCGAACGATCATGGGAGAATTTGACGATCTAGCATCATAACACCTTCTAGTTGTAGTTTGAATCATGGACTTAGATTCAATCTTTACGGAACTCGATCATCGGGCCGAGTCACTACCGTGTCTTCCCAAGATCCTTCATCTCGAAGGGCAAATCCAAAACATGGATTGCTTCATAACACGCAATGGCATAATACTTGTTCAAGTATCCCAAGCTGATCAAGTACTCACTTAGACGGGTATACCACATTCGCTCGAATTATATTAATCCATATAGTGAACGTCTCAGTCAATTGAGATCGTATTCCATGGTCATGAACTACTTGATTCAAGCACATGAAGTCACACAGGTACCTTTAGGGGTGGGCAAAAAATCCGCAAACCCGCCCCGTAACCCAATCCGTGCGGATTGGGGCGGATTGGGGCGGGTTGGGTGTCAAAAAAAGTTAAATCCGCCCCGCCCCAATCCGTAAAAAAATTCGTGGGTTGGGTTAGGGTTGGGGTTTCCAAACCGCGGGTTAATCCACCCCAACCCGTTTCAATCCGCATATATATATATATATATATATATATATAAATATAAATATAAATTTTCTCAAGATCTTTTTTAATAAGAGCTTCTATATTATAATAGTATTGATTTAAGAAAAATTATATATATAGACAAAAAATCTTTGCATTGTCCAAACTTAAGGTTAATGATTCAATTGATATATTGTCTTATAAATTCAATGTATTATCTCGTATTTATAAAAAGAAGGAATTTTTAATCTGGTTCTAGCTAGTATGAGTGGTTAATTTATTTTTAAAAACTTTATTTGTAATTGAAGTATAGCCAAATACGAAGTTATATAAAGTTATTACGAAATCAGTATCTATTGAACTTGTGGATTCAATTAGCTATTGAACTTTATTTTGATTATGTTGATGAAGAATAATTTGTTTTGTTTTGTTTTGTTTTAGCTTTGTTACTTGTTCCGAACATTCTAAACGTATTTTTGTTGACTTTTAGTTTATATTTCTATTTGAAAGATTTATTTTTTAAAAAATATTTAGGTAAATTATGCGAAATAATGAAAAATTAATGACTAAAATGAAAATTCAAGAAACAACCCGCACCCAATCCGCCCCGCTTGATAATGGGTTGGGTTGGGTTGGGTTGGGGTTTTAATTATAATGGGTTGGGTTGGGTTGGGTTGAGATTTGAATTTCACTAATCCGCCCCAATCCGTCCCGCTATTTATTTTACGGGGCGGGTTAGGATTGCGACCAATCCGCCCCAATCCGCCCCGTGCCCACCCCTAGGTACCTTCATCTATATCTCTTTGTCTAAATCCTCATAGAGATAAAACCATGATCATAATTACATGCTGCATAATCATTTTCGGAAACTACTAAACTGATAAAGTAGGAGACCGTTATAACGTCCATTACGAGGAAATTAACCATATCATAATCAATTCCAAGGTGTGAGAAAAGTCTTGCGCTACTAGGTGAGCATTCTACAATCTCACTATTCTCATCACTCTTCCTTACAAATAACCAAATAAACGAACTCGTTTAACATTGGTGGTGTTGGAGCAACAGGTCCGAACACACTTTCGCTAAGGAGTCTACTTGGATTGCAAGTTTCCATTAGTCCAGTCTATTCTACGTTGACTTCAGGCACGGTACATGATTCCCTGTCATAATTTGCTCATGTTATCAGTCGTCACCAAACATATGAACAATTAATCATTGACAGTCTCGTTTTACTTCAATATCGACTAAGATATCATGATCGATAGATATTTCAAAATTCTCAGGATGAGGAGGAATCACACATCTCTTAGATCCTTTATAATCTCGTGCGACAAACGAGTTTCAGTTCACCACCTTTGGGGCCGAACGAATTAAGAACCGATCAACTTCCTTGTATCTTGGGAAGGACGACAGACTGACGGCCGACGGCAGCGTCCTTTGCTTGGAGGGTTTGTCCAAAGTAACGTGTTACGACTAGAACACGGCGTCCGACAGGGACGTATATCCTTTCAAGCATTTTGCAGCAGGTATAAATGATCTCGTGACATCTCATAAAGTCATTAAATGCGTTTGACATTTAGTTAGACTTGAGGGAGTCTATGCACTTACTTATCACTAAGTGTAGTTTTGGGGATCAAGCTAAGACTGAATGGGTTATGCCACCTTAATTCACGTCATTCCTTATCAACGGTAATGTGCAAATCTCCCCCTAAAGACGGGGAGAACACTCTTAGCGATGTCACTTTCGCATATCATGCGGTAAAGAGATCGCTTGCCAAGATTACTCTATCAAATGATAGGCAGGGGATTCATAATCGACTTATGTCCCCTTCAGAGGTCTATAATCTGAATGTTATAGCGGCTCAATCAAAATATTAATTAAACACTCCAAACACGCGTTAATATGAGACTTCTGGCTCATAACCAGTAACCAGCTGGTACGCTTATGGTGTTTGAGTGTCTATGGGCTCGACATGACCAATAATATACTACAACAATTATCTTGTTTTTGTACTTCTTTGTAAATTTGCCCATTATTTTTTCACACATATTTTAGTAATATTAATGTGAGAAATACGAGTTCAAATCTTCTACCCCTATTCTCTACCCCCTTCCGTGCCCCTTGTTTATTTTATCCAATTTTTTTTAAAAAAAAACTTAAAAAAATTATACAATTACTATAATACATGTATCCATTCATTCCAATAATTATTTTTTAAAAAAAATTTACACACAATTTATTTTGGAATAAATGTATAAATTAGTGTAAATTAAATATTGAATATTAGAAAAATTGTCTAAAACAATATTATGTCCAAGTGTTTTAAAATTTGAATACAATATAATATAGAAGGTTATAAATTTGTGGAATAAGTTGTGAAAAATTAAAATTTGAGTAAAAATAAGTAAGGGGGCACGAAAGGGAATGAAGAATAAGAGGTAGAAGATTTGTACACAAATATGTAAAATCAGCAGCGATTAATTTGTTTTCATTTACTGCACACTTAAAATGGAATATCTTGAAATATAAAAAAAGACTTAGAACATGGGGAATAATTCTCTTCTTTTGTCAATCCCCATGCCATTCGTTCTTCTATCTTCTTATCGTATTTTTTCTTGAACATAACGGAGAACAACATCCAATTTTATTGTTGGGGTTGGAGTGAAAACTAGTAAATCAAATATCACAAAGCTATATATATATATATATATATATTTGGTTTGTCATCAGTCGAAAAGCATTTGAGAAGAACATCAGTATTAAGAAAACAAGTAGTTATATAATTTGTTTTTGCATCAAAGACTAATTAGTTGAATTACAAAAAACAGAGTTGATGTTCATTGGTAAATAATTTATATTTATACATTATAAAAGTAAGTTTGAGGGACATTATTAAGTAAAATAAATTAACACATACGATAGTCATGAGGTACATTGTTTACATCAGGATTAACTGATTGTTATGACATTGTCAGGATTTGTTAGTGATTTCTAGCTTATTTACCCTTTTGTGATTTCTTGCACACTCCACTGTGACGTTTTTTTTCTCCTTATAGGGGAATCAACAAGGCTTGAACCTTCTCCTATTAGTTTTTTGTACATATTCCTTTCTTATTTTACTTTGGATTTCACTTATTGTAAGATCTTATTCCAACGTTAATTTCCTTAATTAATGGAAAAAAAAATATAGGGTCCAACATGCAAACTTTCACGTGTTAATTTGTTTTGATCATCCGCTTGCGGGGGCTTGCTTGCGGGGGCTTGCTTGCATACATGGTAATCGTCAATCAACAAACATGCTTCGTTATCTCAGTTGTTTTTAATTAATCCGGCTAAAATGTTTATTCCTTGTTGCATGATACACCAACGTATCATTCATTCTATTATAATAAGTCAACTCAAGTCAAATGAGACTGTCCAATTTAGCCATTTTTTTTTCCAAAAATACTCCTACACGTTTATATTAATTACAATAATATCATACTCACATAAAAATATAAAAAGTAAAAACTAATAAAACTATTTATCCCTCTTTAACACCAAACATTTTTTTAAATCTTAAACTATGTTTTTTTTGTATTATCCACATATTTATATCATAATTATACCTATTTTATATATTTTTATTGCATTATGCGCCGCACACGCAACGCGTGGGACACGATTACTAGTATAGTTACATGGCAATATTTTACATTCAGACAAGTGTTAAAACGAAACGAAGTGAAACGTATGCATGTCAACGGTTAAATATAGTTTTTTATTCTGTTTTTTTTAATGAAACGAATCTACTTTATTAACAGAGAAAATAAATTATGGGACAAGGACCCCCATAATGGTCATAATAAGATCGCAATATTTCAGTAGCAAGTAGCTTAAATAAAAAAAACTACAACATAGAGCATAAAGACGCCATTTAAGAAAAAAACTTGCTAATAAAAACTATGATCATAAAAGTAAGGAGCAAAGGAAAAATGAGTCGAAAACTATTCTTTCTCCTTATACCCCCTAAAAGCTTATAACTTACGTACACACCAAAATCAATTGTGATCTAAAATGAGTTATTTTGACAAACAATATACCAAACCCCAAACCTTTTAGACATGACTCAAATTAGCAACAAAAAACCTAAAGACAGCTTTTACAAACTATAATTCAGCAACATGTTGTAAAAACATCACATCTATAAAATTCTCAAGTTGAACTAGAATTGAGTGTACTGCTGGTGCAAAATAAGGTCTGTAGCATCTATATTTTTGTCTTCCTAACAATGGCTTATATTGACATTAAAATCCCATATAATTGAGATCAAAACCTTTCGTATATAAAATATTTCCACTTCTCAGGTCGAAACCATCCCTGAAGTGAAAAATACAAGTTAGATGTGCTGCTTACTCATTAGAACTAATGAAAGACAAACAAGTGCAAAAGCACTACTAACTGATGGGGCAATAAACTGAGAATATCCTCATTGGTGACATACTAAAATTTAAAATAACTACCCCTTAAACAAGAAGTTTCTTTTTGATCTAACCAATATGGAGCGTGAACGTGACTTAGCAAATCTGTTGGTCTAAAGAAAGTAAATCTGTTGGTCTAAAGAAAGTCTGATTAGCATATTGAGAGCTTATTTTAGCTATAGCACATCTGCCACCTGTTTTTGTTCCCTAAAAACATGTCTGATAGTTCAACAAACAAAATCCATTAGTGTGAGAATATCTTTCCATAAATTGTGAAATTTAGGACCAGAAGATGAATTACTCTTCCACCAATTAACAATCATTTCAGAATCAGTTTTAAGAATAACATCACTCAAATCCAAATTGTATCACATAGTTTTTATTGTGTTATTATTGTTTATGTTACCCAAAGTATATGGTACATAACTAACCTGATAAGTGTAAAATTAGGGTTATAGTAGTACTCCTACATATATGATACAAATAACGTTTTTATTCAAGTAATATTAGTGAAATTATTTAGTTCTAGTTTCTTTCCATCCCAACACACTACAAGAAAAAATCTATATAGCAACGGTTTAATTAAAATTTGTCTGATACTATACTGCTTGTTGCTGAAATTTAGCAACAGTATAGCAACAAAAACTGTTGCTAAGTGTTGATAAATGTTCTTATACTGTTACTGAATTTTCTTGTAGTGACAGTTGTAAGTTAGCAATCTTGTCCTCTACTCCATGATAATATATATTCTTATTTTTGACATAAGTATCACACAGTAAAAGGAAAAACAAGAGTGGTCACTACACGGACGAGAAGCTGTCACATGTAAAGCTTTAGTGCTTGACAAACTGCATAACAACTTCTAAAGTAGGTTTGACTTTATTTCTCAAGAACTTAAAAGCTTGAACCTATAATATAATTAAGTAAAGCCTATGAAGTATTCAATATTAATGGAGGTGATCACTCAAATTTTAATTACTAAACATTGAAGTTTTTCTAAGTTTTTTTCGTTTATAAAATAATCATTACATATACTCTCACCGGCAGGGCAGACTGATGAAACAAGTACGTGGATTTTATAATGTTTAGCGATGATTTATGTCAATTAAGCAACCACTTTGCGACAACTTCGTTAGTTAGCAAGGTTCCGTGACACGTTTTGACTATAGCTAATTTTTCAATTTTGTGTACTTCCTGGGCTAAACTTTTGGGTTTGTTCTAAATGAAAAACTTGTTGGTTTCCGTGTACGAAATAACAATTAACAATAATTAAAGGACTAAACAATAATAAACAAAAACCAGTGTAATCTTTATTAATTTCGAAACTGATACAGAAATTAATGATTACAACATGTAGGTACTGAAACGTAAATAAAGCAAACGTTATCAGATTATTATTAATTAATAATCTGATGTATTGAATTGCAATAAATAGAAACTGCCGGACTGGAAAGTATAAACTTAACAGCCGGACTGTTCTGATTTAAATTGAAATAACATGACTGAATTGAAACTATTCTAATTACTAAATTTAATTACAGAATTGAAATTACAGCAAAAACAGAACTTTAAAGAAATTACAGAATAGTACAAAGAGAATTAAAAGCTACAGCTAAGGACAACAATTGAAATACTGAAATAAAAAAGGACAGAATTGAATACATAAATTAAATGGACAGAATTAAAAGACGTAAATGAAATGGACAGAATAGAAATAAAATAAGACGAGGCTACTGTTAACAGTATGCCCTTAACCGATATTCGCCCAACCACCTTAAGGTTTCTGGTTGCGTTGGCGCTTCGATCCCAAGGTACAACGTCTCGGATGACTCGCCGGAAACTGGCGACGAGTCAAGGTCGAGCTGTTGGTGGGTGGTTCTCTCTGTTTCTAAAATGTAATGCTACTGTTTAGAGAGATGATATATGCTGCTGTATTTGATTTCAGAATGTTCTCTGTCTTTTTGACATGTGGGGGGTCTGCCTATTTATAGGCTTGCTGAGTATCTCAGCCATTAAGGTCACTTTACTACTGTCAGTTTTCGAAATTCGAAACTGCAGTATTAACTTTGCAATGAAATCACATTTATTGCAACAGTTACAGCTTTGCTGGAAGCTTTTCCTGAACAGACGCACTTTTCCCGAACAGGCACGCTTTTTCCGAACAGGCGCGCTTTACCCGAACAGGCGCGCTTTTCCCGAACAGAAACACTATTCCCGAACAGGCACGCTTTACCCGAACAGGAACACTTTTCCCGAATAGGAACATGCGCACTTTTTCCCGTCGAGCTGAAAACCCGACGAGCAAGCCCGCCCGACGAGCAAGCCCATGTGTGGTACACAATACACACATGTGTATGTGGACACATTACTTAATATCCACATGGGATACCTTAGTATATATATTGTAAAAATCACTCATGATTTTCCAATGTGGGATAACCCTCATGTGTTAAATCCCATTTCTTTTCTCATTTTCCAGCATTTGGCTTTATTGCCTCTTTCGAGTACCAACCTTCGAGTCCAATTATCATTCACACCCTTCCTCCGAATGGGTCATGCGATATACCGTTGCGAAGCTCGTCACACGAGCTACTCAAACGCATAGAGTATGGCCTCAGAAAAACTGAGAAGTCGCATCGAAAATTGACTCAAAGATGGTCCGTGACCACTTGGAACAACCATGTTTAAAAACATGTTTTCCTACAATTTTTCCAACAATCCCCCACATGAATGCAATTGGCTCGAAAGCCCATGTCCTAAATGCAATCAAGAGAACCACAAAAGTTCACTGCCTAAGGTCAGGTAGCGCGCGCCTTGAACCTGCCGTAGCGGAGTACCACCCAGAATACTGCTATTAGGTAGCTGTAAAGCTTTGAACCATCAAGCTTTGTGTATCCCAGAATGGCACCCGCACAGTGCCCTCTCTACCCACGTATTAGGCCCTTTAGTTGTTGTCCATATTTGGCCTGGACTGCCTTGGCAACTTCAACTGAGTGCTTTAGTGAATTAGCCCAAGCTCATCACATGGTACCGGCCTTACACACTAGTTATAGGTGTTCCAAGTCGAAAGTGTCCTGACTCACTTTACTCGACCGTCGAGTAACTTGGATCATTAAGAGCCTCAAGCTCACCCTTACAATGGTACAGGTCTATCACTCTGTCATCGCGGAGATGGGCTGGGAACTCCAGGTTCCCGAGTGCTTTGTTCGGTTGCCCCCACAGTTCAGTTTCCCTTTGAACCTATCAGGAAATATTCCGTTTAGGTTGGGTTGCCTATGGGGGGGCCACCAATTTAATGGGCTTTAATCCCATTCCGTTCGATGACGTCTCGACTTCTACTTGAGTCAAGCCTTTTGTTAATGGATCCGCTATGTTTTCCTTTGATCTCACAAAATCTAAGGATACCACACCGTTGGATAACAATTCCCTTACGGATTTATGTCTCTGACGTATATGTCGAGACTTTCCATTATACATATGATCCTGAGCCCGCGCAATAGCTGATTGACTATCACAATGCATGCTTATTGCGGGAACAGGTTTCGGCCACATTGGAATTCCTTCCAATAGACTTCTCAGCCAGTCTGCCTTTTCGGTTGCTAAGTCCAACGCTATGAATTCTGATTCCATAGTTGACCTTGCAATACATGTCTGTTTGGAGGATCTCTAAGACACAGCAGCTCCTCCCATTATAAACACATATCCGCTCGTGGACCTTGTGCTATTGGAGTCTGATATCCAGTTGGCATCTGAATAACCTTCAAGTACCGCTGGATATCTGGTATAGTGCAGCCCGTAATCGGCTGAAAACCTCATATACCTGAGAAGTTTCATTATGGCCTTCCAGTGTTCCTCATTTGGATTACTGGTGTACCTGCTCAGTCTACTCACTGAGTTTGCTATGTCTGGTCTAGTGCAATTCATTATATACATGAGACTGCCTATGACTCGAGAGAACTCCAATTGATTCACACTTTTACCGAAATTCTTTTTCAGGCTACAGTTGAACTCAATTGGGGTTCTTGACATAGCTTTACTGTCCTTGTCAAACTTGTCTAAGACTTGTTTAACATAGTGACTTTGGGACAAGGCATACCCTTCTGATGTTTTGGTAATCTTCATGCCAAGTATTACATCAGCTAAACCCAGGTCCTTCATGTCGAAGTGTTGTGATAACATTTTCTTTGTGGAGCTGATTCTATCATTACTCCCAATTATGATCATGTCATCCACATAGAGACAAACTACAACACAGTCTCTTCCACTTCCTTTAGAGTAGACACATTTATCACACTCATTAATGTGAAAACCGTTTGATAGCATAATTCTATCAAACTTCTCATGCCATTGCTTTGGCGCTTGTTTGAGTCCATATAGAGACTTTACAAGTTTGCACACTTGGTGCTCTTTACCAGGAACTACAAACCCTTCCGGTTGTTCCATGTAAATCTCTTCTTCCAGTTCTCCATTCAGAAATGCCGTCTTTACATCCATTTGATGTATTTCCATATCAAACAAAGCTGCGAGAGCAATGACGATTCGGATAGACGTTTTCCTGGAGACAGGAGCATAAGTGTCAAAATAATCGACACCTTCCGTTTGCCTGAAGCCTTTCACTACAAGTCTCGCCTTGTATTTCTCAATCGTGCCGTCAACCTTTAACTTCCTCTTGAAGATCCACTTGTGACCTAGGGGCTTGCATCCTTTCGGAAGATCCACTAGTTCCCAAGTGTGGTTTTGCATGATTGATTCAATTTCATTTTGAATAGCTTCTTCCCAATATTGGGAATCCGGTGTTGACATAGCTTGTTTATATGTCGCCGGTTCGCCTTCAACCATGAAGGTTAGGAAATCAGGTCCAAAGGAAGTTTCCTTCCTTGCCCTTTTGCTGCGCCGAGGCTCTTCCTCTTCCTCTGTCGGTTCACTTGCCCCCATATTTCCTTCACTGTTCAACTCTTCAGTTGGTACAGATGTAGGTAATTTCCGGGGAAAGATATCTTCAAAGAAAGAGGCCTCTCGGCTTTCCACATACGTATCTACGTGCACATCGGGATTGTCCGACTTGTGCACGAGAAACCGATATGCACTACTGTTCTGTGCATATCCGATGAACACACAGTCCACCGTCTTAGGACCAATTCTCATCCTTTTAGGAGTGGGAACTAGGACCTTTGCGAGACAACCCCAAACCCGCAGGTTCTTATAACTGGGTTGATGACCTTTCCATAATTCATATGGAGTCTTTTCTCGCTTCTTATGTGATAACTTGTTTAAAACATAGTTAGCGGAAAGTACAGCTTCCCCCCACATGTTCTGGGGTAACCCAGAACTGATTAGCATAGCATTCATCATTTCCTTTAGCGTTCTATTTTTACGCTCAGCAACCCCATTTTGCTCGGGAGTGTATGGGGCTGTGGTTTGATGTATAATGCCGCTTTCAGCGCATATCTGTTCAAACGGTGATTCATATTCACCGTCTCTATCACTTCTCAATGCTTTAATTTTCTTATTGAGTTGATTTTCAACTTCGGTCTTATAAAGATCGAATTTCTCTACTGCTTCGTCTTTACTTCTCATTAAGTAAACGTAAAAGTATCTAGTACAATCATCTATAAAGGTGATAAAGTACTTTTTCCCTCCTCGCGTTTGTATAAACTTTAAGTCGCATACATCCGTGTGTATTAGACCGAGAGGTTCACTTTCTCGTTCAACATGTTGAAACGATGATTTCGTTAATTTTGCTTCTACACAAATCTCACATTTGTGTTGCTTATCAAAAGATAAATTTGGTATTAGTTTTAGTGAAATTAATTCTTTAAAGAATTATAATTCACGTGACTTAATCTACCATGCCACAAATGAAATGACTCAAATAAATAATTAAACTCAGAATTATTATTGGCCTCTTGGGCAACAGTCATTAGAGTACTTGTGCTAGCCTCAGCTTTAGCACCTTTATTGGGAGCAGGTGTCCCTACGTTCAACTTAAACATGCCGTTGGTCATATAGCCACGGCCTACATAGACACCATTTTTGGTGATTACAATTTTATCGGATTCTAAAACTAGTTTAAACCCGTTCTTCACCATCACCGATCCTGATACCAGATTCTTGCGGATATCAGGAACATGAAGCACATTTGTCAACCTCAGCTCTTTTCCCGAGGTCATCTTCATCACGACCATTCCTTTTCCTTCCACCTTGGAAGTAGCAGAATTTCCCATGAAGCAGGTTTCTCCCTCTACCGCTTCGTAGGTCTTAAACATCCACCTTGTTGAGAAGATGTGACTTGTGGCGCCGGTATCCAGCCACCACTCTTTGGGGTTGCTCCCCACGAGATTGACCTCAGAGACCACAGCAGTAAAGCGGTCGTCATCTCTTCCTCCCTCGGCCAGATGTGCCTGAGCTGGAGCTTTCCTCTTCCCTTTGCCCTTGAAGTTCCTCGGGGGGGGGGGGGCTTAGGCTTAGCAGTGCCTTTATTGTCATAACAGTCCGCGGCACGATGGCCGGTCCTGTTACACACAAAGCAGGTTCCCGCAAATTTCTTTGCGACAACAGCACTGCCTCCGGTGTCAAGACGTTTTCGTTTGACGTTGGAGCTTTCGACCACATTGGCCTTTGCCATCGGGATGACAGCACCACCGACTCTCCTCACGGAGCGACGGTTGCTCACCTCGATGTTGAGCTTCTCAATGAGCCCCTCCAGCCTCATTTCCTTTCGCTTGTGCTTAAGGTAGTTTTGAAAGTCTTTCCAAGATGGTGGCAATTTCTCAATCATGAGTGCCACCTGGAAAGGCTCGTTTATCACTAGCCCCTCAGCCTCAAGGCGATGGTAAATGAGTTGGAGCTCCTCAACTTACTCCATGACACCCCTGCTGTCAGTCATACGGTACTCGTGAAAGTCCGTGACAACAAATCTCTTTGTGCCAGCGTTATTCACTTTGTACTTATTTTCGAGAGTCTCCCAAAGCTCCTTTGCAGTAGCTTTGGGCTCGAAAACACTGAACAACGTGTCATCTAGAGCACACAAGATATAGTTTTTGCATAGGTAGTCGGCATGTCTCCATGCCTCAACCGCAGAGAACGACTGCTCGTCCAGATCGTCCTCGCTTAGGACGGGAGCAGTCTCATTGAGAAACCTGGTCAGATTCAGGGTCGTGAGATAAAACAGCATCTTTTGCTGCCAACGTTTAAAGTTGTCTCCCCTGAATTTTTCCGGTTTCTCCAGATGAGAAGTCGGCAAAGTAGGTACAGCCGAATACATCGGTGCCTTGCCCTTGGCCGCAGCCTTGGCTCTTGCCGCAGCCTTAGCTGCGGCCTTAGCCGTGGCCGCTGCTTCGGCCGCAGCCTCAGCTTTGGCCGTAGCATCCGCCATAGCCGCAGCCGCGGCGGCCTCAGCCGCTACAACTGCGTCATCGGCGTTAGCCACATCATTCGCATCGCCCCCAGTGTTATGGACAGGCCCACCAACCACTGGGTCATGCTCACCCCCGCTAGGCAACTGAATAGGCGACGTGTTAGTCATCTGAAACGACAACACAAAACGTATGAGATACGTGTACAATCAATTCTATAAACAAACACCAAAACTAATATTTGGGTTTGTAAAAGAATTAACAAACAAAGAATAAAACTAAACTTTTTATCCTTTTAAATATCAATACGGTTGATATTAAAAGGATTGAATGATTCTTATTGAGTACCAATACGGTTGGTATCAACAAGATTAAAAAACCAAAATTAAAACTGTTTGGAATTTTCTTTTGTAATCAATTTCTAATATAAATTAGAATCGAAAACAAAAAAGCATTATTCCTATTATAAAAATAATTGTATTAATACACGAAAGAAACAACAGGGTATCGGTTAAGATTGTTGGTTTCCGTGTACGAAATAACAATTAACAATAATTAAAGGACTAAACAATAATAAACAAAAACCAGTGTAATCTTTATTAATTTCGAAACTGATACAGAAATTAATGATTACAACATGTAGGTACTGAAACGTAAATAAAGCAAACGTTATCAGATTATTATTAATTAATAATCTGATGTATTGAATTGCAATAAATAGAAACTGCCGGACTGGAAAGTATAGACTTAACAGCCGGACTGTTCTGATTTAAATTGAAATAACAGGACTGAATTTAAACTATTCTAATTACTAAATTTAATTACAGAATTGAAATTACAGCAAAAACAGAACTTTAAAGAAATTACAGAATAGTACAAACAGAATTAAAAGCTACAGCTAAGGACAACAATTAAAATACTGAAATAAAAAAGGACAGAATTGAATACATAAATTAAATGGACAGAATTAAAAGACGTAAATGAAATGGACAGAATAGAAATAAAATAAGACAAGGCTACTGTTAACAGTATGCCCTTAACCGATATTCGCCCAACCACCTTAAGGTTTCTGGTTGCGTTGGCGCTTCGATCCCAAGGTACAACGTCTCGGATGACTCGCCGGAAACTGGCGACGAGTCAAGGTCGAGCTGTTGGTGGGTGGTTCTCTCTGTTTCTAAAATGTAATGCTACTGTTTAGAGAGATGATATATGCTGCTGTATTTGATTTCAGAATGTTCTGTGTCTTTTTGACATGTGGGGGGTCTGCCTATTTATAGGCTTGCTGAGTATCTCAGCCATTAAGGTCACTTTACTACTGTCAGTTTTCGAAATTCGAAACTGCAGTATTAACTTTGCAATGAAATCACATTTATTGCAACAGTTACAGCTTTGTTGGGCGCTTTACCCGAACAGAAACACTATTCCCGAACAGTATGCCCTTAACCGATATTCGCCCAACCACCTTAAGGTTTCTGGTTGCGTTGGCGCTTCGATCCCAAGGTACAACGTCTCGGATGACTCGCCGGAAACTGGCGACGAGTCAAGGTCGAGCTGTTGGTGGGTGGTTCTCTCTGTTTCTAAAATGTAATGCTACTGTTTAGAGAGATGATATATGCTGCTGTATTTGATTTCAGAATGTTCTTTGTCTTTTTGACATGTGGGGGGCGGGTCTGCCTATTTATAGGCTTGCTGAGTATCTCAGCCATTAAGGTCACTTTACTACTGTCAGTTTTCGAAATTCGAAACTGCAGTATTAACTTTGCAATGAAATCACATTTATTGCAACAGTTACAGCTTTGTTGGGCGCTTCCGACGAGCAAGCAAGCCCGACGAGCAAGCAAGCCCGACGAGCAAGCAAGCCCGACGAGCAAGCAAGCCCATGTGTGGTACACAATACACACATGTGTATGTGGACACACATGTGTATGTGGACACATTACTTAATATCCACATGGGATACTTTAGTATATATATTGTAAAAATCACTCATGATTTTCCAGCATTTGACTTTATTGCCTCTTTCGAGTACCAACCTTCGAGTCC
This sequence comes from Primula vulgaris, assembly GCA_963920805.1. Taxonomy (NCBI): domain Eukaryota; kingdom Viridiplantae; phylum Streptophyta; class Magnoliopsida; order Ericales; family Primulaceae; genus Primula; species Primula vulgaris. Next base: position 41,444,652 of record OY987212.1, on the reverse strand, counting down.
AATTATCATTTACACCCTTCCTCCGAATGGGTCATGCGATATACCGTTGCGAACCTCGTCACACGAGCTACTCAAACACATAGAGTATGGCCTCAGAAAAACTGAGGAGTCGCATCAAAAATTGACTCAAAGATGGTCCGTGACCACTTGGAACAATCATGTTTAAAAACATGTTTTCCTACAATTTTTCCAACAAAACTAAATATTAACCAGCAACTTTTAGTAATAAAACTAATTCGATTGCCCTCTTCATGCAACAAGTTGTTGAGGGTTTTCCACTCTTACTATAATTACTATTAGTTCTCTTAATCTAGAGTTTAAATCGGTTATAATTTAAATATCTTTAAAACATTTGAAAAAAAGTGGAAAAGAAGGAGAATATTGACCGGGGCCATCACTACGTGCACATGTGTGTGCAAAAGTGTAAAACAACCACATGCTGTTAACATGGTTGCAACCCCACTTTTCACTCCACATCGCGTAAATAAATGTATCTAATTATATAAGAAATTTAAGAACCAGCTATCATCTTTTAGTTACTTTTTCTTCATCCATTAAAATTTATTCTAAAGGTGCTTTTTTCTCCATTTGTAAATGGGACATAGCTTAGAAAAAGGAGTCTTCAGTTTTCCATTTCTGAGTTGTATGATCATAATAATGCCACAAGAATCACAATCCCTGTCTTTATAGACATACATCCAAAGGTACTACTAATAAGAGAACTACGTCAATAATATTATATCTAAAACTCAATAATTAAAAATAGAAACAAAGGATATTATTATCCAAGCCTAAATACTCCACTTGCACTCTTAATCCACGGATTCGGAATCTCACAATCAAACGATATAGTGACATGGGGACTGTATGATGAGATTTGGAATCAAATCTAAATATTAACCCAATTTACTAAGTTTATATTTTAAGTAAATGATAGATCTAGTGTATTTTTTTTAAGTAACAGCTCAAAACTTTATTAATCAAAATATGGGACAAAGACCTCCACGGTGGCCTAAATACGAATAAAGTCCGATAAGATAAAACCGAATTCGCTAATCTCTCATAACAACTTCTAGAGCACTATTTTGCTACAAATTTAAGAGAAAAAATTGCTAATAAAAGTTATACTATAAACCAAATGATCAAGTAAAATGATTTCAAAACCTCTTCGTTCTTCTTATGGGTCCGTTTGGTATCAGATTTTTGAGTCAAAAAGCTGTTTTCAGAAACCAGTGGGAAAAAACTTATTTTTCAAAATATACATATACATGGATGTTTGGTAAAAAATTTAAAAAGCTAACATTCAACATCATTATGTTTGACATTAGCTAATAATGTTTTGTTTTTTCAATCAAAATAATTTTATAAGATATTTTTTTGATAAATTTTCAAAATATCATATTTAAACGAGCAAGTAACACGTCAAGTATACGAATAAAATTTTAGTTAAAATAATATCGATATTAATTTAAATTCTTAAAATGGTGGCGATAAAGGTACCAAAATCTCCAAAATGTGTGACCTTTTTGCTTTTAGCTTTTCTAGTTATATTTCTCCAAAATCTAGATTTTTAAAATGTAAAAAAAGCAGTGATACTAAACGCATGTGACTTTTCATAATCAAAAAGCTAAAAAAACTAACGAAAAAAGTTGATGCCAAACATTTACTGTATCTCATAACCTTATATATTTTCTTATAACATTAAAATCAATGCGATCTAAATTGAGCTATCTTGACAACCATAATCACACAATTAAATGACTTTAGACACAGGTCAAATTAACAACCAAAAACTCAATTTATCTAGTGTATATTTTTATCAACAAAAAGTGGCGAGTAAATTATTTTCTTTCTCAAAAAACACTATCAATAACCTCCCCGTTCTTTAGTTTATGTCGTTGTCAATTGAACCAACTAAACAAAGTGTAACCAGCTCATTGATGTAATCTCTCTCTAAAATAAAATATCTCTCTTTACTCCTAATCCTAGCCGTCATCCGCCTCGGGTAGGGTGGTGCTTCGGTGCCCCTCTACCCCCACAGAGTTCGTAACGTGATACCCCGATCGTCACTCCTTCGGATCCAGAATTTTTTTCAATTATTTTTATTTCTCCCACTTTTCTTTATCTTTTAACGGTGTGCTATTCTTGTCTGAAATGAGTAGATCTAATACTTCCCGCCTCTCCGATTCCGTGACTTATGGGTGGGGTTCGCAAGATTAGATCCGGCAAATCATATTTTGGTGCGTTGTGGCTCTCCATGAAGCTCTGCGGGTTCTTTCCAACCAAACATACGATTCGCTACAATATTAGGTGGTGTGTCAAAATTCCGTTCAAACCAAAATCAAAATGAGATTAAGATTTTGATTTCAAACAAAGTGACTTTTATGTGATCGACGGTCACAAAAGTGTCAAAAATAATGTTTTCGGCTACTACGAAGTTCATTAAACATCATCCAAAAAGATACTCAATTGCTGTAACAAGATGTGAAAAAATTACAACAAATTGCTGAACTGCATAGAATAACGGATGAAATTTTGCTTTTTTATTTATTTTCTTAATATTATAGTATAAATTTTTTATTGTTTCAAATTGATTTTCGATGTAATAAGGTTATTACAACCATTCTTCATTAATAAAATAATGGATTTACCCATAAATTAATATATATATATATATATATATATATAAAACCAGCTCATTTGATCAAAGAGTTCAATGGTTTCGTCAAAATCATGTGCAAGGGTTTCCAAATTTTTTTAATAAAAAACATAGACAAGCTTATATACTTGAAAACCAGAAAATAATCATTGTCATCTTCTTAGGTAATAGAATGCCACATCATCGAAATAACATGAAATGTTCCCCACTAATAAAGGCAAGCCAGCATCTTTTCCATGAAGATATGACATGATATATATAAATCTCTTTTAAATAGTATGTGGATAATCTTAGAAGCAGATTCAACTGGATCATATTTTCATAAGTAACGCTACAGAATCACACTGGATCAAACATGCTGATTATTAGACAATTATTTATGTAATTTTAAAAAAAAAATTGACACTCAATTAAAATAAAAATAAAACCTCAAATATAATATTTATGTAACCCTAATTGAGACTACCCTAAACTTAAATATTAATTAAAAATATTTATAATGTTAATGATTTTAATCTATTTTATTTGACTATTCAACAAAATAAAACCCCAAATATAATATTTATGGAACAATAGTTGAGACTACATAAACTTAAATATTAATTAAAAATATTTAAAATTTTAATGATTTTAATATATTTTATTTGACGATTTAACAAAATAAAAACTCAAATATAATATTATAAAACCGTATTTGAGACTAGTCTAAACTTAAATACTAATTAAAAATATTAAATATATGACCGAATAGTATATTCTTAAATTTCGGGGTGAAAATAAAATTCTAAATTTACACTAAGAACTGGTGTGGTCTGTTTGAGTCTATCTGACTCATTAGCTATCTTCACTGGCCAATTTTTTTTCCGCGTAAACAAAAAATTCTGTCACATGTGTTTACCATGTGTTCATCTATTTGTATAGATTCGTAAATAAATAAAAACGTTAAATTAGAAATTATTAATAAGCCTCGTGGGAATTTTTAGCCTAATTAATAGGTGTGTAGATGTTAATCCGCCACTTCTCATGTATTTGTTTTTGTGTTCTTTAATTTCTTTTCGTGCTTTTCCCCATGCATGATATTCATTGCCCACGTAAATTTGCATGATAGATCGACTCTCATAGATGAATAAGCGAAGCTTTCGGAAACAATGGCATCTCATGAATTTGGATAATCAAAGAGAAAAATTGCAATTTACAAGAAAATTCGTTAGTACATATAAAGGACTGTTGTGTGACATATTAGCTAGATATATAGATATGGAGATACAAGTATAGAGAGATAAAGGAGTCGTCTTTTATTCATTGATAAGTGTAGAGAAGTTACATCAAGAGACCCCTTAACCCTCTTTATATAATAGAAGGTAGGGTTACATATGCTAGGAAAGCCCAAGATAGGCCCACTATGAGTAAGGCCCAATAGTCCAATAATATCCTACAACACTCCCCCTTTGGACGTCTTGAATTCTTCGTCTTCATGCAGTCGATCTGAGTCGAGTTCATTCGCAGTGCTAAACACATAAAAACCTTAGGGCCGGAAAACCCAGTGTGGGACAAAACCGGTACCTAGGAGAAACTGTGTAGCCGAATCATATAGGCCGAAATATCATGTAAGTAACTAACCACAAAACAGTGTGCCTCATCAAAACCTTGCCAGAGCAAACCCAATGGGAAAATCTCTAGTCGAAGGAAAAAGAGTGCAACAATGGTAGTCGTAGGGATCAACCACAAAACAGGTGCCTCATCAAAACCTTGCTAGAGTAAACCCAGTGGGAAAAACCTCTAGTCGAAGGACAAAAGAGTACACAGTGGTAAGAAGTATACAACAGGATACTCCCCCTAATTTCGGCAATCTTAAGTGAGATATGATGGGAACGTGTCTCGCTAAAAAACCTTGCCAAGGAAAACCCAGTGGGAAAAAACCTTGGTCTAAGGACAAAAAGAGTACACGAGCATGCGACTGGATGCTCCCCCTCACTTGCACACGACAGGGTGCGAAGATTTCGACTAAGTAGTAATTAGTGCAATAAGCATTCACCTGGATGCTCCCCCTCACTTGCACACGACTGGGTGCAAAGATTTCATATTCCAAGAAAGAGTACGAGCATTCGACTGGATGCCTCATTTACTTACATACGACTGGATGCAAGAAAATCTAACGTGGAATAGAACGAGCATTCAACTGGATGCTCTTAAACTTCATTTGTGAAGATTAATTTCGGCGAGAAATGCTAAATAGCATAATGTAGTCATGTCTCTCTTGATCAATAACAACAAGTTGTCTTCTATGACAAGTGTTTTATCTGGATCGTGAGACAGAACATATGTAATTCAAATATGACTAATACTAGCTCGAAGTCATATACACTCTCTAGTCATCTCATAGAGCACGAATAGATCAGAGTGATTCACTTGGAGTCATTCCAAGACCTCCAAGATGTCGCCTTATTCCTAATGGTAAAGACATACCATGTTAGGAATATCCCTTATGCGGGTCTGATAAGTAACCAGCATCGGTATAACCGAAAAAAGGTTGCGTTAATTCGAGTACCGAAGGGGGTAGGTACACTCGATGACGCAAATGGGATAAGACAAGCCCTCATCCACAGTTACCTTAAGGTAATGGGAAAATGTCTTTTATGCCATTTCGATGGCAGCGTGTTAGCGCGATGCTGTGTCGAGCTATACCATTCACAGCAGACGAGATGTTCGTCCTAGCACATTAGACCAAGTACAATAATGCGCTTATTGTACTTAGATATGAACATCATGGTTCAATATCTCTTCATCGTCACATCAGGGACGGAATGGGTCTATATCAATGTCTAGTGATCGAACGATCATGTGAGAATCTGACGACTTAGCGTCATGATGAATACAACGTCATAACACCTTCTGGGTGTAGTCTGAATCATGGACTTAGATTCAATCTTTACGGGAGTCGATCATCAGGCCGAGTCACTACCGTTTCTTCCCAAGATCCTTCATCTCGAAGGCAAATCCAAAAATGGATCGCGTAATAAAACACGCAAGGGCATAATACTTGTTCAAGTATCCCAAGCTAATCAAGTACTCACTTAGGAGGTATACCACATCCGCTCGGATTATATTAATCCATATAGTGAACGTCTCAGTCAATTGAGATCGTGTTCCGTGGTCAGAAACTACTTGATTTAAGCACATGAAGTCACACAAGGACCTTCATCTATATCTCTTTGTCTAAATCCCCATAGAGATAAAACCGTGACCACATTCATGGCTGCATACTCAGTTTTTCGGAAACTACTAAACTGGTATAATGTCCATTACGAGTAAATCAACCATCTCGTAATCAATTCCAAGGTGTGAGAGAAGCCTTGCGCTACTAGGCGAGCATTCTACAATCTCATTATTCTCATCACTTTTCCTTACGAATAACCAAATAAACGAACTCGTTTAACATTGGTGGTGTTGGAACTACAGGTCCGAACACACTTTCGTTAAGGAGTCTACTTGGATTGCAAGTTTCCATTAGTACAGTCTATTCTACGTTGACTTCAGGCAACGGTACATGGTTCCCTATCATAATTTGTTCATATTATCAGTCGTCACCGAATATATGAACAAGTAATCAATGACAGTCTCGTTTCGCTTCAATATCGTCTAAGATATCATGATCGACAGATATTTCGAGATTCTTAGGATGAGGAGGAAATCACACATCTCCTTGATCCTTTATAATCTCGTGCGACAAACGAGTTTCAGTTCACCACCTCTAGGGCTGAACGAATTAAGAACCGGTCAACTTCCTCATATCTTGGGAAGGATGACAGACTGACGGCCGACGGCAGCGTCGTTTGCTTGGCGGGTTCGGCCAAAGCAACGTGTTACGACAGGAACACGGCGTCCGACAGGGACGTCTATCCTTGCAAGCATTTTGCAGCAGGTATAAATGATCTCGTGACATCTCATAAAGTCATTAAATGCGTTTGGCATTTAGTTAGACTTGAGGGAGTCTATGCACTTACTTATCACTAAGTACAGTTTTGGGGATCAAGCTAAGACTGAGTGGGTTATGTCACGTTATTTCACGTCGTTCCTTATCAACGGTAACGTGCAAATCTCCCCCTAACGACGGGGAGAACAGTCTTAGCGATGTCACTTTCGCATATCATGCGGTAAAGAGATCGCTTGCCAAGGTTACTCTATCAAATGATAGGCAGGAGATTCATAATCGACTTATGTCCCCTTCAGAGGTCCATATTTTGAACGCTAGAACGGCTCAATCAAAATATTAATTAATCACTCTAAACACGCGTTATTATGAGACTTCTGGCTCATAACCAGTAACCAGCTGGTACGCATATGGTGTTTGAGTGTCTATGGGCCTCATAACGGACCAATGCAGCAAAATAGCATAACCCCACACGGAAATATAAATCTTGGTGCGCAAGACCAAGAAGTGCGTGCAATCATTTGCAGTCGCATCATCAAACTTTCCGTGAGTCCATTTGGGTCTGAACATAATCGACAGGATGTTCAATTTCCAAACTCAAGTAATTCAAATCGAAATTTCGATTCTTACTCTTCGGTATTATCAAGTCGACTAGACTTTTCAGGATAATCCGGATCATGAGCCATCAACTTAATGATAGGGCTAAAAGTTTTGGAAATACTGCATTTCTGTGGACAACAATAATCATGTGACCTATTGTCGATACATCAACCATTACCATTTATATTTATGGTCCGTCTTATGGTTGGATAAGTCCACAATAACTCCTTCAATTCTTTATAAGAATTCTACGAGTATTTTTCGTGATCTTTACACATACTAGTCTTTCAAAGTGAGCATTAGTGGCATGAATTTCGGATTAATCGCGAAATATATTCTCAGAGAGAATCCAAATGCTATGCGATTATAAATCAAGCATCGTCTTTTGACCCGGCAATATCTCATCCGGTCAATGCCATAATATCAAAATGCTCTTATCAATCGACGACAGGCGAATGATAGTACAGACAATCATGTCTTAGCATCTAAATCATTTATCATTCGACGACAGGCGAAATGATAAGGTAACTTTGAATGCTTTAAAGAATGTGGTAGCAACCACTTGAAAGACATTTCAACTCCTCTAAAATACGTTTTTGAGTGGAGGCTATGTAAAGAAATTTCATTTCTTTCATGAGCTATTACCAGATAACACTGGTTTTCTCGAATATTTTATAACTCAACAAGGTACGACAGGACCTGCATGAGTATAACGCCTCATATTTGACAAATCAATTTGGCTTTACCAAAGATTTCGATTTTTGGAACGACAGGTCCAGAATCGTTGTCACTGAGTACTCTTTTAGGCAAATAGTTGGTGAAATTATGTGGTACACTGTTACCCACTATTTCCAAAAAAAACAACTACCCCACAAGTATTGCCTAAAATTTCATAATTTAAAGTTTGGTCACATTTGTCAAAGGAATTTGCTCAAAACACTTTAAATTATTTCGAGAAATTTCGTAAACAGGCAAACCATAATCCAAAAGTATGGTCCAAATGGAAAATAATAATCCAAATGGAAAACATAATCCAGATGAGCGAAAAAATGGCTCAATGATTTATCAAAATCAATAAAGAAAGGTATCAAACTCATTTGAGCCACAAAATCGGGGGTCTCAAGAGTTTCCTTTCAGTTAGCTTTAACCACATTAGCATCGGTTTTTTTCACCTTTATAATAGTTTTGAACTATTTAAGGAGTAACCGTGCATGACCTTTGTCTTTATAGCATAGAGTTGCCTCCTTAAGCATTATCTCTTGCTTTGTGACAGCGAGCCATATTGTTCCTTTCAATTACTGTCTTGGAGCCACAAGTTTTCGATTTTGACGATTGTCTAAAATCTCTCTTGGCTAAGCGATTCATCGGGATCACGACAGTTCGAGACAAATAACACTTGTCTCGGTTCTCGATTCGTGAAAAAAAAATTATACACGAAGAGCATTAATATCAGGCAAACAATTCGCCATTGACACAATAGGATTAAAACTACTCACCGGGGTAATTTTCTTATCCAATAACATATGGGCGATAAAGGAACATGGTGAATATAAATTCACGATACAGCTTATGGAATACAATTTCCAAGCTAGTATTTTGGTGAAAGATTGCTCCAATATGTCAATTTCAGACATTTGTTCACCATAGACGTCATCACGTCTCAAATGTGGCGGCGGAATAAAATCAACGCCTTAGCATTCATCTCGAGGGTAACAACAAACTCGTGTTTTACTCATCAAAGATGACATCCAAATAATTTGGGTATCACATGCTCACACATCAGGGTGACTAACATGTGGTGACAGAATAACATCAACGTCTAAACAGTCATTTCGCAAGTATGTTTTGCGATTTTTCTCATCATAGATGGCATCCAACATGTGTTGGGAGTTCTGGATTATTTTTCATATAAAACGACTGGTTTATATGTTTATGGTTTGCACAAGCACAAACTTTAATTTCGAAACGACAGGTTCGAAAATAGTTTTGCTTTTAATGTGAATTGGTTCTCATTGATCGAACGACGGGTCGATACTGAGACACCAATTCGGCGAAACATACATCACTATATAAACACATTCGGGGAAATTATTATTTAGTCAACCCCTTTCGGTAGCTCTACTTGAAAAACGACCAGGAAAGACGGTGAGGGTGGAGGGCACGAATGCCACTTAAAACCCGACCTCATTAGGATATCGACTTCCGCCTATATCTTTCCTAGACATCGTATCCAAATAGGTGAGCCTAGTTGGGGAAGGTTCATAATTTTTCCAACTTAAATGTGAAAATATATGATTTCGCAAATTACCATATTTTACACATGGCAGTAAATAAATATATAGATCGTACCTGCTTGCATGATTAAATAATATAACAGTAGCATGGTAGTACATATTAACACAATCTAAATTTACCAATTTACACTAAGCAAGATATTACTCAATATTTAATTATTCTATTGCTATATGTGTAAGTTCTATACATGGTAACTAAATCATGTACGTAATATATTTTATTTATCAATTTACTATATATACGCAAATAATCTAATTTCACGCAGGGAAATCAATTTATGACATGCTGATCAGGTTAAGCAATACTAATAATTAATTTATCATGTACTGGGATTCTTTACGTAACAAATACAAGAAGCATGTAATCGTTCTATATATAGTTAGGTAGCTTCTAAAGTTTATTCTAACACATACTAATGTAGTTAACTAGCTTTTTTTTTTTTTTACGCGTGCCTTTCACATATATTTAGTAGTTCCATGGCATATGATGGTATGATAAGCATGTTAGTATGGGGTCCATTGATTTGACTTTTAAACATACATCAAACATACATGCATCATTAAATCGTAACCTAGCAATTTACGGATATATAACAGTTGCTATAAGTCATGGTTTCTACGAATAATATATGTTTGTAGCTGGTTATACAAAAAAACTTTGTTTACCGTGCTTCTGGTAGTTTGGGTAGTACTTATGTTTATAACCCAATATTCAAAAATTAACCATATTCTTCAAACTAATACCTCGATCTTGTTTTTACTCCAATCTTCGTAAGCAAAGTGCTGATAACGTGTTGTGTGACATATTAGCTAGATATATAGATATGGAGATACAAGTATAGAGAGATAAAGGAGTCGTCTTTTATTCATTGATAAGTGTAGAGAAGTTACATCAAGAGACCCCTTAACCCTCTTTATATAATAGAAGGTAGGGTTACATATGCTAGGAAAGCCCAAGATAGGCCCACTATGAGTAAGGCCCAATAGTCCAATAATATCCTACAACAAGGACAAAATTTTAAAGGAAAAAACTTTGATTCAATACTAAGAGCAATCGTATCAGTTTTCTTATATGACTTATTTACCTTAAATATAAATAGACTGTTCTAAAATTGTACAGACATCAGTTTACTTATCTATTAACTTAAATTTACATGAACTTAAATATCATTTAAATATAAGTGATCAATATGTTCACAGGGGACGAAGCCAGGATGTGTAAATGGGGGGTGCCAAAATATACCAAAAAAAAAAGCAACTTAAAATAATAATTTTTCATACTCACCCATAATCTATATACCCCATTTAAGTGTTGTTGAACAAATACCAAAGCATAAACACAAAAATTATTGCAAATAACTAACATGATACCTGATAAAATCAAAAGAAATGAACCCGACGGCTGCTCGCATTCGCAAATGCATCAATGATAGTTTTCGTGCTAAATTTTGAAGCAATATCTTTCTCAATATACATCATCATACAATCTTCAAGATAATCGGCTTCCATTTTATTACGAATACTAGTTTTGATGATATTCATAGCTGAAAATGATCTTTCTGCGGTGGCGGTAGAAACGGGAAGAGTAAGCACGAGAACCACAATTCTATAAAAAAACTGATATGTTGTAGACCATTTTGTTTCTACCAACCATTGACAAAGCTCGGAAATCGATGATAAATTCTTGTATTCAGGAAGAGAAATAACACAATTCTCGAAATGTCGAAGTTCCAATTTCAAGTTACTTTTCTCAAACTCCGTAAAGTCCTCCGGATAAAATTTGTCAACAAGTAGACAAATATCATCAATTTTGAATATTGAAGAGTGACAATTAGGATTCAAAGTAGAACTAAGAACTTACAATTCCATTACTTGCTCATCAAAGCGACGATTTAGTTCTTGAATTTGAGAATCTATAGCACGATAGAAAATATCAACTCTATATCGGTCAAGTACTGAAAAGTTATCACGAGTGGGATCATACCTCGAAGAATATTTTGCATTCAAGTTTGGGATATCAATGTTGCGTGATTCACAAAAGAGTTTGACGGTAGCAACCAAATCATCGAATTCATCATCTCTAAGATTTTGAAGAAGGCTTTTAGTAGATAAAACCATTGAAGTAGCCTTAAGAATGTCTTGAGTTTTAGATTGCAAAGCTAGACAAAGAGAATTCGTGATTCCTAACATTGACTTCATAAGATGAAGTATAAAGACAAATTCAAAGGAAGTTAATGCCTTATGTGTTGAACGAGCTTCTCCCTTTAGAGAAGTAGGTCCATCTTCATAAATATTAAGTAAAACCATGCAAGCAGCACTATACATTTTTATCAAGCTAGAAACAGACTTTAGGTGAGAACTCCAGCGAGTATCACCAGGTCGTTGCAGATTACCAATTTGATTTAATCCTCTTCCAGTCTCAAGCTCTTTAATGGAAATTAAGAAAGCAATATCATCGGCATGGGCAACTTTCAACTCATCATTTCTCTTGCATGATGCACTAACAATATTCACGATCCGAAGCAATTTAGCAAAAAATCGGTCGACTGGAAGCACTTCTTTTGCTGATGCCACTAATGCTAATTGTAATCGATGTGCGAAGCAGTGAACATAATAAGCATATGGGCAATCACTTAATATCAAAGCTTGTAGTCTATGAAACTCACCCCGCATGTTACTTGCACCATCAAATCCTTGTCCCCGAATATTCCGAATATCGAGATTGTGCTGATTGAGAACTGAGCATATGCTATCTTTTAGTGTCACTGCCATAGTGTTGTGAACATGAACAATACCAAAAAAACGCTCCCGTAAAACACCATTTTTATCAACAAATCTTATAACTACTGCCATCTGCTTCTTTTTTGACGCATCTCGAGCTTCGTCCACTATAATGCAGAATTTAGCATGTCCAATTTCTTCTCGAATCGCCTCTTTCACTTTTATAGAAAAGATATGTAAAATTTCTTTTTGAATATCAGACGACTTGTAAGTGGCATTCTTTGGAACATTTATCAATGCTTTGGTGGCTTCTTCATTATATGATGCTAATAAATCATAAAACTCATGGAAATTACCACGGTTGTTTGATGTTGATTTTTCATCATGCCCTCTGAAAGGCATAGCTTGAAAGGCCAATCTTCGAACCAAGTCAATAGAAATTTTTAAGCGAATGCGATTGTTAAAAACTTGTTCGGCAGAAAATTTTACAATCACCCTTTCAATATTTTGAGTTGGGTTTTGTATTTCCTTCCATTTATGTTCAGCGGTTCGATGACAAGAATCGGAATTAACACCTTCATGCAAACGAAAAGAACAAGTTTTCCCGCTATTGACCTTCCTCCAACCATCAAAACCTTCAACAACAAATGCACTATGTCCTGCAAAACTAGACCCATCCGGAGGCGCAAAAAGGAAACAAGGAAAACAGAAAGCCTTGTTCTTGGCCACTGAATATTCCAACCACGAAAATAAAGCAAACCACGGAGCTTGAAATCTTCGAGGACGAGCCTTGGCGGATGCAAGAGTATACGGATATTTTTTTCCTAAATCGGGACGATTTGGACCATGTAGAGTTATGTACGCCCTACGAACTTCGTCACGCCTATTAACAGGATACTCCCAAATTTTTCTACGTAATCCAGGATCACGCTCTAGCGAATTAATATCAAATTCTACTGTGTCGATTCTTTGAATTTTTGTTGGAGGACTAGGCGTATCGATTGTCACGTGATCAACACTACTACCAACATTCTCTTCCGTCGGAGAAACATTAGCTCTATTAAAGAATGAATTTATTTTAGGTGTCTTTCCCATTTTATACTCGATAAAAATATTAGCGATGCCAGATCTGCAGATTAAAACTCTAAGAGTTAATAGCCTCTTTTTTCCCCTTTGAGTACTTTAATCAAACACCTATGGTGCAACATAACATCAATACATATAATAAAAAGAAGCATATTAAAAGAAAAAATAAATAGAAGAGTATACCTTGCCGAGCCAGAAGGATAGAATTGTTGATGTTTTTTTAATTAAATCTAACCCCAGTCAATGCGGTGCACAGCAGCACAGAGGAGTGAAGTTTTTCTTTTTTCAACTTTGTTTTTTATTTTGATACACACGCTGACACGCACGAAAAGAAGTGTTGTTGATGTTATTTTTTTTTTAATTAAATCTTAAAGAGTCCAATATCAAAGAAAAATATAATTGGGTCTTTCGGCCAAATTTAATTATTGTGTTTTAGGTTCAAACATTAGCTATAAATATATGTACAAGTAACATATTTTTATTGGGGGTGCCAAATCTACACCTAAAAAGAAATTGTACTAAAAAAAAATTGCGTCACTTGGGATTTCTAAAATTATGGAGGGTGCCGTGGCACCCGATCGTCCCCACTTAGCTTCAATCACTTATAATTAAAATAATAATTTCTCTCTCTTATTTTTCTCTTATTCTCTCTCATTTATTTGTATTTTTCACATATAAATTAATAAAATAACAAAAATATTAGTTGTATAGTTTTGATAGAGAAACTGATAAAAAAGCCGATAATTTGTATAAAGCAAAACGTTTACTTATAAGTTGTAAAAGTGTACTTTTTACTTTAAATACGAGAAAAATTGTAAGTTATTTAATGTGAAAAAAATTGATAGAAGTATATTAAAATATACTAATATTTAGTTATGATAATAAATTTGATAGGAAAGCTGAAAAATGTATAAAGTTAAACCGTTACCCTAAAAATATAAAAGTGATGCTAATTAACTTAAATATGAGGAAAATTGTAAGAAGACTGATGCGCATGCTCGTGTTGTCTCGATGCGCTGTCTCAACGCCATGCTTTGATAACTTTTAAAATCATAATATGCGATTTACGATTCATCCATCACATTTCTTGTTTCATCGCAACACAAGTTTCATACTAAATTTGTATGAAACGATTGTTCTTGAATTAAAATTGGTCTGAAAATGAACAGTTTAGAGTTGGAGATTGATTTTATAAATTAATTGAGTAAATATTTGTAATCAACTAGATGGATTGGACCTTTTTTAGCTAATAGCCCATTAACTTTAGTTCATAACCCATTTCTGTGACAGGCAAATTCAGATTGATGAAAAAGATAGATATAAAACTGCTTTTGTTGTTCCCATGGGACACTATGAATGGAATGTTACGCCATTCGGTTTAAAAAATGTCCCTTCTGAATTTCAGAATATTATGAATGATATTTTCTATCCCTATTCTGCCTTTAGTATTGTTTATATTGATGACATCCTCATATTTTCTAATGATTTAGACCAACATTTTAAACATATTCATATTTTTATTAAATTAATAAAAAATGATGGCTTGGTAGTTTCTGCTAGTAAAATGTCTTTATTTCAGACACATATTCGTTTTTTAGGTCAAGAAATAGACCAGGGAAAAATTATTCCTATCGTTAGGACAATTCAATTTGCAGACAAATTTCCTGATATATTATCAGACAAAACCCAATTACAACGATTTTTGGGAAGTCTCAATTATATTGCAGATTATTACCAAAATCTCTCTATTGATAGTTCTCCGTTATATGAACGGCTAAAAAAGAATCCACCTATATGGAGTGATATTCACACAAAGGCAGTACGACTAATTAAATCTAAAGTTAAAAGCCGGCCCTGTTTGGCTCTTATTTCCCCAACCAGTTTTAAAATTGTTGAAACAGATGCATCTGATATTGGCTATGGTGGTATTTTGAAACAAAAATTTCCTTCGAAAAATAAAGAGATATTGTCTCGTTATACTTCTGGTAAATGGAATAGTGCACAACAAAACTATTCTACTATTAAGAAAGAAATTCTTTCTGTTGTCAATTGTATTTCTAAATTTCAAGATGATTTATTAAATCAAAAATTTCTTCTTAGAATCGATTGCAAAGCGGCAAAAGATGTCTTAGAAAAAGATGTGAAAAATTTAGCATCAAAACAAATTTTTGCTCGATGGCAATCTATTTTGTCTATTTTTGATTTCGATATCGAATATATCAAAGGAGAAAATAATTCTCTTCCTGATTTTTTGACCAGGGAATTTATTCTTGGCCCCACATGAACCAATCTAGTCATGGCCGCGGCCGAAGAGGATATTCCTCTCCCATGATCGACATGAATTCGATAAGAAGAGATATTCCTCTTCCCCATCTATTGCTGGCTCTAGCTCTTCTAAGAGCCCTGCTATTCGCTCTAAAAAGGAGCCCACTGATTATGAGGATTATTTATCCTCTGGAAAAATCCAAGAAAGCTTCCTAGAAGCACTAAAAGAACCCGTCCTTCCTGGCATCAAAAAGGATAAAGACGAGTTAATTATTCTTCTCCATAAAGGAGATGAGAGGTTATTTACCTCCCCCAATACATTGGCCAAAAGATATTTTGATTCTGACAATAAAGACTTAGAAATATTTTCAGTCCATTCTTATTGAAACTGGTTCAGTGGTTTTTAATCACATGAATCAAAATAAACACACCGGGGATATTTCCTTTAGCAAAGCGTTTATTAAAAAAATCATTCTCATTACTGAATGGGGTTTAAACCCAAACAAGCCTAAAATTTTCACACCAAGATTTTAATTATTGGGATTATATTTCCGCTTGGCGATATGCTTTTTATTATCAGAATAGGGCAGAAAAGCATACTTGGTTTATCAGATTGGAACCAACCCTATTAACTCAAGAAATGCCATATTGGTTTTATGAATGGTTCTCCTTTATTGGTCCCAATGAGGATATTCTCCCTCCATATATTTTTCTTGGCTATGAAGATTATTTTTTACACAACCCAAAAAATAGGGGGTTAAAGTTATAAAAGGAAGTAATTTACTCCGATTTCTTACCCTATTCAGCCTGCCTTGGATCTGGCAGTGGTCTTATGCCGTCAAACCAACGGAAATTGGGCTTATGTCTTTAGTCCGACAATCTTATTATAAATGGTGGACGAAGTTTGATTACAAGCTAGTCCTTATTAAAATTCATGAGACTATTGAGTCCTTCAAAAAAAATGGAACGGGAATATGCACCCGAAACAAAAACTACAAAATTGGATTTGCCTTCTATGACAGATCTCAAAAAGCAATTTCCCTCTGCTTCTTCTATTGTATTAAAAGCAAAATTATTTGCTCTCGTACAGAGTCAATTAGACATTGATTTTACTGATTGTCTCGCCAATAACTCTTCATCCAATTCTTTAATGGAAGAAGACTCTGAGGCTGAAGAAGATTTTGCCCAGTGAAATGAAGATATGGACAATTATTTGGACCATCTTATAGATGAACACCTGCCAAAAACCACACCAAAGGATAAGGGCAAGGCGAAAGCTTGAAACATTTTCTATTGTTTTTTTTTTTAAATTCATTAAAGATAAGATTCCTTCAATTACTACCATAAATTTACGTGTTCGATGGGGCCCCATGTGCACCCGGCGTAATTTACGGAAAAGCTGTGAATCAAGTCTTTGTAAGGGCCAGTATGTTGGCCAGTAGTAGCCGCCCATGTTTTGGCATATATGGTTAGTGCGCTTTTGTGCGCCTTTACTTTTCTTAGTGCGCTTGGTGCGTCTTTACTTTTGCGCTGTTTCTGCGCTCTTTTACTTTTTCTTTCTAAGAGCTCAGCCTATATAAGGGACTTTCAGTCTTATGTAATAGGCAGGCAATTTCAAGCGTGTAAACTCTCTCTCTCTCATATGTAAAAATTGCTCAGTTTGAATAAATATAAATATTTGTTTTGTTTCCAAATTTAGAGAATACGTTGGTAGACTGAATTCTAGTTAATAAATCCTTTTATTAGGGATAGGGTACCTAATCCATTTTAAGACCTTATTTAAAGGTTTATAATTAATAACTAGTCGCGGAGCACCACGTTCAATTTCAGCATTTTTATAAGCATAAAAAGCAGTGCAACTCCAAGGGGAATAAGACTTACGAATAAGTTTTTTCTGTAATAAAGAATTTATTTCTTATTTACAATAATCAATAAGGTCAGGACCCATTTGGGCAGGCCGAGCCATAGTAGTGATATCAGTATCTTTAAAATCTTCCACATAGGGAAGAGTGACAATATGCTTTTTCCTATCCCAAAAAGCTGTGGGCATATCACTACATATTTCTTTTTTAATAATATTAATAGGAGAACTAATTTTGTCTTTCTGAGAAATAAGTTGTTTAGAAATATTCATCAGTTGTAAATCTTTGCGTAAAAAATTGATTTGATTTTCTTTATAAATTAAGGTTTCTTTTATCATATCAATTTCTCGAATTTGCGGTTGTGAAATAAAATCAAACATAATATTTTGGCGATTGGTTTCAAACATAATACCTTTTGAGGTGACCATAAAGGGTTCAATTAAATTTAAGAACGGAGTTCCCAAAATAATTTGCTGGGTAAGTCCTTTTACCATAACAAAAGTTGTTTGGAAACATATGCCAGAATTGCAAATATAAGCATTAGAAAGTTTATAATGAATCTTCATCCTAGATCCATCTGCAGTATTTAAAGATTGCGTAGTTTTATCATAATAGTGGGTAGGAATTAGTCATTCACAAATACAATTTAAATCAGCTCCACTATCAATAAGAGCTGGACCAGAAAAAGTAAATTCTTTGTTTATAACTACAGTGACATAAGAATGCCATTTCTGATAGGTAATTTTGTCAATAATATTCAAAAAAGTGTCATTATTGGAAATAAGACTATCTTTTTCGTTTTCTTCTTTTTCCAAAGAAATATCTGTTTCTGTTTGAATAACATTTCGAAGAAATTTTACTTCATCTTTTAATATATGAATTTCACTATGTAAATCAGCAATAGAAATCTCTTTACTTTTGAGAATGTTAACATCTGTTCTGAGAGTTTTAACCTCTTGAAAAATATCTTCATAGGAAAATTGTTTTGAAGGAGATGAATGGAGTCCTTCAAAAACATGTTTTAGAGAATAAGCCTCCTGAGGAATATAAGGAGTTTCTTTTTTCTTACCTTTTGTAAGAACATCTAAATAATGTTCAATCATTTTCTTTTTTACCTCAGAATTATCAATTTCATTAATAAGATCTAATATAGATCGTTCTTGAGAAGTAAGAACATTAAGACTTAAACCATTCATATCAAGCATAGCTTTATAATTATTATTCTTGCATTCATAATCAGAAGAGGAGGAAGATGAACTATTATAATGCTTTTGTATGAAACGATTGTTCTTGAATTAAAATTGGTCTGAAAATTAGCTAGATGGATGAACTAGATGGATTGGACCTTTTTTAGCTAATAGCCCATTAACTTTAGTTCATAACCCATTTGGATTAAAAGCACAATAATGTAGTCGTAAATTCATATATCTCACTTATTTGTTTAGCATCTAATGACAAAAAAGAATTATTCACTAATGTTATACAAATTGGACAAATTCTTTAGCGAAAACATAAATGCTCACTTTTTCTTTCAACCAGGTCAATATTATCAACTTCAAGTAAATACTCTCAAATTAAATATATATTGTCAAATTAGTCAACGTTTCATCAATTTGGCGAAACTTGATAGGCATATAACGGTGTCCGGTGCATAGACAAATATATATACAGAAACACATATGAGTAGGTTTGAAAATGGTCGAAACGAGCAGACGAGTGATATGTTCATGTTGATGTTCATGAATTGATAAGTTTGTTAAGTTCGATCCATGTTCATGTAGAAATGAACGATCATTTGACGACATATAACGGGTCGAAGTTCATAAACCGTTCCCATCATTTGAATTATTCTATAATTATATAAATAGCCGAATACTTTATATTTCTTCATTTAGCACATTACATACTTTTTTCTTTTATTAAATCATTAAATGGGGGTATCAAGGTACTTTTAATTCAACATATACAATAGGGTCACAAAATGTAATAATATATATCTCTAATAGTGTATCGAAATAATTCCGGCGGGAAACAAACCCTAGTCTCATTATCAGTCACCCAATCTCTCTCTCTCTCTCTCTCTCTCTCTCTCTATATATATATATATATCTCCGATCAAATCACCCAATTTATTTAAATGGGTATCAAGGTACTTTTAATTCCGCTTTTTAGTTTCCAATTTTTAATTTCTTTTTGTGTATTTACTTAAATGTTTTGTATCTGATACTAGTTGTTTGTTTTGATATTAGGGTTTAACGAAGCTTTTAGCGGACAATGCACCAAAGTGCATGAAAGAGCAGAAATTCGAGAGCTATTTCGGTAGAAAAATCGCTATCGATGCGAGCATGAGTATCTATCAGTTCCTCGTCCGTAACACCACCCTCTCCCTCTCTCTCTCTCTCTCTATATATATATATGTATCTATTTTTATATATATGTGTGTATTGATGTATCATAGTGTATCTTTAAAGTTGCAATATTTTAGGTGATTTGGGGAATTAATAATTGTTAGAGCTAAGAGGGGCTAAGACACTAATTTTGGCAAATGGGACGCTAATTTTTAGAGTATATGGTCGATATCAGGGGCGAAGCCAATAATGGTTTATGGGGGTGCCAAAATTTACATAAAACTACTAAATTAAGTGAAATAAAAAAATGAGGGGTGCCAAATCATTGTTTTAAACATATTTTAGTGAAAATACATAGTTAAAAATAAATAAATAAACCACATTTTTCGGAATTATGGGGGATGTCGTTGCCCCTGATGGTCTGTACCTAGCTTTCCCTCTGGTCAATAGATACAACTTTAGTTTGATGTAACCAGAAACTTTAAAGTGGAGGAGCTGAAGCTACTTTTGGTAAATTGGATGCTAGTTTTTACGATATATGGTCAATATATTATAGTATACGGTCAATCAAGTTTGACGTAACCAGAAACTTTAAAGTGGAGGGGCTGAAACGGTAATTTCGGTAAATGGGGAGCTGATTTTTGAAAATATTAATCAAAATACATAGAAATATATGATTTTTCATCAATTTCTATCAGGGTGCTGCCCCCAACTGTCTCCACCTAGTTCCTTCGCTGTCCCTAATAAAGTTGCGATCTTTCATGGTATACAGTCATAATTAGAGAGAAACCTTTTTAAGCGTTGGTACTTTCAAAAGTCTGTTAAGCAATGGCCAATTGTTACTTTAAATCATGGTTAAACATCTGTAGCACAGATACTTAGATAGGGGTCCATTAACAGACCTAATTAAACTAGGATTCGGTATATTGTGAACCAAGTAAAACTGTATTTATTATAAAGTAGCAGTCTTTCATTAGGAATAACCATTTTTAGTGCCAACCTTTCTTTACATTAAGGATTCCAACTTTATAGTAAGTAGTTGTTACATATGTTGAAGTCAGGGGCAGATATCATATGCCATGGAAATGCCATGGTAATTCCACAACTTACAAACACGCAAATGTTTATGTAGGCTTTTTCGGGAACATTAAAAATAGTTTAATTTGTCGACCTTTGTGTATCTATAATCCTGGCTGGTAGCAGTGGTACTGCCGGTGCACTGATACTATTTGGGACTTGATAACTCTTAAAAAAACTACGCTTCATATATACCTTTGTTCTGTTACTTGGTCTGTTGTGATTATTTATTACTTAGATTTTGGGGTTACAAAATAAGGCTTTAGTTTGTTTTGATGCAAGTTTTTGAGTAGAAGTGCTTGTTTGGTAGCAGCTTTTTAAGCTTTACACTTTTCTCTTTTTAGCTGTATTACTTTTAACTGGCCATCTTAAGTGATTGTTTTTCCACCATCTGAAATAACTTGAAGTTTAAGCTTGATGAACTCATCCAATTTATTTTCTTAATAGTTGCAGTCTAATAAGGCCTAGAGTTTAAATGCGTGATTTTTTTGTTATGTTTTATGGGTATTTTTAGTTAAGCGATAACAATTGTGATGTAGATTGTAGTTGGACGGATTGGTACTGAAATGCTTACCAATGAGGCCGGTGAAGTAACGAGGTATTAATTTTATGAGTGTGTCCTTTATCATTTAGTTATTAATGATTTTGTGTTCACTGTGTCTTTTGTTTTCTGCAGTCATCTGCAAGGGATGTTTTCTCGAACAATAAGGCTTCTCGAAGCTGGAATGAAGCCAGTGTAAGTTCATCAACCACCTCTATCTATTTTACTTTATAGACTTATGGTAATATACAACTTGATTTTTGAAATGGCCAATCATTTATCAGTTATGTTTTTGATGGAGCTCCGCCGGATTTGAAAAAGCAAGAGCTTGCTAAACGGTACCTTCTTTATTTAGTTGGGATCTGTCAATTTATTTCTTTCGGTGCGAGTATTCGACTACTCCCTCCGTTCCCTTTTAATGGTCCATTATTCCTTTTTAGGAAGTTCCCAAATTATTGTCCACTTTCCATAATTAGTAAGTCTAATATTTTGCAATTACACATATACCCATGATCCAAGCATATTTTATAATTAAATGTTTGTTTTATAAGGGTAAACATTGGAAGAAACATCAAAAAGTTGTGTCATTATTTTGTCCCCTTAATATGGGTGATTCCCAAAGGAGGACAATAATTTGGGAACGGAGGGAGTATTATTTTTTAATTCTATGGTTTTTGATGTGAACTCTATTTGCAGTTACTCAAAAAGAGCAGATGCTACCGAGGACTTGAATTCAGCCATAGAGGTAACAGTACAATAGTACATGACAGAACTGCCTCGCATGAAACAAATACGCCGAGTATAACTTGTTACATTAAAGTGTTTTTAATTAAATCTTTAACTTGAGACGATTCATTCGTGATGCTCTTATTGTGTTTGTAGACGGGCAATAAGGAAGACATTGAAAAATTCAGTAAGCGGACCGTTAAGGTGGATTATTCCTTATTCCCTTTTCTTTATCTTCTGCCAATTTTGAGTTACTTCCATATCAATTTTGATTATTAATATCTGTGAGTCAACACGGTTGTACGTTTTTATATTACATATCCTATTTTGACTGAAATAACTTGTCTACGCGACTTGTGTTTTTGCTCGAACGTATGATTTGTACTTCCTTACACAAGCATTTGTCATCTTAGTAGCAAAATGATCACTCATCCCCCTCTTTCTCTCTTCGACAAAAAACAAGAAAATGAAATACACTTGAATATGATATACCTTGTATAATTTTTGTCTTTCAAATCCTAGACAACTATTCACTTTTACAGTTTATCTTCCCATTAAAAATCCATAATATGTACCCAAAGTGAACTTGATAGCCTGAAAGGCAGACCCCTGTTCTTGCCTTTTTGTTTCTTAATTATCCTTGCGTAGATATCATAAGATTTATAAGTATTACTCCAATATACTCTGTAGCTGAGTTGATGTTTGTATTGTTACTTTAGGTGACAAAGCAACACAATGAAGATTGCAAAAAGCTTCTGAGGCTTATGGGAGTACCTGTTATTGAGGTGACTAAACAAACTATTCGTCTTCTTTGTGCGTTTTGAATAGTATTTAATTTTACTTTTGCCATGTCTCTTCTCTGGTGGTCTTTTATTTGCAAAGTTTAAAGTATCAAACTTAACATATGAACCTTTATTTGCCTCCCATTTTAATCTTATGTGGTTATTTAGGCTCCTTCAGAAGCAGAAGCACAGTGTGCTACACTTTGCATAGCTGGCAAGGCAAGTGTTTGGTTTGCATTTGTTGCTCTGGTTTCTACTTTGTTTTGTTAATGTATGAAATTCTAAATAACTGTTTCCTCATTTAACTTTTAATGCAAATTTTTTTGTTTGCAAATGAAGTATGACAAAATTCCCTCTATATACACACCAGGTTTACGCAGTTGCCTCTGAAGACATGGATTCTCTAACTTTTGGAGCTCCTAAGTTTCTTCGCCATTTGATGGACCCTAGCTCAAAAAAGATCCCAGTGATGGAGTTTGAGGTTTCAAAGGTGCAAAATTACACCAGAAATTTCGTGCAGTTCTTAATTTGATATATTTGTAAAAGAATTAATTTGCCAGGTTTTGGAGGAGCTGAATCTTACAATGGATCAATTTATTGACCTGTGCATACTTTGTGGATGCGACTATTGTGATAGTATTCGAGGTAATTTGATTTCACGTGAATGTCATACGATTGAAAGTATTTTCATTTCATTATAGTTAGAAATACCTGCAAGTTTATTGCATCTTTTAAAAATTACGGTATTGCTGCATACTTGGGAAAGTACATTTTGCGTTTTCTTTGTTAATTTTTTTAAAACGTCGCTTCATGTTCTGTACTCTGTAGATCAACCATATCAGTGTTACAGTTATCCTTTGTGCATGTTTTTAACTAGATGATTATGTTAGTGCATGCTTGAGCTGCATCAGATATTACCTTAAAAGCTTGTCTATGATGTGAAATAAGAAAGTGGCTGAAAACTTGTATTTCCCTGAATCCGCCAAATCTGTCATTACGATCAATTATTTAACTTGGGCAAGTAAAAAAATCTGAGTACCTACATTATTATTGCAAATTTACAACCCCGCAGTTAGAGTTTGTTTGTAACCATAGGATTTTGTTGTTGTTGCATATTGCAGTAATGAAACAAAAGTGACCTTGTTCTGTTGCTGTCGGGGTGGGGGACCTTAATTTATTTTGTGTCCCTTGTTTGATTTTCACTTTATCTTTGTGGCTAATATTTTCGTTAACAATGTAGGTTTCGTATTTTCCTAAAAATTGTATTTAGGGAGGTGCTTGTTGCCTTGTGATGTTAGTTTGCTGTTGCTTAGTACCACCACATCGATAGTTGTTTCTACTTCCCTGAATTATAATTCTTGCTTCAGGTATTGGTGGTCAAACTGCGCTAAAACTTATCCGACAACACGGGTCTATAGAAGTGATTTTGGAGAATATTAACAAAGAAAGGTGTTAATTGTTTTCACAGTTTTTATAATCAATCCATGATTTGATGTATGATCCCAGAAGATCTATTCCTTCATATCTCTATTTCTGTATCTTAACAACCGCTTTTTCCTTGCTAAACTGAAGACAATTATTTACACAGGTCATATTAAAATAATTTTACTGTACATGTTGTAAACATGTTAGTGTCAGATATTTCTATGTAATGTTAGTTTTATCACAATCGTCAACCACACATTTCAACCTTGCACCGTTAGTTTATGTCAGAAACTTATTCCTTGATGTTCTTTTTACATTTATGCTATTGCCATGAAAACCTCAAATTTATATTCTTTCTGTATAGATACCAGATACCGGAGAATTGGCCATATCAAGAAGCTCAGCGACTTTTCAAGGAACCATTGGTTTCCACTGATGAAGAGCAACTTGACCTGAAATGGGGTGCTCCAGATGAAGAGGTAGTAGAGTCATGAGTGTAATTTAAATTTTAGTTATATTGTATATCAACTTCTCCTTTCTCCCCTGTATATGTGTGAGTACATTAAACTTATACCGTTTTCAATTCTTTTGTTGTAGGGGTTGTTAAGTTTCTTGGTCAATGAAAATGGTTTCAATAGTGATAGAATTACAAAGGTACTCATTCCCAACCATAATCTCCATTTGCATTTGGTTCATTTCAGCAATTTTGATATTTTTAAGTGGTTCAATTGAGCAATTAGAAGTTGTAAAGAGCTAATAACATTGTTGATGTTCTTAGGCAATAGAAAAGATCAAAGCAGCTAAGAACAAGTCAACTCAAGGCCGGTATGTAACTGCTCAAAATGCTTATTTTCTTGACTTTTTGTCGTATTTGCCTTTTGATTTTGTATAACATCGCTATATTTCCATTTGGGGTTTGGTTTTTATCTGTTCTGTTTTGTGATTCATATGTATTTATGTTTGTATTTTCCTCTTATTACCCACCTTAACAGGTTAGAGTCATTCTTCAAACCCGTAGTTGGCTCTTCAGCTCCGAGTAAACGAAAGGTATGCTTGACATATGCATTAAAGCACCAGATATGGTTTTAACTTCTACGTTGGAAGATATTCTTTACAGGTGATAATGAAGGCTCTATGATTGTTAAGACTAAGATGCGTCTGAAAACACTTTTGTTTTCTTTTCTTAGAAAACATTTTAAGTTTTCCTGTTTCCTAAACCTTAATATACCTATGCGATGTTCTAATAATTTCCTATTTTCAATATACCTATGCGGCTATGCTTTATAACCTGTATTTCTCATCCAAAGTTTGAATCAGAAAAAAAATCTTGTCTGGTTGATTGCAAATTATATTATTACTATATACATTTCCACCCCATTTCTACGAGTTTGGCGCTTATTCATATTTGATTCTTCCATTGGTTGAGATTTGAAGCTTTATAAATATGAGAAAAAATTATGGGTATCCAATTTGAGGCACAATATTGATATGCAGTAAAACCTCTCTATAACAATACCTAGGAAGAAACTCCACAAGTCTTAGTAATTCCCAGTCCCAACTTGAACGAGTTATAAATAAAAATAAATTCTACATTGTCATATTCCATATTTATTCAGATCTTGTCTAAAGAAATTTTTCCTCAGGGTAATAAATGACATTACATTGCAAAAATATATATTTGGTTAAAGTTTAAAATGATGTATGGGATTTGTCTGAGGGTGTTTGTCACAAGTACACGATATTTATGACCAGATGGAGTTTATTCCTATAAAGATGTTTGTTATTTTTTTTTACCACATTTCTACTTATTAGCTCATCCTCATGAACATCTTATTGTTGAATCTAAATCGTTTCTAACTTGTCAAACATACTTAAAGTTTCTTGACAGGAAACATTTTGTGTTTAACTAAACTTTTATAGATTCATGTCTTTGTTTTGATAAACTTTTTACATATATCTTATATATTATGTATTTAAATTTAGATCTTAACACTTGGTAGTTTTTCTATGTAACCTCTATTTTAGCTATAACCTGCATATAGAAATTTGTTTTTCTTGTTCCAATAGTGTGACTAGAGAGGTTTTCATTTTATAATTGATTGACAGTATCCTATTTTGATCATTTAAATTCCAGGAAACAACTGAGAAAGATGAAAAGACAATCAACAAAAAGTCAAAGGCTGCTGGTGGTAGAAAGAAGAAGTAATTAGCTGGCACCAAAACTTAAAAGGTGGGTTCTGTTGTCCTGATTTGGTAATTACGTTATGCAAGTTATCAGGACCATTGTTATATTTCCTGTTTATTTTTAGACCTTTGTTATAATGTTAGCATAAAGCCATTTTTGAGACTGTTCTAAACAACTTCGATTGTGATGTATGTTTATTCTTCTTTCTTCATGTATAGTTCAGCTTTAATAATCATAAAACGTGACTTCATAACCTTGTTATTCAGAGGGGTGTCTTAATCTTTACTTATGCAATCAAATTAATGGTCAACTTAAGTTAAACGGTCTTTCACTTCCTCTCATTGTTTGAATTTCAGGAAGTTCGACAGTTTTGTGCTCCTCCATGCTGAAATTTCCATATGAATTAAGGTTGCTTCAGATACAATCGACGATGTAACTGAAAGTTTTATAGCTGTGGAAAAATGCCCAGAAAGCTTATTAAAGTTGTGTATGATAATATTTAAAACTGTTATTATTTTACCCTTTATGTTTAGAAGTTTACGGTAATGTTGAGCTTGTCTTTCCGAGAGAATCGGGTCTTCTAAGGTATTCATAAAAAAAAACGTCTTGGGTGGACTATCTCAATAAAAACGTATATTATGAAATCTTTATGTTCAGTGATACGAATCATGTTTATATAGGCTACGTTAGGGATCTGATAGGCTGAATAAATGAGAGCTTATCCTAAGCATATTCGAACTTAAATCATCAACATGAATCTTTTCTTATTTGATTAATTTAGAGTCCATTTCACTAAACAACTCTAAATGAAATCTCTCTTATATTCCGAATCTTCTAGAAGATAATTTGTTTTATGTCATTATGTTTAAATTATCACCACGTTAAGATTAAACAGACACTCACTTGCTAATTTAAATCACTGTTGATTTATATTTAGTAAGCATATTGTATTTTTTAATAAACACCACCTAACTTAATTAATGTATCGGATTAATAAATTCACCTGCAGGGTTTGATACAAAAATACTTATAAACTTTTAACTTGGTATCATCAATCCTAATACCGGGACATGAATTTTTTCATTTACTAATAAACACTATACTTGAAACATCACGTCCAACTCACTGAGTTTGTGACTCGTAAATAATCATACTCTTTTATTAATTAAAACGATTATCATTTCTCGTACATGCTTAATTAATAAAATCAGAATTAAGAGTTTAAATAAATCTTATGACCCAAGACGTTAATTATTTTATCTAGTCAGTATAAAAATAATTGCTTTGTTGCGGTACTGTTTAATACACTTAGAGTGCACTAACATATAAAGTTGGAATCCTCATTTCCCTGTAGTTAAGACAGACCTACTAAAATTATACATTACAACTGTACCGTTGGTCTGTCCATTTTCATCTAAAGTTGTAAACAATTTAATTATATTATATAAGAACCGATAGTCTAATCTTTCGTGTGTAAGTCGTACTCTACATACTAGACTATCTACGAATTATAATATTAGACACTTATTTGTGTATTAATAAATAAAACAAATAACATATTGCCAATATAAAATCTCATAAAAATGTAATAACGTCTGATAAAGAAAATAATAAAACAAAAACCAACATGTGTTTTAATCGTATTTACTAAAAGTAGCGTGGAGATTTAGTTCGAGGTCCGATAAGATTACATGTATATGTTCTGTAGTTGAAAAATGACTAGTGGCTATTACATACAAGGTTGTAAAAATGGCATAAATTTGAATTTCATCTTGCTCTCTCGTACGCCGATAAAGAATTGATGCACCAACCATACTTCATACACGATATCACATGATCGAACAAACATTTCCATCGTCACAAGGCGGGTGACAAACAGGGACATACCTGACCTGACATTGATAACAAGGACATAACCGAGGATAGCAACAAATGGGTTCGGGTGGTTTCTTTGGAGGTTCTTCCTTTTTAGGTGGTCCAACAGTGATGATCTGTGCAAACATTCCGTTTTTTCTAAGTTTAGTTGTGATCAAAACTGGATCAACGTCCCCTACCACTGTTAGAATCTCCTTTGTACTATCCACTGACACCTCGTCAATGCCTGTTTTCAGGAGAATATTTTTATTTTTATTATTATTTTTGAGGAAGTAATTTTCCTTAAAAGTTTAGTTAGTCAAAATCTGTTTATGTAGCAGAGACAAAACGGAAGATATTCTAAGACAGTAGAAAAATAAAGAAGTAATTCTTTTGTAAGCAGGTCAATATGGACTGTACAAAACGTGCTGCTTTTCGAGGGAGAAAAAGTTGCTAGTAAAAATATGGAGTCAGAGTACCGGAGTCTGAGTCAGGGTTACTTTGCCTTCCACAGCCATTGGATCTGCTACAGTATTAATAAAATAACAGATTTAATGGTTGTGGAAAACAGAGTAACCCTGACTCAGAGTCAGGTAGTCTGCTTCCTAAAAATATGTGCTTCTAATAAAAGCTGTCCAATATAGCAGAAGCAATTTCTCAAATTAAGTAAGCCTAAAGATGCTCGTCTAAATGTGTATGCAAAGAGACCCTGCTTCTTCTGAAGGAAGAAAAAGATACTACTAATGCATGTATTTCAAACTACCACGATTTATTTAGGAAAGTTAAAAAAAATATACTCTTGATTGAATTAAAGTACGAAGATGTACATGCTAAATTGTTTGAGATCCTCTGTCATTACTTAGGGGGCGGCCCACCCCAAGTCGAATAAGGGTTGGACATTGGCTAATTGGTTCGGAAAAAAATTTACGGACAACATTCGATTATATTTTTAATATAACTGGTAGTTAAAATAAAAATATTAAACACTGATCTGTTTACAAACTTTACACTGTGTTGTAATAACTCAAATGGTAGAGTAGTTTTGTATTTTAAATAGAAAATCATGAGTTCGAAACTCTTTAGTTACAATTTAATTTTGTTTTTATTTTTATTTGTATTTATCAAGAAACAAACAAAATTCGAATATTAGACATTCCGTGATACCGGGTCGCCACTGATTACCTATAGACATCAATTCATAAAACTATGTCATTTTGCCATCTCATTGTAACAAAACGACATAGCCTGAATGAAATGATTTCCGTAAGTAATGGCAGGATCTATTCCCATGCTAAATATACCTTGCAGTTTGGAAACCGTCTTCAGTAAATTCATCTTACACTCTCGGTTGTGAATGTTGACCTTCAACTCTATTTTCTGCTTATTCGAGAGAAAAAAAATTGTCAAGAAGGAAAAACTTGAAATTGTTTTTATTCCCTAGGGGAAATTCTTCGTATGATGAAGGATTAAATATACATTACCTGTATGGCCATGGTTAGAGTCTTAATGACAATGTTTCATGAAGCATGGGAATAGCACTATCTATTTGTAGCACTGAGACACAAGCCTGGGCCCTGGCTAATTAATTACAATAAATAAAGACTTTGACAATTTCCTCGGACTCATTTGTTTATAAAAAGAAAACATGTTGCCATGTCGGGAAATTATTAAAATGTATGAAATAAGTACTATTATAACATGGAAAACTACACCCACTATTATAAAATCAAATAAGTACTTATATTTGATTTTAGTTTTCGATCAATTTGGAGTTGTGATTGATCAGTTGTCCTTTTTTCATGTATAATACTATGTTTGTTAGCTATAGAAGGTTGACATTGAATATTTCTTTAAGAGGGGTCGAAATCAAACACCTCGTATAATTCTTTTGATGTAATATTTATGGGTATATATAATTGTATGTCCTTTCATTGGCTAAGCACAGTACATTTTTTAGTAGTCAATTGGGGTTGTTGCAATAGTGGGCGCTTAGTGGTGATAAACTGAAAGGTAAACAATTGACAGTGGCCAAAAGGTGGTTTAAGTGTGTTGAAATAGTCTTGGATTACTAGTATGCAACTTTCCTGAATTGGGTGATTGTATTTTAATTTATTTGTTCTAATGAAACCTACATTAGCATATACTATGTGACAAATTGCTCCATGACTCTTTTTTTTTTTTTTTTTTTTTCTTCTCTTTTCCAGAAGGTGCATATCTTTTAATGCGGGATGCATCGGAAAAATATAAAGTATAATATTTTTTTCTATATCCGTCAAGGTTTTAGCTTTCCAGTTATTCACAAGTATAATAATAGGAGTATTGGCGAGCCTGATTTTATTCCCAAGCTCGGCTTAATCAATTCGCGTCGGCTCCGATCTTTCGAGGTGTCTGTCGTAGGCGGTATCTGCTTCGGTGACGAGACGCTCTTCGTGCCTGCACAAGAAACGAACAGGGGCCCGGGGTTGGTACCAGGTTTTTCCTCTCCAACGATCAAGTCAGTATCGGCGTGGACTGAAAGTAGGAATATAATTAAGGGTGAGAGATCGGGCCGGTTACTTATCGGGGTGTCAGGTGTCGCAGGTAGTGTTCTGGGGGTCCGGGTTGTTTTTACTTTATCTCTCCTCTCTGTCTTTTTTCTGTGTCCCTCCTACTAAGTAGAGTTAGAGGGGGTATTTATAGTATGATCAGAGGTGTATTAGCCCTTGGATCACTGTACTGTCAAGTGTTGATCCAACGGCGTTAGGTCATTTATGACTCTGACAAGAGTACTGTCCTTTTCCGGGGCCCACTGGAGATGACCCATGATTGGGCCACGTCGATGAAACACATGAAGGGTCCCCCAAGGGAGCAGCAGCATTAATTGGGGAAGCGTACTTGATACGCTTCCTAGGCCGGCGTGGTCACAGATCGGTCCATCCAGATCCGGGGTGATACGTGGCCTATGGTTGACAGACCCGGGTAGCATGTTGTGGTGATGGTATTGCCCCGGACGAGGGGGTGTCGACATTCCCTCGCCAACAGCTCCCTGTCCGGAGTCGTTGTTAAGGACGAGGTCGGCAAGGATCTCTAATCTTTACGGGGGCTCCGGTCATCCTGTTCTTTCGTCTGGCGGTGTGGAGGTACCTTAGCACGGTCTGTCTTGTTGACACGTGTTCTTGTGTTCCGGAATTTTTGACACGTGGAGCACGCCCATCGTGCATTTATGAGGCGCCGCCTCTGTCTCTTCGATCCTATCAATGCCATCAATGCTAACATGGCTGATGAGTGACACTTGGCAGTTGACCCCTATTTACTGTACACGTGGAATGCGTCGATTGAGTGGCGGCGATTATTTGTGGGAGTTCGTGTAACGAGCCGTCGCGGTCTTTTCACCTTCTGGTAAATGTCTTTTCATCTTCCATTAGGGGTCTATAAATACCCTCAGTGAAAACTCATTTTCACTTTCTCAATCTCTCTCTAAAATTTCACAGCAAATAGCCTTCCCTTTCTCTCATACTTTGCAAGCTTAGCCAAAAACCCAGCCAAAATGGTTATCAAGCACGGAGCCGGCAAGGGCCCGATGGTTCCCCCTACTCCACAACGCCTGGCCGTGATGGCCAATGCACTTCCGTTCCGGGCCATGGTCCTCGACCCGACCCTGAGCGTCGAAACCAACGACAGCAGCATCATGGTGAGGACCCATGGGTCCGATCTCGATGAGTTCCGACAACTCTGCGGGATCGGCAAAGAGTTCCGTCTTCGGACGTGTCAGAACTCTGACGAGGTGAACGGGATTGTGGCGGATCCGAAGAGCATGGTGACGCGCTCTCTTTCGTCCCTCCTATATGGGGGCACTCACCTCCCCATCCCAGAGCTGCTGGCAGAGTTATGGGCCTGGACGCAAACTCTCCCTTGCCAGTGGCCTCTGCAAGCCCACCGGATCTGCGCCGGGATGGAAGCCCTAAACGTTGCGATGGGCTGGACTTTACCGGAGCCATTGGGGCTAAGGGAGCTGCTTGCCTGTTATGAGTTTTTACAGAGCGAGCCTAGCTCTCAAGCCAAGAGCAGGCAGCCGTATCTGCGATGCCGGTCGCATAACCAGCTCATCTTGGGTAACTCCGATTCGAATCGGGGTTACACACAAGACGTGATCGTGGTGGAGGGTAACTGGCTCCACCGGGATGACCTGATCCTCCCAACCAGACCGGGGAGGGTTCTCAGCAACAAAGAGAACAAGGCCACGGTGTCCGCGAAGCTAAGAGGTCTCGGGGAGCCGAACGTGAGGTCGCTGGAATTGGCCTTGAACTGGTGGGGTCCGGATGGGACCGATGCAGGCGCTCGCGACGCGGAGCGCCTGTTATTCTGTGGCTCCCCCACCAGCTGTAAGGGGAACGAGTTCCTCTGGCCCCCTAGGACCTTTTGTCCTGTGGGGTACTCCCGGGAACGATGGGAGAAAGAGAAGGGTTTTGAGTCGACCCTCCCTCCCAAGATAGCAGAGGAGGTCGATACTGTGGCAGTGCCTGCGGTGAAAAAGGCGGTGAAGCCGAAGCCGAAGTCGAAGCTAAGCAGCAAGGCGAAGGTCGTGACGGTGGCCTCTTCCGTTCCTGCATCGGTCGGGGTTTTCTTTGAGACCCGGCCGGATGGTACCGTCCTCCACTATAGAGTGGGGCCGGACGGTACCCGCAACTACATAGACCAGTATGGGAAGCCTGTGACAGAGGTAACTCCCTTGAGGTCTCGGGAGCCCACAGTGGGGAGTCCCCTCCGCTTGGAAGATAGCCCTACTGAGGCCGAACCCTCCGGCCCGGGCTTGGGCACCTCGCGGACTAGGGTACGTTGCCTCTTGTGTTTCAATGACTCCAGTTTTACACTTAGCTAAATTTTGTTAATTTTCCCAACTTCTTTTTCGTTTGGCCTGTGCAGGTGGTCCGTTCTGATGAAGAGGAGGAGGTGGAGGAAAATGTCGTCGAGGCAGGGGGTAATGGTGAAGATGAGGAGGGGGCTGACGATGAGGTTGTCGAGGCGGGCAATGGCGAGGATGTGGTCATTGAGCCCGAGGCTGCGGAGGAGGGGGTGAAGGAGGCTAGGGAAGAGGAGGTGGTTGAGGTGGCTCCAGCTGATGCTAAGGCAATGGCCTTAAAGAAATTGGAAGACCTGGGGGGGGGGGGAGGCGAGGCGTGAACGAGCCGCTCGCAAGGCCGAGGCCGATAAGAGGAAGAGGGAGGAGGCGAAGGCCCTTCGGGATGCGAAGAAGGCCAGGACCGGGGAACCTGAGCCGAGGGAGGACGTCGTGGTCTTCACAGAGCCTAGGGAGAGTGGCAGACCTGTGGTGGTCGCGGAAGAGCAAGCGGCGACAACCGCTCAGGCAAAGGGTCCGCTGCCGGATGCCTCGGCTTCAGCCACAAGATCAAGCTCTGGCTCCCCGTCGCTAAGGATGCCTGTCCAGACCCCAGAGGAGGTGAAGGAGGCAACTGGGGTGCGGAGCATCATGGAGGGCCACCCCTCTGCTGGCCTGCTTGCTCTGGCCACGCTCCAGCATCAAACCGTTGAGGCTGACCATCGTGGTCGGGACCTCGCCTCTTCCATGGCGTCGGCCATGGCCGCGATCCCACAGGTAAGTTACTGTTTTAGCAGTGCCATTCTTATGACTTCGTTCATTTCTTAAATTTTTGCTAAGTGTTTCTCTTCTTTTGTAGGCCTACTTGACGATGAACCAGTACGTCTATCATCAAGGCCAACTGGTGAGGTCGTGGGCTTCGAAGGCCGAGACTAGTGCCAAGCAGGCAGGAGAGGCCCTGGAGAGGGCGGAGGAGGCCCGACAAAGGGCGGAGAAGGCCGAAGGCCTAAACGCCTCGGTGGAAGCTCGGAGAGCTGAAGCCATGAAGGCTAAGTCCGAGGCCGAGGAGCGTGCCCAAGCTGCCGAGGAACGTGCCCAAGCTGCAACAGTGGCTCTGCAAGAAGCTGAGGCAGAGGTGGCTGCCAAAGTGAAGGCTGTGGTCGAAGCCACGCAGGCCGAGATGAGCACCGCTTTGGCC
This sequence comes from Primula vulgaris, assembly GCA_963920805.1. Lineage (NCBI taxonomy): Eukaryota > Viridiplantae > Streptophyta > Magnoliopsida > Ericales > Primulaceae > Primula > Primula vulgaris. The sequence goes on along the minus strand of OY987212.1, from coordinate 41,410,282 downwards.
TTATCGACACAGAAGGATTTCAATTCCTTCTATGTCGATGGCTGGTCTGAGGCGGCTTCTTTTATGAGGGCGGGACCGGATCATCCGGTGTGGAACATGGAAAACATCCTTGTTCCCGTCCCCTCTGCTCCCGTTCCCGAGGTGGTCCCCCTATCCCCTCGAGCCCTCTCGGACGACGAGGCAGATGATGATGAGGGGGCAGCTTAGGGCTTTGTGTAGTTTTTAGATTTTGTTTTCGATGTAGTTTTTCGATGTATTTCCTTTTGGCACTTTAGCTTGTAATAGCTTTCCATTGAATGAAATGAAAAACAATTTTGAACTTTGTCTTTATTCTTCTGCTGTGTTCTACTTCCATTGTGTGTTTTATACATCGTATACGTGCTCCCAAATGAGTGGGCCTTTATGCTTCGGCGTGGGGGCACTCATTTAATATAACTCACAATTCGAATTAACACTTAGAAAATAAATTGAAATTTAAGCCGGGGTGCCGTATAGGCTCGTGTTCTGAAACACTTGTAAAATTTAAATGAATTGAAAAATTCAAATAAATAGAAACCGGGGTGCCGTATAGGCTCGGGTGTTCTGAAACACTTGTAAAATATAAATGAACTGAAAAATTCAAATAAATAAAAGTCGGGGTGCCGTATAGGCTCGGGTGTTCTGAAACACTTGTAAAATTTTAAATGAACTGAAAAATTCAAATAAATAGAAACCGGGGTGCCGTATAGGCTCGGGTGTTCTGAAACACTTGTAAAATTTAAATGAACTGAAAAATTCAAATAAATAAAAGCCGGGGTGCCGTATAGGCTCGGGTGTTCTGAAACACTTGTAAAATTTTAAATGAACTGAAAAATTCAAATAAATATAAGCCGGGGTGCCGTATAGGCTCGGGTGTTCTGAAACACTTGTAAAATTTAAACGAACTGAGATACTCCGGAATTAATCAACAATTTCATTTATAAAGCCTTCAGGCATATTTACACCATATTCTTATTTACATCAAAACGCAAAGGTCGGGCCCTATTGATAGTACCTCCTTAGATTATTGGCGTTCCAAGGCCGATCCAACGGGACGTTGTTGGGAAGGCGACCCAACAGGTAGGCCCCATTTCCCGCCGCGCCGAGGATTCGATAGAGACCTTCCCAATTGGAGCCTAATTTTCCGTCGGACTGTACTCTTGTGTTGTTGTTCACTTTTCGTAGTACGAGGTCTTCGTCTTGGAAACACCTGGCGTTCACTCTTTTGTTATAGGAACGTCCCAGTTCGTTCTTATATTCGGCGTTACGGATGGCCGCAACCTCCATTCGTTCTTCAGCATATTCGAGCTCGAGCCCCATCATCTTTTCGTTCAATCCGTTCTCCACCATGTCGGTTCTAAGAGAGGGGAGTCCGATCTCTAACGGGATGATAGCTTCCATCCCGTAGGTGAGGCTATAGGGCGTCTGTTGGGTGCCCCGCCTCCTAGTTGTTCGGTACGCCCATAGGACGTGCTGTAGCTCTTCAGACCATCGTCCTTTGGACTCGTCCAGCCTCTTTTTGATCCCATCGAACACTGTTTTGTTCGACACCTCTGCTTGTCCGTTACACTGGGGGTACGACGGCGTCGAGTAATAGCTTCTGATGTGATATTTGGCGTACATCGCTTTCAGTTTGGCCCCGGTAACCTGGCCCCCGTTGTCTGCGACTATCGAGTACGGGATTCCAAACCTTGTGATCACATCTCTCCAGAGGAACCTGATCACCTCGGCCTCCGTTATCTTTCCTAATGCCACGGCTTCTACCCACTTTGAGAAGTAGTCGGTGACCATGAGGAGGAACCTTTTGCCCCCCGGGGCCTGAGGGAATGGCCCGACGATATCCATGCCCCATTGTGCGAAGGGCCAAGGCGAGGTCACACTGCTCATTTTTTGGGCCGGAGCTCGAGGGATGGGCGCGTATTTCTGACACTTCTCACACCTGAGCACGAATACTTTGGCATCCTTTTGCATGAGGGGCCACCAATATCCGTGGGTTAGGGCTCGATTGGTCAGCGACCTGCCCCCGGTGTGGCTTCCACACGTTCCTTCGTGTATCTCCTCCATGACCTTTACTACCATATCAGGATGGACACAGAGGAGATAGGGCCCGGAGAACGATCTCTTATAAAGTTTATCGTTGGGAGCTAGCCAGAACCCAAGTGTCTTTCTTTTTAATTTTTCAGCCTCCTTCCTATCGTCAGGAAGATCGCCGGAGCGATGGTATTCGATTATGGGGTCCATCCAGCTCAGCTCCGGAGGGAGGTCGGTCACCATGTTAACTCTTGCCCTAGCCTCGATGCTAGGAGAAGGGACGTACTCTATGGTGATGACTCTTTCTTTTCCGTCACTCATGGCCGAGGCTAGGGTTGCCAATGCGTCGGCATGGGTGTTCTCATTCCTGTTGATGTTGACGATTTCTCGAGATTCGAAGCTTTGGAGGATTCCGGAAGCGATGGCTACGTAACTTGCCATTCTCTCGTCCTTTGTCTAGAATTCACCACTAATCTGGCTGCTGACTAACTGAGAGTCAGTATGCACCAGTATTTTCTTGACTCCGAGGCTTCGGGCCATTTTCAAGCCGGCGATCACGGCCTCGTACTCTGTCTCGTTATTGGTGGCTCGGAAGCCAAGCTGGATTGACTTCTCGATCACATCACCTAGAGGGGATCGGAGTACCACGCCGAGGCCGGATCCTTTTTTATTGGCTGCCCCGTCTGTATGCAGGGTCCATGCTTCTTGGTTACACTCCTTGATGCCTGGGGATGTAGTTGTTCCGGTGAATTCTGCCACAAAGTCAGCCAGGGCCTGCCCTTTGACGGACGTTCGTGGCTCGTACCGGATGTCGTATGCGTTCAGGTGGCAAGCCCACTTCGTCATACATCGAGACAGATCCCCCTTCTGGAGTATTTCCCGGACGGGCTGATCCGTATATACCACGATACTATGTGCCGAGAAGTAATGGGCTAGCTTTCGCGAGGCCATCACGAGGGCTAGGACGAGCTTTTCTAGGGGCATATACCTAGCCTCGGCTTCAAGGAGGGTCTTGCTTACGTAATAGATTGACCTTTGCTCCCTGACGAGATCTTTAATGAGGACGGCACTGACTGCTATCTCGGACACGGAGAGGTACAGAGCAAAGACATCGTCGGTGTCCGGCTTGGTCAGTAGAGGTGCGCTTTCGAGGTAGTTTGCGAGCTCTGCGAACGCACCCCGGCACTCGTCGTTCCATTCGAACTTCTTCTGGGCCTTTAGGGCCGTGAAGAACGGCTTGCACCTGTCCCCGAACCGTGCAATAAACCGGTTGAGGGCAGCAGCCATCCCAGCTAACTTTTGTATGTCTTTTCTCTTTTCTGGGGTCCTTAAATTCTTCAAGGAAGAGATTTGGTCAGGGTTTGCCTCTATACCGCGGTGTGTCACCATGAATCCGAGGAACTTGCCGGCTCCGACCCCAAAGGCGCATTTGGCAGCGTTCAGCTTGAGGTCGTGACTTCGGATTGTTTCGAAAACCTCTCGTAGATCGGAGAGGTGGTCCTTCTCCTGGGCGCTCTTCACCACCATGTCGTCAATATAGACCTCCATGGTCCGGCCTATATAATCTTGGAGAATATCTTGGTGACCATCCTCTGATACGTTGCCCCGGCGTTCTTGAGCCCGAAGGGCATTACCTTGTAACAGTAATTTCCCCTTGGAGTTATGAAGACAGTTTTCTCTTGATCAGCCTCCGACATGGGTATTTGGTGATAGCCGGAGCAGGCATCAAGGAAGCTCATTCTGGCGGCTCCGGCCGTGGAGTCTACTATCTGATCAATTTTAGGCAAGGGGAAATGATCCTTTGGACAGGCCCGGTTAAGACCTGTGTAATCGATGCACACACGCAACTTTCCGTTCTTTTTGGGGACCACTACGGGGTTAGCGAGCCATCTAGGATAATAAACTTCTCTGATGGCTTCGGCCATCAGAAGTTTTTGTACCTCCTCATTGATGGCGTCTGCATGTTCTGGACTGACACGGCGCCCCTTTTGCATCACAGGCTTCGCGTCTGGGTTGACGTTTAATTTATGGCAGGCAAGGTCGGGGCTAACACCGGGAATCTCGCTAGGGGAGCACGCAAAAATGTCGAGGTAATGGAGCAGGAGCGCAACGAGTTCGGATACCTCAGGCTCACTTAGCTTCACGCCCACCATAAAAAAGTGGTCCTCATCGTACCCGGGGATCTGGATCTTCAGTAAGCCCCCTTCTACCTTCTCTTCGGCTTCCGGTCCCATCTTCTTGTTCAGTTCCCTTAGCAGCTTGGGATCCTCAACTTCTATGTTCATGGCACTCGGGACCGGAACCGGTTTGTTGCCGGAGTACACGGCCATGGCACAGCTTCTTGAGACCTTTTGGTTTCCCGATATAGTCTCAACTCCAGTCATAGTTGGGTACTTGACCTTTTGGTGCAGAGTGGAGGAGACGCCTTCTATTTCATACAGCCACGCGCGCCCTAGTATGACGTTGTAAACGGAGGGGACGTCCACCACCGTGAACTCCATGCTCATAACCTTGGTTCCTGTTTTAACAGGCAAGGTTATGTTCTCCCTGGGCTGAACAGCCTCAGAGTTGAATCCGTACAGAGGAGGGGCGTTGGTATCTAGCTGCGTGTCCGTTAGCCCCATCTTTTGGAAGAGGTCTCCAAAGATTATATTTACGGACGCCCCTTGGTCAACAAGGATCCGGCCCACCGCGCAATGGCCAACTTGAGCAGTGATAACAAGGGCATCGTTGTGGGGCAGGTCCACCCCCACCAAATCGAAGTCGGTGAAGCTTAGATCAGGCTTGGCATTGTGCTTATATTTCTTTCGGGGGTTCGGGCTTTCTGCGAGGCAGACTTGCTGCTTCATCACAGCCTCACGCACCTCCGTCCTCTCAACTCCGCTAGGGTTGGGTTTCTTTGGTCCAGAGTGTATAACCTGACAGGTCATCATGGGTGGGGGGAGGTCCAGTTGCCTTTCTTCTGCCCCTTCTCGGCTTCGATCGACGTCCCTTCGTGTCTTGACGTATTTATCCATCAAGCCGTCTCGGACCCATCCTTCTAGCCTTGCCTTTAGACCATGACACTCATTGGTATAGTGGCCGCGGCCTCTGTGATAGTCACAGAATTTGTCATTGGGCCCTCGGGCCGGCTCGTTCCTGAGCGGGGGGGGGGGGCAGGAGAAGAAAGGCTCGTTCTCTATCTCAAAGAGCAGGTCGGTCAGTGGAAGGCGAAATGTGGTGGAGTAGGCATTTCCCGGGCTTGAAGGGCCAGCCCGACGGGGCTCCTCTCTTCTACGCTTAGGGGCCGGTTGCGGGCTCTCCACCGTACGAGGTCTCCCCAACCTTTCCGCTATGGGGCGATCTCGCCGGGTGCTCCTTGAGACGGCTCCTCCCCGAGGCTGTTTGATGCTTGCGACTGAACGCGTTGCCCCAGCAGATCTCATGTCTTTCTCAATATCGACATGCTGTTTTATCAGTGATCGGAGCTGAGAAACTGTGCCAGGAGGGGTTGCTATCATTTCGTTGCGAATCTTGCTCCCGACGTCATGTTCTGCCTGAAAGCAGCTATAGCAGTAGAATCGGGGCATTCGGCACACTCAGCGTGCTTCTGCTAGAACTGATTATCGTAACTCTCGAGGGTCTCTTTGGGTTGGGCCCTCACTTGGTATAGCTGCTCCGGTTGGGCAACCCTTTCCTTCAAGTTGATGAACCGGTGTGCAAAATCATAGGCCAGATCATCCCAACAGTGGATGGAGTTGGCAGGCAGAGACTGGAACCATTTACTTGCCAGCCTCCCCAGGCTGGCGGGGAAGCATTTACACATAAGCCGATCGAGGTGGGACCAGTGATTCATCTGGTATCGATAGTGCCGGAGGTGGGCTTCCGGGTCAGAATCTGCATTGAACACTTGGAAAACGGGGGCAGTAAAATTTCCGGGGGGCGCACTGTACTCTATCTCATCTGAGAACGGGGTACTGCGGGTGGAGGCAACGATTTTTAGCGTTGCCTCGTCTGCGACTTCGTCTTGGCCAGCACGACGACCACGCCTCCTCCTCCGGGGAGGCATTTCAGTCCACGCATGACTCGAAGCTAGCCGTGAATCATGACTATCACCTGGCCGACTGATTCGTGAGTGTACGCTTCGGTCGTTTATACGGCGCGAACTCCCCTCGTGGGAACGCCTTGACTCCTCTCCCCTAGCCGGCTCCTTAGGAACCTCTAGGGGGGGTCGTCTCGAGGGTCCCAACCGCGACATCACGCTTTTGGTGGGGATGCGAACGGGCTCTGGCAGCGCTTCGCCATGAGAGACGGGTCCGGGCTCAGATGCCATCATTGCGGCTATCAACGCCTTTTGAGCCGCCAAGGCAACGAGTTCCTTCTCATGGATCTCTAACATCATGCGAGTTAGCTCGTCGTGCGACCGGGGCGTCCCCTGAACCGCAGTGAGTGGAGTAGGCTGCCCCTCAGGCGCAGTTCCCGGCGTGCCAAAAGAGAGGGTCCTCGGCATTCCAAATACCGGGACATGCCATGGGGGTGGGCTCTCATACTGATCATTATCTGTCATTGTTCCTTGAAAACGGATTGTCGGAGCTAGCGCGCTATGTTTCCCACTGACGGCGCCAATTGGCGAGCCTGATTTCATTCCCAAGCTCGGCTTAATCAATTCGCGTCGGATCCGATCTTCCGAGGTGTCTGTCGTAGGCGGTATCTGCTTCGGTGACGAGACGCTCTTCGTGCCTGCACAAGAAACGAACAGGGGCCCGGGGTTGGTACCAGGTTTTCCCTCTCCAACGATCAAGTCAGTATCGGCGTGGACTGAAAGTAGGAATATAATTAAGGGTGAGGGATCGGGCCGGTTACTTATCGGGGTGTCAGGTGTCACAGGTAGTGTTCTGGGGATCCGGGTTGTTTTTACTTTATCTCTCCTCTCTGTCTTTTTTCTGTGTCCCCCCTACTAAGTAGAGTTAGAGGGGGTATTTATAGTATGATCAGAGGTGTATTAGCCCTTGGATCACTGTACTGTCAAGTGTTGATCCAACGGCGTTAGGTCATTTATGACTTTGACAAGAGTACTGTCCTTTTCCGGGGCCCACTGGAGATGGCCCGTGATTGGGCCACGTCGATGAAACACATGAAGGGTCCCCCAAGGGAGCAGCAACATTAATTGGGGAAGCGTACTTGATACGCTTCCTAGGCCGGCGTGGTCACAGACCGGTCCATCCAGATCCGGGGTGATACGTGGCCTATGATTGACAGACCCGGATAGCATGCTGTGGTGATGGTATTGCCCCGGACGAGGGGGTGTCGACATTCCCTGGCCAAGTATTGCTTTAAAATATTGTTGACCTTATTTTTATTCTTTCTTTACTTGCTAATATAAAATCTAAATAGATTATAGATATCTCTTTCCACCTAAAGCTCTAAGTTCTCATATTTATTGTAGCTACAGCTCAGATATGAAAAGTCCACAAACTTTTGAAGTTTGCTGAACAGGTCTATCTCAAAGTACTCTAATAATTAGGCTGTAAATGAGATGAGCTGTTTGTGAAATCGTTCGTTTTCGGCTCGGTTAATGTTCGGTTCATTTATAAATGAACAAGAATATAGTGCTCGTCTATTAAGTGAACTGAACATGAACATGGCTCTGTTCGGTTCGTCTAACCTCGTGTTCGTGTAACTATATATGAAGTTTGATAAAATAAAAAAATAGATCTGTTAATGATGTAACAAAAAATAATATCACTATACAATTAATAAACTTATTTATGCTATAATAATATAAATGACATGTTTGTATTATTTCAAACTTATTATGGTAGTTTATATCATCATCCTATCAATATAATAACCAATTTTATCGTTAAGTGTTCAACTCGTTAAAGTAATCAAACGTATGTAAAAAATAATTTATACAATATAAACTTAAAGTTATATGGATGTTAACTAGTTTATCATAGTTAACAATATAGTAATATATCATAAAATTAAAATATATTTTAAAAAGATAAATTTTTTTTTTCAATTATTGAATGTTTTGGAAGAAATTAGATGTTCACGAACAACTCGTGTTCGGCTCGTCAAATGTTCGGTTCATGTTCGTCAAATGCTCGTTCATATTTAAATAAACATGAACAATTGTTTTAGTTCATGAACTGAATATTAACAGAGCATTGCTCGGTTAGTTTCGTTTCATTTACAGCCCTACTAATATGCTTAATTATGTAACCTTCGAGAAACACGGGTTACATTGTAACCCAGTAACAACCAGAAATTAAAAAAAAATTCGAAACAACAACAAAGAATTTGATAGAAATAAGCTAGCATGACTTAAATAGAAAATTCTGAGACTAACTTGGCTTAAATATTTTGTTTTGTTTGAATTGTTGTGTATCACGAGTATAATTTTAATATAAGTTGGAGAGAGATGGATTATTTAGTTTTGAAGGAAATGAAATCATTCTGTTCTTTGTTTATCATTTTCGAATTGTTCATAGTCAGGTTTCTTGTTTTGGTGTTGAAGTTGTAGACAAGAGAAAATAGGCAAGTAACAATATCTTACTTTTATCTCTAGCAATGTTTCTAACACTACAAGACTAAAGCTTCGAGTTGCTATTCGGTAATTCTTACTTCTCAAAGGCATAAACAATCAGGTGCAATCGTGCTGAGTGATTTGAGTTTCATACTTAATTAATTTTTAATATAAACCAGAGAGAGATGAATTATTATTAATTAGATCATTTAGATTATGCAAATAGTTTGAGAATTAAATCTGAAGTAGCAGAGAAGATTAGCTTAATTCTGAGGTATCTTTAACCCTCGGCAGGGCCAGTCCAAAGTGTAACCAAGTTTCGTTCACTTTGATTCCTGCCCTATAAACTAGAAAAATCTGAAGTTTCAATGTTCAAGACAAGATTGACCTATTTACAGATACAAATGTCACAAAAAAGAAAAATAACCCAATGCAAAAAAACATATATACTAAAACTTAGACAGTACTGAGTAGCTAATGAGACTTGAACAAAGGTTCTAGCAAAATTTAAAGAGAACAAGGCACTACTACTTTTGAAATTAAAATTATGACTTTCTTAATTAGTTATTTTGAAACCAACCTTTCTCTTTTTAATAAATCTCATACCACTTTAGTTCTCTCCTTATTAGACTCGAATGCATAAGCCCAATGCCCTATATGCCTATGTATACTTGGAGAGAGGCGACCCAGACTCTAGATTCAGATCTAGACTTACAACGTTACAGCTTTCTCGTGAACAGGGGCGGAAGCAGAAAGTTTAAATGGGGGAGGCGGATATTCTATATGATTTTTTGTTCATACTCTATATGAGTTTTTTTCATACTATTTTCATAATCCCAAAAAGTTACGTTTTGGTTAATTTTTATCAAAATGGAGGGACTGCCTAGTTCATTCCATGCTCGTGAGTTAAGAGTATTTACAAGAGACCAAAACAAAAGATAAAAGAAGCATTCAGTGTGGTATTTGTGAAGTTCAACAGTTTATTGCTAGACAATTATATAAGTGTGGAAGAAATCAATCGTAGCTACAGCTAGTGTAAACTTTGTTATCAATAATCTACATTTTCATTAACAAAGACTTATGCTTTTAGCAGACTGTTACGATCTCGAGTCCAAGACATTACTCTTGTGGGCCTAAAGGATTTTGAACGTAGCATCAATGTTGTTCTTAATTTTTAAGATTAACTTTTAGGCCCACTTCACTTCACATCATCAACTTAAACTTTTTAAGCAAGAGAAGTGGCAACTTGGTGATTAGTGTATTTATTTGAAAATTAAAGAACTTGGGCAGGTGGTAGACAGTATCAACTGCTTGTTTGACATGGTGAATTGTTTAATTTTCTCTTGCTAAAACAGATGGTGCATGGAGACAGAGTATCTGACTCTGAGTTAGGGTTACTCTGCTTCCGTTGATCATTGGATCTGTTATTTTATCAATACAGTATTAATAAAATACAGATCTAATGGTTGAGAAAGCAGAGTAACCCTGACTCAGAGTCAGGTACTCTGCCTCTGATGGTGCATTCTTTTTTCACACTACCCGTAGTGCCGTCTCTAGCATTTTAGATATTCAAATCGAATTTTAAAAGGAGCCTTCAAATATTAGCATCACTTTAAAAATAATACTCATGCATTTCTTTCAAGAGCGCACATTCTGTTTAGAGTCAATATGTGTTTGAATTTTTGCATCATTATTTTATTTATTTTTACGTGATTAAAACTTTCACCAAAAATGATGGTATAAAACTTAAATGAAGTAAATTTTTTAAAAATGATGGTTTAAACCGAACATAGAACTGATTTGTTGATACGAGACAAAAATTAAATAAATAAATGAAAAGAAAATCACTACATATAACTTAAACTGAAATTATAATTTTGTTAGTATGTAATGATTAGATTATTCAATGCACAAATTTAGGAAAACCATTAAAAACTGGAAGACGGTAGAATTTTGTCTTCATGCTATGTAGTTCATGGGTGTTTGTAATGTATAACATTTTTTAAACTTAAAATTAATAGGAGTAATTATGAATTTTAATATATTATATAGAAAAATATGAAGCCCTTATAAATATTTGGAGGCCACAATTTTATACTTGTAAACTTAGGTATTAGAGCCGTTGTTGAATACCAGGATCATAAATCACGTATCTTTTTCATTCAAATCTTGGTATTGAAACTTGAAAGACGTTGGTAATATCTATTTGCTCCAAATACTAATCATTTACAGCTGTAACGGATGATAAATTTCTAATAGAATTGTCATTTTAACTACTAAACTAAATGTCAATGCATGGATAGACAATCTGGACAATGAGATCTGGTAATATTGGTTTTGAGTCTATCTAGTTCTTAAATGATAGGATTTGGATTAACTGGATTAATCATCAAGCCTATCAGAACCGAACTACAAGACCCGAATTTAGGGTTTATTTAGTTATATACAACCATGCATAGCTTATCGTAGTATTTAAGCGAACTTCCCCAACTGTGTTCTGATAGATTATTGTCAACACATGAATTCATGAACGTCTACTTTTCCAAGTTAGATTAAAGAAAATGAAAGGGATGTTGATGAATTTAATAACCCAGCATATCCAGTTTTAATCTTTACCAAGATAAAAAAAAAACTCCAAGAGGTGCATAATGTCTCTACCAAATATTAACCTACTCAACAAACTATACTATGACTTTTTCTTGACAATGACAATTAAATTAAGTACTTGATCTAATCATTCTGAACACATAAATCATAATTAGTATTGAGATAATATCCACATCATTGTAAAGGATTTTTAAAATAATAATAATATATCCTGTGATCCCATGGCAACAATGACCATGCTACACTTGTGTGTATTCAGATAGGAAATAAACTATAAAAGATTACGAAAAAAGCCAACGCGTTTAAGCGAGCCGAGTCTAAATCTTTTACAATTGGACGTCTACATTCATGAACTTCCCCAACTGTGTTCTGATAGATTATTTTTTCCTAAACTGGGGACCTCCGTCAATTTAATTGGACGTAAGTTAAGTTAAATTACATTTCAGTCCTAAATTTTATAAAACATATGAATTTAACCCGAAAAATTTATAATTTTACATTTTTAACCCGAAATTTTTTATTTATTTTAAAAAAAATTAATTTTTTAGACAAAATTAACTTTAAAAAAAACAAAAGAAGTTTTTTTTAAAAAATATTAACTTTTTTAAAAAAATATTTTTATAAAAAAAGTCAAATATTTTTTTAAAAAAAGGCGGCACTTTTTGAAGTGCATTTTTTTTATAAATATTTAACTTTTTCTCTAATTTTTTTTTAAAAGTTAATACTTTTTAAAAAAGTTCCTTTTTAAAAAAAAGCAACTTCGTTTGTTTTATTTTAAAGTTAATTTTTTCAAAAGAAGTAATTTTTTTAGTTTTTTCAAAAAAGTCATTTTTTTTAAAAGTTGATTTTTTCAAAAATAAGTTAGTTTTTTTTTATAAAAAAAATCGGGTTAAAAATGTAAAATTATAAATTTTTTAGGTTAAATTCATATGTTTTATAAAATTTGGGACTGAAATGTAATTTAACTTAACTTCCGTCGAATTAAATTGACGGATGTCCCCAGTTTATGAAAAAATATATAGTTTAGTGTCTCAATTGTTAATTCAGTAGTTTGATCCCCATTTTATTAATGTAAGTCAGTTGAGATAACTAAATCAATTGTTTCCCAAGTATAAAGTGAAAGGGGTACAATTTGGGTTAATGTGTCTAGTTAAATACACCATATTGAGGTAGTATATACATGTAATGACAAATAATATTAAAAGTTCAATTAATTAGACAACATTTGAAAATAACATGACATTGTTTGACAGAAGTGAAAGAAACAATGTGAAGTTGCTACATGTTTCCCATTTCCAGATAACCAATCTACTCTTTTTTTATAAGAAAAACAACAAATCTTTTGTTTCCCATTCCTAAGACTGGTTAAGAACGCAACAAAACAGCGACATAAGAGTCATGGCATTCTGTTGTGGGAGTGATTCAGGCAAAAAAAAATTCCGGTAAGTATTATCTCCATCACCCTATAAATTAACAAATTTAGACATTATGTCATTAAAAAGAGAAATATAAATTAATGCTCTTTGTTTAAGCACCTAATTAAAGATTAAGCTTTGTAAAGTGCATGATAACTGTAGTGATAGACATCAAAACAAGGAAGCGATTGTACTACAGCTAATTCGTCGCATCAGGCGGTTGAATATAGCATATAAGAGGGTATGCGTGGTCATTAAAACCTTTTCTGGCGGTTGAGGCAAGACAATTAAATTTCCTTTTCCAGAACGTCTCCAAAATATAAGCCGGTAATGAAAGGCGGTTCATAACAGACTCCAGTGACAGCATAGGAAATTTCTCTTTAGCGAACAGAAACATAATTAATTTAAGCTTTGTGGGCAGTTATTTGCTATTTCTTTAAACTATATAATATTTGTAAAGACTCAGTATTATAGCTTCAAAATTTTCTGAAAAAGTCATTCCAACAAACATTGACTTAACAATTTGTTGATAAAATAGATGTGTTCACACATCAAGTTGGTAATTATAAATTTATAATGAAGTAATAATTTTAGCAGGATTAAGTCAAGTATTTCTAAGGAGGAAGAAGGCAAGTTCCTTGAATGAACGCACCTTTCCGATGACCTATTCTTCTCTTTTCTATGCCTATAAAAGAAGCTCCCACACTTCACATTTTTCATCAACTCATCTATCCTTAAGCTTTTAGCTGATTTAGTTCACAGAAGTAGAGTATATTTAATCTTGTCCAAGCACATCGATAGACTGTAAAATAAATAGTACACTTAAAAGTTTTTGTACAAGCCAGAGTTACAATGGTGAAGCTTTTTGTGGTGATGATGATAATGGTTGTGGCATTTGTATCTAGCCAGGTTTCGGCAGACCCTGATATGCTTCAAGATGTATGCGTGGCTGACCTTGCTTCTGGTATATTTACACTCTATTTATAACTAGGATTCTCTAAATTTTGATCTGTAGAAATAACCAATATTATTATGACACAGTGAGGCCATTTTGGGTTGATTTTCAAGAGCATAGCTCGGATTAAATGAATATAGAAAAAGAATTACTTTCTAGGTGATACTTCTTGTGACTTCAGAAATTAAAGTATCTACCAGAGCAAAAAGAAATTCCATGATATAACAAATTATATTATGTTTTAGCCTAAACAGTGGATATTAATTTAAGCCTTTGACTCTTCATGAACACGCTGTTGTCATAACAACTCCTTACCAAATCAATCTATGTTATGCACAGTAAAGGGATTAATAGGGAAGTTTTAATTAGTGATTTTATTTATTCTTTTTAACATGGAAGAATGAGGGAATGAACTAGGTGCACACAGTCTTGAGACTGCTATTCCCCTCTTATTTTGGTAAAAATTGACCGAGAAGTAAAGTTATTCTATTTAGTTTGATTAAAATTTGTAAAAACTTATGTTTCAGCCCCTTCCATTCGGACTTCCTGATTCCGTAACTTCAAGATTAGTCCTAAAGTTTTTTCCAATTTTGTTCATACAGCTGTAAAGATGAATGGTTTCCCTTGCAAGACAGCTTTCACTGCATGGGATTTTTTCTCGGCCAGTCTAGCTAAGCCTGGTAACACTAACAATCTACAGGGCTCAATCGTGACACCAACAAATGTGAACCAAATCCCTGGACTCAACACCTTAGGTGTCTCCATGGCCCGCATTGACTACGCCCCAGGGGGACAGAACCCTCCTCATACTCACCCACGCGCCACAGAAATCGTTTTTGTCCTTTATGGAAAACTTGATGTTGGGTTCATAACCACCGCCAACGTACTTGTTACCAAAACCATCAAGGCGGGTGAAGTTTTTGTTTTTCCTAAAGGTTTGGTTCACTTCCAGAAGAACAACAAAAATTATCCTGCAGCTGTTATTGCCGCCTTTAATAGCCAGCTTCAAGGAACACAATCTATTGCTGTAACGTTATTTGCTTCAAACCCTGCAGTGCCAAGCCCTGTGTTGGCGCAGGCATTCCAGATTACCGTCCCAGAAGTTGATGCTATCAAGATGAAGCTTGCTTAAAATAATAGAATGAAATTTATACAATATGAATTATACAAGTTTATGTTGTGTTGAATATTTGATTATGTGGGAATTTATTAATCGGCTCGGCTAACAAGTGCCCCCGGGACATTGTTTAAGTCTTATCTATAAGTTAATGAATATTTGTTATTTCTGGTTAGTATCTGTTAGAATTTAAATTGACTTGTTAAAGTTACTTAATTTGTTGTCGTATTGGATTATACCAAAATACTTGTGTGTTAAAAAAATGTAATTATCCTTCCAAACTATGAGTGATTTACTTTTAAGAATATATTATCTTATGAAAATATTTATTCTATTCCTTAAAATTTGCTAAATAAAATCTTTTCTTATTCTATCTTATACGAATGATTAGTTATTGATTTGCTGAGTATAAGTTTGTGCTGGAATTATGTGAATTATAGACAAGATATCTTGAAAATTGGAAGGAGTTTATCTTCTAAAAGAAAGCCAAATAAAACTCCTTGTTACAAGCTAAGTCAGCCAAATTTCTAAGAAGATTTGGAGTCAAAATAGGCATGAGGTCCTAACAATACTTATCTCTAATTATCTTGTAAATATGGCGATCAAATCTTCATTCAATGGGCAGCGAGATTCTTGAAGATAATTGAAGACCGAAGATAGTTGTTCACTTATAAATAAAGTGTTAGTTATATATGTAAAGTACGTCTTCTAAACTTATAAAGAACTTATCTTAGAGAGAATACACGTAGGCTAAAAAATACGAGAGTAACAATGACGGGATGTTATTGTTTATAAGTGATAGCTATTTAGTAATAGCAATATAGTGATAGGCAGAAAATCAAGAGGGAGTCTGTGAGTTTTCATAAGTCTTAAGTCCTATATTGTAAGCTTGAAATAGTATCATAAATCTGGGTGAGTGCCTCAGAGACGTAGCCCAAAGTTCTGGGTGAACTCTGTTTAAAAACGTGCGTGTGAATTTACTTTTAAGTACGTTTTTATTCTGAGTTATATCCATATTTAAAGTTCGGTTAGAACTGTGGTTGCAACTGCAGTTATAACCACAGTTCTAACTGAACAGGGTAACAGCAACCAGAACAGCGAAGTCGGAATTTCAATTGGTATCAGAGCTTCACACCAGACCCTACTTGGTGTGGATCCTGCGTTCTGATCAATATGGACATGATGAGGGAATGAAACACTAGCAACAGACCACCACTACTTGAAGGAGGTGGAAACTATGGGGTATGAAAAATTCGGATGAAGTCACACATCAGACGACAAGATGAGCTGGCTTGGAAATCGATTCTAAATAGATGGGAGGTCCCTATGGTATCTGATGGTGATGGAGAATTGGTACTAGTACCTGAAGAAAGTTGGAGTGAAGATGAAAACCGACTTACAAGAGCAAATTCCATAGCCATCGATCTAATCTTTGCTGGAGTCACATTAAGCGTCTTCAGGTATATCTCTCACTATGAAATAGCTAGAGAAACTTGGGATATTTTAAGAGTCACTTTTGAAGGAACCGCTAAAGTTAAGGCCTATAAACTTCAACAATTACAAACTAAATTTGAGAATCCTAAGATGAAAGAAGATGAAACTATTGAAAAGTTTAATGGTAGAATTTGTGAAGTGGCTCATGATGCTTTAGTCTTAGGAAAAAGATATAGCGAAACAAAACTGGTTAAAAAGGCTCTTAGATCTCTTCCTGATAGGTTTGAAATGAAAGTAACTACTATTGAAGAATCAACTGATCTTGAAAGCTTAAAACTTGAGGAATTAATGGGAAACCTTATGTCTCATGAACAAAAATTTCAAAAACCTAAGAAAATTGAACAAGGTGTAGCTTTTCAAGCCAAGAAAACTAAAACTCTTATTTTTGATGACAGTAACGATGAAGAACAATTAGCCTTATTTGCTAAGAAAATATACAAGAAATTTAAAAATAAGAAAGCTTTTGAAACTGGAAACTCTAAATCGTATGTCAAAAAGGAAACTCAGTCTGATAATTATGAGAATAAAATGCATGAAAAATGGGGATCTAAGGAGAAAGAGTTTAAAAACAAAATTAGTAATATCCAATGTAGAGAATGTAGAGGATTTGGTCATATACAAGCTGAAGGCGCTAATACTTTGAAAAAGAACAAATCTGCTCTAACGGCTACTCACAATGATAACCCTAATTCTGATGATGAGGATAGTCATAGTTACTTTTCTACAGAAAACGCTTTTATGGTTAAAATCGATAGTGATAATCAGTCAGTTACAACCACAGTTAGAACTGAACTTGAAACCGACTCTGAAAGTAATGAAGAAGAAGTTTCTAAAGAACAAATTGAAAAGCAATATATCTGTTTATATAAAAAGTACAAGGCTCTCAGTAAAAAGTCTCTCTCTATAAATAAACTGAATGAGGATTTAACTAATCAAGTAAAAGATCTTAATGAAAAAGTTTCTAGGAAACAACTTGAGTTAAATGAGACCAAAAGAAAGATAAAACTGTTAAACGCCTCTGCCACTGAAAAACTTGATGAATGCTATCCTACTCTAGGGCCTCAAAAGATAATAGTGGATTAGGTTATACTGGTTTCGAAGAAAAAGGGAAAACTGTTTTTGTTAAATCTTTAAAAATACCCAAACTGAATAGAGTTAAACGTAAAGTTACAACCACGGTTGTAACCAGTCAGAGCAGGAGCTGTAAAAGTAGCTTTACTAATAACAAGTCTGTTTTCAAAAATTGTAATTTTTGCAATAATTCAGATCACTTTGAAAGAGAATGTTATTTGAAATTACACAAAAATTCTATTGCCCATGATATCCCTGCTAAATTGAGTCTTAATCAAAAATTCAAATGGATTTGGGTACCTAAAAGGAAAAATGACAAGGCTCAATGTATCTCTGCATCTATTACTGCTTTAAAAGTTACATCATTTAATGACTGGTATTTTGATAGTGGTTGTTCTAGACACATGACAGGTAATGCAGAACTTCTCAAAGATATTTGTAAAGCTCCAGGTAAAACTGTTAATTTTGGTAGTGGAGATACAGGTAAAATAATTGGCAAAAGAATATTGAACATACCTGGATTGCCTGAACTTAATGATGTATTTCTTGTCGATGGGTTAAAAACTAATTTATTCAGTATAAGTCAATTGTGTGATAATAATCTGCATGTTAGTTTTAATATAGAAAAATGCCTTATTACTGATAAAAATGGTAACTTGATTATGATCGGTGTTAGATCTGCTGATAGTTGTTATATTTATGATGAATCGAACACTGAATCTACAAAAAATACTTGCAATCAAGTTGTCACTGATAATATTGAAATTTGGTACAAGAAATTAGGGCATGTGAATTACAAAGCTCTAAATAAATTAGTCAATATGGATCTTGTTAGAGATATTCCTAAGCTGAGCTTTAAAAATAATGTTACTTGTGGTGATTGTGCTAAAGGAAAACATACTAACAGTGTTCACAAAGGTACTAATCAAATTTATACCAAACAAGTACTTGAATTGCTTCATATTGATCTTATGGGCCCAATACAAACTGAAAGCATAGGCGGTAAAAGATATATTCTTGTTGTTGTTAATGATTTTTCTAGATTTACATGGGTTGCTTTTTTAAGGGAAAAATCAGATGCTTTTAAAGCTTTTCGAGAATTGTGTAAAAAACTTCAAATAGAGAAAGACTCTACAATTGGTAAAATTATGAGGATAAGAAGTGACCATGGTACTGAATTTGAAAATAGTAAGTTTAAAGATTTCTGTGATACTCTTGGTATAAGACATGAATTTTCTGCTCCTAAAACTCCACAACAAAACGGTGTAGTAGAAAAAAAGAATAGAACTATTCAAGAGATGGCTAGAGTCATGTTAAATTCTAAGAAATTAGCTAAAAGATTATGGGCTGAAGCCATTAGTGAAGCCATTAGTACTGCATGCTATATTGTGAATAGGGTCTATCTAACAAAAGGAACCAATAAGACTCCCTATGAAATCTGGAAAGGTAGAAAACCTAGTGTTAAATATTTTTATGTGTTTGGTTGTGTTTGCTATATTCTAAAAGATAGAGAACACCTTGGGAAATTTGATGCTAAAAGTGATGAAGGAATATTTCTTGGTTATGCTCAAAGCTGTAGAGCTTTTCAAGTCTTTAATTTAAGAACAAACACTGTTATGGAGTCATATAATGTTGTGTTTGATAAATCTAAGAATATCTCTGAGATCACAGGTGATGAAGATGAGCGTTGGAACATGGAACAAACAGGAGAGAAAAGCAAGGATAAGATTCCAGACATGGTTACAAGTCCAGTTACAACCACAGTTGTAACCGAGAGTGAAGAGGCAGCAGAAACTGATCAAAACGCTGCAGTTCAACCTGAAAGGAGAACTCGGTATGTAAGAACACAAATAAATCACTCTCTGAATGATATCATAGGTGATGTCAATGAAGGTATGAAAACTAGACACAAAAATTTTGATGTGGTTAATTTTGCTTGTTAGATCTCTCAAATTGAACCCAAAAACATTAAAAAAAGCTTTAAATAATAGTGAATGGATCTTAGCTATGCAAGAAGAACTTTCACAATTTGAACGAAATGATGTTTGGACTTTGGTGCCTAGGCCTACTAATAAAAATATTATAGGAACAAAGTGGGTTTTTAAAAACAAAAGGAATGAAGATGGAATAATTGTGAGAAATAAAGCTAGGTTGGTAGCTCAGGGTTATACACAAATTGAGGGAATTGACTTTGATGAAACCTTTGCTTGTGTAGCTAGAATTGAGTCTATTATGTTGAACTTAGAGTTCAATAATAGATTTTGATTATAACTTTGATTATGTTTTGAATGATTTTACGATTTCTATATTTCGATGATATAATGCTTGTCTTTTCCAAAAGAATAAAATGTAAATTTCAAAACGCCAAAAAGATAGAGCACAGAAAAACGAAGCCACAGGTTCAAGCGGAACCAAAATCGGAGCTAAAATGAAGGAGTTATGAGCTTTCGAAGGTTTACGAGACCAGAAGAAAAACGACCGATCGACTGGACAAAAACGACCGATCGTTTTTGGTCCAAATTCTTCCAGAGAGATCGTTATAAAAACGATCGATCGAAACTCAGAAACGACCGATCGTTCTCTGAATAACGACCGATCGTCTGCAGAAAAACGACCGATCTTTTTCTGCAGATTTCGAAAACAGCTTTTCAGCTTATTCTGGAAAGTTGCTTAAAACCTGTGGGAAAAACTGCCAACCACTACCAACGGTCATATACAGAAAAACAGACTTTGGTGACCATATAAACCACCTCAATTCACTTCCCAAAGTCATCAATTTCATCTATTCTTAACCTATCATCATCCTTCAACCTCTATATATACAAAACCCAAAAATCACCATTTTGGTGAAATAATTCGAAAAAGAGGAAAATTGAAGAAAAAGCAATTCGAGCTCAACCAAAGATAAAATATCATCAAAACCACAAATTAGCTTATTTAGAAGCAATCAAATTGTGGGTGTTGTTTCAATTTTCAATAAATTGTAAAGAGTGTTTTTATAAACTCATTTGTGAGCGAGTGATCGGCTAGAGGCTTTGTAAGCAATTGAAGCTTAAAAGCTCTAGGTCTTTTCATTCGGGATACTCATAGAGTGAGGGGGAGCTTAATCGGTCGATTAGCTCGTTAGGATTGTAATATCCGGAAAAAGATTTTTTAGTGAAATACTCGGTAGTACCGAGGAGAGGACGTAGGCCGTTTGCCGAACCTCTATAAATCACAGTGTCAATTTCTTCCTTAACTTTTACTTTTCGCAACTTATATTATTGTTTAAATTCTTGCTTGCGTTTGGATTGTTTTAACGATTATTAACGCTTAAGCTTAGAATTGCGAAAGTTGGGTTGTTTAGTTGCACTTCGATTTTAATTAGGCGAAAAACGCTAAAAACCTTATTCACCCCCCCCCCCCTCTAAGGTTTAGCCGCACCGGGGCCAACATATTAGAATGCTACTCTCTCTTGCATGTCTGTATGATTTTAAATTGTTTCAACTTGACATTAAGAGTGCTTTTCTGAATAGTGTGATTAATGAAGAAGTTTATGTTTGTCAACCTAAGGGATTTGAAGACCCAAATTTTCCTGAATATGTTTATTTTTTGAAAAAGGTCTTGTATGGATTGAAACAAGCTCCTAGATTAAGAAAGGATTTAATAGATGGGGAGTTGACAAAACTTTATTTACTAAGAAAACTCTAAAAGATATAATTATAGATCCGATTTATGTCGATGATATTGTATTTGGATCTACCTCTGAACTTAAAATTACTGAGTTTATAACTGATATGAAAAATGAGTTTGAAATGAGTGGTGGAGGAGAATTAACTTACTTTTTAGGACTTCAAGTTAAACAGAATGAAAATAGTATTTTTCTTTGTCAAAGTAAGTATGGTGAGAATCTGGTTAAGAAGTTTGGTTTGTTTGATGCTAAGGAAAAGAGAACGCCAATGAGTACTACTTTGAAATTAAGCAAAAATGATAAAAGCAAATATGTGTGCCCCACATTATATAGATCTATGATTGGTAGCTTACTTTATTTGACTGCTAGTAGGCCTAATATATGCTTATGCGTTGGAATTTGTGCTAGATATCAGACTAATCCTCTTGAAACTCACTTGTTAGCTGTTAAAAGAATTATTAAATATATCAAATGGATAATTAATTTGGGTTTGTGGTATACTAAAGACACCAATAAGTTTCTAGTGGGAAATTGTGACCCTGATTGGGCTGAAAATATTGATGATAGAAAAAGTACATCCGGGGGGTGTTTTTACTTTGGTAACAATCTGGTTTCTTGGTTTAGTAAAAAACAAAACTGTATTTCTTTATCAACTGCTGAAGCAGAATATATCGTTGCAGAAAGTGGATGTACCCAACTTTTATGGATGAGACAAATGTTTTGCGATTATAATATAAAACAAGAAATTCTAACTATTTTTTGTGATAATAAGAGCGCTATAAATTTAGCTTATAATCCTGTTCAACATTCCAGAACTAAGCACGTTGATTTAAGACATCATTTTATTAGATAATTGGTTGAAGAAAAGAGTTTGATTCTACAACGTGTCTCTACTGAAAGGCAATTAGCAGATATTTTTACAAAACCTCTTGATACTAATAAATTTAAAAATTTGAGAAGTGACATTGGGGTATGACCTTATGAATTTAATTGATTATATTTGCATTTTATGCAGATTTGTGAGGAACATGAGTATTGTTTATGGGATCAAGAGTAATTCTTATTGAGTTTAAAAATATTTTTATGTTGAAAAAGCCGCTGGTTAATGACCATAAAAGATGTGAACTAAGTGCAAAAGAAAAATTTGAATCTGAAAACTCTTTCGAATGCACTAAGTGCTAGTACACAAAAAGTAAAATGGTTATAAGTGTGGTTGCAACTACAGTTGTAACCTAAGTCTTTTTATCAGACCTGGTCTAAGTGCGTCAGTGGTGTTCACTCAATGTCCTAACCAATATTTTGGAATAGACCTTTTATGGATCATGTATCATTGTGATATTCTTAGTATACCCAGCTATTTTTAATGGGAGTCCATAACACACGCTATTGATTATACTCTATGAGTAATATTGTTTCCAAGTTCTCTTAAAACTTATTGATCTTACCTTTTTGAGTTATTAAAAAGTATTTGTGTAGAGTAAAGGTAATTTTTTTTCTCAATGTTAAGTGTCTCGGTGCATAAAATTACTCTGTGGATCTTCACAATAAGCATATTTGTAAAAATAAATTATTATTTTCTGTTTTTTGGCAATCTATATATATATTCTCTGCTACTTTTAATTGACACATGTTTAATCTGCTATATTTCTTCAGCTTTATGAAAACCAAAAATTTCGATCAGCATTGTTTAAAATTGGAATGTTTCATTGGTTTATTTGGTATAATTCTATGTCTATTAATATGATTGATAAAATTTTCAAAGATTCATATCTTGCTAAAAATTCTGTTTTAAAATAATAATAATATATCCTGTGATCCCATGGCAACAATGACCATGCTATACTTGTGTGTATTCAGATAGGAAATAAACTATAAAAGATTACGAAAAAAGCCAACGCGTTTAAACGAATGAGTGTACATTTGTAAATTTGAAATTTTCATCACAAGAACTATATAGGGGAAAAAATTGGTTTATTTACCTTAACTATCGTACATTAATAAAATGGGAATCAAACTAATGACAATAACAATTGAGGCACTTAACTATATATTTTTTCCTAAACTGGGGACCTCCGTCAATTTAATTGGACGGAAATTAAGTTAAATTACATTTCAGTCCCAAATTTTATAAAACATATGAATTTAACCCGAAAAATTTATAATTTTACATTTTTAACCCGAAATTTTTTATTTATTTTAAAAAAATTAACTTATTTTTGAAAAAATCAACTTTTAAAAAAAAGGACTTTTCTTAAAAAAATTTCTTTTTTAGAAAAAATTAACTTCAAAAAAAAAACAAAAGAAGTTTTTTTTTTAAAAGGAACTTTTTTAAAAAATATTAACTTTTAAAAAAAATATTTTTATAAAAAAAGTTAATATCTTTTTAAAAAAAAGGAGGCACTTTTTGAAGTGCATTTTTTTATAAATATTTAACTTTTTTACTAATTTTTTTTTAAAAGTTAATACTTTTCAAAAAAGTTCCTTTTTAAAAAAAAGCAACTTCGTTTGTTTTATTTTAAAGTTAATTTTTTCAAAAGAAGTAATTTTTTTCAAAAAAAAAGTTAGTTTTTTCAAAAAAGTCATTTTTTTTAAAAGTTGGTTTTTTCAAAAATAAGATAGATATTTAAAAATAAAATAAAATTCGGGTTAAAAATGTAAAATTATAAATTTTTCAGGTTCAATTCATATGTTTTATAAAATTTGGGACTGAAATGTAATTTAACTTAACTTCCGTCCAATTAAATTGACGGATGTCCCCAATTTATGAAAAAATATATAGTTCAGTGTCTCAATTGTTAATGTCAGTAGTTTGATGATAACTAAATCAATTTTTTCCCGAGTATAAAGTGAAAGGGGTACAATTTGGATTAATGTGTCTAGTTAAATACACCATATTGAGGTAGTATATACATGTAATGACAAATAATATTAAAAGTTCAATTAATTAGACAACATTTGAAAATAACATGACATTGTTTGACAGAAGTGAAAGAAACAATGTGAAGTTGCTACATGTTTCCCATTTCCAGATAACCAATCTACTCTTTTTTTATAAGAAAAACAACAAATCTTTTGTTTCCCATTTCTAAGACTGGTTAAGAACGCAACAAAACAGCGACATAAGAGTCATGGCATTCTGTTGTGGGAGTGATTCAGGCAAAAAAAAATTCCGGTAAGTATTATCTCCATCACCCTATAAATTAACAAATTTAGACATTATGTCATTAAAAAGAGAAATATAAATTAATGCTCTTTGTTTAAGCACCTAATTAAAGATTAAGCTTTGTAAAGTGCATGATAACTGTAGTGATAGACATCAAAACAAGGAAGCGATTGTACTACAGCTAATTCGTCGCATCAGGCGGTTGAATTAGCATATAAGAGGGTATGCGTGGTCATTAAAACCTTTTCTGGCGGTTGAGGCAAGACAATTAAATTTCCTTTTCCAGAACGTCTCCAAAATATAAGCCGGTAATGAAAGGCGGTTCATAACAGACTCCAGTGACAGCATAGGAAATTTCTCTTTAGCGAACAGAAACATAATTAATTTAAGCTTTGTGGGCAGTTATTTGCTATTTCTTTAAACTATATAATATTTGTAAAGACTCAGTATTATAGCTTCAAAATTTTCTGAAAAAGTCATTCCAACAAACATTGACTTAACAATTTGTTGATAAAATAGATGTGTTCACACATCAAGTTGGTAATTATAAATTTATAATGAAGTAATAATTTTAGCAGGATTAAGTCAAGTATTTCTAAGGAGGAAGAAGGCAAGTTCCTTGAATGAACGCACCTTTCCGATGACCTATTCTTCTCTTTTCTATGCCTATAAAAGAAGCTCCCACACTTCACATTTTTCATCAACTCATCTATCCTTAAGCTTTTAGCTGATTTAGTTCACAGAAGTAGAGTACATTTAATCTTGTCCAAGCACATCGATAGACTGTAAAATAAATAGTACACTTAAAAGTTTTTGTACAAGCCAGAGTTACAATGGCGAAGCTTTTTGTGGTGATGATGATAATGGTTGTGGCATTTGTATCTAGCCAGGTTTCGGCAGACCCTGATATGCTTCAAGATGTATGCGTGGCTGACCTTGCTTCTGGTATATTTACACTCTATTTATAACTAGGATTCTCTAAATTTTGATCTGTAGAAATAACCAATATTATTATGACACAGTGAGGCCATTTTGGGTTGATTTTCAAGAGCATAGCTCGGATTAAATGAATATAGAAAAAGAATTACTTTCTAGTTGATACTTCTTGTGACTTCAGAAATTAAAGTATCTACCAGAGCAAAAAGAAATTCCATGATATAACAAATTATATTATGTTTTAGCCTAAACAGTGGATATTAATTTAAGCCTTTGACTCTTCATGAACACGCTGTTGTCATAACAACTCCTTACCAAATCAATCTATGTTATGCACAGTAAAGGGATTAATAGGGAAGTTTTAATTAGTGATTTTATTTATTCTTTTTAACATGGAAGAATGAGGGAATGAACTAGGTGCACAGTCTTGAGACTGCTATTCCCCTCTTATTTTGGTAAAAATTGACCGAGAAGTAAAGTTATTCTATTTAGTTTGATTAAAATTTGTAAAAACTTATGTTTCAGCCCCTTCCATTCGGACTTCCTGATTCCGTAACTTCAAGATTAGTCCTAAAGTTTTTTCCAATTTTGTTCATACAGCTGTGAAGGTGAATGGTTTCCCTTGCAAGACAGCTTTCACTGCATGGGATTTTTTCTCGGCCAATCTAGCTAAGCCTGGTAACACCAACAATCTACAGGGCTCAATCGTGACACCAACAAATGTGAACCAAATCCCTGGACTCAACACCTTAGGTGTCTCCATGGCCCGCATTGACTACGCCCCAGGGGGACAGAACCCTCCTCATACTCACCCACGCGCCACAGAAATCGTTTTTGTCCTTTATGGAAAACTTGATGTTGGGTTCATAACCACCGCCAACGTACTTGTTACCAAAACCATCAAGGCGGGTGAAGTTTTTGTTTTTCCTAAAGGTTTGGTTCACTTCCAGAAGAACAACAAAAATTATCCTGCAGCTGTTATTGCCGCCTTTAATAGCCAGCTTCAAGGAACACAATCTATTGCTGTAACGTTATTTGCTTCAAACCCTGCAGTGCCAAGCCCTGTGTTGGCGCAGGCATTCCAGATTACCGTCCCAGAAGTCGATGATATCAAGATGAAGCTTGCTTAAAATAATAGAATCAAATTTATACAATATGAATTATACAAGTTTATGTTGTGTTGAATATTTGATTATGTGGGAATTTATTAATCGGTTCGGCTAACAAGTGCCCCCGGGACATTGTTTAAGCCTTATCAATAAGTTAATGAATATTTGTTATTTCTGGTTAGTATCTATTCATTTAAATACTATTTCTTACTTAATCTCTCACTTAATCATTTATGGTAAGATTGTGATATGTTTTAGCAATAAAAATAAGTAGAGATTTTATTATGTAAGATGGTTTCACTCCTTAACATAAATAAGGAATTACATAGATTATTTCTTGTTTCGCTTCAATTTTCCTTTTTAACTCGATTAAAATACAATAAAAAAATACTAATAGAAAGAACGTAAAAGACAAAACAAAGTAACTTGGGAAAAATGAAAATGAAAAATTTGGGAAATCAAACAATGAAAAAGATCTGTAATAAACAATGTAATAAACTTGAAAAAAGGACAATGAAAAATTTCAAATAGTAAAAGGACCTTTTTTTACGCTGGAGAAAATATTATGTTGGAAAAAAAATCTTTTTAGGGATATAAAAGAAATAGTTATCTCTCTCAATGGGAACGAATTGGAAAAATAATCATTAACACTACAAGAAATAATTTGTATAGCAACAAAAAAAAAAAAAAAGAGCCAAATTTTGTTGCTAATCAGCAACATAAATGAATAAAACAGCAACATAATTTATTGGAAACATTTAGCAACAAAATTACCAACTATTCAGCATCTTAAAATTAGCAACACCGTAATTTGTTACTAACCGAGTTGCCGGATTTTTACGGATGGAATTAGCAACATAATTTTCATCAATTTAGCAACACGACTCTACCATAAAATTAGCAACATTAAATTATGTTACTATTATCAAATATTTATCTTTAATTGCTAATAGCAATGGAATTGTACATAATTTAGTAACATTAGTTTTTTGAAACTAAAATTTAAAATAAAGAAAATATTAACAAGGTCAATATTTACTTTATAAGTCCATTCAAACAAATCTACAATCTATTAAAATTTAGTGGTAGTTGAAACTAAAAGAAACTAAAAAACTATTAGTATTTATAGTTTCCCTTATACGGTAGAGAAAATATTACCAAAATCGATATTTTAGTTTAGTGTTGTATTTAGAAAAATCTAACCATCTATTATGATTGATTTTGGGATCAAGTTATATGAGATTTATTTTGTTAATGAGTACAATTTACACACTTGAAAGTAGTGATCTCGTAAAGAGGTTGGATTAAAAAACTTCAAAATTTCTGTATTAACGCGTAAACCGTAGATTAAATCTACGGTTTACAGTGATTAACTGTAAACCGTAGATTTAATCTACGATTTGTATTAATTAATGCAAACCGTAGATTAAATCTACGGTTTACAGTTAATCACTGTAAACCGTAGATTTTTTCTACGGTTTGCATAATTACACAGTCAGTCCCTGCTTTTCAGAAATTACACAGTCAGTCCCTGTAAAAATTACACAGTCAGTCCCTGAAAAACAGAAACTGACGTTTTTATTAAAAAAAAAATAATTTTTATACTATACTCTCTCTTTCTCTCAAAAACCCCCAATTTTCATCCCAAAAAACCACCCAAATCAATCAAACACATTAGCTATCAAATTAATTAACAAAAAAACCCCAAATCATCAATCAAATTTATCCATAATTCAAGGGTGTATCTTTTATTCTCTAATTTATTATTTATTTTGTGTAATTTCAATTTATAAAATAGGAAAAAATATATAAAATATGCAAATTGATTATTCACTTAGCTATATATAATTGTTTGTTGTTTGTTTATATTAATTATAGAAATTATAATAATTGTTGATATTTGTCCCATTTTTGCATGTTTTTTTATTTTGTGTAATTTTAATTTGTAAAATAGGAAAAAATATATAAAATATGCAAAACCATAATTCACTTAGCTATATATAATTGTTTGTTGTTTGTTTATATTAATTATAGAAATTATAATAATTGTTGATATTTGTCCCATTTTTGCATGTTTTTTTATTTTGTGTTTGGTTAATTTCAATTGTTGATAATTGTTGATAGTGTGTTTGGTTATGATTAAAAATTTTAGTTATGATTGTTTGGTTTATGATTAAATGTGTGTTTGGTTATGATTAAAAATTTTAGTTATGATTGTTTGGTTTATGATTAAATGTGTGTTTGGTTATGATTAAAAAATTTAGTTATTATTGTTTGGTTTATGATTAAATGTGTGTTTGGTTATGATTAAAAAATTGAGTTATTATTGTTTGGTTTATGATTAAATGTGTGTTTGGTTATGATTAAAAAATGGAGTTATTATTGTTTGGTTTTATGATTAAATGTGTTTGGTTATGATTAAAAAATGGAGTTATTATTGTTTGGTTTTATGATTAAATGTGTGTTTGGTTATGATTAAAAAATGGAGTTATTATTGTTTGGTTTTATGATTAAATATGTGTTTGGTTATGATTAAAAAATGGAGTTATTATTGTTTGGTTTTATGATTAAATGTGTGTTTGGTTATGATTAAAAAATGGAGTTATTATTGTTTGGTTTTATGATTAAATGTGTGTTTGGTTATGATTAAAAAATGGAGTTATTATTGTTTGGTTTTATGATTAAATGTGTGTTTGGTTATGATTAAAAAATGGAGTTATTATTGTTTGGTTTTATGATTAAATGTGTATGGTTATGATTAAAAAATGGAGTTATTATTGTTTGGTTTTATGATTAAATGTGTGTTTGGTTATGATTAAAAAATGGAGTTATTATTGTTTGGTTTTATGATTAAATGTGTGTTTGGTTATGATTAAAAAATGGAGTTATTATTGTTTGGTTTATGATTGAGTTATCATTGTTTTGGCTATTATTAATTGGTTATAATTGAGTTATCATTGTTTTGGCTATTATTAATTGGTTATCATTGAGTTATCATTGTTTGGTTATCATTGTTTGGTTATAATTGAGTTATCATTTGTTTGGTTATCATTAATTGGTTATCATTGAGTTATCATTGTTTGGTTATCAATAATTGGTTATTAATTGGTTATGTTATCATTGTTTGGTTATCATTAATTGAGTTATATTTGGTTATCATAGTTAGGATGGCAGACTCAGGTCCAGGTCCACATATTAAAGGCAGGTTAGGCATTTTACGACAGACCGGTCACATTTCTAATCAGACTTGGGATGCGGGAAGAGAAGCGGGTAGAGGAGATGCCAATAAGATTAGGGTTTATAATTATAGTTGGCAGATACCGACGCCTGAAAGGGTAGTTCGAAATATGATTAGGGCTGGTTTTTACGGTATTTACAGTATAGGTAATTATACCGTAGACCGAGGCTTGGTTACATCCTTAGTTGATAGGTGGCGTGATGAGTCGCACACGTTCCATTTTGTCGGTGGAGAGTTGGGGATATCTTTACAGGATGTAGAGATTATGCTTGGTCTCAGGGTTGATGGTCTTGCTGTTACCCGGTCGGAGCGGAATGACACCAAGGCGAGCAGGTTGGATATGATGGAGAGTTTGTTGGGTGTTAGACCTGCTGACCATCAAGTCGATACAAACTGTTTGACAGTTAGACTTGATTGGATGTTACAGACATTCGGTGAATTACCCCCCAACCCTAGTGAGGAGCGTTTGCTATATCAGTCTAGGGCTGCCATGCTATTATTACTGGGGGCACATGTGTTTTCGGATAAGAGCAGTGATCAGATTCCACTTTGGCCTCTGCCCTTTCTGGAGGATTTTGACACATGTGCTGAGTATAGTTGGGGATCAGCTCTTCTGGCTTGGTTAGAGGTTAATCTATGCAGGGTGGTACGTTGTAAGACAAGCGGAGTAAGCGGGGCGGTGATGTTTCTGGATATGTGGGCGATTACCAGACTACTGCCGGTTAGACCATGTAAAGAGCTGCCGGAAGATATCGAGCCACCTGAGGGCTGGCCTAGGTTCCCCCTCGGTTACAGGTATGATATTTATTTAGTTTTTGAATTGGATTTGCGTTTTTATATTATTGTGTCATCTATCATTTACTTAGCTGCCGGTTATATTTATTGTTTATCGGGTTTTGTTTGTATATTACAGATGGAAGATGTGGAGGCAAACTAACCTTACGCCATATGTCTACGGACATAATGTGGTCCACATACGTGACCAGTTTGATAATATGTCGCCTGAACAGGTAAATTTTAACTTTCGTATTATATGTAACTTACGTATTATATGTTGTATATGTTTGCATTGGTCTTATGTTCGCAGAATTTATTAGTTGTATTTTTAAACCATTGTTTATATATTCTAATTTTGCGGATTACAGATAGTGTGGCAACCTTACGGGAATCTCAATCAGTATCCAGAATACTGCACGCGGGGCCGTGATATGTGGCATTGTTCTGTGCCTCTCATTTGTAATGAGAAGATTGAGTACCACCCCGCGGACAGGTTCATGAGACAGTTTGGTTTTGTGCAGCGGGTCCCTACATATATTTGGAAACCCAGACGGGGTCATGGCAAGGATAGAAGATATGGGATTGCTCAAAAACACGACTGGCCTTTACTTTGTGGAGAGTTTATAGCCGTGTGGAATGACCGCCACACCCGTCTTATTAACGGCGAATTTGGCACGGGGACGTCACCGGATTACATGAGATGGTATAGAGAGAGGACCCGCATCTTCATAAACCCACCTGAACTTGCCACGCTATCTCACGGTTTCCGGGAGCATACGGGTGTTTTCAATAAAATGGTAACTACTAGTTAAAGTTCATTAATATTTGTTTGTTACTTCTTTTTCGGTATATTTCAATACTAATAAATCGTTTTTTATTGTTTTTTTTCTCAGAAAGCGATGTTGCGCCGCAGTTTCAAATCGTTCAAACGGCTGAAATCTAAAACGGACGTGGACTTACTACGTGCGGAGTTCGCTCAAATGGGTATGAATCTGTATGGGTCAGCTGATGAACAGTCGGAGGAGGAGGATGACGCCGCCGCCGCCGACCTACGTTACGACCTACGTTACGACGACGACGACCTACGACGATGGTGATGACGACCTACGTTACGACCCAAGAACTTACACTAGGGCTTCAAGTTGTCGACGTCCCGACGAAAGAGGCAGAGGGGAAGGCGAATCTAGTAGCGGGGGTAGAAGATCGACTGGAGGTCGACCCCCGACTACAGATCAGGGTCCGGGTCCGAGTTCAAGCGGTCGACGTCGTCGTTCTTCTTTTGCTGGGTCGGACTACCTTCAGACCGATGTTCCGTTCGTTCATCATAGACAATCATTTGGTTCGTACGAGCATCATCCTAGTCATCAGTCAACCGACAGTTGGAGTCGAGGGTTGACAATTACATCCCACGAGCGTGCGCCGCATCCAGAATCGCAGGAGCGACAAAGACGGTGTACGGAGCTAAACGAAATCGAAGAGTCTGCTGAGCCGTCATCGGATAGATTAACATCGGCGGGAAAGATGCTCCCTATGTCCAACTTTAAAACATTTAGTCGTTACAAAAAAAAATAAATGCACTGTTTTTGTATTTTATTTCTATGTTTGATTTGTCAGTTTTATTCTTAGCTAGGGTTGGAATATTATAAATTCATAAGTTTAATTTGATTTCTATGTTTGATTTGTACGTTATAATTTCGTAAGTGTTGTAATACAACTATTAGCTATATATTTAGGGAGACAGAAGTAGAGAGAGGGGAGAACAGTATCGTCTTTATTAATGAATGAATATGAATGGAATATAAAGTACAAGACCCCTAGCCCTCTTTATATAGATAGAGGGGTAGGGTTACAAGACCTGCATGGGCCAATAAAGTATAAGTCCAAGAGTCCAATAATCTTACAACACTCCCCCTTTGGACGTCTTGAATTCTTCGTCTTCATGCAGTCGATCTGAGTCGAGTTCATTCGCAGTGCTAAACACATAAAAACCTTAGGGCCGGAAAACCCAGTGTGGGACAAAACCGGTACCTAGGAGAAACTGTGTAGCCGAATGATATAGGCCGAAATATCATGTAAGTAACTAACCACAAAAAACAGTGTGCCTCATCAAAACCCTGACAGAGCAAACCCAATGGGAAAATCTCTAATCGAAGGAAAAAGAGTGCAACAGTGGTAGTAGTAGGGGATCAACCACAAAACAGGTGTCTCATCAAAACCTTGCTAGAGTAAACCCAGTGGGAAAAACCTCTAGTCGAAGGATAAAAGAGTACACAGTGGTAAGAAGTATACAACAAGATACTCCCCCTAATTCGGCAATCTTAAGTGATATAAGATGGGAACGTGTCTCGCTAAAAACCTTTCCAAGGAAAACCCAGTGGGAAAAAACCTTGGTCTAAGGACAAAAAGAGTACACGAGCATGCGACTGGATGCTCCCCCTCACTTGCACACGACAGGGTGCGAGGATTTCGACTAAGTAGTAATTAGTGCAATAAGCATTCACCTGGATGCTCCCCCTCACTTGCACACGACTGAGTGCAAAGATTTCATATTCCAAGAAAGAGTACGAGCATTCGACTGGATGCCTCATTTACTTGCACACGACTGTATGCAAGAAAATATAACGTGGAATAAAACGAGCATTCGACAGGATGCTCTTAAACTTCATATGTGAAGATTTATTTCGACGATAAATGCTAAATAACATAATGTAGTCATGTCTCTCTTGATCGATAACAACAAGTTGTCTTCTATGACAAGTGTTTTATCTGTATCGTGAGACAGAGCATATGTAATTCAAATATGGCTAATACTAGTTCGAAACCATATACACTCTCAAGTCGTCTCATAGAGCACGAGCAGATCATAGTGATTCGTTTGGAGTCATTCCAAGACCTCCAAGATATCGCCTTATTCCTAATGGCAAATGCATACCATGTTAGGAATATCCCTTATGCGGGTCTGATAAGTAACCAGCATCGGTATAACCGAAAAAGGATTGCGTTAATTCGAGTACCGAAGGGGGTAGGTACACTCGATGACGCAAAATGGGATAAGATAAGCCCTCATCCACAGTTACCTTAAGGTAATGGGAAAATGTCTTTTATGCCATTTCGATGGCAGCGTGTTAGCGCAATGTTGTGTCGAGCTATACCATTCACAACATACGAGATGTTCGTCCTAGCATATTAGACCAAGTACAATGATGCGATTATTGTACTTAGATATGAACATGATGGTTCAATATCTCTTCATCATCTCATCAGGGACGGACTGGGTTTATATCAATGCCTAGTGATCGAACGATCATGGGAGAATCTGACGACTTAGCGTCATGATGACTAAAACATCATAACACCTTCTCGGTGTAGTCTGAATCATGGACTTAGATTCAATCTTTATGGTACTCGATCATCGGGACGAGTCACTACCGTGTCTTCCCAAGATCCTTCATCTCGAAGGCAAATCCAAAAATGGATCGCGTAATAAAACGCGCAAGGGCTTAATACTTGTTCAAGTATCCCAAGCTGATCAAGTACATACTTAGGCGGATATACCACATCCGCTCGGATTATATTAATCCA
Organism: Primula vulgaris; assembly: GCA_963920805.1. Taxonomy (NCBI): domain Eukaryota; kingdom Viridiplantae; phylum Streptophyta; class Magnoliopsida; order Ericales; family Primulaceae; genus Primula; species Primula vulgaris. The sequence goes on along the minus strand of OY987212.1, from coordinate 41,376,588 downwards.
TATAGTGAACGTCTCAGTCAATTGAGATCGTGTTCCGTGGTCAGGAACTACTTGATTCAAGCACATGAATTCACACAGGGACCTTCATCTATATCTCTGTCTAAATCCCCATAGAGATAAAACCGTGACCACAATCGCATGCTGCATAATCAGTTTTTCGGAAACTACTAAACTGATAAAGTAGGGGACCGTTATAACGTCCATTACGAGGAAATCAACCATCTCGTAATCAATTCCAATGTGTGAAAGAAGCCTTGCGCTACTAGGCGAGCATTCTACAATCTCATTATTCTCATCACTTTTCCTTACGAATAACCAAATAAACGAACTCGTTTAACATTTGTGGTGTTGGATCTACAGGTCCGAATACACTTTCGATAAGGAGTCCACTTGGATTTCAAGTTTCCATTAGTCCAGTCTATTCTACGTTGACTTCAGGCAACGGTACATGGTTCTCTGTCATAATTTGCTCATATTATCAGTCGTCACCGAATATATGAACAAGTAATCAATGACAGTCTCGTTTCGCTTCAATATCGTCTAAGATATCATGATCGAAAAATATTTCAAGATTCTTAGGATGAGGAGGAAATCACACATCTCCTTGATCCTTTATAATCTCGTACGACAAATGAGTTTCAGTTCACCACCTCTGGGGCTGAACGAATTAAGAACCGGTCAATTTCCTCATATCTTGGGAAGGACGACAGACTGACGACCGATGGCAGCGTCCTTTGCTTGGCGGGTTCGGCCAAAGCAACGTGTTACGACAGGAACACGGCGTCCGACAGGGACGTCTATCCTTGCAAGCATTTTGCAGCAGGTATAAATGATCTCGTGACATCTCATAAAGTCATTAAATGCGTCTGGCATTTAGTTAGACTTGATGGAGTGTATGCACTTACTTATCACTAAGTGCAGTTTTAGGGATCAAGCTAAGACTGAGTGGGTTATGCCACGTTACTTCACGTCGTTTCTTATCAACGGTAACGTGCAAATCTCCCCCTAACAACGGGGAGAACAGTCTTAGCGATGTCACTTTCGCATATCATGCGGTAAAGAGATCGCTTGCCAAGGTTACCCTATCAAATGATAGGCATGAGATTCATAATCGACTTATCTCGCCTTCAGAGGTCCATATTTTGAACGCTAGAGCGGCTCAATCAAAATATTAAGTAATCACTCTAAACACGCGTTAATATGAGACTTTTGTCTCATAACCAGTAACCAGCTGGTACGCATATGGTGTTTGAGTGTCTATGGGCCTCATAACGGACCAATGCAGCAAAATAGTATAACCCACACGGAAATATAAATCTTGGTGCGCAAGACCAAGAAATGCGTGCAATCATTTGCAGTCGCATTATCAAACTTTCCGTGAGTCCATTTGGGTCTGAACATAATCGACAGGATGTTCAATTTCAATTTCCAAACTCAAGTAATTCAAATCGAAATTTCGATTATTACTCTTCGGAATTATCAAGTCGACTAGACTTTTCAGAATAATCCGGATCATGAGCCATCAACTTAATGATAGGGCTAAAAGTTTGGAAAGTGCTGCATTTATGTGGACAACATTAAAATGTGACCTTATTGTCGATACATCAACCATAACCATTTATATTTATGGTCCGTCTTATGGTTGGATAAGTCCATAATAACTCCTTCAATTCTTTACAAGAATTCTACGAGTTCATTTCGTGATCTTTACACATACTAGTCTTTCAAAGTGAGCATTAATGGCATGAATTTCGGATTAATCGCGAAATATATTCTCAGAGAGAATCCAAATGCGATGTGATTATAAATCAAGCATCGTCTTTTGACCTGGGAATATCTCATCCGGTCAATGCCACAATATCAAAATGATCTTATCAATCGACGACAGGCGAATGAAATTATAGACAATCATGTCTTAGCATCTAAATCCTTTATCAATCGACGACAGGCGAAATGATAAGGTAACTTTAAATGCTTTTAAAAAATGTGGTAGCAACCACTTGAAAGACATTTCAACTCCTCTAAAATACGTTTTTGAGTGGAGGCTATGCAAAGAAATTTTAATTCTTTCATGAGCTATTACCAGATAACAGTGGTTTTCTCGAATATTTTATAACTCAACAAGGTACGACATGACCTACATGAGTATAAGACCTCATATTTGACAAATCAATTTGTTTTTACCAAAGATTTCGATTTGAAACAACAGGTCCATAATCATTGTCACAAAGGACTCTTTTAGGCAAGTAGTTGGTTAAATTATGTGGTACACTGTTACCCACTATTTCCCAAAAAAAAATCAACTACCCCACAAGTATTGCCTAAAATTTCAAAATTTAAAGTTTGGTCACATTTGTCAAAAAGGAATTTGCTCAAAACAGTTTAAATTATTTCGAGAAATTTCGTAAACAGGCAAACCATAATCCAAAAGTATGTCCAAATGGAAAAATCATAATCCAAATGGAAAAACATAATCCAGATGAGCGAAAAAAAATGGCTCAATCAAAATCAATAAAGAAAGGTCACAAACTCATTTGAGCCACAAAACCGGGGGTCTCAAGAGTTTCCTTTCAGTTAGCTTTAACCACATTAGCATCGGGTTTTTTTTACCTTTGTAATAGTTTTGAACTATTTAAGGGGTAACCGTGCATGACCTTTGTCTTTATAGCATAGAGTTGCCTCATTGAGCATTATCTCTTACTTTGTGACAACGGGCCATATTGTTCCTTTCAATTACTGTCTTGGAGCCACAGGTTTTCGATTTTGACGATTGTCTAAAATCTCGCTTGGCTAGGCGATTCATCGGGATCGCGACAGTTCGAGACAAATAACATTTGTCTCGGTCTCGATTCGTAGAAAAAATGTACACGAAGAGCATGAATATTAGGCAAACAATTCGCCATTGACCCAATAGGATTAAAACTACTCACCGGGGTAATTTTCTTATCCAATAACACATGGGTGATAAAGGAACATGGTGAATATAAATTCACGATACTGCTTATGGAATACAATTTCCAAGCTAGTATTTTGGTGAAGGATTGCTCCAATATGTCAATTTCAGACATTTGTTCACCATAGACGTCATCACGTCTCAAATGTGGCGGCGGAATAAAATCAACGTCTTAGCATTCATCCTGATGGTAACAACAAACTCGTGTTTTACTCATCAAAGATGGCATCCAAAAAAAATTTGGGCATCACATTTTCACACATCAGGGTGAGTAACATGTGGTGACGGATTAAAATCAACGTTTAAACAGTCATTTCGCAAGTATGCTTTACGATTTTTCTCATCATATATGGCATCCAACATGTGTTGGGAGTTCTGGATTATTTATCATATAAAACGACTGGTTTATATGTTTATGGTTTGCACAAGCACAAATTTTTTTTCGAAACGACAGGTTCGAAAACATTAGTTTTGCTTCTCATGTGAATCGGTTCTCATTGATCGAACGACAGGTCGATACTAAAACACCAATTCGGTGAAACATACATCACTATATAAACACACTCGGGGAAATTATTATTGTTGGCCCGTGTGCGGCTAACCTTAGAGGGGGGGGGGGTGAATAAGGTTTTTGGCGCTTTTTGCCTAATTAAAAATTCTAAGCAACTAACACCCAACTTATGCAAATTTAAGCTTATTGCGTTTAACAAAAGATAAAGAATTGCTAGAATTACTAAACGCAAGCAATAAACTAAGCAATAATATATTTGCGGAAAGTAAAAGCAAGGAAAGAAAATGACACCGTGATTTTATAGAGGTTCGGCAAACGGCCTACGTCCTCTCCTCGGTACTACCGAGTATTTCACTAAAAATCTCCTTGCGGATTATTACAAATCCTATCGAGCTAATCAACCGATTGAGCTCCCCCTCACTTTATGAGTATCCCGAAATGAAAAGACCTAGAGCTTTTAAGCTTCAATTGCTTACAAAGCCTCTACCCGATCACTCGCTCACAAAAATGAGTTTATAAAATACTCGTTACAATTTTGTTACAATAATGTAACTACACTCACTATTTTATTGCTTCTAAATAAGCTAATTGGTGAGAATGTTGATGATTGAGCTTGACTCTCTTTTTCTTCAATTTTCCCTCTTTTGAATATATACACCAAAGTGGTGATATTTAGGGTTTTGTATATAGGGATTGAAGGATGATAATTAGTGTGTTGATTGGTGAGTTTGGAGAGAGATTTGAGGTGGTATATATAACAGCAAAGTCTGTTTTTCTGGGTTATGACCGTTGAGGGTTTTAACAGCTATTTTCCAGAATAAGCTGAAAAGCTGTTTTCGAAAACTGTAGAAAACGATCGGTCGTTTTCTACAGTCGATCGGTCGTTTTCCAGAAAACGATCGGTCGTTTCTGAAAAAACGATCGGTCATTTTTTCGACCTGCTCACTGGAAGAATTTGGACTAAAAACGATCGGTCGTTTTTGTCCAGTCGATCGGTCGTCTGTTCTTCTGGCAGTTTTTTCGGTCTTCTTCGAAAGCCCATAACTCCTTCGTTTTAGCTCCGATTCTGGTTCCGCTTGAACCTGTGGCTTCATTTTTCCGAGCTCTATCTTTCTGGTGTTCTGCAATTTACAAATTCTCTTTTTGGAAAAAACAAGCATTATATCATCGAAATAGAGAAATCGTAAAATCATTAAAAACATAATCAAAGTTATAATCAAAATCAATTATTGAACCCCATGGTTCAACAATTATTTAGTCAACCCCTTTCGGTAGCTCTATTTGAAAAACGACCAGGAAAGACGGTGAGGGTGGAGGGCACGAATGCCACTTAAAACCCGACCTCATTAGGATATCGACTTCCGCCTATATCTTTCCTAGACATCGTATCCAAATAGGTGAGCCTAGTTGGGGAAGGTTCATAATTTTTCCAACTTAAATGTGAAAATATACGATTTTCGCATTTTATATATGCCAATAATATTAGCAATATAGACAATATCTATTTAGATTAACCACATATATATAAACATGCAGTAAATATATTTTAGAATCTATCTAATCATGCAGTAGATTTGGCGTTATAAACAAATCAATTTAAGATTATCAATCAATCCATGAAGATTCTAACATATCAAATCAAATCAATTTAAGATTATCAATCAATCCATGAAGATTCTAACATATCAAATCAAATCAATTTAAGATTATCAATCAATCCATGAAGATTCTAACATATCAAATCAAATCAAATCAATTTAAGATTATCAATCAATCCATGAAGATTCTAACATATCAAATCAAATCAATTTAAGATTATCAATCAATCCATGAAAATTCTAACATATCAAATCAAATCAATTTAAGATTATCAATCAATCCATGAAGATTCTAACATATCAAATCAAATCTACATGCAATTTTTTTTTTATTTGTTTGCCTTTTAATAAAAATTTTTATATGCATGTGTGTGTATATTTACCAAATATTGTATATTTATCAACCATATGTACTGTTTTCGTATAAGTATTATACTACATGACCATGCGTGTAATTACAGCAAACTATATATCTATTTACAGCATTATTACATATACAGTCCAGAAATTCAGACAAGTTTCAGTTTAGTCCTTGAGTAATTTACAGAATAGTTTACAGCTTTCAGATAATTACAAATCAGTACATACGTTTCAGTTTTTTTCAGATTTAATCCGACAGATTGATACATGTTTTACAATTACATGATTTTCGATTTACAATTCTCGGTTATACATGTAATAAGTACACAACTTTATTCCGGTTATACATGATTTATCTATTATGGATACTATGGTAAGTGTTAACGCAATAAATAAGTATATTTATCTATTCTCGGTTATACATGTCATATAACATGCAGCAGTAAAGTCATGTAATTATTTCGGTTATACAGATTGATATATGCAGCAGCAGTAAAGTCATCATCACATATAACATATAAACATGCTGGCTTGTACGGTTCAAAAAAATTATATCCGGGTACCTTACGCACGGTATGTTGGTGAAGGTCGATATAGCAAAATCCTTTAAAAAATCCGGATAAACCTCAAGGTTTATTGAACCTAGAATCCGTACTCCAATCTCCGAGAGCAGTGCTGATAATGTGTTGTAATACAACTATTAGCTATATATTTAGGGAGACAGAAGTAGAGAGAGGGGAGAACAGTATCGTCTTTATTAATGAATGAATATGAATGGAATATAAAGTACAAGACCCCTAGCCCTCTTTATATAGATAGAGGGGTAGGGTTACAAGACCTGCATGGGCCAATAAAGTAAAAGCCCAAGAGTCCAATAATCTTACAACAGTAAGTTTAATTTGATTATTATGTTTGATTTGTATGTTTGTAAAAAATATTCTGTACTTTAATTGATAGAACCAATATTGAGTTTTTACAAACCGTAAACCCTAAACCCTAAATTACAAACCCTAAACCCTATACCCTAAACCCTAAACCCTAAATTACAAACCCTATACCCTAAACCCTAAATTACAAACCCTAAACCCTAAATTACAAACCCTAAACCCTAAACCCTAAATTACAAACCCTAAACCCTAAAAAACCCTAAATATTCTGAAATTTACATACAAACCGTACATTTAATGTACGGTTTGTACAGATTTCCTACAAACCGTACATTAAATGTACGGTTTGCATGTATTCTGTGCAAACCGTAAAAGTAATGTACGGTTTGTACCCCTGATTTAAGCAGCGCCACTTTATGAATGTACTTTTTGCACCGAATCACCGTTAATAACGTAAAAAAAAACTACAAACCGTAAAAATAATCTACGGTTTGTAGTGTAAATGACATTGGATACCATATCTATCAAAATAATTCCGACAACACCTTATCCCTTTTGAATTATTATGACTTGACAACCCTATCTGAAAATGACTATTCAATGCATTATTAAAGTTTGAAAATGACTACACCAAAAAAAACACTACAAACCGTAAAAGTAATCTACGGTTTGTAGTGTAAATGACATTGGATACCATATCTATCAAAATAATTCCGACAACACCTTATCACTTTGAATTATTATGATTTGACAACCCTATCCGAAAATGACTACTGAATGCATTATTAAAGTTTGGAAATGATTACACCAAAAATTCACTACAAACCGTAAAAGTAATCTACGGTTTATAGTGTAAACTTACACTATAAATATGACTCAATTTTGCCAATTCTAACAAACCATAAAATCAAACACAAACACATTTCGGAAATCTCTAAAAAAATCCTCATTTTTCCCCAATAAAATATACAAACAAACACTTTTCGAAAATGAATTACAACTATGGTTTTGACAACAACCAATGGAATGACAACAATGCGAATTCATCCAGTGGCTCAAACGATGAGCTAACTGATTATTCAGAGCACTTTGAAGTTGATGAATTGACTTGGGAAACAAGGGATGAAATGCTTGCTGATCTTGCTGATGTGGCTGGAAATTGGGGTTTCATTCTTATGATTCGTAGGTCTGGAGGGGGTGATGGGAGCAGAACACCGTATGTTGATATTGTGTGTGATAAATCGGGGGTTTACCAAAAAAAGAAACCATCTTCCGTAAATTCAGGTACAAAGAAAAAAGATTGTCCATTTTTCATTAAAGGTTACGTAGTTAATGGTGAATGGATGTGTCACGTAGAAAATGGACAACATAACCACCCACCTCCAACTTACCTCCAAGGGCAAGCACGACGTGCTCGTTTAACCCAAGATGAAAAAGAAATTGTTAAAACTTTAAGGCAAAGTAGTTTTAAAGTTGGTGCAATATTAGAGGCCATAAAAAATCGAAATCCTGACAATGTATCAAACACAAAAACGATACATAATTTTTTGGCCGGACTGAAATTTAAAGAACGAGATGGTAGAAACCCGATACATGAACTGTTTAATTTGTTGGATAGCCATCGCTACACATTCTACTATAATATGAACCCATCAACCCATTGCCTTGAGAACTTATTTTTTGCACACCCCGATTCTATAAGGATGTTCAAAGCTTTTCCTGATGTCTTGTTAATGGATTGTACATATAGGACAAACCGTTTTAATATGTCATTTCTAGAAGTCGTAGGAATGACATCAACGAACCAAACATATTGTTTAGGTTTTGTTTTCATGAGTGACGAGACAAAGGAAAGTTATATATGGTCATTGGAAAAATTTAAAGTTACATTGGAGGGGTGTATACTACCTAGGGTGTTTGTAACCGACAGGGAAATGGCCTTATCAAATGCTTTGTCCGTTGTTTTTCCCGATTCTCATCATATTTTGTGCACTTTTCATATTGCAAAAAATGTTTTGAAAAACTGCCGTAAAAAGATCCCTGACGAGGAGTGGCAAGCGTTTCTAGATGATTGGGGTTTATTGGTTGATTCTGAGTCAATAGAGGAGTACAATCATAACCGAACTTATTTCAATTCCTCTTACAAATCGTACCCTGCTGTGATTAAGTATGTAGACAAGCTTTTAAATGATTATGCTGAAAAGTTTGTTGCATGCTATACCAACCACACAACACATCTAGGTAACAGAACTAGCAATCGAGCCAAACAACAACATGCTAAGCTGAAAAGATCCCTTTCCACAAATACTGGCACGCTTGAAACTGTTTGGGTAGAGGTGAATAGAATTCTAGAAAAACAGTTTGAGGATATTAAGATGAAATTGGATAAATGCAAGTCTTATTTTCCACATTCTGAACGAACACCTCTATTTATAAATCTTAGGTCGTATATCACACACTATGCCTTTGATTTATTATTTCAAGAACACAAAAAATGTAGTGGCCAGGCTGATGAGAATTGTTCTTGCGGTTTCAAATTGTCTCACGATTTACCTTGTCATCATATTATGAGTGCATATTTTATTCGGGAAGCCTCTTCCTCTAGAATATATTCATCCATTCTGGAAAAAATTAGACGTAATTGATAATAATGGGAACACCGATGATTATGAGGTAGAGGGTGATCTAGAAGAGTTTAAAAGTGTTTATGCTAGCAAAACGAATGTTGAAAAACGGCGTATGAAAACACAACTCCGAGAGATAACCGTACCAGCCAGAACATCCATCAGTGACCCCGAAGTGAGAGTAAATAGGGGGAGACCTAGAAAAGGCGACAAATCTAGTAAGAGGGATAAGTCGGGATGGGAGTATGTGGAGGAACAGAGTGCTGCTGCTAGTAGGGACAAGGGCAAATGCAAGGCGGATGAAACACCGGAGGTAAGGGTAAACCCAACTAGGAGGCCGCGAAACCAGAACCCTAAACCCACCCCCAATAGGCCAACCTTCCTGTACAGTGACCAAATGAGATGTGAATTGTTTCAAGAGCTGCAGCAAATGAAAGGTGTTTATTATGAGCTGTTTGAGAATCTTGACTTTGAAGCTTACCGGTATGATTACATTTTATCAAGTTTAAATTTTTATCATGCTACAAATCCCGCACCTGCTGAGAAATGGATGAGATTTCCGTCGTATGGTTTTTTAATTGCTTCTCATTACAATATGCCAATTGTATTGTTGTCCTTATGGGAAAATCAAAATGGAGGGGTAAACATGTGGAACTCCACTTTTTTACCTCTTTATACTGGTCCGCCTCAGGGAACGACATATTACATCCCGACTGTAATGGTGTTCGTCAACAGTTGTCACTATGCTCAGGTTATTCCTAAAGAAGGGATCTTCCCAATGCCAGGAATTATAGCACGGTGGGAACAAACACGCACTGAGGCAGTTGTGCCATGGAAGGAACTTTTTCGACCAAATTTCAAATTATATATGGCGCTGGAAAAGCAATCGGGAAAGAAAAAAGCAAATGAAGAAGCTATAGACCTAAGTCCATAATCGGTTTTTTATTTTTAATTTTATGTAAATTACTATTTTTTCCAATTTGTTGTAAATTTATATGATTTAAACAAATGTTTAATAAATTTGTTTTATGAAATTTAGTTCTATGAAATTTTGTTGTAAATTTTGTTTAATTTTGTTGTAAATTTTGTTTAATAAATTTGTTTTATGAAATTTATAAGTTGATATTCATGTTTGCATATTGACTTAATTTCTTTTATGAAATTTATATAATTTATGATTGTTTCATTCAAGAAAATTGACGATTGACACCAAATTGACGACTTAGTTAATGTTTCATATTGCGTTATACAAGTGTTAAAAACAAACCAAAGGTACTTTACAACAATTGACGATTTAGTTAATGATTCAATAAATATCAACTTATATACTTGACAAAAATATAACATGAACCAAAAACATAAAATTTATCAAATCAACTTTATTTTTGTAAATTTGTGTAAATTTTGTGTTTATTTTGAGAGATTGTTAGAATATTGGTAATTTATAATATGTAAAATTTTAAAAATAAGGCATTTAGTTTTTTTATTAAAAAAATCATATTTAATTTGAAAAAATTATTCAGTATTTTAATTTTAATTCTCAGATTTTTTTTATTTTTTTTTAAAGCAAAAAACCTGAAAAAGGCTGTAAACCGTAGATTAAATCTACGGTCTACAGTCATTGACTGTAAACCGTAGATTTAATCTACGGTTTACAGTTTTTATATATATATGCAATGCCAAATCTTATGGAAAAAGTAGATCAAGAGATTGTTGAATTTTTGTCTTGGATTACACGAGTTACTTTGGAAGAAAATGCATTGTACAACTTTAGTAAGCATTTGGCTAACACATGCGAGTCAGTTACGGTTAGAGATAGGAAAAGGAAGTAAAGAAATAGGTGAATAGACTGCTTAAATTTACTCAAATCAAAGATGTGAACATTATTTTTAAGTTTGCCCAGCTCTCGTCTAGATACAGGATTTACGTAGGACAAAATAGGGGATCTTTTTAGAAAAAATGGTGAAAGATAAAAGCTCATCGATTAAAAACTATAATATTTGCGTTAAAACCATGCATGTAAATTATGATTATATTTATATTGGATAATTTAAAAATAAAGTTTAGGTTGGAAATGACAAGAGTTTTCCCAAGTTAACAGCTGCCAAACGGTGTAATTGACTATGACTCATTTATGTTAAGTATAAGTAAATTGTTCTAAAATTATACACGTATCAGTTTTTATATCCATTATCTTAAATTTACATGAACTCAAATATCTCTCAAATAGAAGGGATATGTTCCCTTATAATTAAAATAATAATTTCTCTCTCTTACTTTTCTCTTATTCTCTCTCATTTATTTGTAATTTTCACATATAAATTAATAAAATAACAAAAAAATGAGTTCTATAATTTTGATAGAGAAATTGATAAAAAAAAAACTGATAATTTGTATAAAACAAAACGTTTACTTATAAGTTGTAAAAATGTAATTTTTACTTTAAATATTTAAATACGAGAAAACTTGTAAGTTATTTAATGTGATTGTTCTAGTAAATTAATTTGGGTTGAAAAAAATTGATAGCAGTATATTAAAATATAGTAATATTTAGTTATAATAATAAATTTGATAGGTAAGCCGAAAAATGTATAAAGTTAAACTGTTATTCTAAAAATATAAAAGTGATGCTAATTAAGTTAAATATGAGAAAAAATATAAGTTAACCAATGCACTTGCTTTTACTTCCCCCTCTCTCTCTGTATAATTTTTCTTCACATCTTAAATTCGATTACAGTATTGGGAAAAAAAGTCTTTGCCGACCACAGTTGAAGAGAGCCTTCTCAAAATGTGACCTTATAATTAAAAAAAAAACATTTGATCAAAATGTGAACAAATTATATACAATTCCTGACTATTAAAGCATTTACATTATAGATTGTAGATATAATATAGGGCATTTGATGCCAGACACATACGACCCGGACAATATCAATTTATCTATATTTTTAAGTGTCTCGGTATTATACCTAATAATATTCTCTGAAATAGTCATTCCAACAAACATTGACTTAACGATTTGTTAATAAAATAGATGTGTTCCCACATCAAACTCGTAATAATAATCTAGCTATTACTCCCTCCGTTCCAAATTGTTAGAACTATACAAAATTACGTGTAATTTTAACCGATAAATAACTCATGTATAATTGTCAAAATAGAATTTTTCAAAAGTTAATCACATAGTTCAAATGTTAAGCTTATAAACAAATTTTAAAAATTTACATTTCTACAATTTAAATACGATATATTTACCGGTCAAATTTAAACGTATATATATGGAGCCCAATATTTTGGGACGGAGGAAATAGTAGTTTTAGTAAAATGAAAGTCAAATATTTCTAAGGGATAAAAAGGCAAGTTCCTTGCATGAACGTACCTTTTCTAATACCTGTTCTTATCTTAAATTTATGCCTATAAAAGGAAGCTCCCACTTTACATTTTTCATCAACTCATCTAATCCTTAACCTTTTTAAGCTGATTTAATTCACAGAAATAGAGTACACTTAATCTTGTCCAAGCACATTGGCAGATTGTAAAAGAAAGGGTCGACTTAAAGATTTCTACAAGCCAGAGTTACTATGGCGAAGCTTTTCGTGGCGATGATGATAATGGTTGTGGCATTTGTATCTAACCAAGTTTTGGCAGACCCTGATAATCTGCAAGATGTATGTGTGGCTGACCTTGCTTCTGGTATACACTCTTGGTCTCTATTTATAACTAGGATTCACTACAAATTTTCTATACGAAATTTTGTCTCACTGTATTCAAGTTGTTTTAATTTGTTCGTTTTCCTGTATTCCTGGAATTTTCTAGCTATAGTTTTAGTGAAACAGGCAAATTTCAGCTGATCGATGGAAAATAATACATTTTCGATTTTTTTTTATCCGTAGAAATAAATGATCAATATGATGACACAGTGAGGCCATTTTGGGTCGATTTTCAAGAGCATAGGTTGGATTAAATGAATATATAAAAAGAATTACTTTCTAGTTGATACTTCTTGTGACTTTAAAAATTTTGTTTCTTCCCAGAGCAAAATGAAAATTCATGAAGCTGATATTAATTTAAGCCTTTTGACTCTTCATGAACACGCTGTTGGCATGACTCGTAACAACTCCTTACCAAATCAATCTACGTTATGCACAGTAAAGGGATTAATTAATAGGGAAGTTTTAATGATTTTTACTTATTATTTGTAACATGGAAGAATGAGGTAATGAACTAGGTGGTGGAGACAGTCGCGAGACTGCTCCCCCACCTATTTTGGTAAAACAAATGGCAGAAAAGTACAGTTTTTCTATTAAGTTTTAATTAAAATTTGTTAAAAATGACATTCCATCCCCTCGATCGACTTCTTGGTTCCGTACCTTCAAGAATCCTAAAGTTTTTTTTCAAATTTTGTTCATACAGCTTTGAAGGTGAATGGTTTCCCTTGCAAGCCAGCTTTCACTGCATTGGATTTCTTCTCGACCAATCTAGCTATGCCTGGTAAAACCAATAATCTACAGGGTTCAATCGTGACAACAGCAAATGTGAACCAAATCCCTGGACTCAACACCTTGGGTGTCTCCATGGCCCGCATTGACTATGCTCCAGGCGGACAGAACCCTCCTCATACTCACCCACGCGCCACAGAAATCGTTTTTGTCCTCTATGGACAACTTGATGTTGGGTTCATAACCACCGCCAACGTACTTGTTTCCCAAACCATCAAGGCGGGTGAAGTTTTTGTTTTTCCTAAAGGTTTGGTTCACTTCCAGAAGAACAACAAAAATTATCCTGCAGCTGTTATTGCCGCCTTTAACAGCCAGCTTCAAGGAACACAATCCATGGCCGTCACGTTATTTGCATCAAAACCTGCAGTGCCAAGCCCTGTGTTGGCGCAGGCATTCCAGATTAGCATCCCACAAGTCGATGCTATCAAGATGAAGCTTGCTTAAAAAAATAGAATCAAATTTATATAATATGAATTATATAAGTTTATGTTATGTTGATTACGTGGAATTTATTTATAACTATGTAAACCTCTGAATCAGATAATGTATTCATGTAAGGTTTTAATAAGCATTGGCTTTTAAAACTTTGGAAGAACACCCCTTTATATTGTGTTTTAAGCATATTTTTTTCTCCATATTTAACACAAAACTCATACTAAACTAACTTTAAGGAGCGATTCTTTGGAACAGTCACATTATTCGGCAATGTGCTATTTTTAACTAAAATGGTTGTATAAGTGGCCTGATGTGCTGCTCTTAGGAGTATATTTTACTTGGCACAGACACAGTCTTCCAATTTCTAAGCACCATCTCCTTACCCCTTTTTTCTTGCCAAGGTTCTGGATTACAACATGTGGGGATTCAAAAGTGACTTTATTAAAAAAAAAATTATGATCTATCATCAACCTAAACTGATCGGCTATAACAAAATCAAATGACGTAGTTGTAATAGTTTTTCTCTGTCATTCGTGCTCTACTTGTTCATCAACTTTCTAAATACACATGTTCTTTCTAATTACTTGTATCTAATTAAGCTTTTGAAGTCTACCTTTTCCTTATTATTCATAATAAGGTTTTCTTATTCCATATTCAATCCATCTACTTGGCTCCCATTAATATTATCCTCAACTGAGTCATGCCTAACCTCACAGTTCTAGCATTAGCACACATTCATCCTAATTAACAAACACATCTTCGTTGCACTTGATTTGTGTTTGTCTATCTAAATTAAGTCAATCGTGAGACATAAGATATATCTATCTACATAGTACTGAAGCAACAAATATTTGGCAATAATTGGCATACAATTACAAACTCAACTGGAACAGACTAATAACTGGAATTTCCAAACACAGTTTGTATTCCATTTCCAAATATGAATACACAAAACTCAACTTGGACAGAATAAAAACTGAAACTTCTAAACAGATTACGTGGTTCTTGATACTCTGCACGAGTTACAAAAGCTTCCCAATATTAGCCCCTCCTTCATACTAATTAAGATTCTACGTAAACCTTCCTAAGTAAACAAGTGTACTGATTTGCAAGATATAAATAAATAAATTCCCAAGTAATATTTCTTGAATCCCGGGAGTCTGTTTGATATTGAATACTCCTGAGACAAAGAACGAGTAATTAATATGAATATGGGGTTAGCTAGATATCACTGATTGCCCACAATAGTTCATTTTGAAAAGGATGTGATAGGATGAAAGTATTACATATTTATACACAACCATTAGAGATCGTCCTTTTCCTTCCTTTTTTTTGTGCATGAACCGATACTGTCCCTTTCCATGTACATTGAGTCGTTAACTAATTACACTAACGCTATACAGCGCTTAATCAGACTAATTGACAGACATTCCTTCATATAATTTTTAGAATTCTTTTTACACACCAACCAAAATAAAAATAAAAACTCAAATATAATACATATGAAACCATAGTTGAGATTACCCTAAATTTAAATATTAATTAAAAATATTTAATAATTTTAATATATTTTATTTGACGATTCAACAAAATAAAAACTCAAATATAATATTATAGAACCCTATTTGAGATTACCTTTAAGTTAAATATTAATTAAAAATATTAAATATATGGTCGAATAACAGACTTTTAAATTTCGGGATGAAAATAAAATTTACATTGAGTATTGGTGTGTTGAGAGTCTGGATGAACTTATCTGGTTCATTAGCGTTATTGAACTAATTAACATAACGAGGTAGATTGAATTACCTTTTAAATTACCAAGTATAGGAGAAATCTACCGTACAAACCAGGGACAGATGCAGATAGGGAAATGGGGGTTCCATGCCCCCCACAAAAACACACACACACACACACACACACACCCCCCCCACCCCCACCCCCACCCACACACACACACACACACACACAAAAAAAAAAAAATTCCACCAAATATAATTACGAAAATGCCATTAAAATTTATATTAATCCATAATATCTCTCTTATTTGGTACATATATACTATACTTATAATTAACTTTTATTTATTTGGTAAAATGACTTTATTTTCTACAAGATTACAACAATACTCGTATTTTAATCAAAAAATTTTATACAAGTTTACAACAATACTAGTAATATAAACAAAAAATAAGGGAATAAATCCATTTACTCTTAAATGCATTGAATGTTTTTTCAGAACAAATTAATTTATTTATTGAATGTGAATGTGATAATATACCCCAGAACATACGTATAACTGAGATATAACTTAGATGTACTTGAATCGTGAATTGAACTGCTTATAATTAACGTTTATTTATTTGATAAAATGGCTTGAAGGCATTGAAGCTTTTTCCTAAACAAATTAATCTGTTTATTTTAGATTTTGATAAAATTTTATAGTTTGTTTTGTTTTGTTACTTTCTATTATATCGTGACGGTTTTTATTGTACTCTTATAACATTCAATGTTCGTTCTGTCTATTTTGTTTGTAAGTAAATCGACCAAACTGTACAAACCACAAATGCAGCCCTCAAGTCTTCTTATTCCCAGCAATATTAAATTAAAAGAACAGCACATGAAAACAATGAAAGTTGGGATTACTTCAACCGCCTTCTAGGTATTACTTAATTAGTTCGAAGTCAGTTTCCTCCTTATAATAGCAACCTCTCTTGAACTGATTTGGAATGCCTGAGCCAACACATCGTTTGGGACCGAAGGCTTTGAGGTGAACAGAGTTGCAGCAATGGCCTGATTACCAGCAAGTTGGCTGTTATAGGCTACTACAATGGAAGCATGGTTATTAGGAGTGCTGTTCTTCTGGAAGTGTTGAGACCTGGTATTTGGTTCACATTGGCTGTGGTTGTGCCCGATCTCACTACATAATTGGTAGCTCCTGCTGTAGCCAACCTAGCTGAAAAGAAGTCGGAGGCAGAAAGGGCAGGCTTGCAAGGGAATCCGTTCACCTTCACACCTAAAAAATTGAAATTAAGTCAGGACTAAATCTAGTTCGTGAAACAAATATGTATAGGGAAATACTTGGGCTACTATACCTATACCAACTTGCTTTCCAAAATAAAGAAACAAACGAACATATTTAGTTAATTAATTGGTCTATAGGTTTTCATTGATAGTCCAAGTTATATATCTAGGTTTATATGGGGACTACATATGTATTAGTTATTTTTATACTTAATTAACATCATTAAAAGATTAATCCGCATTTCCATATATTCTTATAGACGCGGTCAAGTTATTCTTTACATCTGAAATTGATTATTGCTAATGCTCTTATAATACTCAAGTTCGTAGTTATATATATATACTTATATATATAGCCTGCGAAAATAGTAGAAAACTTTGTTGTTGGAGCAAATTTTAGTACTACAGATATGCAAATTAGTAACTATTTGTACCTGAAGCGAGACCAGCAACACAAACGTCTTGAAGCATATCTGGGTCTGCAGAAGTAGGGTCCGAGAGGGAGGCTAGCTAATGCCACAACCATTATCATTGCCACCAAAATCTTAGCCATGTTTTTGAATAAGGAAAAAGGTTGCAAAACTACGTTAAGAGAAAATTGTTTCTTTGTTTTAGAACTTCTAGTACAAGGAGTGATGAGTGAAATTATAGAAGATGAGAGAGGTCATATTTATAAACCAATTTTTTTTGCTGATAGAGAAGAAATAGTCATCTCTCTCTATGGGAGGCAAATTAATACATTAATATACTTATGTTAAATTTCGTAGAAGCAACTTTAATGAGCCATGTAAATCACTATATTGGAAAGATGAAAAAATCATTTCAAAACTTATGCTAACTTTATTATCATTTTTTTTTCTCATTATGCTTATAATTTTTGAAAATTAAGTATGTTTTTATCATTTTATGTACTAATTAATGATTCTTCCTAAAGGAATCACATGGTGTGAAAAGCAGTGAGAAACTATCATGAAATATATATAGCTAGTTAGAACTTAGAATGACAGGTTTTGTTAATTTGTGTTTAATAACGTATGAATAGTTTCGTGATTTTAATCAAGAGATTGTTGAATATATATGCCTTGGATTACAGTTACTTGGAAGAAAATGGATTGTACAACTTTACTAGGCATTTTGCTAATAGTACAAGCAGTCAATTACGGTTAGAGATGGGAAAAATCGGTAAAGCAATATATAGTGAATAGACAGACTGCTTAAATTTTTCCAGATAAGAGATGTGAACTTTATTTTAAGTATCTTTCTACAAAAAAAAATCGGAAAAATAAAAGTTTTGCAATAAAAACTACATATGCGTTTAAACCATGTAAATTATGATTATATCTATATTGGATAATGTTAAAATAAAGTTTAGGTTGGAAATGACGAGAGTTTTCCCAAAGTTAAAAGGCCTAGTTAGGTAAAGCTATAACTGCGTTACTTCTTTAGGTGTTAATGAACTTATTAGACTTAGATTATTAAAAAAAAACTTAACTTAGAGCTTCCAAACGGTATTAAGTGGCCTTTACCATCCTCTCTCTATCTCTGTTTTTTACAATCTTAAATTCGATTATTGGAAAAAAGTCTTTCCTGACCATAGCAGAAGAGAGCCTTCTCAAAATGTGACCTTATAATTAAAAAATATTTGATCAGAATGTGAACAAATTTTATATATTATGTACACTTTTGGGCATTGATAAACTGAAGCATATACTTTACCTAGACAATATCAATTTATCAATGTCCTATTGGTTTTCCAGTAGATGATGGTGAGTCCCTTTCCAATTTGTCTTAAGTTAATTAATTAAGTTGTCATTGGATACAAATAAAAATAAAATATTTCTAAAACTAGTCTGTCAATAATTAGTTAAGAGACCATGACAATTTAGTACCCTTTATTAACATTAACATTTTGTTTCTTTTGATACATTTCTTTACATTAATCCTTTAGCACGCTGTGCTCAAAAGAGCCGAAACAAACGTCTAAATCTGTAACCTTCTTGGTAAATGTTGAATGGAAAGTGCTGTTTACGTCATCTGCTCATCCGTCTATATGTTTATAAAGGCATACTCGTATTTGTTAGGAATAGTCAAAAATCACCATTAGAATTTTTCCAATACAAAGTTTTTTTCCCTTTTTGTAATGGAAATAACTTGAAGAACAACAAATATATCCCGGAAATTTGAAATGGCACAAGCGATGAAAAACTACTATGACAATTCGTATATTTTCCAAGTGTGAACTATATGGAGAACTATAAATGATCCATGGTGATTGATTTTCTAGTATTGACTATATGCTATTTAATCGGTGATAATTTTGTTTTTGCGCGTCTATTAATGAAAGCCAAACACTTGAACAAGTCGTTATATGGTTTCCCCACCAAAAAAGTCCACTAAAAACGTCAAAATTCTAATTTATTTGGCTCATGTGAACTAATTTATAATCTTTTCCACCTCAGACCCTATCTCTCTTGAAGACTTTTCTCCCCTTACTTTAGAACCATTCCCTATATATCTCACTGTGCTCCAAGTTAATAATCTTACTTTTCTTATGTTAGCAAAGAATATTACAAGTTCAAGTAAGTTATGGGGAAATTTTTTGTAACAATGATCATAATGGTGACATTAATATCTACCATTTCTAACTATGTTACCGCAGACCCTGATATGCTTCAAGATGTTTGCGTCGCTGATCTCACTTCAGGTATATATAAATATAATATACACTTATCCAAAGAAAAATTACTCTCTTTAATTAGTCTCTTTCCATTTTGACGTTAGTTGTAGTTTTATTTTAGTTTTAAAATATACTCCTACTAAAGTTCGTACTTATTTCTTTGACAATTTTTTTAATATGAAACAGCTGTGAAGGTGAATGGTTTTCCTTGCAAGACTACCAATATTACAGCTTCAGACTTCTTCTCGGATAGATTAGCGAAACCTGGAACGTTTACCGCTCAACAATTTCTGGGGTCGATTATTACTACTGCAAATGTGAACCAAATCCCGGGTCTCAACACTTTAGGAATATCTATGGCACGTGCCGACTTCGTCCCAGGAGGCCAGAACCCACCCCACACACATCCACGCGCCACCGAGATTGTTTACCTACTCACAGGCAAGCTCGACGTGTGGTTCATAACCACTGCAAATGTACTTGTTTCCCAAACCATCAAAGCAGGCGATGTTTTTGTTTTCCCAAAAGGTTTGGTTCATTTCCAAAAGAACAATTATCCAACAGGGGCTTCAGCTATCGTTGCGTTTAATAGCCAGCTTCCAGGTACACAGTCCATTCCATTCACGTTGTTCGCTTCAAACCCTAGTGTGCCCAGCGGTGTCTTGGCTCAGGCATTCCAAACTAGTACTGAAGTAGTCGACAGTATGAAGGCAGCGTTTACTCTTGTTCGATAGAATCATGGCATAAAACTTTATATGGCTTAAATTTGTGCTATTTAATATCATCTTGTGTTCGAATAGCCTTCTTTTATTTTCCTTTTCGCACTGTAACCGTATATGAATAAACTTCAAAGATTGTTATGTACGTTGTCCCTACCTAGCAAGATATACTCAGCTAATATTTGAATTTCAGATTGCAATAAAGGTTTCACCAATTATTCGCTTATTAGTCTTAATTACTCTTACCATCCGAGATTAAGTTGTTTTTTTCTTTTGACAAAGAAGGAGAGTATATCATGAGATGTGGAGTCTTTAACATATTGATTAGCGTAGCTTGGCAAGTAGCTTACAAACTTGCATCAAAAGATTTACTCAACTAACAACTTAAAGTGTAATAGAATTATAAAACTGTGTGAAAAGCTATTACTGTTTGACGTTAATATATTAGCAAACACGCCCAGCCATGTATGTTGTCCCTAGTCATTGAATATAAAAATATTGAATATATCATTTTTCTTTCAGATTATGTATTAACCATGAGTGATTAGTGCCTAAAAGAAATACTTGCTCTGACCGCTTTTTATTGGTGCACAGTATCTATGGTTTTGTGTATTATTATTTTGTTACATGGGTTCAAGGCGTGAGTTTTTAAAATCGTTCAAATTTCCTTTGTTACCTTTTGTATTCGCCAATGCCACCAGATTCGATCACAGAACAAACACAATTAATTAGAAAGATTCATGGCCAGCTTATTCAAGGTTTGGTTCATGTTTGTTGTTTGTAAAATAGTCAAATTGGGTCAAAACAAACACGTACGACAATGGTTTTATAGGAGTTGATTTGAGCAATGACATGTTCTACTAGTGAAGGCTCGTATCGGGTAAATAATTAATTTGACTGTATTAGTATGGTATGTTAGTATGGGCTAGAGTGTATTTTTTCATCATTTCCCCAAATACACCGGAGGATGAAAGCCGCTATCTGGAAACTTTAACCAAATCAAGATATACTTCGTATATAACTATTAAGATTGTGCGATGCCCTCTCTCTCGGTGTAACATAAGTACGTTATAAGAATGATGTGACGAACCATGAAAATTGGAATTTATTCTCGTAAAATCGTCAGCTGAAGATGATTTTGTGTTCAAACATACGTACGGGTCTGTTATGACTCATTTGCAGCCTTAATTTATCTCATATAGTTTGAAATAGTACTTAAAAAAAAATTGACCCTATAACATTAGTGAATCAGAAATCTAAAAACGAAGAGACCCTCTTCAATTTTCAGCCTTGCCTAATATTGTTAGCGATTGCGTCTGTATTAATAAGTTTTTGTACTGTATCAAAGACTCGCAAATGGGATCCTTTGACTATCTATTCATGAAAAAAATTGAAAGTAGTAATAGTCTACTACCACCTCTCTTTCATTGAAATGTTATGTCTACCAAAAAGTAAAAAACATATACTTGGAATGCACTTCTTATTTAAACAAAATTCAATATCTAACTCCGAGAGGTAGGTAATTAAACTACTACGTACTATGTCAATTCAACATTTCCTTCTAGATTTTATTATAATACAGATTTTACTCGAAAATCATTTCTCCTTCGAAATCATTTCTTCATCAAGGTTGACCATTACACTAAAATCTCTCTGAATTAATACTTGATTAATCTATAAGCTTTCTATAATAATAGTATACTTCTTAACTTGGGCTAATGCGCTTAAATTGTACTAGTATATCATTAATCTGATACTCCTTTTTTATATATATAATTAATAACCTCTATTTGGATGTAATCTGTTTTACAGGTGTCATGAATCGAATACTGACGATAAGCATGATATACTAGGGTGTGAACCACTTCTACCGACCACTTTGCTCATCTAATACTCTAAAGTCTAAAGTAATATTTTCATGGTCTTGAATTCTACTCCTTTGATTAATGAGTTATCTGTACTTAAAGTCAACTTTTCCTCCTTAAATGTATGACAACCCAGATTTTCCTCGAGAATCATTTCTTCATCAAAGTTTGCAGTTGCAAAGTCTATTTCTTCTCATTTTGAGTATTGTCAAGGACAATACATACCATCTAGATAATCTCTATGTGGGCATCAACAAAGACCATTTCTATAGCATGTCGTGTCAAATAGAAGCCCAAATTTAGAACCTTCGTTGAGCCAACAAAGTCTTGCCTTTTAGTCAAAGAACGACAGATCACCTCTATTTCCTTGCGTTTACGTTTTACAACTGCACTATCGTTTTTATCAATGTGCCTATATTTTGAGAAAATATTCTATTTAGTTTCTATTGTTTCACTCATTATTATTTAAGGCTGCTTTCTACTCGGTAGTTTTCTTTAGTATTGGAAACTTCTAATTTCACCTTACCCTGACCATATACAAGGTTCAAACAATTTGCTCAATACAAAACCATAATTTGTTGGACTGAAAATATTTCTTTAATTTTGAAAAAATTCTGTAAAACTAACGACAAGTTGACTCCCTTCTATCACGATACCACTACAAAATAATGTTTGATTTAGTGAAAGTCAAAAGCTGTCACAAGTTTGTCGCTAATTTAAAAAGCTGTCACAAATCGTCGCTAATTGACTAAACTGTCACAAAGTCGTCATAAAAATCGTCGCTAATAAGCTCGTAACAAAAAATACCGTCACTAATCCCGTCGCTATTTGGATATTTTTTTGTAGTGTACGCATAAATTGCAATAATGCTAATGAGCCAGATAGATTCAACCAGACTCTCAACATACTACTCCTTAATGTAAATTTATAATCTCATTTTCATCCCGAAATTTAATAATATGCTATTCGGCCATATATTTAATATTTTTAATTAATATTTAAGTTTAGAGTAGTTTAAAACATGGTTCTATAATATTATATTTGTGTTTTTATTTTGTTGAATCGTCAAATAAAGTATATTAAAATTATTAAAATTTTAAATATTTTTAATTAATATTTAAGTTTATGGTAGTATCAACTAGCTAGAGTTCCATATATATTATATTTGAGATTTTATTTTGTTGAATAGTCAAATAAAATATATTAAAATCATTAAATCATAAATATTTTTAATTAATATTTAAGTTTTTGATAGTCTCAACTAGGGTTTCATAAATATTATATTTAGGATTTTATTTTTGTTTTGATTGTGTGTCAAAAAAATTTAAAAAATTAATTAATGACTGTCTGCTAATCAGTCTGTTTGAGTCCGTCCGAGTCTATAACGTTAATGCATAAATTGTGGTGAATCCCATATGATTCGTCCCAAACTAATGGAAAGAAAAATACACGGCAAAGTGTAAATCCAAAACATATTTTTACAATTTGGGCCTCTTAGTTGATTCAATTTTCGAAATTAATCTCGTTAATACTAATAGAATATTGACAACTCATGGTGTCCTATATTTGGTGTAAACAACCGGTGCAACTAATCATTTTTCAAACAAAAATAATTAAACCTGCAGACCATAAGTTGAATAGTATAATTTAAAAATTAGAACTGGTAGGGAGCAAATAGAAGTATTTAATAAAATTATAATTTATCTGTGTCTCTGTACAAACTCCAGCCTATAAGTAAAGCATCCACTTTTGCTTCTTTCATATCATCTGTTCCCTAAAACTCCCAACTTTAACTCCTCTTTTTCTTTCTTAATCCTTTTTTTTCTTATCAATATATAATTCATAAAAGTCTATAATTATACTATTTAAATAGAGTTATGGGGAAGCTTTTGGTAGCAATGATTATGGTGGCATTAGTTGGCATCATTTCTAGCCCTGTTTATGCAGATCCAGATAATCTTCAAGACCTTTGTGTTGCTGATAAAACTTCTGGTATATATTTTCTCCTAATCATTACCTCTCTTTTGCTTTTTAATTAGTACTTTACTTGATTTTCATGATTGAGCTCATCATTTTGCTGGAATATTTAGCATAAAAAGCAAAAATTAGTTCTTCTTTTTGTCGGTTAATTACAATAAGTTAAGAGGAGTTTAGTTTTGTCTTGAAGGTGTAAATGCCAACAATATGTCTTTTAGGGGGTCTGTAATGACTAACAATAAGTGAATTTGTTTTGTTACAAATAGGAATAATGGTTATGCATTCGTATTTAGATATACTTTATTTTACAAATTGCCATATATGATTACTAGGTGATCTTTGCAATTGAGCTAAGCTAGCATATGTTTCCGATTTTGGTATCAATTAGGAATTTAGTACATTTTACAATTAAAGTACTAAAAATTTCGCTATTAAGGACATTTTACAATTAAGGTACAATCAAGGTATCAATTAAAAAATTGCCATGCCAATCATTAATCCAAAATTGATTTGTTTTCCGTCTTTCCACAGCCGTGAAGGTGAACGGTTTCCCATGTAAATCCACATTCAACGCGACCGATTTCTTTTTCAATGGACTAGCGAAACCAGGCCTAACCAACAATACATACATGTCAAAAGTAACCCCAGCCAACGTCGACCAAATACCCGGCCTAAACACCCTAGGTATTTCCCTAGCCCGTATCGACTACGCGCCAGGTGGCATCAATCCGCCCCACACCCACCCACGTGCCACAGAACTCGTTTTCGTCCTCGATGGTGAGCTTGATGTTGGGTTCATCACCACCGCAAATGTACTCGTTTCCAAAACTATCAAGAAAGGCGATATCTTTACTTTTCCGATAGGTTTGGTTCATTTCCAGAAAAACAATGGGAAGGTTGCCGCTTCTGTTTTGTCGGCTTTTAATAGCCAGTTGGCTGGGACTCAGTCCATCGCGTTGACGTTGTTTACCTCTTCGCCTTCTGTGCCAGATAATGTGTTGGGACAGGCTTTCCAGATTGGTACTAAGCAGGTTGAGAAAATGAGGACAAGGCTTACACCAAAGAAGTAAATTTGAAAAATGATTTGATCTTTAATTGCACTACTTTGCTTTCTTTTACTGTTTTACAGTTGATGTATTGGTTGTTTCTGTTCTTTGTTCTTTTACTTTTACCAATAATGATGATATACTCCGTACTTTGATTGATATTTGGTGTACCGAAAATAAAATGTTGACATTTCATAATTGCAGAACCTTAATTCACTACTATTTGTCTTCAATCCAGTTCTGGGGACGGGTGCATTGTATTTTTGTATTTGATTTTAGGATTCTAGATCTATATTGAGATCAGTAATTTGATACATAAATGACAAGTTGATCAAATATTCAAATTCATAGAAAATCTCTCTTCTTGATTAAGTTTTTCCTTTTAAATTAGTAGACTTCAGATGGAATGTAAGCTCACGTCTCAATACGACTTTGGCTACGTGTTGTTATCACAAATTGCAATGCCACCTTATCCTTTTAAAATTTTACTTTTAAAATCCATTATTAAATCAACTAAAAATTGTTTAATTCCTGATTGGGTGGATATGTTATCTACAGTAATAGTATTTGAAAATTAGTTGGTCTTTCAATTCTTATGAAGTCTTCAGCCTAAGAAATTTTTTTCTACTGAAAATGGACCTTTTCTACTTTCTTTGCAACAACTTAATTGACCCTTGTCATAAAATTTATTTACGTTATAGGATATTATTAGACTATTGGATCTTACTCATAATGGTACTAAGTTGGGCTTTCTATCTTATATAGCCCTAACCTCTACTATATAAAGAATGTTATGGTCCCCTTGATACATTCTGATAATAAAAGACTTATTATTCCCTCTCTCCATGTTCTCTATATATCTCATATATAATATATATACTGAGATAATAATACTCACAACACGTTATCGGCACTTTGCTCGCGAAGAATAGGATATATGCTTGCGTATATTGGAGATTTTGGTTAAACGCACGGATATTGGGTATTTATAAAACTTGAGGTTTATCCGGGTTTTAACGGTTTATCTATATCGACCTTCACCAACATACCATGCGTAAATTACCGAATTCAAAACTTGATTTATTCCATATATGTGATCGCACGAATTATTTTATGGATAACTAAAACATGATAAATATATATCTCGTAGTATATAATCCTTGTGTATTAGAGTTTGTTACTTGTATGGATAACTATATATGATCGTAACACATATAAAATCATATTTGTTGATAAGATCATACACAATAACTCAAACTGCATGTATTTGTTGGGAAAAAAACTATGCGTGATAGATTTTTTTTACTGTATAACATGATCAACCTGTCTATAAAACCTATTGATATGTAATATGTATCGTGTACTGTAAAATTGTATTTTTATACAAACAAAATCAGTAAAATACATATAATGGGGTTGTAAATCGGAAATCATGTAATTGTAAAATATGTATTAATCTATATGATTAAATCTGTAACAAACTGAAAACCGTATGACTGTTTTGTAATTCGCTGATACTATTGACTGTACATGTTAATTACTAAAGGACTAAACTGAAACTTGTCTGAAATTATGGACTGAAACTGTAATAATGCTGTAAATAGATATATAGTTTGCTGAAATTACACGGATAGTCCCTGTAGTATATTACATGTATAAAAACAATATATATATATGTGTTATAAAAGTCAATATTCGGTCTAAATATCCATCCACATGCATATATATTTATTAAAAAGGCAAGTGAATAAAAAATTGCATGTTAATTGAATAAATTGATGTGTTTCATATAAATTTAATTCATCCTATTGCATGATTTAGTTACCATGTATAAAACTTACAAATAAAAGCAATAGATTTGTATAATATTAATTTATATCTTGCTAGTGTAAAATTGGTAAATAAAATATATTACTAACATGCATGATTTAGTTAACATGAATAAAAATCTACACATATAGTAGTATAATAATAATATATTGTGTCAGATATTGCTGGTGTAACTTTGGTAAATATTAATATAGATTGATTGCATTAATTTGGATTACTTATTAGGAAATATGTACTGTCATGTTAGTTAATCATGAAACAGGTACAATCTATATAATTGATCACTGTCATGTAATATTTATTTACTGTCATGTGTAAAATATGGTAAGTTGCGAAATCATATATTTTCACATTTAAATTGGAAAAATTATGAACCTTACCTAACTAGGCTCACCTATTTGGATACGATGTATAGGAAATATATAGACGGAAGTCGATATCCTAATGGGCTCGGGTTTTAAGTGGCATTCGTGCCCTCCATCCTCACCGTCTTTCCTGGTCGTGTTCAATTAGAGCTACTGAAAGGGGTTGACTAAATAATAATTTCACCGAGTGTGTTTATATAGTGATCTATGTTTCGCCGAATTGGTGTTTCAGTATCGACCCGTCGTTCGATCAATGAGAACCGATTCACATGAGAAGCAAAACTAATGTTTTCGAACCTGTCGTTTCAAAAAAAAGTTTGTGCTTGTGCAAATCATAAACATATAAACCAGTCGTTTTATATGATAAATAATTCAGAACTCACAAAACATGTTGGATGCCATCTATGATGAGAAAAATCGTAAAACATACTTGCGAAATGACTGTTTAAACATTGATTTTAATCCGTCACCACATGTTACTCACCCTCATGTGTGAAAATGTGATGCCCAATTTATTTTTATGCCATCTTTGATGAGTAAAACACGAGTTTGTTGTTACCCTCGAAATGAATGTTAACACGTTGATTTTATTCCGTCGTCACATTTGATACGTGATGACGTCTATGGTGAACAAATGTCTGAAATTGATATATTGGAGCTATCTTTCACCAAAATACTAGCTTAGAAATTGTATTCCATAAGCAGTATGGTGAATTTATATTCACCATGTTCCTTTATCTCCCATCTGTTATTGGATAAGAAAATTACCCCGGTGAGCAGTTTTAATCCTATTGGGTTGTTCCTGTATATTTTTTTTCCACGAATCGAGAACCGAGACAAGTGTTATTTGTCTGGAACTGTCGTGATCCCGATGAATCGCCTAGTCAAGCGATATTTTAGACAATCGTCAAAATCGAAAACATGTGGCTCCAAGACAGTAATTGAAAGAAAAAATATGGCTCGTTGTCACAAAGAAAGAGATAATGATCAATGAGCCAACTCTATGTTATAAAGACAAAGGTTATGCACGGTTACTCATTAAATAGTTCAAAACTATTACAAAAGTGCAAAAACCGATGATAATGTGGTTTAAAACTAACTGAAAGTAAACTCTTGAGACCCCCGATTTTGTGGCTCAAATGAGTTTGAGACATTTCTTTATTGATTTTGATAAATCATTAAGACATTTTTTCGCTCATATAAATTATATTTTTCATTTGAATTATTATTTTTCCATTTAAATCAGGATTAATATTAGATGTCCCGTCAAAATATTTACTAATACTCGAAAATGACAATTAATATTAGATGTCCCGTCAAAATATTTACTAATACTCGAAAATGACAGCTGGTAGATCTCCCATTTCTTAAGGGTGCATTGGTGAAAGTTGACACAAAATTTTCCACCAAACTTTGAATAAAAGACTCTCTCCTCGAGGGGCCTAATTGACTATCCTATAATTACAAGTAAACGAGTCATAATATTCTTATAATAAACGAAAACTAATACCCCATTATCTTTTTCAAGGCTTATTTGGTTACAACCAATTTAATTAAATAAGCTAGGCAGTTTCAGAGTGGGGAAAAATAAAGTGTACACTTTTAGGCGAGAACGCCGAAGTAATACTCAAATTTTACGGTGTACAATCAAATGCATTTCAACTTGTGAGCAATAGATTTAGCTTGTCATCGTATTAGATGACTTAATTTTTACTTGGAAAAAGAGCTGGCTAGTTTCATCCGGTTAAACTTTTGCACTAGTAGATTCTAATTTTTTACCTCATAAACAAAAAAAAATACTCATTTTTTATAGGGATAATTATTGTTAGCTACATTAACCTAGGTGGTTAATAATCTGCATATACATCTTACGATTTTAATAATTTACACACTCAACTAAAACAAATTCATTAATCAACACACTTCGTTAAATTATGCTAACTTTTTAACCGATTTTTAATCATGGGTGATGTTTTTTTATTTTTAAATGAAGTGGTAACGTGATCACACGTGGTCAAAGTTCTCTTAAAAAATTAATATAAATCAACTAAACTGTATTAATTGATATATTTATTATATGAAAGTATGTAAATTGTTAATATTATAAGTTTAGTATCTAAATTATTAAGCATAGTATAGTTACGATAATATAGATTTTAGTCAATCATTGAAATAGAGCTTATAGCGAAAAGAAATTGAAGATTTATCAAAGAATCCTGTGTTGGAGCATGTGTTGGAGCAGTTAACATATTGTCACGTCATACCAAACACAATTAATAGTACCTGTTACTTTGCCCTTAATTCAATATTTTCGTACTCCTATCAATAATGGAGTAGTTATTTTTGAAACTTTGCATTATCCTACAGAACTAGTGAACTACTACTATAATACTATTTATAAAATAGAAATAATAAAAAAAACACAGCAAATTGCCTTTACCTGTTCCATTTTCAAGCCTTTTTTTTTTATCAGTGAACTAGACAAAATTTGAAACTAGTAATGATTAAAATATGGAAAAATTATTGTTTACTGTACCTTTCAATATTAATAATTTACATAATCATCTATAAAATATTTATTAATCAACACAATTTAATTGATTTATGTTAACTTTTTAATACAAGTTTGATCACGTGTGACTACGTTACCGCTTTCCAATTATGATTTAAATGTAAAACTAACATCGCATATGACCAAAAATCGGCTAAAAATTTAATAGAAATCAACTAATTAAAATGTGTTGATTAATAGATGTTTTATATGTGAGTATGTAAATTGTTAATTTTGTAAGAGGGGGTATATATGCAAATTATCAACTACCCTTATGTAGTAAACTATAATTATCCTTTAAAATATTGTCAAAAAGATAATGTTATCCATCATGTACACCACCTCACATGAGCATAGGCATCTTTTAAAATCTAATTTATTAATAGTAAACTAGTTTAATCAAGCATGTTAAGGGCATTATGGCTGCAATTTAAGCAAACGAGTTGGCATTTAGTAGTTTATTTGAGCATGAAGAAATATTAGTTGGGTTCATCTTCATCCACTTTCTGAGCTGGTCAGCTTAAGCAAAAAAAAAAGTAAGACAAACTTATATAGCGTGTTGGTGCGGGTTGATTTGGAGTTTTTTTAATCGAAGTTTTGTGTTTGGCTCGTATCAATGTTCGTCCGGTCATGTGTTTATTTCCTCAAAGGAGAGAATCAATGCCATACTAAGGAGGGGAATTCAGTCCAATTCCAGATAGATGTATTTTGAATTTTTGGGGGAAGGTGGTATTAAAATTTAGTACACTCCTAGCAATTAAATATGCCAACAATGCCCTTCTTTTAACAACCATGACATGTTGCTATACACTTTCGGTTGTTACATACATTCAATTACAAACTCCAATTGGAAAATCAAGATAACTATTTGAACTACCTAAAATAATACCATGCAAAACAAACACATTCTTATTAATTAGTACCACCCATAAACTCTTGGTTGAGGGGATTAACATGATATATGTAATCCTATGATATCTTATCTCATGTTAAATGTAATCTTATTAGTCTGACAAGGCCTAAACGATATGTGTATCTTTGAAATGTGTTTTACATGTTGTATTAATTTGATACACGTATAGAACCAGGAAGTATATGTAGCGATGGTAATTTCATGGGTTTCAATCCGACCCGACCTGACCCGAGGTCAAAGTTGCACTTTACCCATTTGACCCGACCCGATCCATTTGACCCGTTTTTAAAAAATATTTTTTTCCTTTTAAAAAATAAATCTCATAAATGTCAAAAATTTCAAATAAAATTTATTAGTTAGATTAAAAAATCATTTGATTTAAAAATATAATATAAAAATATAATATAAAAGAGAGTTTAATGTATATGAAAGAGATGAGAGAGAGAGTCTTGAGTTGCATTTTTTTAACTTACACTTTTACCCATTTAAACCCGATCCGAATAGAATTGCACTTTTACCCGACCTGCGACAGGTCGGATCGGGTTGAAATCCGCAAAATTATCATCCCTAAGCGTATTGGGATCATTTGACACTAATAGCTTATAGCTCCCATAGTTTCATTTTTTAAGTCAATCGGCCACATATTGATTCTATTTGGTTAGTTTACATTTAGATTGGAGAGTACAAGCCCTTCGATAGTTTTATTTTAAAGCATACTTATTGCTAAAGATGAAGCGACATATGCTCCTTTTGCAAGTGTATAATACAGTTAACAGGATGGCGCAAAAGTTTAAATTATAATTTTCTTTCCTCTTTAATTTTTTTCTTGAAACATGATGACTTGTACTCAATTTTTGTATTTTGAACTCGTAAACATTCACAATGGATGGTGAGGGACTCTCCATAGCCCAATTTAGTAAACAATCGTTTTGAGCATCGAATGTAATTAGAGACTCTATATGTGCGGATAATTGTATAATTTTATTTAGTAATGATTTATACTATACCAATAGAGAGTAGAAATGATTAGTTAATAAAAAGAAATAAATGAAGATTAGTTTTGTTAATCCAAACAGCGCATACAATTTATTTTTAGAAACAAAATAGTTATCACAATTTAACAAAATACCCATCATAATCTCTAAAACTTACTTAGTTTAAGTGGTTTACCTTATATTTTGTTATAGAATTCTATAAACTTTACAAAATTAGACCGAATTAACTTTGAAATGAAATAGTTATACGGGAAAAATATATTTAATCAAATGTCATAATCGACATATAATACTACTTCCTCTACATTCATTTTCACATACCAATGGGTCTCGTGTTCAAGTAAATAGTAGTATTTATATCAAAGGAGATCAAAACTACAATAGTATTCACACAAAAACTGAATAAAGAGTATTATTCAATAAAAATAAAAAAATATGCCTCACTTGCTTCCATATAATATATTCTGGTTCGCCCAGTTAGCTCAATAATCCATACCAGCCCGGATTCACACGCATTGTGTGGGGTTGACTTTTAGCATATTTTTAAAATAAAATGCAATTGGCAAAATACTTTATGAAGTGGAACTGGGGTTCTGGTTTGAATCTCCTATGCCTTGAGTTTTACTTTTTTTTTTATAGAGAACCCGTGAACTGCATTTGTCACAATTTCTCAATGCTATTTTGAATTAAATTAGCAACATATTTCACTCACAAGTCTCTAAGTTAATATATATACTCCCACAAGCAACTGAAATATCCAACATGAACATTTTCAATTAAGAATAAGCTCTAAAGAAAGACGTGGGAAACTGAGGATTCAACATCGTCACACATATTGTTTACCTGTGCAATATGACCTAAAATGAAGCAACGGACCCTCTAAAAACCAATTAAGTGAAACTGGGACAAATTTGGTAGAGTAACAATTAAACGGTGACCTTGTTTAATTGGTACTAAAATCGTAGAACGTTCTTTCCTTCCTTGACAATATGAATTGCGGTACGACAGTCGAATATCCATGACAGAACTATATTTTATGCCCATACAACTAATTAAAAAAATGCAGCCCATACACAATGGTGATACATCATTACTTAATAGAGTCGTTAACTATAACCCAACATGGGAAAGCATGAATTATCAGTAAAGTGAAACTTGGGCTCAGTCATGAAGCAATTTGTCATATAATCTTCATATCTTTTTTTCTATTGTGGACCTGTGGTGCCCTTTGTTTTCTTTCCCAATAATAATAGAACTCCATCCTAATGACATACAAATGGATGACTACATATTATTTTCCTGTAAACTAAAACCTGAGAAATGTTCACACAAACCGTTCAAAAGCAACCAGACTTTGGGTTTAATAGAATACCTCATGAAATCATAATGGGATTTCTAAAACAACCGCGCTTCGTAGTAAACAAAGCTCGACTCCAATATTTTTAAAAAGTTTTAAAATCTCGTTTTTCTGCCCTTTAGGCCGGTAAAAGCATAAAACTCGATTTCTATTTGTAGTAAAAAAAAACTCGATTCAAAGTGGGATAAAAAGCGCTTCAAAGCTTAAAAAGCTCGTTTTTAAGTTTTTTTAAAGCAAACGTGCTACTTAGTAAAAAAAGCTCAATTCAAAGTGGGATAAAAGATCGATTCAAAACTTCAAAAAAAAAAATTAAAAGCTCGTTTTTAAGATTTTTTAAAAGCACGCTTCGTAGTTACAAAAACCCAAAGATCGATTCAAAGTTAAAAAAAACAACTTAAAAATCTCGTCTTTTCACTTTTTAGGCCCCCTAAAAGGCTAAGTTTCTTTTCACTTTTTAAGCCACGAAGGAGTTTACATTTTTTTTTTTAATCTTTTAGCATATCTCTTGCAAAAACATTTAAGTGTTACAAGAAAATACGTCTTTGGCAATGAAAAATTTCGTTGCTTAAAGTTTATTTTTCGTTGTTAAAATAGATCGGCAACAAATTATTGTCGTTGTCATGCCGTTGCGGATGCCCCGTTACTGAAAGTTTATGGCAACAACTTGAAGCATCGTTGCTGAAAATAATTATTTTGCAACAAAAACATGTGTTGCCATTTCGAAATAATATTGTTGCCAAATGGAAATAAGTTGTTGTCAATCCTTCAATTTTTTCGTTGTTAAATGTTACAATTCTGTTGCTGATTTTTTAATTAAGTTGTTGCATTTGAGAAATAAAGTGTTACCAAATATGGGAAAAAAATCATTGCAAAATACATCATTGGTTGTTGCTGATTTGAATCTCTACCGTTGCAAATTCATAATCAATTTTTGTTACAAAATGCAAAAAATAATTGTAAAATTTTAATTCAATTTCACTCACATATAATACAAATATTATAAATTAAATTAAGTTTCAATTGCTAGAATCATTCAACACACAATAACAAAAATATTCATCATAAACATTTAATAAAAGAAAATGTAACATATTACAAAAGTAATCACACGAACATTCTTTGATCATAGAACTAAAAAGAAAGAAAAACACTAGTTATAACTGCAGCTGAGATGAAGTACATGCAACTTGATGACGAATTTGGAAATGCTTATTCAAGTCAAATAGCATCATGTATCGATATCCTGAAAACAAAGAGTAGAAAATGACAAATTTTGTCAAATACGAATTTTTAAATCCATTTGAACAACATGATCACAGGTTTTTCATACAAAAAAATACCTTCAATCGGAGTCAATTTGCCGGATCAAATTCAGATCAACCGAAGAACCGCCTGATAAGATGAGATCTACAAATCTTGTATATCGAATTTGAAGGGCTTCGATTTTTTTGTTTTGAGATTCGATTTGCACTCGAAGTAACTTATTCATGGCATCTTGCGAAACAAATTTTTCTTTATTTTCTTTGTTTAAACTTCGAAGGGTCTCCAACTGAGCTTGCATCTCACCGCTATGAATCGAATTCGGCTTGCAATAATTTTTTTTCTTCAGCTTCATGTTAGGTCCAAGTCCTTTAAGATAAATTTTTTTCCCAAATACTTTTTGAGACAATTCTGCGGGTGCAAGTTCTTCTCGATTTATAAAAGATTCATCCTCAAGTTGTTTTAGTGCTTCCTGTAATAAAAAATACCAAGAACAATAAAAGAAAAGCATAGTTCATGTAGCCGTGTACTAAGTTGTTTTAGCGCATCTTATACTCGCGTTATCATCGTAGTTCATCCAGGTCAATACGTATATCAAAATAATAATCAGGTAAAGTTTAAAAACCAATCAGTATATACTGCAAAGACACTAATAATTCCAATATATAGGTTCAACTAGTTTTACTTCCCATTAGTCATGATTCTTCAATTCATCATCCAGCAAAGTAATAACAAATAAAATAAAATTGAGACAACATCTCCATGCAGTCACAGAATTACATGTAACCAGGTTATATAACTTCATAATACGTTTTAAAAAATAAGTTGTCTCTAAGAGCAAATAAGGTTGAATAGAGTTACTTTTGACCAAATAACAGATAAATCGATAGGTAATTAATAGTATTCACCAAAAAACATAATGCATGATGTTGTATGTGGAAGAGTTAACCAACAAATGGGTTGTGCAGAATTCAACTCCTAAAAATAGGCAAATTAATAGGCAGTTATTTAAAGAAAAAACATTTTAAGAGCTGAGAAAACCAACCGGTGAATAATTGCTACTCTGGACTCCTGTCGTAGAAACATTCGCATCTGTACCACCAGCCACATAACGAGAAAAGGCCGAAGAGCCAACCTAAAGGTTTTTTTGTAAAACAAAGGGAAAGTTAAAATCAATATAGAGCTACAAGTACTAACCTACATAACAACTAAAAACCAATCAGGTACGTCTAAAAACCAATCAGTATATATATGTTAGATATATCCTTAGATATAACTTTACACTAATCACCCAGTAATTAAGCTAAATTAGCTCTACTGCGTATGGAGTCTTGACAACTGGGAAAAATGTTGGGGGCATTGCAGCTGGCATTGCAGCTACTGATTTTAAAAAAAGTGGAAACATATTTTTTTATGTATCTATGACCAACATTAAGACAAAAGCCGAAACATTCACTTTTATGGCCAAATTTGTTTGCATCATGTTTCAAACAGTAGACATGCTTCCATAGATTCTAAGTCTACTTCAATTTTATAGTAATGTCAATTTATTCAGTACCTATGCAGATGTATGCTTAGTTTGCATAGTTATTTGACAATTGTGGAATGGAAATTCAAATCCTGAATGAGCAAATAGGCCAATTGAAATTAACATTACTTGTCAAGAACATTGAATGACAAATTAAAGAAACTGGACCGAACTATTCTCACCGTCCCAAAATTATTGTCCCCTATGAAAGTACATCCCCCTTTCACTTGTAAAATTAACGTATCTAGATTGCCGAAATGAAACTTTTGGGACGAAGGGAGTATTACTTATAAAAGACATCCAAACTGAAACACGAGCATCACTAACATTGTTAACGATTTTTCCAGGTAAAGATCCCAAAAAATTACAAGTTCCAAAGCATAATTCAACTTCATGCAAGGATATGAAGACAACAAAAAACATCCAAAGGAAAAACTCCTAACTAATTTAAGGGAAAACCAACCGATGATGATGAAGAGTAACTACTTGCAGAATGTGAAAATCCAACCGACATTGACAAAATAAGAGAGGAATCAACACATTTTTATTCTATATTGCTGATAAGAATATGATCAAACAACATAATCCATCCTTTTGTTTAACCACAAAACATGATTCAAACAGGCAGTTATTTTAAAGAAAAAATATTTTAAGCTGAGAAAACCAACTGATGATGATGAAGAGTAACCGGTTGCAGCATATGTAAATCCAACCTACATTGACAAAATAAGAGAGGGAAAAGCAACACATTTTTATTATATATTACTGATAAATATATGATCAAACGGCATAAACATGATTCGAAACCTGAAAATAAATAGAAGATAACTAATTATGCTCCTGCATCAATTTACCCTAAACACTTGCAATAAACCGAACAAAACCCGGCATGCTCTTCATTTTTGTTTGTTTTACTAAGTATGTAAAACAGTGAAGTCCTAATCAGGTGTTTATCAAACAATAAACCGAGCTAAAATACAAGCATATATAACATTATTACCAAAATTTAGAAGTTCCGAAGCAAAATTCAACTTTTTGCAATAAAATAAAGATAACATGCAGTTATTTAAAGAAAAAGCATCTTAAGCTGAGAAAACCAACCGGTGAATAATTGCTACTCTGGACTTCTCCTGTCGTAGAAACATTCGCATCTATACCACCAGCCACATAACGAGAAAAGGCCAAAGAGCCAACCGATTGTATAAAGAGCAGCTATCATACTACAAATTCTGACCTCAATCATTCAAAAAGATAGCCAATATATATATATATATATATCCACCTTACGGCAAATTAAAGACTTGCCTGGCTGAAGCTAAAGACATACAGTATTGGTTATTTTTTGTTATATACCTTTTTCCAATAAATTTCACTCACTTTGATTGACCAGCTTAAAGTTGAGCACTTTTACTTTCTAAAAACTCAGCTTTTTTCTTTAGCCAAAGCTATTTGGTTTGCTAAAATCTGAAGAGAAATAAGCCTTAAATAAAAGCAATAACTGATAATTGAGCTTATTGGGGTTATAAATAAGCCTAATCAAAGCAATAACTAGAAATAAGCCCAATCTTAACAAGGCTACTCTCATATGGTAAGGATCCAAAATATATATATATATATATATATATATATATATATATATATATATATATATATATATAAAATAAACTATAGGTCATATGAATTAGTGCCCTAGAGATTGAAGAGGGAGAGAGTTTATTTGAAACTAAATCAGATCAGTACTCATATAAATTAAGACTAGGATTTCTTTTTCAATCAAATATTTACTGTAACTACTGATTATTGCCAGATTTAATATTTACACAGAAAATAAAATAAAAACATACCTTTAACAGCTTTAGTTGCAGATCATGGGATAGCGAGAGAGAGACAGACGGGGAGTAATTGAGGGAATTAACAGAGACTTGTATATTAAATGGTGGGAAATTTTTATTGGGTTCCCGCCTCTTAAAAAAAATACGGTATTTCTCAAAATAGATTTTTAGCTTCAAATTTAAAAATATTCATACTTAAAAATATTCAAATGATATGTTTAGCTTTTATACCTTATTTGAGACTAAAAACATGTGGGTTGAAAATCCAATTTTAATTTGAACTTATTCCCTATTTTTCTTTAAAAATTAATATGAATGATAAAATAACTATATAGAATAAGCTGGGTGATAATGCTCTGAACCGTTCATGATAAAATTTGTGTTCAAGTCATGTGCTCGGTTCATGTTCGTTTAATTTTTTAATGAATTGAACATGAATCAAAATATATAAGTCGTTTGGTACAAAAGAAAAGACGATCATGAGCAAAATGTGTTCGTCTCGTAAAGTTTTGATTCATCGAATCAGACTGGTCAATCATCAATACATACACATATAAAATAAATATAATAATATATTTATACAATAAATAACTAAAAAATCATATGATACTAGTGAAATACAATTAAACTTAATAATAATACTGATTTTATACTAATAACCAGCTAAGTGAGTTGTTTATATTTTTTTATATACAAGCAATTCTTTTATTTATGACACTAACACCCAAACTCTAACCACTTAACCGAAAACATACTTTGCAACAAAAGAATAAGAATATATATAGAGCCTTTCTAATTCGTTTTGCTTATTTTTATTTTAATATTTTTTTTAATCAAATTGGGAGCGATTATACACCTCTCCGATGTATTCAACCCCCAATTTTTAATATATCGTTAAATAGTTGTTATAATTATAATTGTTCAAAGAACATTGATCATTAACGGTTAGATGCGTCTAATTTCTTAATTTTAAAAAATTAATACATCTGTGTTGTATTTTTATAGCGAATGTTGGAACATATATAATAAGGTATGAACTGGATAGACTTTGTATCCCTGCAAATACATCCATGTTGTTATTTTTTTTATCAATTTTTTTTTTTATCATTTTTCATTTTGGAGATAAAAATGAAAAGCACGACAATGGATTCGGCTCAAATTGAAGTCCTCCAATTGTAACCGATAAGTAGACTTACTAATTAACTGGGAGTACTTTTTAAATTAATACCACACATGATTATTTTAAGCCTCATAACGAACTCCATTAACAATTGTCCTTGAATCTCCAATGGAATAGAATTCTATTTTGAGACGTCTAAATCTAGCACACTTTTATACATAAATAGGAATAGTCCTTTTAATTTCAAAAAAAAATCGATGTTGATGATACTTTTATACATAAATAGAACTTTTAATTTCAAAACATACAATATTCACTTATTAATATATAATTTCGTAACAAATGCATCTATCATGCATCTAGGCGAACACGTAAATTGCGCTTCAAAAGGTTGTTCAATATGACAGTCAAAAGGTTACTCAGAGTTTATAAGAAATAAAATCAAAATTGTAGGCTTTTCTTAAATGTTTACACACATTAAATTTCTCACCATTAATAAGTAATAAAAATCGAATTTATATGAAATTCATAAAAGTGTAATTCTATTAAAAATCGTTCATAAAAAAGGTTTTTTATGTTAAAAACTATAGGTATTGTCTTAGTTTTGTAGTCAAAAAGAAATTATTAATTAAAAGAAAATTGCCAGCAAAATATTTGTTGCCAAAAACAATTATTTGCAGCGTAGGTCCTTCATTCTGCAACGTATTTGTATCGTTGCGGAAAATTTCTGGATTCAGCAACTATATATTATACTTGTTGCAGATAGAAGAGATTTTCAGCAACATTTATAGCATTTTGTTGCTAATAGTCCACTATTCAACAACAAAATCTCTTCTGTTGCAAGAAGCATGTTATTCAACAACGAAGTCCAATTTTGTTGCGAAAAGTTGCCTCTTCAGCAACAAATCCTTTTTTCGTTGCACGAATTTGTTGCCAAATATGTATTTTCTTGTAGTGTTAAATCTTCATATTTCAAAACACTGATATAACATCACAATAAGATGAACAGAAACAGATAATATCATAGACCCTTAACAATATGCACACGTAACGAGGAGTAATCACTAAAAAAAAAAAAAAAAACAAAGCTAGGGTTTATAGACAACAAACATCCCGAGGATTTGAGCTAAGGTCTTTACATAGATATCAATAATATCATTCCGATGTGGTTTAACCTCCGACATGTACATTTCGACAAGCCAGTGGTGAAAATCCAGTACGCGCAGATTAGAGTTCGGAGGAGGACGGGTGTACGACGCTCTGCCTGATGAGTGGTACGAGCGGGAGGGGTTAGGAGAGAGGGAGGAAGGGGGCAAGAGACGAGCGGGAGGGGTTAGGAGAGAGGGAGGAAGGGGGCAAGAGACGAGCTTGGTGGCGAAAAGAAGTCGGACGTCATTGTTACACACAGGGTAAAAGAAGAGAGAGAGAATGGTGTTTTAAGGTTGTCATGTTGGGTTTAAGGTTGTTAACTTGGAGTATTATGGTTTGGATTTGGAAAATTGGGGGGAATTTGGTTTTTTTACAATTTCTAGTAGTAATTGAATTTTGGGAAAAGGTTGAAATATGAGGAGCACATTTAATCATGGTCGTAAACTCATGTTTTGATCATGTTATCGTTTTTTCATATTTATTCGTAAAAAAATTCGATTTTTTTCCATTAAATCAACGTTTTATTTTATTTCTAAAGTGTTTATTAAAAAAAGGGTAAATTTTAACTTTTTTATATTTGTTGGTTATTTATTAATATTACTAACTCATAAATTGTCAAAACAAACAATAAAAATATTAAATAACCAAAAAAATATAAAAATAAAATAAAATTTTACCCTTTTTTTAACAAACATTTTAGCAATAAAATAAAACGTTGATTTAAGAAAAAAAAATAAAGAAAAAATTAAAAATACATATGAAAAAAACGATAACATGATTAAAACATGAATTTACATGAGCAAAGTTGCTCCAAACTTACTTCTTGAGGCAGGCAGTGACTTTGTTTCTTATCAAAGTTAAAGTGCTTCTTTTGGCTATGGTGTTTTTGATATTCAACTATGGGTAATTGAGTTTAGCTATTTTGTGTTGGAAAATTTTAGTGTTGTGAAATAAAATTGGTACTAATTATAATTGGGAAAACAATTGTGTATTTTACACAATATATGGGCATTTGGATAATTTCCTATATTTATCGTAAGTATTTGAGAAATTATTAGACTACATATTTTCAACTTGTATAAATGTAAGATCATGCACAATAGTTTTGTTAACTTTTACATGTTAAATATTGACAAATCGTCATGTTAAATGACGCATGTGTATATTAATTTTAAGTTTCACATTAGTTTGTTAGTTTAATAAAATTATTTATTGTTAATTAAAACTATCATTTATACCTTTCAAACCGTCCACCAGCTTTTGAATTTAGTAAGAATATCCATAATAGTTATGTTAATTTTAATAATATTAAATTTGACACATCATCATTTAATTGCACGTTAAATAACACGTGTGTAATTTAAATTTAACATTCACATTAGTGTATTAACTCAACAAATTTATCTAATTTTAATTAAAATTAATTATTAATTAAAATCTTATTAATTAGTTATTTTGTAAATCTACACTAAAATAAGAACTAAAATAGAGCAGTTGAAATAGAGTACTTCACGTTGGAATTAATGATATTTTACGACATTATCAATTAACAATATTAAAAAATTGTTATCTTTCACAAATTTGTTAACATCTATAAACATAGCACATGATTTAACATAAAAATGCATCGTTAGCTAATTATTTTAATTAACAATAAATATAACAATAGTTGATATAATATATTAATTATATGCGTACAAAATGAGAAAAACAAGTAGTAATAGTGTGGAACAAATGTTAATTTTGATAGTGGGTTAATTTTCTTTGCCACATCGTCAATTAAAGTTAAAATGCTTGTTAAATTTAACAATTTTAAAGGATTTTATTACACTCAATGTGAGTGAAAAAATTATCTTTTAACTGAAAAAATTTGTAACAAATGAATTAACATGGCTATTATAATGTTCCTATTGTAATATTATTGGACTCTTTTACTGACTGGACACAAGTGGGCTTGTAACCCTACCCCTCCTCTATCTATATAAAGAGGGATAGGGGTCTTGTATTTTATCATTCATTCACATATTCATTCATATAATAAAGATCATACTCTTCTGCTCTCTCTCTACTTTTGTCTCCCTAAATATCTAACTAATAGTTGTATTACAACACGTTATCAACACTGCTCTCGGAGATCGAATTACGGATTCTAGATTCAATAAAACTTGAGGTTTATCCGGATTTTTTTTAGTATTTTGCTATATCGACCTTCACCAACATACCGTGCGTAAGCTATACGATTTATTTTTTTATTGTACACCCGCATGATACGTAAAATCACATGCTACTGCGAATCAAATAAATTATGTGTATATGTGGACCTGTTTAACTGTATGCGAATTATGTATACTAACAACTATGTTATTAAAACCATGCTAAATCACATGTCATAGTTTGTTTGTCTGTTTTTGAACTACCAGTACTACTGCCATGATTACTAATCTAGAAGCCTGCATATATTTTTTTTAAAAAAACTTATGCTACTAAGTACTGTAACCTTGTTTTAAAACATGTATAAACAGAAACATGACCTATGTTTTAATTTTGTTTATTAAACATACTAATATGCATATGTCAGACTATATATGTTATATACTGAAACGTATGTACTGATTTGTAATTCTCTGAAAGCTGTAAACTATTCAGTAAATTACTCAAGGACTAAACTGAAATTTGTCTGAAATTTTGGACTGTAAATGTAATAATGTTGTAAATAGATATATAGTTTGCTGTAATTACACGCATGGTCCTGTAGTATAATACTTATATGAAAACAGTACATATGGTTGATAAGTTATAATATTTGGTAAATATACACACACATGCATATAATTTTTTTTTTATTAAAAGCAAACGAATAAAAATTGCATGTTAATTGAATAAATTGATATGTTTCCATGTAAATTTAACCCCTTTGCATGTAAAATATTTTTTTTACCATATATAGAATTGATTGATAATTAAAAATATATTGTTTGCTTGCATGTTAAAACTACCGTGTATAGAATTATTAATATGGCGATAAACATAGATAATTGATTGATATCTTATCAGCATAATCATATCTTTTTTGATATTATCATATATATAAATATCACATATGCCAATAAATTATTGTATTAGATCTAATTGATAATCTTAAATTGATTTGATTTGATATGTTAGAATCTTTATGGATTGATTGATAATCTTAAATTGATTTGATTTGATATGTTAGAATCTTCATGGATTGATTGATAATCTTAAATTGATTTGATTTGATATGTTAGAATCTTCATGGATTGATCGATAATCTTAAATTGATTTGATTTGATATGTTAGAATCTTCATGTATTGATCGATAATCTTAAATTGATTTGTTTATAACACCAAATCTACTGCATGATTAGATAGATTCTAAAATATATTTACTGCCTGTTTATATATATGTGGTTAATCTAGATAGATATTTCTATATGCTGTTAATATTATTGCCATATATAAAATGCAAAAATCGTATATATTCACATTTAAGTTGAAAAAATTATGAATCTTCCCCAAATAGGCTC
Source organism: Primula vulgaris (assembly GCA_963920805.1). Classification (NCBI taxonomy): domain Eukaryota; kingdom Viridiplantae; phylum Streptophyta; class Magnoliopsida; order Ericales; family Primulaceae; genus Primula; species Primula vulgaris. The sequence goes on along the minus strand of OY987212.1, from coordinate 41,332,965 downwards.
ACCTATTTGGATACGATGTCTAGGAAAGATAAAGGCGGAAGTCGTTCTCCTAATGAGGTCGGTTTTTAACAGGCATTCGTGTCCACCCCCCTCACCGTCTTTCCTGGTCGTGTTCAAATAGAGCTACCGAAAGGGGTTGAGTAAATAATAATTTCTTTGAATGTGTCTATATAGATATGTATTCGCCGAATTGGTGTCTCAGTATCGACCTGTCGTTCGATCAAAGAGAACCACTTCACTTCAAAGCAAAACTTGTTTTTCGAACCTGTCGTTTCGAAATAAAGTTTGTGCTTATACAAACCATAAACATATAAACCTGTTGTTTTATATGATGACTAATCCAGTCTTTATTTTCTTTTCTCCTGTTGTAGAAAAATGTCAAACAAGCTTGACTTTTCAATTTTGGATGCTGCCGGCAAGAACTACTTGGATTGGAGTCAGGATATCCAAAACCATTTAGATGCCCAAGGCTTATTGGATGTCATATATGAGAAGGAGGAGCGTGAAATGGAAGTAACGCGTGAAATGAGTGCTCGGGCGATGATTCTGTTTCGCCGCCACTTATCAAACGCCATGAAATCTGAGTTCATAGCGACCACCTCACCAAAGACATTGTGGGACTCTCTGAAAGAACGCTTCGACCACCAAAAGACCATTTGGCTTCCTGAAGCCCGCCGTGATTGGCTGAATCTGCGATTTCAGGACTTCCAAAGCGTTGAAAAATATAATGCTGAAGTATGCAGAATTCGTGCTACTCTCCAATATTGTGGTGAAACACTCACCGACAGTGACTTATTGGAGAAAACGTACACCACATTTCCTAGTTCTGACATCTTGCTCCAAAAGCAATATCGTCAGTCTAAATTCACCAAATTTCCCGAGCTCATCACCCAGTTGTTATTGGACGAGAATAATAGTCTCATTTTAATGATGAACAGTAATTCTCGTCCTGCTGGTTCAAAGGCAATTCCAATGCCTGATGCTAATGTTGTTCGTGGACCTCGTCCATGATATGGGAAACGAGAAAAGGGCATGTCATCCCGTCAGCCATGGAATAGGGGTGAGCGTAATGCTCATCCAGCCAAGCGAGGTTTGGACAATTGTCCGAACCGAGGACCTGTGGCTCCTCCTAGGCAGTCTCGTGGTGGTAGGAACAAATGGGCCAGTCATCCCAAAGCAAGAGAATCGGACGATATGCCAACTCTGTGCTATAAATGTGGTGAAAATGGTCATATGCAAAGGACTTGTAGGGCAACTCCCCAAGAAGTCGAAAACTACCACAAGGGTAGAAGGGTCGAAACCAACATGATTGAAGCTAGTGCAAAAGAAGCTCTTGAGACCCCTGACTTTGAGGCTCACATGGAAGAATAAAGTTTTTTTTTCTTCGTTTCTTTTAATAATTGAGTTGTTTTGCTCCTGGATTATGTTATTTCAATTCCATTTCGGATTATGTTTTTTCCTTTGGATATTGTTCATTTCTTTTGGATTATGGTTTGTTTTATGGATAATGTTTTGAACATTTCTCGTATAATTTAAAGTTATTTCATTGAGCAATTCCTTTTATTCATGTGACCGACTTTAAATTATTTTACTTTTAGGCATGTATTGTGGGGCAGTTGATTGTCTGGTTGATAGTGGCACTACACACACTATCTTAAAAGATAAATGGTTTTTTATTAACTTTACGCCTAAAGTAACCTCAGTGACAACAATTTCGGGCCCGTCGACCCTTGTTGAAGGCTTTGGTAAAGCTAAATTCGCGTTGTCAAATGGTACTCCTGTTGAAGTATCTGAGGCCTTATATTCTCCGAGGTCCAGTCGTACCTTGTTGAGCTTTAAGGATATCCGAGAAAATAAGTTTCATCTTGAAACTGCTCGTGAAAATGGTATTGAATACCTTCACATTACCTCCACTCAATACGACCAAAAGCGTATTCTGGAGAAGTTGAGATGTCTTTCAAGTGGTTTGTATGTTACTACAATCCAAAACTTTGAAAGCAATCTAATCATTCGGCGGGCGCCGATTGATGAGAGCACTTTTATGCTATGGCATGACCGGCTGGGACACCCGGGTCAAAATACGATGCTACGAACGATGAACGCATCTCATGGGCATCCTCTTGGAGGAAAGAATTTCGTGATTAATCCGAAAAGCCTATGCCAAGCATGCTCGATTGGAAAGACTAATCTCAAACCAATTCGTGTGAAACCTACGAAATTGGTTTCCCAATTCCTTGAAAGAATTCAAGAAGATATTTGTGGACCTATCCAACCAACATGCGGACCTTTTAAATATTTCATGGTTCTGGTTGATGCATCGACAAGATGGTCACACATAGCTTTGTTGTCCACAAGAAACGCAGCATTTTCAAAACTCTTAGCCCAGATCATTAAATTGAGGGCTCATCATCCGGATTATCCGATAAAGTCTATTAGACTTGATAATCCTGTGGAGTTTACATCGAAAACTTTCGATGACTATTGCATGACTTTGAGAATTAATCTTGAACAGCCAGTTGCGTATGTTCATACCTAAAACGGCCTTGCAGAAGCTTTCATTAAGCGATTGCAAATGATTGCTAGAACTTTGGTTATGCGCACCAAACTTCCTATTTCTACATGGGGCTATGCCATTTTGCATGCTGTTGTGTTGGTCCGTCTGAGGCTCATGGCCACCCAACCACTATCTGCGTAGCAGTTGGTAACTGGATATGAGCCCGATGTCTCACATTTACGCGTGTTTGGGTGTTTAGTCAATGTTCCAACTGAGCCGCCTAAGCGTTCCAAATTTGGACCTCAGAAACGACGAGGCATATATGTCGGTTATGAATCCCCGTCCATAATACGCTATTTAGAGCCCTTGACAGGCGATCTCTTTACCGCTAGACATGCGGATTGTGACTTTGATGAGACACTCTTCCCGTCTTTAGGGGGAGAAATGCACGTTAACGTTGATAAGGAACAACGTGAATTAACGTGGCATGTACCCACCATGTCTTATCTAGATCCCCCAATTGCACATAGTGATAAGGAAGTGCAGAGAATCCTAGGTCTGTAAAATGTTGCAAATCAAATGCCAGACGCATTTAATGACCTAGCGAATGTCACGAGATCACATATACCTGCTGCAAATGTGCCTGCAAGGATAGACGTCCCAGTGAGACGTCGTGTTCCGATTGAACACGTTGCTCCGGTTGTACCCCCCGAGCAAAGGACGCTGTCGTCGGCCGTTCAGTCCGCCGTCCTTCCAAAAAAAAGAGGAAGGCCGTCTGGTTCCAAGGATGTTCTGTCTCGGAAGAGGAGAAATCCTGTCGCATCTGTTTTGCCACACGAGATCATTAAGGATCACGGTGATGTATTAGAGGAGCGTGTTCCAGATGAAACACCAGTTCCTAATCATCCCGATAACCTCGAAATATCTGTCGATTATACTAGTTTAGACGATATTTTGAAGCGAAACGAGACTGTCATCGATTATGTGTTTATATACACAGTGGCCACTAACATTATGAACAATGATGACATGGAATCTCGTACCGTTGCTGAGTGTCAGCGAATAACGGACTGGCCTAAATGGAAACAAGCAATCCAGGCTGAATTGGATTCCTTAACAAAACGAAGGGTGTTTGGACCTGTCGCTCCAACACCGCCCAATGTTAGACCAGTTGGTCATAAATGGGTTTTCGTAAGGAAGCGTGATGAGAATAATGAGATTGTTAGATACAAAGCTCGCCTTGTGGCGCAAGGTTTCTCTCAACGCCCTGGAATTGATTACGGTGAGACGTATTCTCCCGTAATGGACGTTATAACGTTCCGCTACTTAATCGGTTTAGTAGTTTCCGAAAAACTGAATATGCAGCTCATGGATGTGGTCACAGCGTATCTGATGGACTTAAGTTACCTGAATCAAGTAGTTCCCGTCCACGGAACACGTTCTCGATTAGACTGAGACGATCACTATATGGATTGAAACAATCCGGACGGATGTGGTATAACCGTCTAAGTGAATACTTGATCGGCGTGGGATATGTTAATAATGAACTATGCCCATGCGTGTTCATAAAGAAATCCACTTCAGGATATGCGATTATCCCAGTCTATGTAGATGATATGAATCTCATAGGAACCTCGAAAGAGTTGTTCGAAACTGCTGAAATCCTGAAGAAGGAATTCGAGACGAAAGATCTTGGGAAGACACGGTATTGCCTCGGCCTGCAGATCGAGCACCATACAGATGGAATTTTAGTCCATCAAGAAAGCTACAGCCAAAAGGTGTTGAGGCGCTTTAGTCATAATGATGCTAAGTCGTCCTCTACTCCCATGGTCGTCCGCTCTCTAGACATTAATAAGGACCCTTTCCATCCAAAGGAGGACGATAAAGAGATATTGAGCCCTGAGTGTTCATATCTGGGTGCAATAGGCGCACTATTGTACTTGGCCCAATGTACTAGATCGGACATCTCGTTTGCTGTGAATTGTCTAGCTCGACACAGCAATGCGCCAACACGCCGCCACTGGACTGGCATAAAAGACATTTTCCGTTACCTTAGAGGTACTACGGACATGGGCTTATTCTATCCCTTTGCGTCGAGTGGATCTAGCTCCATTGATCCTCGAAATAACGCTACCCTTGTCGGCTATGTCGATGCTGGTTTCTTATCAGACCCGCACAAGTGACGTTCCCAATCTGGTTATGTCTTTACCATTGGAAACACGGCGATATCCTGGAGGTCTCGTAAATAGACTCTAGTGGCCATTTCGACTAACCACTCTGAGCTACTCGCGCTCTATGAGGCGACTAGAGAGTGTGTCTGGCTTCGAGCAGTTATTGGCCATATTCGAAGCACCTGTGATCTAGCTTACGATCATGATGAACCAGTTGTTATTTATGAGGATAACACCGCTGTGATTGATCAAGCGAAACATGGTTATATCAAAGGTGATGCCACTAAGCATATCTCGCCAAATTTGTTCTTCACACATGAACAACAAACGCTTCAAAAGATTGAAGTGAAGCATATTGGTTCAGAGAATAACCACGCTGACTTGTTCACCAAGTCAATGCCAAAGCATTCTTTTCAGAAGCACGTACGGGTGATTGGCCTACGTAGACTATCTGAGCTACCTTAGAGCGACATTTTATGTCGGAGTCGAAATCCTCGCAACCTGTCGTGTGCAAGTGAGGAGGAGCAGCATGTTGTATGCATGTGTACTCTTTTTGTCTTTAGTACAAGGTTTTTCCCACTGGGTTTTCCTTGACAAGATTTTTAGCGAGACATATTACCTGTTATACCTCACTATGGATTGCCGAAATCAGGGGGAGTATCATGTCGTATATTTTTTACCACTGTGTACTCTTTTGTCCTTCGAGCAGAGTTTTTTTTCCACTGGGTTTACTCTGCCAAGGTTTTGATGAGGCACCGTTTTGTAGTTGATCCCATACTACTACCACTGTTGCACTCTTTTTCCTTCGATCAGAGATTTTTTCCCATTGGGTTTGCTTTGGCAAGGTTTTGATGAGGCACACTGTTTTGTGGTTAGTTACCTACATAGTATTTTGGCATATATCATTCGACTACACAATTTCTCTTAGGTAACGGTTTTGTCCCACATCGGGTTTTTCGGCCCTAAGGTCTTTATGTGTTTAGCACTGCGAATGAACTCGACTCATATCGACAGCATGAAGACGAAGAATTCAAGACGTCCAAAGGGGGAGTGTTGTAAGATTATTGGACTCTTGGACTTTTACTGATTTGACCCAAGTGGACTTGTAACTCTACCCCTCTGTCTATATAAAGAGGACTAAGGGTCTTGTATTTTATCATTCATTCACATATTCATTTATAATAAATATCATACTGTTCTTGCTTCTCTCTACTTCTGTCTCCCTAAATAGCTAGTTAATAGTTGTATTACAATTCGAAGTATATACATAATAGTACATTATAGTTTTGTGTTTGATGTGGTGATATAGCCACGTGTACGATAGGCCCACTGGAAATTAAACATGAGGAAATGATTATTTCCATGTTGCCGTTACAATTTGGCAGTTAGTGCCGAATGGGTGCATCTGTTTCGCCTGAGTTCTTTTTAGCCCCAACACTCACAATTCCAACAGATACTCCCTTTGAATTGAAAGGTTGTGTTTATTTTGAAAATATATAAATAGTACTATATATGTATAACCCCATATATTTCGAAAATCATAACATTTATACATAAAAAATCTTTCCAAAATTCTGCATTATTTTTACATTACATGTGTCCGAGAGAGTGCAAATACCACTCTGGTTCGCCATGTGATTGATTTGTGGCTTTCTATTGATCGCGACACCCGTTATATCCTGGAAGACTTACGTCCGTAAAAGCCCAAAAGTCGTTAGGGGACGAATAAGTTTTAACGAGATAGTTTCGTACTCGACTCAGGTATTTGTTACCATAATTTTGGTAACCCGTGTAAGTTCGTTTACTGCATTATTTATTATTCTGCATTGCATATAATTTGTTTGTTTATTAATTTCAATATTTTTGACCAATAACCCCATAGTATAAAAACGACAACATTTTGGCTAGTGAGATGAGCTAGATTGTGACTCAGGGAAACTCTACACTCTTGCATCTCCCACATTTCACAAGAGACTTTGCGAAACTATGCCAAGAGATAAAAATACTGTGCTTGATTTGAGGGAGATGAAGGGCAGTGAAAGATAAGCTGCAATGTATCATTTTACTCTTTGTTTGGTTCTACTCTTTGTTTCTTCCCAACCAAAGAAACCCCGAGATGTTTTGGCTGAAAAGTACAAATCAAAAGTATAGAGCATCTGCAATAACCATATTTTTGTTACATAAATTTTTTATTTATTGATATTAGTTATGCTAAAGTATTCTTGAACATTGTTAAAAATACTGTTAAAATTAAAAAGTATGATCCTGCCAAAATTTTGAAACCACTACCATAATTAACTTTCTTTTCCCTCTTTATCCGCATAAAAACCAACTAGCTATTTGCTTTCCTTTGTAACGTAAGAGTACGAGTTTGTAACGTAAGAGTACGAGTGGGCTGATAACGTGTTATGTGACATATTAGCTCACATATATATGTATATAGATATATGAAGAGAATATAGAGAGAGACAACAACGGGATCTTTATTAATCAGAATGTATGAATATAAGGGGAGTTTAACCCTTCTTTATATAGAAGTATATAAAGAGGTTAGGGTTATACAAGTTAGAAAGGCCAACTTAAGTCCACTATGACTAAATCTCAATAGTCCAATAATATTCTACAACAGAATGTAAATTTTAAAAAATTATTACAAAACTCATAGATAACTTTGTTAACATTTAACACTAATGTGACACTTAAAATTAGCATACACGTGTAATTTAAAAAACATTTAATTAATGATGCGTAAATATTTAACAAAAAAATTATAGATGTTCTTACGTTATAATCCTCAAAGTTTATATAGGTAACAGGTCTAATAAATATATATTCCCAGCATTGCATTCATATTGTAGCATATGTGTATGTTCAAATTGAAATGTCAGCTTAAAAGCAAAAGGTGTGAATTGGTTACAATGGATTGGTTTTGGCTGTCCTAAAATATCTAAGACAGTCTGTCTTGATTTTTCAACGCAGCAAAAACCAATACTCTTTGTATGCATTTAGTATATTTTTCAATTGAAATATACTTGAAAAAAGTTCAATTGCAATTTGCCTTTATACATATCAACGTTGCAACATGAATATATATGACGTAGAAATTTCAAAAGAGAAATGCTCTAAAGTGTAAAGATAAGTTGTTGTTATGTAATTGAGGCGGTTTAAATTTGGGGTACGGTACTTGAGTGATAGGTAGAGATTGGTTTTTGCTGCCTTGAATCTTTCAGGACAGCCTGTCATGTTTTTTTATAACAAGAAGATAAAATTCAATTTCATCCGATAATCAATAAAAAGTTTGAATTTTTTTTTATATTGTATTAATATATGGAAAAACAATTATATGAAACTGATTCACTATTATTTAGGGTGTGTCAATTAATACTAGTATTTTTTAATTTTAATTTTGAATTAATTTCAGAATATATATTTTTTGGTTCATTAATATGTGTTAGGTTTTAGTATTTTTTAGTTTTAATTTTGAATTAATTTTAGGATAGTTATTTTTGGGTTCATTTATATGTGTTAAGTTTTTAGCATGTGACACATCCTAAATAATAATGGACTAGATTCACGGACGGTACTGTTGATCGTTCGATGTTCATTCCAAAACATTAAAACAAAATTTTAACATACAAAATTACACATTTTTTCTGCCTGAATAATTCAAGACAGACTGTCTTGAATTTTTCAACGCAGCAAAAATGAATCCGGTTACAATTGCTGCTGTATAATTCTATTGCTGTTACCCCTTTTCTCGATTTATCCTGTAGTCCCTGATATGGGCTCAGATTGGTAGTGCTAACGGAAGTATCAAAAAAGGCAGAGGAACAAAAACTCCGATGAAAAAGTATTACAACTACCATTTAATTCTAATATGATATCAGGGTTTGGCGTAATTTTAATTATTTGTTCATTGAAAATCAGAAAAGAAAAAATGATTATATGATTGATTCACATGTCCATCGACATACACACTGCTAAAGGCCTAAGCACAATGATTGCAATTCATACTATATTAAATAACGTATAAAGACACCCATTTTTCATTTTAATGTTGTTACTTTTGGAAGTGATGAGAGAACGTATGCATCTAGATAAGCAAATCTTCCCATTAAAATACTAATAAAAATAAAAAATATATGTGTAGTTGGCATGAATAGAAAAGGAAAAAGATAAAAAAACAAAGCAGAGCATATCGTAATAATCATGGTGCCGTCTATCTTCGAATAAATTATCGTATAGAATTCAACACAATCATTTCTAATGTTTATAATTCAGATTCCATTATCATCGTCCCAATATCACCTAATTCCGCATTTTAAGATAAATCGTATCAGCAACCTTAATCATTTTCTCAAATCTAACATACTATAATAACTGTTTATTTGTTTATTATACTTTAATCATAACAATATTACAACCATAAAAATGTGGATCTCGTAATAATTTTTTACTATTATATTCAGTAAGGGAATCATATACATTCTTTACATATAGTTGAATTTTGTTTTACTACCATTTTTTATATCATAATCATTAAAATTTAGAAAAAATTATGTTTTGAGATACTCGAAATGCTCTGGGTTATAAAAAGTTTCAATAAAATGCATTTATAAGTAAGAAAACCAGCAATCATCCCAACGACACAAAGGTAAATCTTTCTAAAGATCATTCACGTCATGTTCTAAATCTTTCTAAGATCATTCACATCATGCTCTTATTCCTCTCCATTTTTAAGAGCAAAAATCATACCTTTTCTTTTATCAATCCATTCGTATATTACACAAAATCTCAGGCAATCACAGCTAAAATATTCCCTCCCTACCAAATTGTCAGGGTTATACGAAATACGTGCTATTTTGACTAACAAACCCATATCTAAGTTCTCGAAATAGTATTTTTCAAAAGTTAATCATATTAGTTCAAATGTTAAATGATATGAACAAATTTTGAAAATTTACGTTTCGACAATTTAAAAACGAGATATTTACCGATCAAAGTTACACGTAAATACATAGAGTCCCAATATTTTGGGACGGATTGTATTAAATTTTCCAACATTGAACTATCTTTACTAAAAAAATGTTCTAAGAAAAAAGGAGAGAGACAATGTCATGTAAGTGACTGTGAAAGATAAACAAGAGTTGTGGATTTTCACTTCTACCTAGCAGGCCTCACCTCGTTCTATTTGTCAATTTAAACTCTAAAGTACCTATTGCCATTTATAATATAATTACATAACTTCATAGATAGCTAGAATAGCAACCCTGATATGATTTGCTCTAAACAGCAATGCAATAGTTTAGAAGTTATATTTTGGCTACTAAATCACTGTAATCACAAAACAAGTTTATAAGTCTGATACCACCATACCACTTTTTAAGACACAAACAAACCATTTTACTTTGTTTGATGCAGCTATATAATCATTTTTTTCTCCAGACCACTCGTTGAAAGACCAGACCTTAGACTTGTTTGGTTGCAGTCTGTTTGGAAATGAACTATGTAGGGACAGTCGAGGGGCTACAACTGCCCCCCATTTTAGAAAAAATTGCTGAAAAAATAGATTTTTACTATGTATTTTGATCGAAACCTTTAAATTTTAATGTTTCAGCCCCCATTCTGTAAAATAATTTCATATAAGGTATAATTTTTTATTTTTTTAGAAAATCAGCCATCTATTTCACAATCTCGGTTAAGTGTCACTGATGACAGCATTTACTCATCTGAATAGATTCAGTTTTGCAGCTTTGATGAAGAGCCTAAAATCCCTTCTTTGTTCTCAAACTCCGTAAATTTTCACTTGAAAGGTTAACAAATGAAACAAACCCTACAGAATCAAGGCCGGGCCAGTAACTAGTATTAGCCTAAAAATGACTCAAACACCCTCATATTGCAAAAAAAAAAAACTATCTTTTATCATGTATATTGAAATAATTTATTTTATATTTTAGAATTTCAGCACCACAATAATCACAAAAATAACAGTTATAGTTTCGCCCAAGGCATTTGCTTAAAATCTCAGAATAATTCCCAATTTATGAAAACTTGGAATAAATTCAAGTTCCACCATTGCATTCAAATGCACTCTGTACTTTCTTCACAGAACACTAAATACAAAATAAATCTAATTAATTTCCTCACCGAATAACAAAACGAAAAAAGAATCCAAACCAGTACCTTTGGCCCTTTACCCATCATCATCATCAATAACCTCATGGAAATTACATGCTTTCGAATAGAAATCATTCGTTTCGATCAACCCCCTCAACGACTCATGACTAAACTCCGCGCTGTTCGGATCACTCGTCGTAGGTGAACCCGAACCCTTCCCTTTTTCGAAAGAGCGCAAACAACATGATACCCTCTTGCCAAAACATCCCAATGAAGAAGAATTTGAATTAGATTCCTTATTATCTTTTTTTCTTCTTTGTAACCGGTTTTTAGCCTTTTTGACCCTTTTCGGTTTACAGAGAATTTTACCCGACCCATTTTCTATCGCCTCCGATACTCGGTCTCTTTCGGGTCCAGAAGACATAAACGGAATAATTTAATTAGTAACTAAATGATCGGAATTGGGTGAATTAAGGGAGGATTGATAATCATATTAGTAAATAGGTTTTAATGATTGGTGTTTTTGTCCTATTTGGTAGAGATTTGGTGGAAAAAGATGAGAGGAAATTGATTGGAGATGAAATTGAACTCTGTACCCAGATAGATTACTTTAGATATATAGAGAGAGAAAGGAGAGAGAAAAGTTTGGTTTTCTTTTTCTTTTTCTTTTTAAATGAGTATGTTACATAATTGGTTCCATGGTAACAAAACTTCAATTTTATTTCCTTTTTTTTTCTGGTGTCTTTTTAGTAAAAGGGCAACTCGATTTATTCAAAAAAACCTTTTTTTTTTTTTTTTGCCTTAGCATGCAATTAAAGAAAAGAACCAAATTTATAAATGATTAATTTATTAAAATTCTCGGTTTTGGTCTGGACATTAATGGAGTAAAACGGAAAATTAGCATTATCGTATAAGTGTAAAGCTGTGAAAATTATTGTCTTCAAATCTCACCCCAAAAAAAACGTGGCTAAATGTAAAACAACTACATTAGAATTCTCATGAACCTATGATTCGGCTTGTCAGACATACCAAGAGCTAGTTGGAGGCTGATAAAGTTCTCCTAAGCTCATAAATCTTACGCTGCCTATTGAAAAAGGATAACGAGGTTAGAATTTGAATTGAATCGATATTTAAAAAGTTTGATTTCTTTTGTATATGCAAAAATAAAACATATAATCAAACTAGGTGAAAAAATACATAAGTTAAATTAATGTTTTGTAAAGTATGTGTGAACCTAATGACATCAGCCATCATAAAATGTTTTGATATTTACTACTATGTTATTAATATACTCCATATTATCAATAATAGTTTTGAGATTCTGAGTTTTTCCTAAATTTTAGAGAAAAATTATGGTCTTTAGCTAACTACCACGAAGTTTTGTTGGCTCGTTAAATCTATTTGTTCAAATTACAAAGATAGTATTTTCCAAGTTTTGGAAGAATAACATTTTTGTAAATCGTAGATAATAAAAATATAGTAGTACTATACTGTATAGTTTTTTTTTTTAAATCAAGAACTCAACATAAGAATGGTCTCAAAATTATTAGTATTATTTTTATTAGTCAATTGAAACAATCCCAACTATATTAAAATTAGTTCAATATATAGTGTAAATTTTCTCATTTAACAATGAATTGAACCTCAAGTAATGGGTAGTAAATAAAGAATGGGAATAATATTAGATGAAATAATAGGGGGACTAATAGTATAGTAAAAGCTTTTGGAGTTTGGCAGTGGTGTCGGACTAACATGAGGTTCAGGAGTACCACAGTTGTCCTCTTCCTCGGTCAGTCATTATAACCCAAACTTTATTTCTAAAGAAAAATAAATACTGCACAGTAAATTGTACATTACGAAACTACGTATAATTTTGATCGGTTAATAATTTTTATTAAAATTTTCGATCATATAGTTTAAACATTAAATTATATAATTTAGTTTTAAAAAATTTCATTTCGACGATTTTGATACAAGTAGGTTAAAATTGCTCGTAATTTCGTAATAGATAAGATTAAAACCCAAAGTAAGAATAAAATACCCTGCGTCAGGTACTATACGTGTTACGGTGGGTTTTGTTTACATAAAGAATTTTGGTGTTGTCATCCTAAAAGCTACATAACTAAAGAAAATAAATAAATAAATTAAGGAAATTTAACTTGTATTATAAACGATGGAAATTAATTAGCTATAACAAAAGCCATGCAACTACCTAAAGATCTATGTGAACTTTGAAGGGTACAACATATTTTTTGATACTATAAACTTATAATCAAGATCAGGGGAAGCGAAGTGGGAACGATCGGGTACCACGGCACCCCCCATAATTTTAGAAATCCCAAGTGACGCAATTTTTTTTTAGTACAATTTCTTTTTAGGTGTAGATTTGGCACCCCCATAAAAATATGTTACTTGTACATATATTTTGGCACCCCCCATTTACACATCCTGGCTTCGCCCCTGTAAATCAAGATATACTAATTGGAACCGTTAGCGTGTACAACTGAATTACGTATTCATATTTTGAAGTGACGTGTTTACGACTCACATACGTCATATGCAGGGAAAGCTAATTGCATGTTACCGGGGGCGACCGTACCCCCATAATTCCGAAATTTATGATTTTTTTTAACCTGTATTTCACTAAAATACGTTATTTAACGATGATTTGACACCAGTTATATTATATTTTACTTAATTTTGTAGTCGGTGATTTGGTGTAAATTTTAACACACCTCCTTGATTTATGGCATAAGTAAAAGGGAAATAATTTTGGTCACCTATCTTTCTATCCAAAAAATCAATCCACTGATGTGACATATACACATGCCAAATCCACTTATCATGAGTTTTAATTGTTAATGTTAAATGGTAACAATTTAATAATTTATGTTAAATGAAAAATGATTTTGGTCACACATTTTTTCTAGCCAAAAAATCAACCCGCTGATGTGTCACATTACATGACATATCCACATAATTAAGGGTTTTAATTGTTATTAATACTACATTTAACATTTTTTTTTATTTTTAATTAATATTTAAATTTAGTATACCATCAACTAGGGTTCTAATATATTTTTACTTGAGTTTTAGTGTGTTGAGTTCTATATTTAACAATTTTTTTATTTTTAATTAATATTTAAATTTAGTATAGGCTCAACTAGGGTTCTAGTATATTTTTATTTGAGTTTTTAGTGAGTTGGCTTTTATATTTAATTTTTTTTAATTAATATTTAAATTTAGATTAGACTCGAATAGGGTTCTAGTATATTTTTATTTGATTTTTAGTAGATTGTATTTTTATTATGTGAATATTTATATTTTGATTTATCAAATTATAGAATTTTATGTATATTTGGATGGATAAATATTTATTTTATTAGCATATGAAGTGTGTAAGTTGTGTGTAATTTATGAGTCTAGCATATGAATTGTGTTATTAGTAAAATCCATGTCAACGGGTTGAATTTGAAGATAGCAATAACAACACTTTTTTTTAAAATACAATTATCACTTATTCATTTTTTCTTAATTTGTAGTTGTATTTTTGGTTATCAATATTTATACTAAATTACTCATATATTTAGACTTATATGGACTTATAACAGTGTTTGTATAAGTATGACTAGGCAAGACAACTTATCGGGTAAAAGTTTTATCTAGATTTTTTGGATTAAGTAAAAACGCCATATCAAAACATATGCTTTAGTAAGTAAATGGCCATACGGAATTATGGAATTGTGGAATTCTGAATTATGGATTGTACCATGGGAGCGTGCTTTGTTAATTAATTAATTGTACAAACACCTGATTGGTCACTCGACTTTCTCGTGAAATCTAATTTTAATATTTTGTTCCTAAGAAGGATTCAAATGGTTATAGTCTTTCGCTGACTACATATATATATTTTTTTAAGGGGTAAAAAAATACACTTTTTGTGATTGTTTTTTAGTAAGTAAATGTTGTTTGGTGAATGATGTAAAAATATATATTTTTTTTTAGTAAAAATGGTGTTTGGTAAAATCGGTTTACTTTTTACTTTTTGAGTTAAAAAAAGAATAATTTATTCCATTTTATAGAATCATACTAAATATTTAATAAATAAACTATGTTCAAATAATCGTAACTGATCAGTTGGAGAAAAGAATATGGTACAAACAGTTTTTCGGAAAAATAACTCTATTTAATTTAGGATTCAAATTCTAATTACAGTATAAAAAAGCATAAAATGATATGTATGATATTTTAAATTTGATAAGTTTGAATGTAAAGTTGCATTTGATTACAAGTTACAATGTGTGAATAAATATCTCAGCAATTTATGAATATATAGGTTTATAAGTGTGTGGTGCATTGAAAGAGTTACAGCGACAAAAAAGTACTTTCTTTCGTAAGTAAGATGAACGTTACTTTTAGATAAAATGGAATTTACTTTTTATAGAAGTACACTTTTAGAAGTACAACCAAACATTACTTTTAATTTTCATACTTATAACTAACATAAAGTAAAAGTAAAAGTAACTGTATGCTAAACAAGGCTTATAAGGATGTGATTTTATGACAAAACATTTTCTTCTGTTTCATTGCATATAAAAATCAATGGAAAATAAAACATAATAAATTGATGGAAAACTTTGTCTTTAAAATGAGAGAACCATTTTACTTTTAAAATTGAGAGAAAAATGAAAATAAACTTTTCCAAACTTCCAAACATAGGAAAATAATTTTAACTTCATTTTATTTGGTTTAATATTTTTTATCTTTTTTTTGACATTTTTCGGGTTGTAAACACACATACGTAGTCCTACTTGGTTTGTAACAATTCTCCTATATCTGTTGATATCTTTTTGTTGTTGTTTTGAAATCAAGCGTATATAAACAACTATAAACAAGAAGCTCAAGGCTGCTGCCTTATGCAAAGAATTTTGAAAGATGAAAATACAAAAAATAATATAAATGACCCATAAGTTAGAATAAAATTAGCAAAAAAATATAAATTAATCATAAACTCATAAGTAAAAATAAAATTAGCAAAACAATGTTTAGCAACAGCATAGCTACCCAGAAGTCGGCAAAGTTAGGAAGCTTGTGGTTTATCACTTCACAAAAGCAACTTGAGAATGTGTTCAAGGAGAGAATTCTGAATAAGTCTATGGTGACGAGCATTGTTGGGAATTGGAATAACAACAACGCAAAGAACTTATCGAACTTTTAAACCATTTTATAAGCTAACCTCAAACCAACACACAACTCAAACATGCTCTAGGTTCACTAAGCTCGGTCTTGTCAGAAAAATCGACTAGGTAACTAGAGCTAAAGTTAGATGGCTGTGATTTAAGAGCTTTCCGATCAGATATAATTAAGCACCACCTATTAGTAATATGAAACTGACTAAAGAACTTGAGCTCAATAGTAGAAACAAACCCTCACTCAAGGCTAAGTTACACATTTTAACCAAAAAACATGATGCAAGTTAACTCACTTCTAGTACCACTAGGCTTTGGCTAATCAGAAAAAAAAAAACATAAAGAGACTAGACTTGAACCCCAATTAACTTACTCGATGACAAAAAAAATGCAGTTAACATCGGAGAAATTAGCGCTTTTCCAAGTAAATCATTATACCACCATTTCTAGGATCCTCAAATGGTGTTCTAAGTCTCTAAGAACCTCCATTTGCTTTAATTGGCTATAAAACCAATAGAGGACCCGCAACATGTAGAGGAGAAGCACCAGAATCCACACAGACTTAACATGAGGATTAAGGAAAAAATGAAATTAGAAAACAGATCACCGGAGAGGAGAAAGACTCCATCAGGGATACTCATGTTTCTCCCACTTTTAACCGTAAGTCCATTAATCACCAGCTTCCATTGATTATGAAAAAAGAACTCTGAAGACCCTACAGAGTCTCCAATGCAATTTAGTCAAACACTTTTAAGATCAAGAGTTCTTGAGAGTTGCGGTGAACCTCACATCATTAAGCAAGTTCGCTACCAGAGTATTTTATCCGGGTTCGCTTAAAAGTTTTCTTTATAGCAAGCAACCTTATCTTTTGTTTCATTTTCTATTCTCGATAACCTTATTTTTTGTTTAACTTACAGCATTTAAAATTAGACCAACCCTTAACAGTTCTAAGTGCATGTTACATTTGTCACATTCAAAACCGATGGTCGATCTGGAGATGCCGTTTAAGAGACTTGTTAAATTAGTTAAGCTAAGCACTTTGGTTTGAAGCTGGTGGCAAATTGACTTGAGAAATGGTTTATGCTTTTTACTTGAAAGTTGCACTTGTTTGGTTCCTCGGTTTATTAAAGGCAATTGGACCAAAACCTTTTAAGCGGGTTCAAATTTTATCAAATTCGAATGGTCAGCTTTTCGGTTTTTTCATATGTATTCGTAATTTTTTTTATATAAATCAACATGTTATTTTATTTCTAAAGTGTTTGTTCAAAAAAACCTGTAAATTCTGACTTTTTATATATTTTTTTATGTTTAATTGTTTGTTTGACAATTTATAAGATAGTAATATTAATAAATACAAAAAAATATATAAAATACCAAATTTTACAAATTTTTTTGAACAAACTCTTTATAAATAAAATAATACGTTGATTTACAAAAAAAAACGATTTTTTTTATAAATATATATGAAAAAATCGATAACCTGACGAAAACCTGAACCATTTGAACCTATTCATTTTTTTTTGTATGTACTTGTTCAGACTTGAAGGTTTAAGTCTTTTGATTTTCTGATTTGGACTTCTATGAAGTAAACGCTTTAAGCTAGTTTGGCCCAAACTTTTCCCATTCTCCAAACAACTGACTTTTTTGATTAAAACTTTCAACCAAACAAGCAGTAGTAAGATTTTCACATTTGACCTTCTTAGGTAGTACCAGTACATGTTTTTGGGCCATTTCTAGTTTGGAAAGGACTATGAGAAACAAAGTTAAAGTTGTGAATGAGAAAGAAAATAGGTCGTTAAAGATACATAGGAAACATAAGAAACGATAACATTAGTAATAATAATCCGCATTACGTTTAACATTTGAATGGGAAAGAAATGGGAGACCCCATTGGCCACAAAAAACAATTCCAGGACATAAATCATCCACATACATTCTCTTTATTATTTCGTCATAAATCTCAGCTATTTTCTTTGGAAATAATACCATTGAAAATGCCTTCCAATTCAACCTTTTTGGCCTAACTGATAGCCGAAATCCCTTAGATTTTCCATTCATTTTCATCGCCCAACGCCTTTTCGGCCTCTGTGACTTCTCTCCTGTCTTTATTAGTTTCTCGTAACGACACATAACCCCACTTTGAAAAACCATTTCTAAAAGCAGTCAAGTGATTTTCAGAAGATGTCGAGTGTTGTATAAATAGAGAGAAGAAAAACAACATAAAAGGCTGGAAAACGCTAATGAAGATTTAAAACAAATTCTAGAGGAAAATTCCAAAAAAAATCTAGTTGGTCTGATTCTTTTAACACATGGCTAGCATCACTTTTTTACTTAAATCCATTGAACTCTGATGAGAATGGAGACTAATGACTAACATCAGCAACTTAATAATTACGTCATATTAACAGTCTCTTTTTTGTTCCTTTTTTTTGGAAGTGAGAGTGTGATAAATCGAGGAATAATAAGGCATGTGCAATGATTAAGGTCCATGTTACTATGAAAAACAAGCAAGGCAGAGATTCTTTTAAAATAACTTATAAGAATGTAGTTGCATGAAAAGACAATAATCTTCTTGTGTTATCTAAACAATTGAAAGTGCTTACTTTGAAATCAAGTCAAGGAATTTAATGATTGGTCTTAAGTTTTTCTCATTATGAAGGTAACAAACACTTCAAAAAGTATTACTCCAATTATTAGAGTAATACAGTATTGCAAGATTGTGAAGAACGTTTAGACTTAGCTTAATGTTGTACAGCAAGAGTGAGAGTGATAAATCCAAAGATACGGAGGCATGTGCAATGATTAATTAGGTCCATGCATGTTACTATGAAAAACAAGCAAGGCAATGATTCTCTTGGTGGAACTAAGAATGTAATTGATTAGTAGTTTAAAAGAAGACAGCAATATTCTTGCATTATCTAGATAAAATACAGTGATTAACTTGAAATCAGGTCAATAAGGTCTATTAATTATTGGTCTAACCTTCTGCCACTTTGAAGATACTCGTCTCTTAAGTTTTAATCTTCCCATTTTGAAGACAACAATTTCTTTAAAAAGTATTATTCCAGAATATTTGAGTAATGTTGTATAGCAAGATTTATTTATTTTGGTCAAGTTACAACAGAACCAAAACAAAATCCAAGAAAATACATCAACCAACATCGATAGGAAAATCATTATTAACCATTTGTTTTAATTCGTTGGAATAGTGTACGCCCAATTTCAAGGGAGAAAATTTGCTTCGATTGTTTCGCAGTCCAATGAGCTGCTTTATTCGCCGATCCAATAAAAAAAATTATTGCAGCCTAAAATGACACACTTACAATCAGGCGTGTGAAATTTTGTATTACAACGTATCAAGCAACTGTAATTATTATTCATACTGTATCACTTGTACCGTAATTACGGTACTACCACACATGGTACGATATTACCATACCACTCAATTTAATGTTACAGTAATGATAATTGATTTTCAATATCATGATATTGTACCGTTAATATCATATTACCATTTATATATAAAGTATTCACATTCAATTAATATTCTTTAACATTTAAGATACAAAATAAGTTGCATTAAGATCATTTTTATAATCTTATTCAACTATTCATAAATGAAGTGTTATATTTAAATTTTTTTACTAATGATATATTTTTCATAACACTGTGTATTGTGGGTTGATTTTCGAATTTGGTAATGTACCGTATCATACCGTTAATATACCGCATTTGCGGTATACCGAAAGTGCGGTATACGAAAATGTGATACGATAATGATATTTAAATTTAGTGTATCATACATATACGGTACGATAATGATATCACAAAAATTCTCACGATAGTGTACCATTTCCACATGTATTCACAACCATATGATTAAATCAAACATCAAAGAATAAAAGAAAATATAAAATGACATCATATGATGATTACATACTGTTCTTCTCTCTCCCTTTCCTTATCTCGGGGAGTTCTTTTTTCATTGCGTTACTTACTCATAAATATTAGGGATCTGGGATTGTCAATCACGGGTCCTATGTGGCTGCCTAAAAAATGGCCACGTATTACTTAAAAATTACGTTAATTACTCAAAAATTCCCTCAATTTTATCTCAAAGAAAACCCTAAGCAGCGACCAGCGAACTCCTTCTTATCTCAAATTAAGAACATTTGTTTTTCAAATCAAAATCACTGTAGCACTACAATTATCAAGTAAGTATTTATTTTTATTATTCAACTTAAATTTTATATAAATAAATATAATAATGAATGAGTACTTATAAGAAGATAAGGAAATATTATTTGAATAAAAATGAGGAACTTAAACATAAAATCAAAGCCTCAAATATGAGATCAAGGCTATGAAATATGAGATTGAAAAGCTTGGGTCAAACAATAATTATATGGGTTTTAAGTATACTTTCTTAAATATTAGTAGTAAGTTATTATGGGTTTTCAGCTTTTGAAGATATGAAAAAAAGAAAAGTAAAATGATTGCTGTATAATATTTAGCCTTCAGGTAAAAAAGTCAAATACGTGGTCATTTTTCAGGCAGCCACGTAGAAATCTCGAATCCCTAATATTTATGAATAATTAGCGCAATGAAAAAATAACTCCCCTCTTATCTCTCTCCCTCTCTTTATCTCTCTCCCTTTTAAATACCAAAAAAAAAAAACTTAATCAACCATTTTAAACCAGATTTGCTTTTATCTTTTATGTATACGTGCTCTTTCTATATTTCCATATATTCTTCAAAACCCACACAATTAAAAAAGAGTTGGTATGCCTTTTATATTAGCCGAATTGTTTTTTTTTTTTGAAAATGTATTAGCGGAATTGTTGATTTCAATTGAACACACTGTCAACCCGAAATACCAATTAAATGACTTATTGAGCGTGATTAACTAGTTTCATAAATTTGTATAAACAATTTTCGTTGTTATAAGTTCTTAATTATGGATGTTGATTCGTATCACAATCTTTCACTGGTTATTGTTAAAATGGGGCTTTAATAGATTGTAAAGATGAGTTTGAATGATTCTCCCTAACCATGATTTTATTTTATTTTTGAAAAGTACATAAGCATGATTTTTGAAGAGAACAAAGGGGAAGAGGTTTAATAATTTTTCCTAGGAGAGAAGTTTGGTTTATGGATTTTGTGCTATTTTGGATTTTTGTTTTATTTTTATTTGGATTTTTATTATGTATGTATATTTATTTTTATTTTTGTTTTAATATGCAAGTTTATCATTTGCTCACTTCTTCATTACGTTATTGCTTATTTAACAAAACATAAAGTAAGGGAGAAACTTGTTCATATCAGTGACGGAACCAATGGTGTGGATTTGGGTGAGAATGAAGCTAAATTATTATACGGAGTGATAAAATGTTAGAATTGTAAATTTTACAGTAGAATACAGGGAAAAAGTTCGGCTTTCTTGAATATGGGGAATGTTATAGTCATTTTTAACCGACTCCTAGCTAGTTTCGGGTTTATATCTCTTTTAACTAGTTAATATGTCCGTTACGGACACCAATTTTGTAATTGAATAAGTAATATCTGCCTTTTTTTGGTATAAATAGCGAATTACTGAATTCATTCGATTATAAAGTATAAAATTTATTTAATATAAAAATTTAGTCTGAGTAAATTGAGTTCGATGTAACTCAAATAGCCAATTCTGATAATTAGTATTATAACCCTAGTCATATGTTTGGTAAAGAGTGATTATCTATGAAAAGGAATCCTCAAAATCAAAACCAAAACCAAAACAAAAGGAGATGAGAAAAGAAAGCTGGATAATAAAATGAGTAAAGTAATTATGCTCCCTTGTTCTTTTATCATGGACATGCCACAGTGAAATGTCACACATATTGAAAACTTTATTGATTCTATCATGCTACCTATCAGCATGCTTAACATCATTTTCATTATAAAAACTGGGTATATACTTTTTGTATGGGTAAATTATTTTTCAAACTTTACTACTTGGATGTGGCTTGAACATGGACAAGGACAAGTAGATATAGTAAAAGAATATAATGCGTTGTAAGTTTCAAATTCCAATAGTGTGGCTCTGGGTACTTGTTTGACTGTCCTATAAAATACTCTGAATTACAGAATGTAGAATGCAATTTAATACTCCTCTGAATCCTTGAATCCGTATGCTCCCTCCGTTCACATTTAATTATTCATTACGAAACTACATGCAATTTTGATCGGTTTATAATTGTATCAAAATTATCGAAATGAATTTTTTTAAAATCTAATCATAAAATTTAACATCTGAACTATATAATCAATTTTTGAAAATTTTCATTCCGACAATTTTGATACAAATTATTGACCAGTCAAAATCGAACGTAATTTCGTAATGAACAATTAATAACTTCAAATTTTGTGTTGGTTGGCTTAAGTTTTGGGATGCGAGTTGCTCCAATGCCAAAAATATATTGCAAATTGCAGGGTGCAAAATTGCAACTAATAAAGGTTTAAGAAAATCAATTTCTTCTCTAATACAAGATTTGGTATATATATATATATTAGTAATCGTGTATCACGTATTGCGTGATACAAATAATAATAAGTATAGTTATGATACAAATACGTGGATAATACAAAAAATAATAATAGTATAAGATGATAAGACTTAAAAGAATGTTTGGTTGTTAAAGAGTGATAAATAATGTTATTAGTTATTATTTTTTATATTTTTTTTTATATGAGTATGATATTATTGTAATTAATAAAAAAAATATATGGGTATTTTTGAAAAAAAATGACTAAATTAAACAGATTCATTTAATTTGGTTTGGTTTATTATAATATAATTATAGGTATGGTAGGGGGCAACGCAACTACCATTTTTATGGTCACGGTTGCATAACTGCATCTGAAGATCAATTATTAGAGTTACAACTTACAAATAATGTGGTTCAAGTAGTTTAAATATTAATAGAGGTGGCCTGATCTTTCCAAATTTCAAGTGTTTATTTAGGGAATACGCAATTGAGCTTAATTAGTTCTTTTACGTAGATTAGTTGATCCCTTGGTTCCAGACTGTGCCCGTCACTGTATTAACAAGCAACAGACTTAGGCCGAAAAGTTAGCTTGAACGAGCTTCAGATGGAGTTTATTTTATAATTTCATTTTCAGTTAGCTATTTTGCATCTGTAATAAGTTTATAACTCAAACTATATGTTTTTAATTAAACTGTCATACTAAGTGGAGTAAATCATTATTGTCCTTCATAGGCAATCACCAATAATAACCCATCCATAATTACATCTTTTTTGTTACTCTATATTGCCAACTAAGCAAAATATATAAAAAACTTCAAGCTCCACTCTTGATCTTTAACTATTAATATTCATTCAAATAAAATATGAACATTTATATACATCAACTAGTTAAAAAACATAAAAATATGGGAATCGGGGGTGTAATAGTTGTAAAGTTGGCTTCTCCAAAACGACAACTTTATAGAGGAATTTGAAGAAGTGCCAAACAGGTGAAATATTTCTTCATGTACAGCATCCAAAATCGGTTGCTTGTACATGAATAGTGCTACAAAAGTGTGGTTGATCAAATTTCATGTTAATGGTGTGATGGACTAGATGTTTAACTTCTTTGTTAGACTAAAATAAGCTAATTCATAAGTACAATTTAAAATGTAGTGTCACAAATGTCAAAGTGGTAGTTGGTGAAAATGCATTCAAGTGAAAATGCATTCAAATGATGAGCTTATGCCAGGGCATAACATCTTTGTAAAATAAAAAGATGTACAAGCATCCTTTGTAAAAATTAAAAAATGTACAAACATGAGTGAAAAGCAGTTATTGCTCCATGTCTGTATAGTGTAAAGTAAAAGTCACAACTCTTGTGTAGGTAGCTAGGTTTCTCATTATCCAATGACTTTGGTCCTTTGGTATTGAATTACTCAATTTTCAAGTCAAGATCAATAAAATGTGTACTCTTGTGTAGGTAGTAGCTTTTAACATATGCACCATAAAAAACATGCTAGCTGTATCATGTATGCTCTTCAAGCTAACTTACTCAAAAAAGGGCTAACTATAAAAAATGCAAGCTGGAAATTTCAATTTTCTAAGTTGGTCAGGCAAGTATAGTGCAGCATGGAGTAATAGATAAACAGAAATCACAGAGGGGGAGCCAGACTATACGGTGGGTATAGTATGGAAAACTCTCATCTGTGTCACTATTGGATCAACAGAGGGGTCCACAGACTGTAAGGATCCAATGGTGATACAGGGATAGTTTTACAGACTATACCCACTGTATAGTCTGGCACCCCTTATCCACAGAAATCAAAGGTTCTGACCAAATAACAACTTGCAATAAATAGATAAAGTGAGGTCGAAAATTGTAACCATATATAACTGTGGTGTAGATTAGCTTATTTACTTGCAGAAAAAACAAACAGCAAATATTCCATCGGTTGTCTTTTATTTTGCTCATTGTCTGTATTTGAGATATTCCCATTTATTTGGTCCGTTACTTAAAAAAAAGAGAGATATTCTCATTTATTTGGCCGTTTCCCCAATAAACTATTACTAGAAACCTTTCTGATACCTAAAAGATTACATTGAACTAAATTTTTTAAGACAAGCTTAGAGACAAATAACTATTGATGTTACTTAATTTACTAGTTTCAAATTTTTGTCATGGACTAAGAAACAAAGGAAAGAGTCAAGTTTACCAAATAAAAGAGAAGAGACGGTGACAAGATAATATACAACACCACAGTCTTGAAGATACCAAGAAATATTAAGAAGCCTGATATGTATATCTTTTCTTGCCATAATATGAGATATAGTTTCTAGAGTGGTCAACTAAACAGTAAACACAATATGTAAATTGAGAAATAACAAATAAACCGGGAGCAAAAGCTGCAACAGCCAACCATAAGAACTAAACCTGGCTTTGCTTAAGATTGAAAGAAAAGAAAGGAAGAACAAAACCAAAGAAAACAAAGAAACTCTACCATAAGAAAGATGGTAGTGACCAAGTTCTGACAGTACTGTTTTTCAAGCTAGAAACGCTATTAATCTGAATAAATCTTCTCTTTCTGGAAGAAAACAGAAGGGCATACTTGAGCCTAAGCCATAGCAACCTTCGGATCTTTTTAGACGATCGAAGCCCCACCCATATGACTTTCCTGACCCGAAAAAATGACCCTTTGCTCCTCTGTAGAAAAGTGCCGTTTTTCTTCTTGATAGAAAATTGGTAGCTTCTCAAGAACAGTTGTCTCTTCTCTATGTCAGTGTATGGTTGGCATAGATTCGGGTGAGCCGACTCTGGCCTAAATATCGGGCCCGTGCCCGCTTGGGTCAAAGCCATGGTTGCATATGACATTAGGACTATTAACTATATGAGATATATAGAGATAGAAGGGAGGGGGTGAGAGTTGAGAACATATAGTGAAGAAGGAGTGAGGAGAAGGGAATTGCTAGGTAACGGACCTCTTATATGACTGGTTCGTAATCCGTTAGCATAAAAATGTGTCAAATGAATTAAAAAAATTAAAGTTTGATTAATATTTAAGTTTAGCATAGGCCTCCATAGGATTCTATATTTTTATTTGAGTTTTTAGTATGTTGTATAATTTGTTTTTAATTTATCAAATTCTAATTTGTTGAAAATAGAAAAAATAAATTAGTTATTGAAAAACATTATCTAACCATCCATTTTTTAATTTAACGATAATTAAGATGACTATTTCATAAACAGTAAATAAGATGACTGTTACAAAGATACACTCGAGCAGAATCTCTTTAAAAAGTGTGAGGTTTTCCTTCTGACTAATTGGCATTTAAAAGTAGTTTTTGGCATTTTGGTCATCCATAGAAATAAAATACACTATTTGATTATTCTGTGATCATAAATATATGGAATTTTTATAAATTAAAGCTGGTGTTAACTGTTAAGAAATCAACAATCCGATGAAGTTGTGTCATAGAAATTACGTGATCCTTTGAGATGACTTCATAGTATTTAATTACAAACCTGTCAAGTCTTGCAGAATTATGTGCACTATGACCAAATAATTTATCACTAATCAATACTGTATTATTTTTCATGGTTGGTATGTGTGAACATCATACTCCAACTACAGTCCACGTCAGTCACCTTTGACTTCTTTTTTCCTTTTACCATTTTATGATTTGAGGACAAATAAGAATAGAAAAATTAAGAAGAAAAACAGAACAAAAAAACTTGCAGTAATTAACCATTAGCAAGAATCTTCAAAAGTATTTACTCCAATTTCTTATGATGGAAGGAATAATTATGATAACATAACTTGAAAATAACTCTTAGTTTGGGTCCAATTTGTGATTAGTATTTGCTGAGTTCATAATAATCTTTTTGCCAATTCATTTACCTATTAATATAGAAGAATTATTACAATCCAAGTATAAATTTCATTCTAAAATTCAATGACTGGTTGTGTTTCCTTTTGATATAAATTACTCACTCTCTTCCTTCTTTTTTTTAACTAATCTTCTTTCATTTTGGATGTTTTCCTTTAATAATCCATTTGTCCACAATAGCAAATATTTTTTGAGAGGGTAACCAAACATTATTCTGGACTCATATGGCAGTGCAGTATGTGCTTAGAGATTTTATAATGTTAGTGGGAATATAAAGTGGTAAAACAGAGAACATAAATAGTACTAGTAAATAATAGATGTTTTTTTTTTTGCAAAATAGTACTAATACTAGTAGATGTTTATAATAAGCAGCATAACTATAGTCCCGTCCAAAGAAGAATATTTTTAGACAAAGATAGGTAAAGTAACCAGGTAGTGACGGTTTACAGCCTTCCATTTTGACAAATTAATGGAAAATTATATTTATCCTATGTATTTTGATTAAAACTTTTAAATTTTAAGGTATAAATTTTTTTTCTGTAAAATATCGGACCCCCATTTCATAATATTGGTTATGTAACTGGCAAAGATTCTCTTCACACTTTTGATCATCATGGTGCTACTACTTTTGTTGTTCCTCATCTTATCTCCTATGACATGCCAAAGTTATTTTATACACTATTTAAAAGCCCAATTTCTTTTGATATACATATCTTTGCTTTTATATGCCGGATTAGATTACGAACACAAGGGAAAATGACAGTATTATGGACGGCTAATCAGCCATAAGTCAATTAAATAGAATTTAGGTATATGTACAATTATTAAAAATGCTATCCTTTTTCAGCTTAAAAAAGGTTCATTCCCTGGTGGTGTGACGAAACATGAAAGTTTGAATATATGACGAAACATTTATAAAATAAGGTTTGCCGGAGTTGGGATTTGTTGGTTATGGTGAAACTGTAATGAACAACCACAAGTAGTGAACTTGTTTCTCAAACACTAATACCAATTATCAAAATGGATCCTCAAGATCATTAATAGCTTAACAGTTGATTCGTATGTGAAAACAAAGTAAGTTTGGCATATATATATATAGCAGAAGTACCATAAGTTGCAGAAATTGAGTCTGAAGAGACAACTAACAACACTTTTTCAAAAGACAAAATAGAAGTGACTCGTAGAAAAAGGTCACGAACACGATCCATTACACTCTAGAAACAAGAAGATCAAAGCGCCCTCACTGACCTCCTAAAGCAAGGTCGTGCCAGGTATCTACTTCAACTTGAGCCTCCTGATCTGATCAATTAAACAATATAAATATATAATATTAAAATAACGTGTATATTATGGGATACACAAGAGGACCATAAACCCACAAAATGCAATTAACAACCAATCCGTAGGTATAAATCTACGATGAACAAAATTATAATTTTTGGGGTAAACTGATCCTGTGATTCATATATTTATCTTGGCAAGGACAAATGTGCAATGGTATGAGAAAGAGAGAGAGAGAGCTAGCTCAGGCGCAACTCAGGCGCAAGGAAATCGCTAAGAGATACATGTAGTGTTATGATGATATAGCAAACTCAGACGCAACATTTAGACTTAGGAAAATCAGGTAAAAACAAGTCTTTGAAGTCATGATAATTAGCATCAAATAAGCTAACAATTCACTGTAAAAGCCGATACGCTTTTTTAAGAGGATTAATCCTACCCCTATGGCCCTATCCAGATTCGTACTCACAACCTCCTATTCCTATATGAGAGTGTGAGTCATGTGGCCAATTGGGTACTAGGCTAGCCCCGGTGGTTACGTGCATGTTTGGCTATTGCTTATTTTCTTAGCTTTTTTCGCTTTTGATTGAAAAAGTCCATGTGTTTGGTATGTCAGTTTTTTAAGCTTTTTTAAAAAGCTAGCTTTTCGGTCAAAAAAGCTAAAAAGAGCTCAAACGAAGAGAAGCTAGGAATTTGCGGGTCTTTTTTTTAGTTTTTTCACATGAAATTTTCCAAAATAAATAAATAACTTTCTATATGTTTTTGTACATTTACAACTCACTTATAAGTTAATAATGATGACCAATGATTTAAACTTAAGTCACTTATAATTAAAAAAGCTACAGTGGTGCCAAACACTACAATGCATTTTTTTAAGCAAACTTTTTTTCAATGTTTTTTTAAGCAGCTACTCTTCTAAATATTTCATGGTGGAATGACATAACAAAATAAATTTCTTTAGTCTGAAACATATCGTAATGGTAAACACTAATATAAGTGCTATGTCATGGTGCAGCAATCTAAACGTGTCATTAGACTACTAATATCGTAATGAGCTTGTTTGGCTGCAATGCTGAGCAAATTAGATGGCTTATTAAAGGCTGAAAAGTAATCGAATCAGCCCATCAGTTTTCCGGGATTGAAAACAAAAAAGGAAAAGTCGACTTTCAAGCTTACAAACATAATAATTGCAGATCTAAAAAAAGGCAGACAATCTAAGATTAAGACGGGCAACAAAACAAGCCAATCATTCCTTCCGGGGACTATTTCAAATAACACAGATTACGCTAATCAAGCTGTAATTACGAGTAATTGGTTTATGAGATCAGACTATTTTGAATTTTCATTACAAGTTGTGCGTTTCAGCTACAGCATCAAAATTATAACAAAAATACATCTATCTTTTCTGATTCAAATTTCCACTTACAAACTATGAGTATCATCAAAATTTGAATCGTTTAGAATCAGTTGGAAAATCTTTTAACTTCAAAATATTTAAGTTCAACTATAATAACTAATCAAAAACTCACTTGGATCTTCGTTCTCATCGGTCCGTGATTCCAGTATTGGTGGTAACGGAAGCTCTACAAAAAGATATAGAGTCCCAGTGTGAGACTTAAACGACATTCTCTAAAGATTTTTTTTTTGATAAAAACAAGTGATGCTTACAGAATATAGAGAATGTTAAACACATACCATCTTTGGGAAGAGTGTCTCTCATCCATTCTTCATCAACGACATCTATAAGCATACCTAAGCTTAATTCCGCCATGACAAACCTGCATTAACAGTAATTTCTGTAATATATAAAGTCTAAACAACAGCCTGCAGTATATTTGTCAGTAATTTCAAAATCTCGTTTGAATTTATTAGGAGCATGCATTCGGGATCAACTGACAGTAGACTTAAAAAAGCTGGCTTTTTTGAGAAACCATTCCAGACCCAAATAAAAAAAATAACATCTTTTAATCTGGCCAATTAATTGCATAACTATTTGTGGGAAAAAGAAAAGAGTAGTTTGTGCTTAAACCTTTAATCATATGGTATGTTTGGTTACAGCTTTTATTTTCACCTTTTTTTGCTTTAAATTAGTGCATTTGACAGTCAAGCACTTAATATATTGATTTAAGTTCAAATTTTAACTTTTTTGCTTTAAAAGCTGCAACTGAGCAAAATCTGGGAAATCAAAATCCAAAAAACCCAACAAATATGCATCCAAAGTTGGGTTTGGGAATAAACAAAATAAAATATTTATCACTTCAATTATGCATAAAAGATAGGAGTATAAATAATATGATCAGAGTATGGGTGTCAAGACCAAAAGAAGCTAAATTAGAAAACATTATTACTCAATAATTGAATGTTTAAAAGTCATTATAAATTACGTATAAACATTAGATATTTAGTTAGTCATATGTACCTTTAGTTTTTAGTGAGAGAAATACAATAGCCCAGTAACCTGCAAAATAATAATAAGTAAATGTTTCTGGAGAATGAAATAAACTCGATTTTTTCTAAAAAAATTGATTGTGTAAATAGTAAGTAAAAATACGGGGTAAAAATGCGAATTCCCCCACAAAAACTATGTCACTCTGCAAAAAGACTCATATAGATTGATTTTTTTTCAATTGACCCAACTAAATTGTTAACTTTTGCAAATAACCCCAATACTTATCGTTGAAGTAACATAACTTTTAATCATTGGTCCATTTAAAGCATTTTTCTGTTTCGTAGTCTATGTAATTATCCACTATCTACTCAAGTAAGATGACAATTAACAAACGAAATGGGATCTAGTGTCATAGGAAAAAAGGTTATAGTATATAATAAAATACTTGATTTTTACAAACATTTTCGGAAAACAACCATCTCCGGTGTTTTAAGTGTTTAGCTACTATTACTTATTTTGTAAATCAGCACCATACATTTTAATATTTTATAATCGACCGCTCTATAATGTTTGATTTTTGCAACTGAGCATTTGTGTAACGTAATATGCCGGTTTATTCAATGTTATAGGTTCCGAAACGAAGCCCCATCATTTGATAATTTGTTCTCGATTATTTATGTTTCACCCACCATACTAGTCATCGATAGGACTGAGTTCAGTCCGGTTCGGTTCGGTGTTTTGACAAAACCGAAATCGAGCAGATTTTTCGGTTCGGTTTTTTTCGGTTTCAGTCTTTTTATTTTTTGGACCGAACCGAACAGGTTTTTTCAGTCCGATTTCGGGTTTTTCCGGTTTTATTTTTGGTTTTTCGGTCTTTTTCTAAGTTTTTTCGGTTCGGTTTTATTGTAAACCGAAACCGACCGGAAATTTTTTTAGTTTTTCGGTTCGGTTATCGTTTCGATTCGGTTTTTTCAGGTTTACGATGAGCACGGTGAGCACTAGTCTTCGATGTTTGCAATTCATCCACTCATCTAAATGGACTCTACCAGGCCCAATAGACCAATGGTCTAGTCTTAACGGACCGTAATACATGGGCCGGTGTAACATGAACCGTCTAAATTAAACGGCATCAAGATTTTAAAGACGTGGATGTATCACAGCCGTTGATTACTTTATCAAAAGGCTATATATATTCTCATATTCTCCTTCACATCAACTAGGGTTTGCTATCTCTCTCTCTCTCTAACCCCGCTTGAGGTAACGTCGTTTTTATATTTCGACTATGGTTTTATTATATTATTTAATCGTTAATTGAATTGGTAATTGCTGTTTATTTAATCTCCTATGTTTAGCTTTGAGTATATACATTTATTTCTCTTGAAAATCTTATTTTATGCTGAATATTGGTTTGAGTTTGTACTTTTACTGTAAATTGGCAAAAAAAACGCCCATTTGTTATTATTTAAAATAATAAGGTTATTTTATTTCCATTTGTGAATGTAAGATCTCTAAGTTCTGATTATTACTATTTGTTTTCTAAGTGCTGTAAATTAATTTGATTTATCGTATTTTAACATTGATGTTTTAGTTTTTTTTTTTTAAAAATGAAAAATACTAGGAGAGCGACCAATCTAGTCATTTTTTTCTAAATTAAGATTTCTAGAGTGTT
Source organism: Primula vulgaris (assembly GCA_963920805.1). Lineage (NCBI taxonomy): Eukaryota > Viridiplantae > Streptophyta > Magnoliopsida > Ericales > Primulaceae > Primula > Primula vulgaris. The sequence goes on along the minus strand of OY987212.1, from coordinate 41,301,264 downwards.
GAACGTTATTATATAATATAGACTATTATATAATGTGTAGTTATGTAGATCTGTTCCAAAGTATTTTTTTTATTATGGTCATTATCGTTGCGTGCTGAATTTAGATCTATTCGGTGTTTATTGCTATTTTACGGGGTCTCAAAGAATTTGCTTGTCTTTGTGGTTGTATGCTAAAATTGTAGCGATTCAGTGTGGTTTCTGTTTATCCATGTTAAATTTATACAACAGTGTATTAAATTATATCTACTTGCTATTTTATAAATTTACCTGTATTTTTACATTAGTGATGTTTTTAATTGTTTAGCTAGTGACTGTTATATAAATGCATTAATTTTCCATTTACCACTTACTGATTGAAATTGTTTCCCGTGGATATGTTATTAATCAAAGCTGGAATCTCAGAATGGGCTCTTTTTACCAATACCCTTTTTGGGTATCTGGAAAGGAAACCAATCGAGTCCGAGAATTGGCACATTTGTGTCATAGGCTTTTGGTTTGGGAACATTTCTAATCTCTTGTGGTATTTAGTGGATTTGCATTGTGTCTATCAGTTCAGGTGCATTCTAAATTGAAGTATTTTTATTTATTTCAATTTACTATTGTTTACAGACAAGCTATTTGATAATTGATATTTGACTTGTGTTTTCATTTCTCATAATTTATGTTGAATTTAATAGATTATCAATGAGTTTAGTGTGTATTTAATTACTTGTTTCTGTTTTGATTACTGTGTTCTGTTTTCATTTTTACCGTGATTTTGAACAAAAGGATTATATAGCACTTTCACTTGGAATGGTTTGACTTTGTTTATTGTGATTGCGTTCTATATTGATGGTGACGATGTTTCATTTCTTCATGTTGTGTGTCCGTATTCATGTCTATAGCCAAGTGAGACTGTCATATGACTCATATCTACCCTTGCATGCTTAGTATTTTCTTTGAATTTCTATTAAAAAGTTGCTTAAAAAGCAATTAAAAAAAATCGTCTTTTTTTTATTTATTTATTTAGAAGTGACTAATAATAGTTTATTTATAAGTCCTTTCTTGCTTATTTTAACTCACAAGTGACCTGTATACATACCAACATATTTTAGTATACAATTCTATTTTTGATAATTATTATGTGAAAAAGTTTAAAAAAAATGTCAAATTCCTACCTTATGTACTTGGAAGAGTGGGTTTATTTGATACTTCCAAGTGGACTAAGTTCCACATACAAAGAAAGGCCCATTTATTTATCCTTTGATAAAAGGATATATCATCCTTGTAAAGTATACTTATGAGGTAGACCTATTATTTATATCTTTATCAATCCATCCCCATCCCTCGAGTTTAATACTACATTCAAAACAAATATTTGATCCAATTACAGGAATCGACAAAAAATTGTCAAGCTAACAAACCAAACAATCATAACTAAGATGTATTTCCATTTTCTTGTTTATAGCTAATTTGAGCTGTCATATCTACCATTTGTTAGTATTCTAACTTCAATACATTTCTTTTATTATATTGCTTTATTTTTAATTGGGTAGACATAGCACTTTGACTCTGAGTTAGGGTTTTTGCTGCTTAGTATTTTATTTAAGCTTCAGTTTACTTCTTTAATTCAAACTGGGTGTTCCTTTTGTAGGACTGTTTTCCGTTTTCATGTTTTTCCGTTTTCATGTTATCTTTGCAGTCCTTGATAAATATATTTCTAAATTACATTATCATCTTCAAGTGCGTGATGCCCCTTTCCATTTAAAATAATTGTCTGCTTGATGTTGTATGTTTTGTCATTCTTGATTAATATAATAAACTATTCAGTAATTTATTTAAGCTTCAGTTTATTGCTTTAATTCCAACTGGGTGTTCCTTTTGTATTACTATGTTCTGTTTTCATTTTTTTCCGTTTTGATGTTATCTTTGCAATCCTTGAGAAGTATATTTCTTAATAGTTTTTTAACTTGCATTATCATCTTCAAGTGCGTTATGCCCGTTTCCATTTAAATTAGTTGTCTACTTGACGTTGTATCTTTTGTCATGGTCGATTAATATAATAAACTATTCAGTATTGCAGAATTTTGAGTGAGCAACATGTCACATCGCAAGTTTGAGCATCCAAGACATGGTTCTTTGGGATTTCTTCCTAGGAAAAGAGCTGCTCGTCACCGTGGGAAAGGTTGCTGTTTGTTTTTAACTTACATTATCATCCAGTAACTGTATATGCTTACATTATTGTTCTTGTGATTAGCTTATATGCATGTGATCAATAGTTATTAGGTTTTAAGCCAGAAGATTCTTGAAAGTGAATAATTGGACTTGATACAACAACAAAATTCACACCTAAAAAGTTCCGTTCTGGGAAATATGAAATACACTAATATGGTTTTGAATTATTTTTCTTCACCTCATCTCACCGGTTAAGACTACCATTGTCTATTTTGAAGGTATTTACAAAATACAATTTTTTTGTGCAAGTCTTTTACAAATTTTTTCCCGCTTTCTCCTTTCTTAACCTATATGAACAAAACTGTAACGTTCGTACATTTTAGCCTATATTGTATGGTTGCATTTCAATTGTGGTTGTAGTGTTCTTGCTCTTTTACCTCTTAAATTTTACTTTCAATGGATAACTTTGGTGATTAAATAAACCACCCAAAATTGTTCATTTTAAATTGAATATATATTGGAGAGCAGATAATGCACGTGTGTCAATGTTAGAAGTTCGTTGCTTGGCCACTGTATTGTTTATTTGAAAATTGCTTCGATTCTTATTATATTTCAACCTTTATGACTTCTTTCCATGTTATATTTGTTTCTATAACATCAAAGTTGTCCATGTGTATTTTATGCAGTGAAATGCTTCCCTAAGGATGATCCCTCAAAACCATGTAGATTGACTGCTTTTTTGGGCTATAAGGCTGGTATGACTCATATTGTCAGGGAAGTTGAGAAGCCCGGATCAAGTACTCTCTCTACCTCCATTTTCCTCATCTCTTGTTCGTTTTTATGTAACATTTGCTATACTGACAACAAGATTCTTGATTTGTATCTTATACTTTTTTTAATGACTGTACAATATTCTACTCGGTCCTTGTTTATTAACATAGGGTAGATACAACTTTTGTACATAAACCTGGTAACTTCAAGTATTAGGGCAACATGCTATATAAATTAAATTTAGCCATAAAATTACATCAAGCAATTGGTTCTCCAGCCTGTTTAAATCAACATTTTAGACCTCAATTTGCAAAAGGCTGAACACTTGCTTGGTTCATTAGCCTCTCAGAAATTCCGAGTTTTTAGTTTTTATGATCACACTTCTTTTTGAGTTGTTTGCTTCTGTGTAAAATAATCTTTAAACTATTAACGTGACCCAACACTTGGGAATATTTTAGTTATATCAAGTGAAATTTATACGTGTACAAATTGTTCGGTTTGTATAGAATGGTGTATTTTTATTGTAAAAATAAATAAAATACTACTATTTGTTAGAAACCAATAGTTTGGTGTATTAGAGGGATGTTTTCTTACATTGACACAAACAGATGTGGTATTTTTTTGTATGGGAGAATGAAATCATGTCTTATTTGTCTGACTGCCATTGTTTTCTTATTGTATTATAAATTTTGTATACGTATGTATGTGTAATTTTGCTGATTAAGCCTTTTTTGCTCAGAGCTCCACAAGAAGGAAACATGTGAAGCAGTTACTATCATTGAAACTCCACCAATGATTGTAGTCGGAGTTGTTGGTTATGTCAAAACACCTCGCGGGCTTCGCTCACTTAATACTGTTTGGGCTCAGCATCTCAGCGAGGAAATTAAGAGGAGGTTCTACAAGAACTGGTGCAAGTCTAAAAAGAAGGCTTTCACAAAATACTCGAAGAAGTTTGAATCCGAAGAAGGGAAAAAGGACGTTAATGCACAGTTGGAGAAAATGAAGAAGTATTGCTCTGTCATCCGTGTTCTGGCTCATACTCAGGTAGAGTTAAGAAGTGGATTTTTTATTCACATCAGGATCAAGCTAGCCATTAAATCAGCTAAATATAGGAACATTCTATTTGGCAAAGGCAACTCTTACAAACTGAGACAAACCCACATGATCTTTGTTAAAAGCTAGTGCTATTTTAACAGCAGAATCGGCAATTTTTTGGATGTTTCTTTTTCTCTTTAGATACTCAATGTTACATATTTCCAAACCTCAGAGGTGAGTTAAAACAAATTTGTTTTATTTTCTGGTAATACACGACTCATTGTGATTTTTACGATGTATATATTGTTACATATTTTAAGAACAGAAGTGCTTCACATATTGTGGTAAAGAAGTATAGTGATGCTTAGTCCATCAACCCTTTTTGTATCATTTACTGTAGTCCTAGTACACTAGGATATAAGAAGGATAATACTAATATAATCTGGATTTTTACCAATGAAGAATATATACGCTTTTAGATTTTTGTGATTTAATTCTGTTCAGTAGATTCATTTACACGTTTCTGTTTGTAGATAATTCATTTACACTTTATTTCTGTTCGCAGATACGGAAAATGAAAGGTCTAAAGCAGAAAAAGGCCCATCTGATGGAGATTCAGGTGAATGGAGGCACCACTGCTCAGAAAGTCGATTACGCTTACGGTTTCTTCGAAAAACAAATCCCTGTAGACGCTGTTTTCCAAAAAGATGAAATGATCGACATTATTGGTGTAACCAAGGGTAAGGGTTATGAGGGTGTGGTGACCAGGTGGGGTGTTACTCGTCTCCCAAGAAAGACCCATCGTGGGCTCCGCAAGGTGGCGTGTATTGGAGCATGGCATCCAGCCAGGGTTTCTTTTACTGTTGCTAGGGCTGGGCAGAATGGGTATCATCACCGCACAGAGATGAATAAGAAGATTTACAGGCTTGGGAAACCTGGTGAAGAGTCTCATTCTGCTATGACTGAATATGACAGGTTAGATATATCTTGAAGGATTGTAGCTCAGGAGCTCTCTCCGTCTCCATGGCCTTGTTTGCTTGTAGCTTTTAAGCTCGGATTTATTGTATAGAAACTGCTAGATTAAAACCTGTGCTTTTTTGTTTGACATGTTGAAAAAGCTAGAAGCCTGATGAACCTTGTTTTCCGCTCCTGAAACTAAAAGTCCGGCTTCTTTGCTTTAAAGCTGCAGTCAGACAAGCCTTATTTTTTGGGGCCAGCATTGATTACCCTCTACTTCCATAAACATAAGAGAATATATTTCCTGTTGTCATTAATTGGTTACAGACTTTAAGCTCAGCTTTACCTTTTCAATGTCTAAATTCTGGATTGCATTTGCTTCATACTTTTTGCACCCTATGTTCAAACTCAACAAATTTAGCAGTAATTTAGAAATGTTGCAAAGACCTGTGTTGGAGTAGTTTGTTTTCTGTTGCGATTTTGTTTCTGGAAAGTATTTTAAATTCTCCAAAAAAATTGTCAATTTTTCTAATTCAATTTTACTTTCATAGAATGTTTCATGAAAACCGTTTCTCTACTCGCTGCTCTAGTTTTTGTAAGTTGTCCATAGATATTTATCTCCTCCCCGTGCATATCTTAAATTAGTATATGTATCTTTTTGCAGGACTGAGAAGGAAATTACACCAATGGGAGGCTTTCCTCATTATGGTGTGGTGAAAGATTCCTACTTGATGATCAAAGGCGGAATTGTCGGCCCAAAAAAGCGAGTTGTGACCCTAAGGCAGTCTCTGCTGACCCAGACATCTAGGCTTGCTATGGAAGAAATTAAACTTAAGTTCATCGATGGCTCTTCGAAGTTTGGCCATGGTCGCTTTCAAACCTCTCAAGAGAAGGCCAAATATTATGGACGTGTCAAGGCATAAAAAAGTTAAAACGCATTGGGTTTATTCAAGGTTTCTACATTTTATTCCAGTGGTTTTTCTGTTTATTCTGCGTCTCTGAGTGGTTTCAGATTTTTTGGAGAACTGGATTTTGTTTTCTCTCTTTATTTAGACGTTTTTCCTGAGTGTTACACCTGAATGAAGACTAATTTTAATAAGGGAATCAATGCTTTGGATCTTTTTCTTTCCAGTTATGTGATGCTTGTACGGTTTTAGCAAAGTCCTGTAATGTTTTTTCCTTCATTTCATAGACCATTTGAAGAAGCTGGAATTGTACTGCTACTTACTCACTTCAGCACCATAAAAATGACTCGTTAAAAAAGATCTACCTAAAATAGTTGATGAAATATGAACATATTGTATACGGTAATTATCACATTTACGTTCCCGTATTCTTCCGCCCTGTGGTTTAAAAAACTGCATCCACTGCCTCTTCAAAGTATTCAAACCCTGAAATGTTCATACAAGTCTACAAAAACCTACTCAAGTTTTAGGAAAAACGGCTCTTCGGGAATGAATCAAATTGTTGAAAGGATTGGAAAGCATGTGAGAGGACTTAATGTTCTCTTTTCATAAAGAACTATTCGATGCCATTCTTTGAGGAAAAAAAAGAATTCATCCGTGCCCTTTTTTCAAATATACGGGTAGCATATAACACCCCCATGAGATAAAATAAATAAACAGGCGTCCATGACAGCATATTAAGGAAATCACAGCCACAAAAGACAGGATGAAAATCAAATCTGACATCACATGTTAAATATCTCTGATTATTTCAATCTTACATTTGAATTCAAACTTTTTCGAAGAATAACCCTAAACAGAGACATAAAAGATACTCCTCAGGGTAATGCATATGACAAAAATCAATTTCACCGTGCTTAAACGAGAATAACAAAGAACAGAACTTTTTCGAAGAATAACAGTAAACAGAGACATAAAAAAATATCAGGGTAATATGCACATGGCAAAAACCAATTTCACTGTGCTTAAACAAGAATAACAAAGAACAGAACTAGTATCTTTCTATTAAAATACCATTTCTTTAAACAGACACATACTTGGGATTAGGCCAGTACATTCAAACAACATCAACAAGAGAAACTACTTCCAACACTTCTAATAGTATCCCCCGAAGAAATTAGTACTTTAGATTACTACAATCAGAATCGATCCATACAATTACTAACTAGTATATTCAAACAACAGCAACAAGGGTGAATAAACCCTGTGCAAAACCTTAGAACTACTTTCAATACTTATAATAGTATCGCACTATCGCTCAAAGAAAATGGTCTCAGATTACTACAATCAGAATCGATTGATACAATTACTTATCAGAGCCATTTTCCTAACAGCCTCAACCTCGGGTGCGGTTTTATCCCTTAGAGCCTTTCTCAGATCCTTCTCCTCTGGCCAAAAGTTCTTCTCCTTCATAAGATCCACCAGCTGTACCCCCTCTTCCATCTTATATACTCTAGCTAACCCCGCCAATACTGACACACATGTTGCTGCGTTTGGCTTCATTTGGTTGTTCATCATTTCTACTAGAAACTCCTTTGCCTCGCCTACCTTGTCTTTGTACATGGCAAGCTTACCAGAACGGTGTAGGTGTAAGCATTGGGGATTATTTGTCTCTTCACCCTCGTGGTAACACTTCTCACCAGAAACAAATATACAACTTAATATTCATAATATCTCATGAGTAAAGACAATGAAACTGGTGTATGGAATAAGAAAATAAAAACCATTAGACTCTATTACTGGGGTGATGACTCTACTCAAAGGCGTCAACCATTTGATGAGGTTTCTCATAATTTTTTCTGGGAAAAAGGAAATGAAAGAAATGCATACGAAAAGTTACTGGAAATACTTTATCGCTCCAATTTCGTTATTAAATCCCATTGACTATAAATCTATAATCATGAATATTGGAAAAACTGTACTCTCTTCTCCGGCTTTTGTTGCTAAATTAATCTCGTCGGGAGAGCTAGCAAAGGCTTCTAAATGTATAGAGGTTCAAGACCCGGAGACGCCCAAAACAAATGAAGTTACACCACTTTCACATCCAAAACTTGTACTTTTTTTAGCTTTGCTATAATTTGTACAACTAAGAGTTTTAGAATCCAAAGAAACTATTTCTTACTTAAACAGGCACCAGCATTCTCACACACTTCTATTTACAGTAGATATTTGTAAAAAACAAAAGTCTTATCATACCCCCAAAAAGCCCATAATTTTAAACAAAGTTTATATAAGCATCAGCAACCGCTTGTCCCACCTATAAGAAATACATTGCCACACTCCAAAATCAACACATCAAGAACTAATTCCTAATATAGCTTAATATTCTTATCAGAATTCCATCATCAATAAACTCCTTAATCGCATATCTGGAGTTTTATTGTAACTGATCCATGATTTCTAGAGAATTATAATACAACCGGAGTAACATTTTAATCTACTGTTGTTAATTGGACTGCAATTTCCCAGTCGCCAATATTTTATCATAAAGCACGTGGTAGCCTACTACTATTCAGTTACTATGTTTTTATGGTCTTCAATGTACATTCTCCACCATCCCTCATATCGTATCATTTCCTCTAAGTTTTGACTTCAGTTGAAAGCTCCAAATCTTTTTCAGCAATGCAAGTTTATCACAGAGCATCTAAGTTTATGGAAATTGCACAAATGATATGAGGTTTTCCTAGGGCGTCTCATGATGATAAAAGTTCTACCTTTTTGTCGTCTGCTATGGCCTTGTTTGGTTGCTAATTTTAAAGCTCAGTTTTTTGCTTTTTTCTGTTTAGAAGCTGGAGTGCATATGGTTGATCAGTTTCAAATGACCTATTCTTTTCTGGGCTAACAAGCTAAAAGCTTTATCCGGGTTGGATCCAAAAAAACCCTTCTTCCTTACAAGTTGCTACTAAACAGCCATATACATAGCTCCTTACAAGTTGCTACTAAACAGCCATATACATAGCTCTGTTTTAAAATTCGCGCTACATAACGCTGCGTAGCGCGAAATAGCGTTTTTTTATAAAAATCACGATTTTGGGTGGAATTGCGCTAAAATCACGCTATGGGGGACCAAAAGCGCAAAAATCGCGAAATATTGGGCTAATAGCGTAAATAGCAAGTTTTTTTTTTAAAAAAAACAGCACCTGTTAAAAACTCACCCTCTCTCTAACAATCATCGCTCTCACCTCTCTTCATCTCTTCACCCAAACTGTTAATCTGAATCATGGAGGAGTCATCCTCTACAGGTCACTCTTTTTTCCTTCTATATATATATATATAATATAAATATATTGTAATGGGTTTTTGAGGTATTTACCCACTTTTTTTTATTAGCTATTTATTTTACACAAATTTGAATAAAATCCCAATATTTATCATTTATCAGTCACAATTGATATGAATATTGTAATCTCCTACCTTTTAATTTTATTACACAAATATTCGATTATTTAATATTTACTTTCTTAATGGTGTTTTTTTTAGGTATTACTCATATTTCTCTTCAAGTAAAAAATTAGTTTGATTTCTTCTTATCTTTTCAGTTTTTTCACTTTTTGTAATTAAACTTGTGAATAATATCATCGTCTTGTGTTTTATAGAGAGCAAGATAACTAAAAGGACCGATTTTGCTTGAAAATGGGCTGTTAAAATACCGGAAGTTTCGGATTACATATTTTTTGTGCCAATTTTGTGATCAAAGAATGACTAGTGGTATTACAAGGTTTAAAGAACATTTAGCCCACACTCATGTAGGAGTTAGAGCTTGCCCGCGCGTCCCTATTGATGTGAAAAATGAATGTATCGCGGCTGTGAGAAATAGTCTGGAATCAAAAAATACTCGAGTAAGAGTCCGTACGGAGATAGGAGGGATGGAAACACCCGAGAAATATGACGAAGTGGAGATTTTAAGTGGGGTTAGGGGTCTTCGAATTTCACTCGGTTCTTCTTCCATGGCTGCGCCTCAGACGAGAGGACCATTGGACAAATTTGTATCTAAAGCAGTGACTCAAACGACTTTAAACTCTTCTTTTAAGAAGGAAGAACGACATGAGGCATGTCGGGCTATTGGACGATTTTTCTATACTAGTGGGATAGCTTTCAATGCGGCAAGTAATCCGTACAATTATGCATCCATGGAAAAAGTTGCTAACTATGGGCGCGGCTTTAAACCGCCTTCTAGTAATGAAATTAGGACAATCCTTTTAAAAGAAGAAGTTTTCGATATTCAACAAATGTTGTTAGAGTACAAAAAAGGTTGGAAAACATACGGGTGTACTATCATGTCGGATGGTTGGACGGATAATAAAAGCAGGTCTATTCTTAATTTTTTGGTTAACAGTCCTAAGGGTACATGGTACCTTAAGTCGATTGATTCATCGGCATCCATTAAAAATTCAAAATTGTTGGAAAAATATTTCTGTGATGTCATTGATGAAATAGGAGAAGAGAACGTGATACAAATTATCACGGATAGTGCTTCAAATTATAAAAAAGCAGGTGCAGATTTAATGACTTATAAGAAAAAGTTGTGGTGGACTCCATGTGCTGCGCATTGTATTGACTTGCTGTTAGAGGATATTTGTAAGTTAAAAATATTTCAGAGAACTATCGAAACGTTGTGGTGGACTCCATGTGCTGCGCATTGTATTGACTTGCTGTTAGAGGATATTTGTAAGTTAAAAATATTTCAGAGAACTGCGCATTGGATCTGATGACGAGTGGATAGCCGAGAAAGAGGAAGCAACTCTTCCCACCCAATTTGATTGGTTTAACGAAGATCTAAATAATCAAATATCTGGTCTTAACATTGACGCGGTAAGAAATGTGCCACCCGACACATATGAAAGTTCTTTAACTAGAGACTCGATTCCTATTTGTGTGCACAAACCTGTTCGTGAGCCTTCACCTCGTGCGTCGACACTTCCTCGTGAGTCATCACCTATTCGTGACCCAATATCTTCTAGTGAGCCGACATCTTCGCGCGAGCCTGCTTCTTCACTTCACGAGCCTATTCCGTCATTTTTTAAAAAGAAAAGTAGTCAACTTCCAAGTTCAAGTAAGTTATAATTTTCTTATTTTCAAATTTCATTAACGGTAATAGTCACGCTCCCTAAATACATGAGTAAGTTATAATTTTCTTATCTGTAAAGGTATTTTCCTTCGATTATTTCCGAATTTGTTTTTTTGTTGAGTAGGTCATCCGAAAAGGAAAAGGATGCGAACCAAGAATCTCAATGATATTGACGATGACATTGAAAGATCTAATCCTTATGATGAAACTAATCCGATATAGCAATTGAGTTATGGTGGCGGTAATAGAATTGATATTCGCGAGAAAGAATCTACTATTATTAGAGATAATGATGAGGACATTCTTGATGTAGCTAGTAGTGATGATGGGGATAGCATCGATGAGGATGATCTAATGGGTGAAGATGATGGTTTCGAAGGCTAAATATGTCTCGTCTTACTTCTACTTTTCACTTTAATACTTGTATTGGATAATATATTTGCGAGATTGTAATTTTGTTCTATTGGATTATGTATTTGGTTCATTAAACGGTCTATACATCGTGTTGTTTTTCACTTTTTAAGTTTGTTAACATAATTAGTATAAATTGTATTAGTATCTAATGCTATACTGTTATATATTTAGACAAAAAAAAAGTACACCGCAAAGCGCTATGTAGCAACGCTATTTGCGCTTTTAGCGTTTCTCTCGAAAAAACGCTACGGTAACGATAACGCTATTTAAAACACTGATACATAGTACATGATAGTATAGAATATTTGAACATTACAAAACTAAGTTAAAATCATGATTATGCAACCTTTAATCACAAATCTTTTTAGGTATCGTTCAGTTATGCCATTTAGCTCAGCCTTTTGCTTCATCTGTTTTTTTTGGCATGAAAAGCTAGAAGCTTTAAGCTGTTTGAACCCTTTTCTCAACTCAATCAACCCATGTTATCGGTCAAAAGCTGCACGCAAACAAGCTCTAATACCAATTGAAAGAAACTGTACAAACCATTTACTGTAATCGATCATCTGTATCGCAACCTCAAATGTATAAGCAAAACATGAACGCATACCCCTGCCTATTGCCTATGCCCTATAATATACACTGTCTATTTTTAAAACACCATCTTATATCGAATGATTACTACTTCAAGTATTATTTACCATGTTATTTTTGTTGGATATCCAACAATTTCTATATTGAATGCAATGTTACTTACCAGTTACCATTACTCTTTATTAAAAATATAAAGTGTTAATTACCATGAGAGCGACGTTGGGTTTTCCTAGAGTAAAAGCGTAGTTAATATTTTGTGTGAGGAGGACAAGCCCAGGGACAACGCCGTTGTTTCCCTTGAGGTGAGGGAAAACGCTTAGGGCTTCCTCTTTGAGACCATCTTCGAGTAAGCCACAGAACATTTGCATCAGCCCCTCTACCGCTAACTTCTTCACCATTGTCATGTGTTCCTTCGTTGGCTCGCCCGAGTTGTTGCTGAACTGTCTGGCTGTGGTGGAGGAGAGAAAGAGTAGCTGCCTGCTGCTTCCGATGAACTGCGGTGCAATGGAGGCAACTGGTCTACGAAGCACGTTTACCAATGCCATTTTTTTAGAGAGAAAGAGAATGAAGTTTGGTTAGGGTTTTGGGTTTTGAGTTTTGAAAGGGAGAATGGTTTTTGTACTGATGGTGTGTTGGGGTTTAGTGTAATCAAAGGTCTAATTATACTTTATCTTATGAAAGTTTGTCCTGAGTTGTCTTAAAATATATACTCTAGTAATTAGTAGAAGATTTTATCAGGAATCTTATTGTTATCTCGGTAATAGTTTTAATTTTCAGGAGTTATAACCAAACACATTCCACAAGTTTGTTTAACGATCAAAAACAGTACACACATTTGAAATTCAATCGAATGCATCTTGTAACGGTTGTCTGGAAATGGAGAAAGGCTGTTGATTCAACTGGTCGTGATTAGAGTCTGAATTCAACGCCCTTTCAGTGTAAATCGGTGATTATAAAAAAATGGTTGTGCGGAAATGAGGCCGACATACAATTTACACGTTCAGGATAGTTGACAGTGTGAGTTTACTAAGTTGCAATAACTGAATGTATCAGATTTGCAGTAATACTAAACATATCATCTAATTTTATCCCATTTACGGAATGCCGGTACTTTATCTAACCATAAAATCATGTAGTTACTATCTCTAAACTATCACGAACTTTCGTCATTATCGGGGTGAGTTTCTAAGAGTATTAAAAAAATGATGTCAAAGGAAAGCCTCCGTCGCGACCGGAAGAAAAAAAAAATTGTAATCAACCTTAACGTTTTATGTCCGATTAAACCACTCTCGATTGTTGATGCTCTATTTAATACCATATACTATCATTTTTTTGTAATTTAATACCCAACTCATTATGCACAAGGCCAATCTTGTATCATATCTTACCTGCTTTTACGAATTCGTTTTCGGATCTATAATGTCGAGTTCTACATTGATGTCTTGATTGGAGTTATAAACAAAAAACATGGACACCCAATCAGACAGATTAGGTACTAAATCGTTAAAAGGTGATAAAATAGATGAGTGAATAGCAATATTCCTATATATTAAACCCAGTACAGAGACTCACTTTCCCCCGGGGGATTCTTTATTACATAGCAGAATTACTTATGGGTATAAGTGACGTGGGATTGGCAATCCCACGTCTGCGTGTCACTGAATTTCTTTTTTTTTTTCTTTTTTTTTTTCCTTTTTTTTTCCGGTGATTTTGTTTTTTTTATTTCGTTTTCGTATATCAAAAAATTCCCCAATTTTACCTAAAAACATTTCCAATTTTATTCAAAAACTTCCCCAATTTTATCAAAAAAAAAAACTATAACCATCAACCTACTTCGTATATCAAATTAATATATTTTTTTATCAAATCAACGTCACTTTACCACTACAATTATCCTCAATTTTACAAAAAAAAAACCTCCCAATCTAAAAAAAAAAAAAAAACTTTTTCAATTTTATCCAAAAAAAACCCTAACCATCGACCATCAACCATCAAATTGGGGAAGGTTTTATTTTGGTAAATTGGGATAATTTTTTTTTTTTGGTAAAATTGGGGATAAATGTAGTGTTAGAGTGATGTTGATTTGATAAAAAAATATATTAATTTGATATTTGAAGGAATTTGATGGTTAATGGTCAGGGGGAATTTGATAAAATTGAAATTTTTTTTGAATAAAATTGAACAATTTTTTTAATATATTAAAATGAAATAACATAACAGATAAAACTGAGCTAAAAAATAATAAAAATTTCGCAGCCCCTCCTCACTCCTCAGACAAAAGAAAAGAAGAAAAAAGAAAAAAAAAACATTTTTTTCAGCCACGACGTCACGTCCCCTATATTTTTCAGCAAGTAAAAAATAACTCCCCCAAAGCCATAGCTATCTCTCTCTTCCACCGCCTCCCCGTGAAGTGACACCACCCACATTCCCTCTCTACCAGAACACTCTCCTCCGCCTCGCCACGCAGGATGAAGTCACCCGAGGAGCTGGACGAGTTCCTAACGCCCTTCGTCCTGACTTTAGGACACATGTGCATCGCTCTTCGAAACGAGGGAAATTACGTCAAGGCCTTGGATATTTTCTCAGAGGTTATGGAAGGCGATACTCTGAACTTTCCTGCTGTGGTGCATGAAACTATGTTCATTTACGATTATCTCGTCCACGGAAAATACGACATGGCTCTCAAGGTTCACCCCTTCCCTCACTTTTTATTTTTTCTAGATTTTTGGGTTTTTTTATTAATGTTTTGTGATTGTTTGTGGATTCTTCATTTATTTGCTGGTGTTCGGAGTCAAGTCTAAAAGCGTAAAAAGCGTCAGCTTTTAGCGGCCTAAAAAGCAGAAAAAAGATTTTTAAGCTTTGAATCGAGCTTTGATCAGGCTTTGAATCGAGTTTTTTTTTTTTACTATGAAGCGTGCTTTTTAAAACAGGGATTTGTCCTGATAATTTGGATTCTAGAGAGAGACCATGGTACCTTTATGTCACATTTTGTAAATTTGGGGTCTTTATGCTGTTTGGTGATCGTTTGGGGATAATTCGCTGATTCGCGTCTATTCTCATTTTTTCATGTTAATTTAGAGAAATCTCATGCTACCTTTCTATCAAATTTTCTGTTTTTTTTTTGAAGTTTGTTTATGATTGTTTTTAGATAATTTTCCAAGTCGCATCTAAGTGTCGTTTTTCCTGTAAATTAGAGAGATATCATGGTAGCCTTCTATCGATTTTAATATTTATGGTTTGTGAATGTTCATTAATGGATAGTTTTCTGATTCGCATCTAATTTTGAGAGACCTCATGGTACCCTTCTGTCACATTTTGTAGATTTGGGGTTTTTATGCTGGTTTGGTGATTTTTGTGGATAGTCTAGCTGTATCGTTTCCATCTAGTTGGAAAAGTTAACTCAAGGAGACGAAATCACTATTTTGGCCTTGAGGGTGGAATGAAAAACCATGTTGTTGTCAACTTTTCGTGTTAATATTTTTTATTTTTTACTTTGCAAATGTATGAGTTTGGGCTTTAGATATTTGTGTGTGATTATTTGTGGATGATCCTGACACTTGTCTGATTCCTATCTAATTGAAAAAATAACTCAACCAGGCGAAATGACTATTTTAACCATGAGGGTTGGCGGAAAAAAGTTTTTTAATGTCAATTTTTCGTGTTAATATGGAAGGTACTCGAGGTATCCTTCAGTCACGTTTCCTATATTTGGGAGGTTTTTATGCAAATCTATGGGTTTGGGGGGGCAAGGGCATAGCTAGGGCGGGTCTGGCAGGGGATTCAACACCCCCATATTATTAAAAAACTGATACTAACCGGCAATTTATTATTATGTATAATTTTTTTTAAAATAGTGGATTAACACCCCCCATATTTCATGTTGGAATTCCAGCACTCCATTTTGACTCCTAACTCCGTCACTGTTTGAGGGAATGGCATGTTGAGTGGTCATTTATCTGTGGAAGTTCACCGAATGCTACGTAAATGACTATTGTCTCTTAGGAGTGGATGGAAAGAGTATGCTGAAATACCCATTTCTTAGTCTACACAGTCGAGAAATACCTAGGTCATAGACCCGTTTGTTAAAGTTGGTTTGCTGGTGTACAAACTCTTGGAAAAACAATATGAAAAACATTTCAAAATTTTCTTTGCTCATTGCGTTATCACTTCAGGAATTTTGTCAAGTGTTGAAGTGTTCGCTACTTTTGTTCTCATTTTTGTACAACGGAGTGCATTGTGAGTTGCTTGAAAATGATTAAAACTGACTGGAGGCGCTACCTTTTACTTTATAGCCTTTATAAAAAAATGAATAGTTAACAAATGTTTATCGTATGCTTTAATCATGCTAACTTACTTTGTAAATCTCCTTTGATAACTTTCTGAACTTTTTTATTTACCCACTAACATGAATACCATGTTTTGACAAAGGCGAACAAGAATATGAAGGGAGAGCCAAATGCATTCACTTATACAAGTTTGATCACTGGTCTGTCCGGAGATGAGAAGATGTTGGGAGTGGCAACTAATATTCTAAAGGATATGATAAAGAAAGGGATGAAACCAAACCCAGCTGCTTGGGTAAATCTAGCGCAAGGATATATAAGAGCGGGGAGAGGAGAAGAAGGGCTGAGGATTATGAGCAAGATAGAAAAATTGGGCAATTTTCCGGATGTTTAAGTACTTGAAAGAGTATGATGAAGACAATCGGCTGGATTAAGCCGTAGAGACCACTTTTAACTGAAGTTGTGATTATGACTGGTTGGATCAACTAAGCTAATATATATACACATGTATATGTGATGATTGGTTGTCTGGTTGTCCATGTTATGACTAAGCTAATATATATACACATATATGGCTTATTTTAACAACTAAATATGTGTTTTGTTGTTATAGTAGGGCTCATGTTAACAACTGTTGTTGTAGTCTTATATGACTTAAGCAGGAAATTTTAGTGATGAATATGTATTAAGTATGGATCTACATACTCTTTTCCGGAGATCTAATTATGGTGCTGTTTCATATTGATCTATTTCTTTCAAAGGGCTTGTTATGTTTCTGTTTCGTAGAGTAATTACACTGACAGTGCTTTTTACTAGTATCACATGTTCTATTTAGACAAAAGTCGAGTGTGATTTTTTGAACATCTTAAGTATCTGTTTATAGAACAGTTACGATACTGGAATACTCGGACCTCCAGTTATACTTTAAGCTTTATGTCCTGAAAAAGTATGATTTAAACTATTTATGGCCTAAAAACCAAGCTTGCTCACTTGTGAGTGTTCACATGCTTCTGTTGTAATATTCTGATCCCTGTAGTAGTTGGAGCCATTGTAAGAGTTCCAATCACCTTTGATGTGAGCCATGGCTTAGGGCTAAAATTCATGATGAAGCAAAAATTAGGCCTTCGGGGATTGCTACAGCAGCCGTTACAGTTACTGTAAAAGATCTGAGCGTAGTGTAGAACCAACAGCCCTAATATATTACAAACTTGCACGTTGGTGATGGTTTTGAAGATGACTTTTTTTTGCATTCCCTTTTTTTCTCCGGAGAAAACAATGAAGTTTCTAAAAGATCAAACAGTGTCACTGTCAGCGATTGAGGGTGTAACGACTCTGATCTTAGACGAGGAAGTTGGAAATGAACATAGTTATCGGTATATCAGGTATAAAGAACAAATCGTCCAGCTATTGTGTTCCTCACTGATTTTGCTAAAAAAGATGGGAACAATGATCTTTTTGTATTGATTTTCTAAATAATTCCTCTTCATAATATGAGTTTTAAGAGTATTTGCAAGTTGCTTACAATTTTCATTGCTTCGTTATCGCTCATAGACCTTTTCAAATACTTACAAGAGTAGAAGTCTAGAAGATAAGTTTGAAGTAATCGTATGTGTAAAGTTTCTATTTTCTCAAATATATTAAAGTTTCTATTTTCTCAAATACATTAAAGTCTTAATCTTGGTGAATTTGTTGAATTTTACACGACAGATTCAATTTCAGAAACAATTGTAAATTCTGAATTGTCATTAATATTCGGATGATGGTAGCTTGAATCAAATACTTCATTTTAAGCAATACATACATCAAGCTAGCTCACATAGGCCATATTGGTACAGTTTAAAGTTTTCATAAAGAAGTTAAAGCAAGAAAAAGGGAAGGCAATAAAAACATACCGATTTGCACACATTGGTAAATAAGTAAACATATTAATTTCCCAACCTTCAATTAATAAAATTAGAATAACCGCACTTTTAGTTCAACTCATTTCAAATTACTTTCGTGTGCCATGTTTCTTACAATCATTTATTATCCAATATTTGACATATAAATTTGTTTAATTTAAATGACATAATGATGGAGTCAGAGTCAATAGCCTGTTTTGATAATTCGCCACTCGTATACTTTTGCTCATACATAAAAATATTTATAAGGAAATTGCCAAATTTAAGGCAAATTTGTGCACACACAATATTTATAATGAAGGTGCCCAAATTAAGGCAAATAGTTCTGTTATGAAATACTGTGTTGTAGTAGTTTTCGAATAATTACCGCAGATACAAATCAGAAGATAGATGCTATAAAAGATGTATTCCGAACAGACGGAAACAAAGTTGTCGATGTAAAATTTGGATGGAACTGCTGAATTGGAAAGTCTGTGTAGTGGTCATGGTCGACCATAAAGTATCATAATGCTGCAGAATGCATGCTCATAATTTGAGAAAACATGCCCTGGGTGACAAAACTGCCATTTCCAGAACTTGATCGGTGAACTTTGCAGATTCCGATAAGAGGATCTGAGTATTACAAGATAAACATGTCTATGCTTACAATGTGAAATCTTTTATTAACTAGAAATTTAAGGGTGGAAAGTGGAGAAGAACAAGGAACACGATATCAGGATACAGATATTTGATTTTAACTAGAAATCCGGAGGCAAGAAATTGCTGATCCATACATACAGCGTCACAAGGTTTAGACTTGAAAATATCATTTTACAATACAGAGCTTACGTCGCCAAACATACATTTTTTTTCTCGAATATTACAATCAACCTAGGCAAAACTACTTAAATCCAACCTTTTTGTACTCGTAGTTACGGATTTGACCAAAATATATTGTTGTTTTGTACTAATCCATAACAAATCAAGCAAGCGATAAATACTTACTTGCCAAACAATAAGTTCAACACACCCTCAACCATGGTTCCACTACAGTCTTTCAAAGCCTTTCTCACTGCCTTCTCCTCGGGCATCAAATCCTTCTCTCTCATCTTTGCCAGCAACTGCTCTCCCTCCTCTGCCTTCCCTTCTCTCACTAATCCCCCCAAAATCACCACACAAGTTGCCGGATTTGGCCTCATGCCTTTTTCCACCATCTCCAAAGTGTACTTCTTAGCCTCAGTTAGTGTTCTTCCAGACTTCGCAAGCTCCTTTATCACAACCGCATACGTGTATGCATTAGGAACTAGTCCATCTTTTAGAAATTGTTGGTAGTCCTTTTGATAAGAAAAATTAAAAAACAATGTTAGTTTCGGAAAGATGAAAGTTTCACAAAAATATTACATATAAATATCACAAGGTGTGATTCCCTTCATCCTCAGAGGCTGAAAAGTAATAGGCAATGTTATGACGACTCATAAATTATTACACAATGAAAGCCAAGTGAGCAAAAGAAAAAAACACTTGACAAGACTCCTCAAAGTGCTCGTAACAAGATATAGGTAAAAGGAAAATATTTATGTGTATCACAAGGAATTGGATAAAACAAGGGAAAAAATGTAATCAGAGTACTGATTACGGCTAATAAGGAACAACAGGTCACTATCTTATCACCAAATCCCTTTTCAATTTACTTCAAAACCAACCAAGCAAATTCAACATATACTCCTACTTAAAGAATTAAATTAGTACCTTCTCCTGAAGGTCAAAGACATTTCAAGGATTAATAATAAATTACAATCAACCAACTTCACTGACTACTCTTGCACTTTTTCACTATTGCGGAAAATTTTCCTGTTTTAAAATTTAAAAATTCTCCCAATAAATCCCATTTTACTGACACCTATTTTAATGTTATCTTCTTCTAGTTCTAGCTGACTAAAAAACTTGCTCCATATAAAGTCAACTCAACTACGCTTTGCTCAACAGAACAGGCAATAAAGATCTTAAATTATGGCCACTAGAGGTTATAACAATAACAAAAACACTAAAAATAAGAAACGAAATCCCATGAGAAAACACCATTTGATTTTTCTTATCAGGAAACTAGATTCTGGTCACCAGTTTGGACTTTCAAGCTGAGTCAGGAACTAATCATTGCAAAAAGAGCACAACAATGCACCTTCAATCTTTCTTTTCTGATGAATTGTTGCTTTAATTTTGAAACAAAGTTCATTGAGGTACCTTTTACCCCTTATCATACTTCAACTACCATGGTAATTGGTATCGCTCATCCTAACTGTCATCTTGATATTTGATATACAATCCCAATTCCCACAGTAGTGCACCAATTTTGTACCAAGTTATAACATCGTAAATGTTCTTACCACATTATTTTAAGAAATAACTTGCATTTTAACGTGCACAACCGAGAGACATGTTAGCTGAACCCCTACTTTAAAATCATGGTATGTCGAACTATCCTAAATCAACTTTTCCTCGTCTCCACATTAAATATTTCAAATCATCCAACTTCTTTCTGATTTACTTTATGGTAGCCTAACACATGATATGCTTCCAGCAAAATTTACATTGAAACTATAGAGGGGAAAAAATCTCTAATAAAGATCCACAGATCTTTACAGGAAATACAGAGCACTGAAGCATGGGAAATACGAAACTGTCGTAGAGAACTTTCATTTCAACAATTGGGTTAAAGAAAATGCCATTTTGGAGTTCCTCAACAATTTGTTTCACAATTGAGAAATGGTAGTACTTGGTTTTAGAGGTTCTTCTGTAACAGAACATTAAAAAGGCAGAGGCTTTCTTTTACATCAAAATTCAAATTAGATAATCATAATAAAAATCCAACACCTGCCAGAAGTCTCGGGTTTGAACAAATTTTACAAAAATTACTGTACAGTAGCGATTAACCCCCAGACCTGTTAACTATGTTTTTTTGGTATCTGTGAGTAAGCTACAAATTCATAATTTTGAAATAAATCCATTTTTGGTCCGTAAACAACGGCGCCTATCCCAATTCCATCCATGTGCTTTTGTATTAAGCAGAATGGGGAACAACTAGTTTAGTACCCTTGTACTATTAGCTCTTACCATTTTAGTACCCAGTGGCGGAGCCAGAACTTTAAACCAGAGGGGTCAAAATATTGACAAAATAAAAAAAGTTAAAATTAAAAAAAACGAAACTGCAAAAAGTCAAACATTGTTACTTAATTTACAATCGACCCATACGGTCACCCATATCTTGAAAGCGATGCATAATAACATCGTTCAACAAACTTTAAAATATATCATTTTCAGTATAAACTACTAAATCATATAAACAAGAAAAAACTCAATGAAGTTAACTAGTTAAGTAAGTTACAAAGTGAAACAACAATTTTATTCGAAATAAACTAAAATAAGCCAACAGTAAGTTTACCCAACTTAATTTATACGTGTAAATAACAAGCTAGACATTCTGTAAACAACCTACTAAATAACTAACTAATTTAAAAGGCATAATTAATTTATACATGTTCCATTAAGAATTTATCTTAATAAAGAACTAACTAAAATTTCCCCAAATTTATATAGTACCTAGCTTTTTCTAATAAAAAGCTATTAAAAAATACCATAACTTTTTAAAGTAATTAACAATTGTTAAGCAAACAAGTATAGAATCAATAAATTACGGTAAATTATTAATTTTGCAAGCTAGTTAAGTAGTTAGTATAAAAAAGAAAGACTAAGAAAGAGGGAAAAAACAAATGTGGCTCAAACTTACCTTGTATTGGTAATAACATGTATGATTGGTCATCGTATAAGGAATTGAGTTTGGAGTTTGTTAGTGTTAAAGTCATCACTTATATATAGATAGAATTTTGAGTATGTGTAATACAAACTCTCTATTTAAATGAAATACTAATTTTGTAATTAACTTAACACCCCACGAGTATTTTGGTAAATTTTATATAAAAGTCCGGGGGATCAGCTGACCCCCTTGCCCCATTGCAGTTCCGCCAGTGTTAATACCCAACCTTTACATCTTACCAATTTGGGGGTACCCACCTACCAATATCATCCAATAAGAGTCCAACAACACTAATTTGTCGGAATTTCAGTAACTATATCTCACATTGGGGGATTTATTTTTGACGGAACCGCACTCACTATTTTGTTAGTTGAAAACACATGACTCTAATTCCGTCATTTTATTTACACCGGTACCCTAAAGGAACAAAAAAAGTAGGTGCCAATTCCGTCATTCTATTTACAGTAATCCCCTAATGTAACAAATAAGGTAGGGACCCAAACTGATAAATTTCAAAAGAGTGATACTAAGATTGGTAAAAATCAATAGTTTAGGGGTACTAAACAGCTTTCTTCCATAAGGGAGTAGTATAATCTCTAAACTTCACCAATGTGATACATATATATACGTATATACCCAGAGGACTTTATCCGGTATTCTTGCTAAACATTGACTCATCCTTCAATCCTTAAGCAGAATAATGTCTAAACTTTATAAAAACGAGACATATAAAATGGATAGATAGATAATAGATATATATATATATATATATATATAGAGAGAGAGAGAGATAATACCGACAGGACTTTATCTGGGCAGAATTTAGCACCACGTAGGATAGAAGCGATGGTGTTGCTTTCTTTGATACCCTTTTTAGGGTAATGAAGAAAGATATCGATAGCCTCGTTTCTAAACCCATCATCGTCTAAACCACTGCACATTTTGTACAGATTGTGGAACTTGTCTCTTATATACATCCGTTCTATCGGAGTCTCCAGGCGTAGTCCTGTGAAGAACCGTGTGGCAGGGCGGTGGAGGAGAGAGATACGAGATAGGAGAGATAGAGCTCGAACGAGTTTTTTTGCCAAAATGGCACAGTTGGACAGTTAATGCCCACGAATGGCCATCTTCTCTAATATTCCCAAAATGGTCTACTTTCGAAAAACGACCGATCGAAATGATTAAAACGACCGGTCGTTTTTATTATGAACTCTGTGGTACAATTTGGAGCAAAAACGATCGGTCGTTTTGTCCAATTCGATCGGTCGTTTTTCAGACCAAAAACGATCGGTCGTTCTGTACATTTCGATCGGTCGTTTTTCAGAAATGATTGCTATTTAAAAAAATTCATCTCATTCATTTCCCAGACCACTGAAAAAACAAAAAAAACACAGCTCTTGGATCATTTTAGGGCAAATCTCAGATCTCTTCCAAAACAGGTAAAAGCTCAATATTTTGTGTTGTTGGAGTATTATTTGAGTAAAATTGGAGTATTACCGTGTGGTTATCGAAATGAAAAATCCTACAATTATGTGTTATTGGGGAGGTACGATAATGGAAACTATTAGCGAGGGGTTATCTTATGATATTTCTTATAAATTTTTTTTTAAGGTATCTAGAAACACGACATACGACCAATTTTTGGAAAAATTGTTTAAGGTACTTGATGTATCATCGACTTCAAATCGTTTGAGTTTAACATGTCGTTATCCATATCTAACTACACTTACTGAGTTTAAATATATGCGATTGGCTGTTGATGATAATGATTCGTTGGAAACCATGCTTGAGTTAATAGAAGAAAATGGAAGAACGTTTATTGAGTTATATGTTGAAATTGAGCAAGTTTACTCTTCTGATCAAGATTACGGGTTGTATTATAATATGCTTTCCACTAATGAAATCGGTACATCAAGTAGAACACCCATTCGACAAGAGCCAATGCCAGAGGTATATTCTAAGAACAACGAACCAGATTTGACACAGTTGGATGCAGTGTGTCGATTGGCAGATAATATTGGTTGGTCGATAGAACTTGGGGATGAACCAGAGGATGAAGATCCGGACGTCAATATTAGTGAAAACGAGTCTGACGATGACGAAGAAAATGTACAAGAAGTTGACTACGAAGAATTATCATCTGAAATGGGCTTGTATATGGATGAGGATGAAAACGACCAATCAAGTGGGTCACAATTGCCGAATAATACTATTTCCGATGAAATTCCTATGCATCAACCAATGTCAAGTTTGTTTAATGAACCGTTCGACACTCAAGAAAATTATAGTAACCAGAGAAGAAATTATATGATGTATCCTGGATTTTGGGATTCTCAAGTTAATGATCCTTTTATTGGTCTTTTATTTAGGGATAAAGAAATGTTGAAAAAGGGAATAAAACTTTGGTCAATCAAACGTAACATCCATTTTTGCACTAAAAGTTCGAAGGCAAAATTTTGGGAAATTCGTTGTAAACTGGCCGAAACTCAACAATGCAAATGGAAACTACGAGCTTCACTAAGAAAGAAACATGGATTTTTTGAAGTGTCGGTGTACAACGGTCCTCATACATGCATTCATGCCGAGCTTACAACTGATCATCCACAGTTAGATTCCAATCTTGTTGCCCAAACCATTCGAAATGCCATCACAACTAATCCTATGATGAAGATTTCATTAGTTAAAGAGATTGTGAATGCCCGCTTTGAAACGTCAGTTTCATACAAAAAAGCTTATTTAGGTAAACAAAAAGCAATCGCAGAGATATTTGGTAATTGGGAAGACTCGTATAAGGTTTTACCTAAATTTATGAAAGCGCTTCAAAAGTATAATCCCGGTACCGTAGCTTCTTATGAGACAACGCCAGTTTACGATGTGGTAACAAATTCAGTGGGTGAGGTATTGAACAGATTTTTCTTCACATTTAAGGCCGTTATTGATGCATTTCAGTATTGTAGGCCAGCTATCGCTATTGATGCTACTCACTTATATGGGAAGTATAAAGGTAAGATTTTGTTGGCCATGGCATCGGATGCAGATAATCATGTTTTTCCCATTGGGTGTGCATTTGTTGCTGAGGAGAGTACAATTTCGTGGAGCTATTTTCTTTGTAACATTATGCGACATGTGATTAAAGAGCGCGTGAATATTTGTCTAATTTCGGATAGACATGCTGGTATTCTAAGTGCAGTGAGAGGAGTTTGGCGTGGTCAAGGTTTTGTTCATCGATATTGTTCAAATCATTTTTTGGATAATTTTAAGAAAGCTTTCAAAGGAGATCATGACTTACACAAGTTAGTGGAGAACGCCATTTGGGAATTACAAGAAAGAAAATTGAAAAGAATCATGGAAGCAATAAAAGTGATGAATCCTCAAGCATATCAATGGTTGATAAAAGAGCCTGCGGAAAAATGGTCATATTTTCATGATAAAGGGAGGCGACATGGTAACATGACCACAAACATGGCTGAAATTTTCAATAATGTTTTAAAAGCTGCTCGTAATTTACCAATCACTGCTGCTGTGCAGCTTATTTTCTATAAGTTGGTACACTATTTTTGCGAGCGGAAAAAGATAGTAATGGGGATGAGAAACAGCGGCACAAGATATGGTCCCAATATCCTCAAAATTTTAGAGAAACGTAGGTCGGACATTGGTCATACCAATGTTACTTTCGATTATGAAAGAGGGGTTTATTCCGTGTGTACAAGTTCAAGAAATTCCAGGGGAGGCAATACTCAAGTTGTCGACTTTTCACTTTGGCAATGCGATTGCGGTAAGTGGCAGAGTGATGGAATCCCTTGTTCACATGTGTTTTCCGTATGCGCTGCAAACCGTCTTGATTGGGAAGCTTACATAGTAAAATATTACACTCTTGAATCATACGAAGGTACGTACTCGGCGCAATTTTGTCCTCTTCGGCATCAAGACTATTGGGATGAATGTGATAGATTATTTCTTCCGGATGTTACTCTTTTAAGAGAAAGGGGTCGTCCAAGATCTACTCGTATTCATAATGGTATGGATCAGTCGGAGAGACGAGCACGTATGAGATGTTCTAGTTGTCAAGGGCGAGGACATGATTGTCGTAAGTGTCCGTATCCAATACGTGGTCGACGCTTATGATTTTAGCTGTAATTGTCCGCTTGTAATTGTACGCTTATCAACGAGACAATATGTATCTTGTACTATTTTAATTTTCCGCTTGTAATTGTCTTTTTTAAGATGAAATATCTATATTTATTCTCAGTGTTTTTTCATACTGTTTTTTGAGAAGATAAACTGGTTTGTTAAGTATGAATAAATAAATAAGTGCAATTAACATAAAAAGTAGAATGAACAACATAAATAAATAAGTGCAATTAACATAAATATATATATTTCATTGATTTTATATATATTTTAGTATTTTTATATATTTTTCTTGAGTGTCGAAAAGTGCAAAAAATTCTTCGTTTTTACACAGACGACCGATCGGTCTGCAAAAACGACCGATCTCTTTTTCAGTGTGCTCACTGGAACATTTTTACTAAAAACGACCGATCGCTGTACACAACGACCGATCGTTTTTACACATACGACCGATCGGTCTGAAAAAACGACCGATCTCTTTTTCAGTGTGCTCACTGGAACATTTTTGACCAAAAACGACCGATCGTAATTACAAAACGACCGATCGTTTTTACACAGACGACCGATCGTTCTGAAATAACGACCGATCGTTTTTTCAGTGTGCTCACTGGAACTTTTTTGACCAAAAACGACCGATCGTAATACACAATGACCGATCGTTTTTACACAGACGACCGATCGTTTTGAAAACACGACCGATCGCTTTTTTAGTGTGCTCACTGGAACATTTTTGTCCAAAAACGACCGATCGTAATTACACAACGACCGATCATTTTTACACAGACGACCGATCGTTCTGAAATAACGACCGATCGTTTTTTCAGTGTGCTCACTGGAACATTTTTGTCAAAAACGACCGATCGTAATTATAAAACGACCGATCGTTTTTCTGTTTTTCAGCCTTTTAACTTCTTTCAAACCCTAATTCTATTTCATTCAACAATTATATCAACCATCTCTCTCTTTCAAAATCGCCTCTTTCTATCAAAATTTATCAAAAATCCCTAATATCTACATATATATAACCCAATTCTCTTATTAATCCTTATAATCAACAATCGATTGATTCCGTTTCTTAAAAACCCTTTTTTTTCAAAATACCAATTTTTCAAAAACCCTAATTTTTTTTAAAATCCAACCATGGTTCGCACCAAGAAAGCTCAATCACACATCGTCGACGAACATGAGGACGACTACGTGCCTCCGTCCCCGAGCCGCCCCCGTGTTCCTCGCGCTCGACGAACCGGCCCCTCCACCGCTCCACCATCGGGCCCCGGTGCCTCTTCCGGCTCTCTTCCTCCTCTCTATCCACCTACAATGGGTAAAAGAGCTATATTGACTAACTTTACCATAGACATGCCTTTATTTCTTGAACGTTTTCCCCTTCTTATGCAAGATTTAAACTTCCAAAAACTCAACGTAATTCTTACTCTAAAAAAGCCTTTCTTCATTGAAAATATATATGAATTTTATCATAACCTAGTTCTTGATAGGGATCATGATGACGCACTCCGCGTGCGTTCATCGTTTAATGGCCAACCCTTCGTTTACGGTATAGACCGTTTACGAAATCTTCTACACCTCGATGCCGAGGGGGTGTACGAGCAAGATGACGAACTTTGCGAAATGCTCAACATCGTTAATTTTACCGATTTCAAAGATGAGCTATTTCATCCCGCCCACAACAATCACTCTAACAAAGCCCACGGCCTTCTCTTCCGAAATAAATTAGCCTACCATATCCTCTCCCATATTGTCGTCCCCCATACCTCAAACTTCACAGATGTTACCAATGAGTACATCTTCCTCCTAGGGTGCATCCATCGCCGAGTCAAACTTGACTTCGCGTCACTCATCTTCTTTAAGATGGATTCGCTAAAAACGAAATCGAAGAATGGGTTACCTTATGGTGCCTTGATTTCGGCCATCTTAAAGGACTTAAACCTTGTTCCCGGTGGTACCTTGTTCAAGAACAAGGACAAACACATTTGGGACACTTCCTATCTCTCCAAAATGTCAATAAAATTCGACACTGCCGCCAAGACCATTACTTGGTCTGGTAAACGGGTGTCCGGCCCCGACTATACTACTCTTTCCCTCGAAGAGGAAGAATATATCGGCCCTAAGCCCACACCGGAAGCCGCTCGTGAGGATGTGCCTATTTCCTCCGAGTCCCTTCCCCCGTCTCACATAATGCCTTCCTCTTCTCGTCCCACTCGAGGTCGCGGAAAAGCTCAAGTCGGATCTTCCAACCGTCCTCCGCGCACTCAACAATTCTACGACGATCTATACATCGACCAATATCAAAATGGGCGACTCCACCGACGCATGTTTCACTCCATGAACACAAGTCAAGAAGACTTGGACGAAATTGATAGGATAAGCGCCGAGCAACGGGCAAAGTTCTACGGGTATTTTCCCGATCTTGCCGGTCCCGACAATGACGAAGACGAAGACCAAGAGGACGACGCGACCTCCCACCGCGACTAGGCGGTTATTTTTTTATGTTTTTGATGATGTTTTTTGCATTGTATTTCCTTTGTTTTTCATTTTCTTTCGAACTACGTTGTTTTTGATGTAATAAGTAGCAAACGCTTTGCAATTATGTTATGAATCTTTTTTATGTTTCTATTTATCATTACATGTTAAATTGTATGACGTTGTGAGATTGCGTATTTATAATTCTAGAAATGCGATTTTGATGTTATTATAACTTGTGCGCATATATATCTAGTTGATTGGGTTATTTGTGTTTTTGTGGCGATTGACCGTTTTTAGGCAAAACTATGGCCAATTTTTCGCTTGCATTTGATCGTTCTAAATCGGATGTTTAGTAAAACGTCACCTACACATCTTGTACTAAACATATTAATTTACGACATCATTTTATGTGATAATACTAGTGCTATAAATCTTTCGAAAAATCCGATCCAACACTCTCGTACTAAACATATTAATTTACGACATCATTTTTAAATGGATCATGTTCAAAAAGGTGATCATGTTTTTATATATTTTTTGCCAAATCAGTGTCGAAAAGTGCAAAAAATTCTTTTTATGTAAATTGTTTACAGTCGATCGGTCGAAAGTGAAATACGACCGATCGTTTTTCAACAGATGACCGATCGTTATAAAATACGACCGATCGTTGCAGATCAAATTTCTTCCAGAGAGTTCACAAGAAAAACGACCGATCGTTTTTCAGAAACGACCGATCGTTTTAGGTATGATTTCTTCCAGAGAGTTCACAACAAAAACGACCGATCGAAATGTACAGAACGACCGATCGTTTTTGGTCTGAAAAACGACCGATCGAATTGGACAAAACGACCGATCGTTTTTGCTCCAAATTGTACCACAGAGTTCATGATAAAAACGACCGGTCGTTTTAATCATTTCGATCGGTCGTTTTTCGAAAGTAGACCATTTTGGGAATATTACAGAAAGGTAGCCCATTCTGGGCATTAACTGGTCCAACTGTGCCATTTTGGCAAAAAACTCGAGCTCGAACCATCGTGGAACAAAACCCTATAGAGAGAGAGTGAGGGTTTTAGGGGGAGTTCTTTTTTCGTTTACCATGTTATTTACTCAGTTACTCAGCATTTATAACCCGTTATTGCAATCCCGGATCTACGTGTGACAGATTTTTTTTTTAAGTCACAAATAAATAATTGAATGAAAAAAATAAATTATAACTCGCACTTTCCAACTCCACATCCCATGTGGCTATTAGTTTATATTAAATTGAATTATCAGTTAGGTTTCATTAAATTGAATTATTTATGGTTTTTTATAGTATGAAAATGTATTTTAATTTATCAATTTAACTTATTAATAAACAAACAAATATTTATCACTATAAATTGGATGAGGTTGGATTTTTATACTACACTTTTTCTGAAAAAACACACAAACCGTAGATTTAATCTACGGTTTACAGTCAATCACTGTAAACCGTAGATTAAATCTACGGTTTACAGCATTTCTGTGTAAATTACACAGTCAGTCCCTACTTTTCAGAAATTACACAGTCAGTCCCTGCGCAAAAATTACACAGACAGTCCCTGAAAAACAGAAACTTACGTTTTCTTTTTAAAAAAACAATTTTTATACTACCCTCTCTGTCTTTCTCTCAAAATCCCCCAATTTTCATCCAAAAAAACCACACAAATCAATCAACCACAATAACTATCAATTTTATTAACAAAAAACCCCAAATCATCAATCAAATTTATCCATAATTCAATGCATATCTTTTATTCTCTAATTTATTATTTATTTTGTGTAATTTCAATTTGTAAAATAGGAAAAAATATATAAAATATGCAAATTGATTATTTACTTAACTATATATAATTGTTTGTTGTTTGTTTATATTAATTATAGAAATTATAATAATTGTTGATATTTGTCCCATTTTTGCATTATTTATTTTTTTGTGTAATTTCAATTTGTAAAATAGGAAAAAATATATAAAATATGCAAATTCATAATTCACTTAGCTATATATAATTGTTTGTTGTTTGTTTATATTAATTATATTAATTATAATAATTGTTGATATTTGTCCCATTTAATAAAAAAATTATGCTTTTTATTGAAATTTGTTTATTTAGATATTTATTACTAATGGTTTGGTTATGATGTTACATGTTTATGATGGCTATTTGTTTTGATTGAGAAAAATAAAAATAGTTACGTTTTATTAATATTTACCCGTTTTGAAAATTAGGGGTTTTTATAAAATTATGTTTTTTAATTAGTTTGTTTGCCCAAATCACCAATAAAAATTGGGGTTGTTGATATTTTATCCGTTTTATAAAAAATTGAGTTATCATTGTTTGGTTATCATTAAATGTGTTTGGTTATGATTAAAAAATTGAGTTATCATTGTTTGGTTATCATTAAATGTGTTTGGTTATGATTAAAAAATTGAGTTATCATTGTTTGGTTATGATTAAAAAATTGAGTTATCATTGTTTGGTTATCATTAAATGTGTTTGGTTATGATTAAAAAATTTGAGTTATCATTGTTTGGTTATGATTAAAAAATTGAGTTATCATTGTTTGGTTATCATTAAATGTGTTTGGTTATGATTAAAAAATTTGAGTTATCATTGTTTGGTTATGATTAAAAAATTGAGTTATCATTGTTTGGTTATAATTGAGTTATCATTGTTTTGGTTATTATTAATTGGTTATCATTGGGTTATCATTGTTTGGTTATCATTGAGTTATCATTGGTGGGTTATTATTAATTGGTTATCATTGAGTTATCATTATTTAGTTATCATTAATTGGTTATCATTGAGTTATCATTATTTAGTTATCATTAATTGGTTATCATTGAGTTATCATTGTTTGGTTATCATTAATTAGTTATCATTGTTTAATTAGATAATTAAAATAATTGTTTGGTTATCATTAAATGTGTATGTTTCTTATGTTGTTTTTATTGTTAAAAATAAAAATAGTTAGGATGGCAGAGCCAGGTCCACAGATTAAAGGCAGGTTGGGCATTTTACGACAGACCGGTCATATTTCTAATCAAACTTGGGATGCTGGAAGAGAAGCGGGTAGAGAAGATGCCCATAAGATTAGGGTTTATAATTATAGTTAACAGATACCGACGCCTGACAGAGTAGTTCAAAATATGATTAGGGCTGGTTTTTATGGTATTCACACTATAGGTAATTATACCGTAGACCGAGGCTTGCTTACAGCCTTAGTTGATAGGTGGCGTGATGAGCCGCACACGTTCCATTTTGTCGGTGGAGAGTTGGGGATATCTTTACAGGATGTAGAGATTATGTTTGGTCTCAGGGTGGATGGTCCTGCTGTTACCCGATCGGAACGGAATGATAACAGGGCGAGCAGGTTAGATATGATATAGAGTTTGTTGGGTGTTAGACCGGCTGACAATCAAGTGGATACAAACTGTTTGACAGTTAGACTTGATTGGATGTTACACACCTTTGGTGAATTACCCCCAACCCTAGTGAGGAGCGTTTGCTATATCAGTCTAGGGCTGCCATGTTATTATTACTGGGGGCACATGTATTTCCAGATAAGAGCAGTGATCAGATTCCACTCTGGCCTCTGCCATTTCTTGATGATTTTGACACATGTGCTGAGTATAGTTGGGGATCAGCTCTTCTGGCCTGGTTAGAGGCTAATCTATGCAAGTTGGTACGTGGTAAGGCAAACGGAGTAAGCGGGGCGGTGATGTTTCTCGATATGTGGGCGATGACCAGACTACTGCCGGTTAGACCATGTGAAGAGCTGCCGGAAGATATCGAGCCACCTGAGGGCTGGCCTAGGTTCTCCCTCGGTTACAGGTATGATATTATTTAGTTTTTGTATTGGATTTGTGGTTTTTTTATTGTGTCATCTATCATTTACTTATCTTATTTATATTTATTGTTTATCGGGTTTTGTTTGTATATTACAGATGGAAGATTTGGAGGCAAACTAACCTTAAGCCATATGTCTACGGACATAATGTGGTCCACATACGTGACCAGTTTGACAATATGTCGTATGAACAGGTAAATTTTAACATTCTTATTTCCTACATGCAACTTACGTATTATATGTTGTATATGTTTGCATTGGTCTTATGTTCGCAGAATTTATTACTAGTATTTTTAAACCTTTGTTTACATATTCTAATAATAATTTTGCTGATTACAGATAGTGTGGCAACCTTACGGGAATATCGATGACTATCCGGAATACTGCACGCGGGGCCGTTATATGTGGCATTGTTCTGTGCCTCTCATTTGTAATGAGAAGATTGAGTTCCACCCCGCGGACAGGTTCATGAGACAGTTCGGTTTTGTTCAGCGGGTCCCTACATATATTTGGAAACCCAGAAAGGGTCACGGCAAGGATAGAAGATATGGGATTGGGCAAAAACAAGATTGACCTGCACTTTTTGAAGAGTTTATAACCGTGTGGAATGACCGCCACAACCGGCTTGTTAACGGCGAATTTGGTACGGGGACGTCACCGGATTACATGAGATGGTATAGAGAGAGGACCCGCATCTTTATAAACCCACTTGAACTTGTCCGGCCATCTCACGGTTTCCGGGAGCATACGGGTGTGCTCAATAAAATGGTAACAACTAGTTAAGGTTCATTAATATTTGTTTGTTATTTTTTTGGTTGTATATTTCAATGCTAATAAATCGTTTTTTATTTTATTTTATTTTTTTCAGAAAGCGATGTTGCGCCGCAGTTTCAAATCGTTCAAACGGGCGAAAATGAAAACGGACGTGGACTTACTACGGTCGGAGTTCGCTGAAATGGGAATGAATCCGTATGGGTCAGCTGATGAACAGTCGGATGACGACGACGACGATGACGACGACGACGATGGTGATGACGACCTACGTTACGACCCAAGAACTTACACCAGGGCTTCAAGTTGTCGGCGTCCCGACCAAAGAGGCAGAGGGGAAGGCGAATCTAGTAGCGGCGGGCGTAGCGGGGGTAGAAGAACGAGTGGAGGTCGACCCCCGACTACAGATCAGGGTCCGGGTCTGAGTTCAAACGGTCATCGTCGTCGTGCTTCTTTTGTTGGGTCGGACTACGTTCAGGACGATGTTCCGTTCGATCATCATAGACAATCATTTGGGTCGTACGAGCATCATCCTAGTCAGCAGTCAACCGACAGTTGGAGTCGAGGATTGACACTTACATCCCACGAGCGTGCTCCGCATCCAGAATTACAGCAGCGACAGAGACGGCGTACGGAGCTAAACGAAATCGAAGAGTCTATTGAGCCGTCATCGGATAGATTAACATCGGCGGGAAAGATGCTCCCTACGTTCAACTTTAAATCATTTAGTCGTTACAAAAAAAAAATGCACTGTTTTTTGTATTTGATTTTTATGTTTGATTTGTAAGTTTTATTCTTAACTGAGTTGGAATATTATAAATTCGTAAGTTTTATTTGATTTGTATGTTTGATTTGTACATTATAAATTCGTACGTTTAATTTGATTCGTATGTTTGATTTGTATGTTTGTAAAAAATATTCTGTATTTTAATTGATAGAACCAATATTGAGTTTTTACGAAATGCAGGGACTGATTTGCAATTTTATGAAATATACATACAAACCGTACATTTAAATGTACGGTTTGCATAAAATACATACAAACCGTACATTAAATGTACGGTTTGCATGTATTTTGTGCAAACCGTACATTTAATGTACGGTTTGTATGTATATTATGCAAACCGTAAAAAAAAATGTACGGTTTGTACCCTTGATTTAAGCAGTGGTCTTTTTACGAATGTACTTTTTGCACTAAATCACGGTTAATAACGTAAAAAAAAAACACTACAAACCGTAAAAGTAATCTACGGTTTGTAGTGTAAATGACATTGGATACCATATCCATCAAATGCATCCGACAACACTTTATTACTTTTTAATTATTATGAGTTGACAACCCTATCGAAAATGACTACTCAATGCATTATTAAAGTTTGGAAATGACTACAACAAAAAAAACACTACAAACCGTAAAAGTAATCTAGGGTTTGTAGTGTAAATGACATTGGATACCATATCTATCAAAATAAATCCGACAACACCTTATCACTTTTGAATTATTATGAGTCGACAACCCTATCCGAAAATGACTACTCAATGCATTATTAAAGTTTGGAAATGACACCACCTTGTGGGGTTTCTGAAATTAACACTATAAATATGCCTCATTTTTTCCAATTCTAACAAACCCTAAAATCAAACACAAACATTTTTCAAAAATCTCTAAAAAAATACTCATTTCTCCCAAAAAATAAAAAAATAAACAAACACTTTTCGAAAATGAATTACAACTATGGTTATGACAACAACCAATGGAATAACAACAATGCGAATTCATCCAGTGGCTCAAACGATGAGCTAACTGAATATACAGAGCACTTTGAAGTTGATGAATTGACTTGGGATACAAGGGATGAAATGCTTGCTGATCTTGCTGATGTGGCTGGAAATTGGGGTTTCATTCTTACGATTCGTAGGTCTGGAGGGGGTGATGGGAGCAGAACACCGTATGTTGATATTGTGTGTGATAAATCGGGGGTTTACGAAAAAAAGAAACCATCTTCCGTAAATTCAGGTACAAAGAAAAAAGATTGTCCATTTTTCATTAAAGGTTACGTAGTTAATGGTGAATGGATGTGTCAAGTAGAAAATGGACAACATAACCACCCACCTTCAACTTACCTCCAAGGGGAAGCACGACGTGCTCGTTTAACCCAAGATGAAAAAGAAATTATTAAAACTTTAAGGCAAAGTAGGTTTAAAGTTAGTGCAATATTAGAGGCCATAAAAAATCGAAATCCTGACAATGTATCAAACACAAAAACGATACATAATTTTTTGGCTGGACTGAAATTTAAAGAACGAGATGGTAGAAACCCGATACAGGAACTGTTTAATTTGTTGGATAGACATCGCTACACATTCTACTATAATATGAACCCAACAACCCATTGCCTTGAGAACTTGTTTTTTGCACACCCCGATTCTATAAGGATGTTCAAAGCTTTTCCTGATGTCTTGTTAATGGATTGTACATATATGACAAACCGTTTTAATATGTCATTTCTAGAAGTCGTAGGAATGACATCAACGAACCAAACATATTGTTTAGGTTTTGTTTTCATGAGTGATGAGACAAAGGAAAGTTATATATGGGCATTGGAAAAATTCAAAGATACATTGGAGGGTTGTATACTACCTAGGGTGTTTGTAACCGATAGGGAAATGGCCTTGATAAATGCTTTATCCGTTGTTTTTCCCGATTCTCATCATATTTTGTGCACTTTTCATATTGCAAAAAATGTTTTGAAAAACTGCCGTAAAAAAATCCCTGACGAGGAGTGGCAAACGTTTCTAGATGATTGGGGTTTATTGGTTGATTCTGAGTCGATAGAGGAGTACAATCATAACCGAGCTTCCTTCAATTCCTCTTACAAATCGTACCATGCTGTGATTAAGTATGTAGACAAGCTTTTAAATGATTATGCTGAAAAGTTTGTTGCATGCTATACCAACCATACAACACATCTAGGTAACAGAACTAGCAATCGAGCCGAACAACAACATGCTAAGCTAAAAAGATCCCTTTCCACAAATACTGGCACGCTTGAAAATGTTTGGGTAGAGGTGAATAGAATTCTAGAAAAACAGTTTGAGGATATTAAGATGAAGTTGGATAAATGCAAGTCTTATTTTTCACATTCTGAACGAACACCTCTATTTATAAATCTTAGGTCGTATATCACACACTATGCCTTTGATTTATTATTTCAAGAACACAAAAAATGTAGTGGCCAGGCTGATGAGAATTGTTCTTGCGGTTTCAAATTGTCTCACGGGTTACCTTGTCATCATATTATGAGTGAACATATTTTATTCGGGAAGCCTCTTCCTCTAGAATATGTTCATCCATTCTGGAAAAAATTAGACGTAATTGATGATAATGGAAACACCGATGATTATGGGATAGAGGGTGATCTAGAAGAGTTTAAAAGTGTTTATTCTAGCAAAACTAATGTTGAAAAACGGCGTATGAAAACACAACTCCGAGAGATAACCGTATCATCTAGAACATCCATGAATGACCCCGAAGTGAGACAAAATAGGGGGAGACCTAGAAAAGGAGACAAATCTAGTAAGAGAGATAAGTCGAGATGGGAGTATGTGGAGGAACAGAGTGCTGGTGCTAGTAGGGACAAGGGCAAAGGTAAGGCGGATGAAACACCAGAGGTAAGGGTAAACCCAACTAGGAGGCCGCGAAACCAGAACCCTAAACTCATCCCCAATAGGCCAACCTTCCTGTACAGTGACCAAATATGGGTCATGTTACATAGTTACATCGAAACGGTTTATGATGTGCGTGGGGATGGTAACTGTGGATTCCGGTTACTTGCAAATGCGACGGGTAAAGAGCATGGGGAAGATGATTGGTATGTGGTAAGATGTGAGTTGTTTCAAGAGCTGCAGCAAATGAAAGGTGTTTATTATGAGCTGTTTGAGAATCTTGATTTTGAAGATTACCGGTATGATTATATTTTATCAAGTTTAAATTTTTATCATCCTACAAATCCCGCCCCTTCTGACAAATGGATGAGATTTTCGTCTTATGGTTTTTTAATTGTTTCTCATTACAATATGTCAATTGTATTGTTGTCCTTATGGGAAAATAAAAATGGAGGGGTACAAATATGGAACGCCACTTTTTTATCTCTTTATACTGGTCCGCCTCAGCAAACGACATATTACATCCCGACTGTAATAGTGTTCGTCAACAGTTGTCACTATGCTCAGGTTATTCCTAAACAAGGGATCTTCCCAATGCCAGGAATTATAGCACGGTGGAAACAAACACGCACTGAGGCAGCTGCGCCATGGAAGGAACTTTTTCGACCAAATTTCAAGTTATATATGGCGCTGGAAAGGCAATCGGGAAAGCAAATTGGAAATGAAGAAGAAGCTATAGACCTCTCAAGTCCATAATCAGTTTTTTATTTTTAATTTTATGTAATTCTTTTTTCCAAGTTGTTGTAAATTTATATGATGTAAACAAATGTTTAATAAATATGTTTTATGAAATTTAGTTCATGTTTGCATATTGAGTTAATTTCTTTTATGAAATTTATATAATTTATGATTGTTTCATTCAAGAAAATTGACGATTGACACCAAATTGACGGCTTAGTTAATGTTTCATATTGCGTTATACAAGTGTTAAAAACAAACCAAAAAAACTTCACAAAAATTGACGATTTAGTTAATGATTCAATAAATATCAACTTATACACTTACAAAAATATAACATGAACCAAAAACATAAAATTTATCAAATCAATTTTTTTTGTGTAAATTTGTGTAAATTTTCTGTTTATTTTGAGAGATTGTTAGAATTTTGGTAATTTATTTTATGTAAAATTTTAAAAATAAGGCATTTAGTTTTTTTATTAAAAAAATCATGTTTAATTTGAAAAAAATATTCAGTATTTTAATTTTAATTGTTAAAATTGACCAAATTTATTTTATATAATTTTTTTTATGAAAAAACGCTGCAAATCGTAGATTTAATCTATGATTTACAGTGATTAACTGTAAACCGTAGATTTAATCTACGGTTTGTATAAAATGACTGTAAACCGTAGATTAAATCTACGGTTTGTGCGTTTTTTCAGAAAAAATGTAGTATAAAAATCTAACCTCAAATTGGATTCATCGTTTTTTATTCAATCTTTTATAATAGTGATAAATATTTGTTTGTTTATTAATAAGTTAAATTGATAAATTAAAATACATTTTCATACTATAAAAAACCACGTAGACCCGGGATTGCCAATCCCGAGTCTGTTATAGTGCTGAGTAATATGGGTAATGAAAAAAAAAACTCCCCGAGTTTTAGGAAGACCCTGTATTTTTCCACTACAATTGATCCGTTTCCATGCTCAAACCGTAATTTTTTTTTATGAACTGTAAATGTCAAACCGTAATTTTGACTTACTGTTCGTAAAAAAAATTACAGTTTTGTGGTGAAAACAGGTAAATTGCAGTGGAAAAATACAGCCTCCTTAGGAAATCATGATTTCAGACTTTAGTTGACATTATGACGTCATTATTGCAATATAATCCCAAATTAATTGACTGGGTATATTTTACTCCTATTTTGCAACAACACTGTGAGTGTCTGTGATATGTGGAGTTATGTGATAATTAATTTAAAAAATATAATCGAATAGATTAAATGTGGAGTTATGTGATTTATTTTAAAATAAATATCTCAGCAGCTTAAATGTGAGAGTGAGATTGTTGTTTTTTGCAAATTACACCTACACACTTCAAAAGACACCACTTTATTATTGGTTACCACTTGAAACCGGAATAAACAAAAACCATACAAGAAGACAACCGTAATTTTTTTCTTTTTATAACCGGTTACCACTTTCTAGTTTTGCATTAAAATTGCTGTTAAGAATTTAAGTACGACTCGGCTTCCGTAGTATGATGCTAAATCTCTTCACGGTAAATTATGGAGTATGTGCATTTCGGAGCTTCAAGTTCTTGAAGGAGAGATTACACTCACACACACTTAATCGATGGAAGGAATAAACAAAACCATACAAGAAAACTGAAAAAGCTCCCAACAAGGGGATCATAACCAAAAAACACTCCAACATGAAGTTACAAAACCAAACACCATAAAAAAGCAGCACTAGCCGCACGTAAATTAAATCTAATTCCCTTACAGCAAAAAAACTGTTGGTTTTGATACTATTTCGAATACGATAATTGAAAGGACAATAAAGTAAAAGACAGGAACGCAATGGAAATAACACTTTATTTCTCACAATTGGAATATGAATTACAATTCCTGACTCGTACAGAATTTAAATTAAACTGCTGGACTGGTTTGACAATAATACAAACTGCCGGACTGTTTTGATAATAAAACAAACTGCCGGACTGGTTTGACAATAAAACAAACTGCAGGACTGTTTTGACAATATAAAAACTGCCGGACTGTTTTAACAAACTGCCGGACTGGTTTTAACAAATAAAAAACTGCAGGACTGTTTTGACAATATAAAAACTGCCGGACTGTTTTGACAAACTGCCGGACTGGTATTAACAAATAAAAAACTGCCGGACTGTTTTGTAAATAAAACAAACTGCCGGACTGTTTTAACAAAAAAGAAACTGCCGGACTGTTTTAAACAAACTGCCGGACTGTTTTAACAAATAAAAAACTGCCGGACTGGTTTTAAACAAACTGCCGGACTGGTTTTAAACAAACTGCCGGACTGGTTTTAACAAATAAAAAACTGCCGGACTGTTTTGTAAATAAAACAAACTGGACTGGTTTTAACAAATAAAAAACTGCCCGGACTGTTATTAAATAAACTGCCCGGACTGTTATGTAAATACTGGAAATTAAAGTACAGGAAAGTAAATTACAGAATAGGAAAGACTGAAATGTAAATTACAGAAACTAAAGGTACTGGAAAGAAAAATACAGAAGGGAAACAGTATTGAAATTAAATGGACAGAATAATAAAGGACTGAAAAATAAATAACAGAAATTAAAAAAAGAGGCAACTGCTGAGCAGTTTCCCTTAAACAATATTTCCCGAACCACCTTTAAAGGTTTCTGGTTTCGGGACTTTGTTCCCAAGGTACAACTTCTATCTCAGAGTGGCTCGTATGGAAACCGGCACCGAACCACAGGTCGAGCTGTTGGTGGTGCGGTTCTCTCTCACTAAGTGTATGCTTATGCTGTGAGTTGTGTGTATGAAGGTGTGTTAGAATGAGAGGGGGAGGGCTGCCCTTTATAGGCTCTATAGAAACCGCAGCCATAATTGTGGTCATTAATTCCGGGAGTTACACCCACAGAATCCGCTCAATTTAATTCTGAAACCGCAGCATTTAATCTCATTCATTGCTGATGTTTCTCTTGCTGGAAACTCTAGGGACTCCTTTTGTATTTTATACAAAACTCCCTAGATTTTCCATTACCATTTCGGTTTTCCAGATTTTCCAGATTTGAGCTCCCGAGGTACCAACTTTGAAGCCAATTTGTATTCACACCCATTCTCCGAATAGGTCATGTGATATACCGTTACGAAGCTTGTCACACGGGCTACTCAACCACGTTGAGTACGGTATAAACAACTCAGCGCTGTTACACGAAATAATGACTCGAAGTTGGTCCAGTGACCATTCGGAAACACCCATGTTTTCACATGTTTTTCCAACAATCCCCCACATGAATGCAATTGGCTGAAAATAAAATGCTCCTAAATGCATACGAGAGAACCGCAAGAGTTCACTGCATAAGGACAGGTAGCGCGCGCTTTGAACCTGCCGTAGTGACGTAAAATCTGATATGCTACTATTGGGTAGCCTTTAAGCCTTGAACCCTTTAGCGTTTGTGCATACCAGGGTAATGCGCACACAGTGTCCTCTCTACACCACTTACTAAGCCCTTTGGTTGTTGTCCATATTTGGCCGTGGACTGCCTTGGCAAAATTCAACCGAGTGCTCTAGTGATTTAGCCCATGGCTCATCACATAGTATCGGCCATACACACTCGTCATAGGTGATGTCAAGTCAAGGGTGTCCTGACTCACCCCTCTCGATCTTCGAGATACTTGTTTTCATTAAGAGCCTCATGCTCACCCTTAAGATGGTCTAGGTCTATCACTCTTTCATCCTAGAAATGGGCTGGGAACTTAAGTTCCCGAGTGCTTTGTTCGGTCACCCCCACAGTTCGGTTTTCCCGTTGAACCCGAGGCTGGAGAATCCAGTTCGGGTTGGGTTGCCTCTGAGGAGGTTTCCAGTTTGATGGGCTCCAACCCCATTCCCCTCGATGAAACTTCAACTCCTACCTGAGTTAAGCCTTTTGTAAATGGATCCGCTATATTGTCTTTAGATCTCACAAAATCTAATGACACCACACCGTTAGCTAACAATTCTCTTACGGATTTATGTCTCCGACGAATATGTCGGGACTTTCCATTATACATATGATCCTGCGCCCGTCCAATAGCCGACTGACTATCGCAGTGCATGCTTATTGCTGGGACAGGTTTCGGCCACATTGGAATTCCTTCCAGAAAGCTTCTCAGCCAATCAGCCTCTTCTGTTGCTAGATCCAACGCTATGAACTCGGATTCCATAGTTGATCTAGCTATGCACGTCTGCTTGGATGATCTCCATGAGACAGCTGCTCCTCCCATCACGAACACATATCCGCTAGTGGATCGTGTACTGTTGGAATCCGAGATCCAGTTTGCATCAGAATACCCTTCCAGTACAGCTGGATATCTGGTATAATGCAACCCTCGGTCTGCTGTGTATCTCATGTATCTGAGAAGTCTCATGATGGCCTTCCAGTGTTCCTCATTTGGATTACTGGTGTACCTACTCAGTCTACTCACTGAGTTGGCTATGTCTGGTCTAGTACAGTTCATGACGTACATCAGACTGCCTATTATTCGAGAATATTCCAATTGTCTCACACTCTCCCCAAAGTTCTTTTTCAGGGTGGTTGAGATCTCTATCGGAGTTCTGGATGTAGCTCTACTATCTTTATCAAATTTGTCAAGCATCTGCCTCACATAGTGAGTTTGAGATAGCGCATATCCGTCTGATGTCTTGGTAATTTTCATACCAAGTATAACATCAGCGACACCCAAGTCTTTCATCTCGAATTTTTGTGACAACATTTTCTTAGTGGAGTTGATGTTATCAATACTCCCTATTATTATCATGTCATCTACGTAGAGGCAGACTACCACGTAGTCCTTTTCATTTCCTTTTACGTAGACGCATTTGTCACATTCGTTTATCCGAAAACCGTTTGATAGCATCACTCTATCAAATTTTTCGTGCCATTGTTTAGGTGCTTGTTTAAGTCCATACAAGGACTTCACAAGTTTACACAC
This sequence comes from Primula vulgaris, assembly GCA_963920805.1. Taxonomy (NCBI): domain Eukaryota; kingdom Viridiplantae; phylum Streptophyta; class Magnoliopsida; order Ericales; family Primulaceae; genus Primula; species Primula vulgaris. Next base: position 41,258,708 of record OY987212.1, on the reverse strand, counting down.
CTTGTGCGCTTTACCTGGAACCACAAACCCTTCCGGTTGTTCCATGTAAATTTCCTCTTCTAGCTCACCATTCAAAAACGCCGTTTTAACATCCATTTGATGTATTTCCAGATCGAACAATGCTGCGAGAGCAATGACTATCCGGATTGACGTCTTCCTGGAGACAGGAGCATAGGTGTCGAAATAGTCGACACCTTCGGTTTGTCTAAAACCTTTCACTACAAGCCTTGCCTTGTATTTCTCGATTGTTCCATCGAGCTTTCTCTTCCTCTTGAAGATCCACTTGTGTCCTAGTGGCTTACACCCGGGTGGTAGATCCACTAGTTCCCAAGTGTGATTTTGTAATATCGATTCAACCTCATTGTTGATCGCTTCCTCCCAATATTGGGCTTCCGGGGATGACATTGCTTCTTTGAATGTCGCCGGTTCGCCTTCTATCATGAAGGTTACAAAATCTGGACCGAAAGACGTCTCCTTTCTAGCCCTTTTACTACGTCGAGGCTCTTCTTCTTCTTCCTCCAACGGTTCACTTGCCCCCACATTTTCCTCACTGTGTGACTCCTCAGTCTCTACAGTTATGGAAGACTTGAGGGGAAAGATCTCCTCGAAGAAAGAAGCTTCTCGAGCTTCGATGATAGTATCTACATGCACATCGGGATTATCCGACTTGTGCACTAGAAAGCGATAAGCACTACTGTTTTGTGCATATCCTATGAACACACAGTCTACCGTCTTTGGCCCTATTCTCGTTCTTTTCGGAAGCGAGACAAGGACCTTCGCGAGACAACCCCAAACCCTTAAGAATTTATAGCTCGGCCTATGGCCTTTCCATAGTTCATAAGGTGGTTTATGACGCTTCTTATGCGGTAGCTTGTTCAATACATAGTTGGCGGAAAGCAGCGCTTCCCCCCACATGTTCTGGGGTAACCCAGAACTTATTAGCATAGCATTCATCATTTCCTTGAGCGTTCTATTCTTACGCTCAGCAACCCCATTCTGCTCCGGAGAGTATGGGGCTGTCGTTTGATGTATAATGCCATTTTCTGCGCATATCTGCGCAAACGGTGCTTCGTATTCACCGCCTCTATCACTCCTCAACATTTTAATCTTTTTATTGAGTTGATTTTCTACTTCGGTCTTATAAAGAGCGAATTTCTCTACCGCTTCGTCTTTACTTCTCATTAAGTAGACATAGCAGTATCTAGTACAATCATCTATAAACGTGATGAAATACTTTTTCCCTCCTCGCGTTTGTATAAACTTTAAGTCGCATACATCCGTGTGTATTAGACCGAGAGGTTCAGTACTTCGTTCAATATGTTGATACGAAGACTTGGTTAATTTTGCTTCAACACAAACCTCACATTTATGTTGTTTATCAAATACAAAATTAGGTAGTAGATTCAGTGATATTAATTTCTTCATAGAATTAGAATTCACATGACCTAATCTACCATGCCATAAATTAAATGAATCACAAGAATAAGCAAACGAAGTTTTATTGGCCACTTGGGCAACATTCACGATTACATTATTCTTGGTACTGGCCTCAGCCTTAGTACCCTCAATAGCTAACTCGGCTTTAGGAGCCGGAGTACCAACATTTAATTTAAACATGCCGTTGGTCATATAGCCACGACCTACATACATTCCGTTCAAAGTGATTACAATTTTTGCAGATTCAAATACAAGTTTAAATCCTTTGTTCACCATCACGGACCCGGAAACCAGATTCTTGCGAATTTCCGGCACATGGGGCACGCCATTCAGTGTGAGCTCCTTTCCCGATGTCATCTTCAGCAGCACGGTTCCTTTTCCTTCCACCCTGGAAGTAGCCGAGTTCCCCATGAAGCAGCTCTCATTGTCCACGGCCGTATAGGTCTTGAACATCCACTTGCTGGCACAGATGTGACTAGTGGCGCCTGTGTCCAGCCACCATTCCTTTGGGTTGCTCTCCACCAGGTTCACTTCAGAAACCACAGCACTCAGGTGCATGTAGTCTTGTCCAGCATCATCTCCTCCCTCAGCCACATTAGCCTGAGCAGGTGCCCTCTTCCTCCCTTTCCCTTGGAACTTCCTCTTTGGGGGGGGGGGGGGTTTGGGCTTGTCGGTGCGCATCTTACAATCCGCGGCACGATGGCCCGGTTTGTTGCACACAAAGCAATCTCCCATGAATTTCTTCTGGAGAGAAGCACCGACTACGCCGTCAAAGCGTTTCCGCTTAGACATAGCGTTCTCAACCACATGGGCCTTGGCAACCGCGTTGCCTGCTCCGCCACCGCCTTTCCTTCCGGATCGACGGTTGCTTTGCTCAACATTGAGCCTCTCAATGAGTCCCTCCAAGGTCATAGCCTTTCGCTTGTGTTTCAGGTAGTTTTGAAACTCTTTCCAAGAAGGTGGCAGTTTCTCAATCATTAATGCCACTTGGAAAGGTTCGTTGATAACTAGCCCCTCAACCTCAAGCCTATGGTATATGAGTTGGAGTTCCTCAACCTACTCGATAACACTCTTCCCATCAGTCATCATGTACTCGTGAAAGTCCGTGACGACAAATTTCTTTGCGCCAGCGTTATTCACTTTGTACTTTCTTTCGAGAGACTCCCAAAGCTCCTTTGCAGAAGCCTTGGGCTCGAATACACTGAAGAGAGTGTCATCCAGAGCACACAGGATGTAGTTCCGGCATAGGTAGTCGCCGTGTTTCCACGCTTCTACCGCCGAAACCGTCTGCACGTCCTCATCGTCCTCGCTTAGGACGGGTGCAGACTCCTTAAGAAAACGGGTCAGATTAAGGGCAGTTAAATAAAACAGCATCTTTTGCTGCCAACGTTTGAAGTTGTTGCCCCTAAACTTTTCCGGTCTCTCCAGTTGAGAGGTTGGCAACATTGGCATCGCCGGCGTTGCCGGAGCCTTGCCCTTTGCCCTGGCCGCTGCCACAAGCGCTGCTTTGGCCGCAGCCTTAGCAGCAGCATGTGCTGCGGCCGCAGCCGCAGCCATAGCATCAGCCTCTGCCGCAGCGGCGTCGGCCGAGCCTTTGCCGCAGCAGCTTCGGCCTCAGCCTGTGCCTGAGCCTGGGGCCCCCCACTCACAGCGCTCGCAATGTTATAGCTACTGCCAATCACAACTGCGCCCTGCACGAATCCCGAAGGATCGATGGGTGTTTGATCCTCATTAGTCATCTGAAATGACAAATTTAAAACCGTTTAGTTTCTCGCAAGAAAACTAAAATTCTTAATCGCAAATACTAATTATAACTTAATTAGATTGCTTCAAAAGAATAAAACAATAAAAAGATATTCTAGCATGAAAATCAAATCACTTTTGATTTCACTAAGAATTCTTTATTATATTCTAGAATTAAAAGATTAAAACCAATTCGGATTTTATTCTATTTGCAAATTTCAATTTCTAGTAAACTAGCAATGATTTTGCAAGAATAAAACCGAGACGTCAACAACAATAAAATAAAAACAAAAGTCCTTTTCTATTCGAAAATAGTAAAACCAAATAATAATATTGTTTAAGATTGTTGGTTTTGGTACTATTTCGAATACGATAATTGAAAGGACAATAAAGTAAAAGACAGGAACGCAATGGAAATAACACTTTATTTCTCACAATTGGAATATGAATTACAATTCCTGACTCGTACAGAATTTAAATTAAACTGCTGGACTGGTTTGACAATAATACAAACTGCCGGACTGTTTTGATAATAAAACAAACTGCCGGACTGGTTTGACAATAAAACAAACTGCAGGACTGTTTTGACAATATAAAAATTGCCGGACTGTTTTAACAAACTGCCGGACTGGTTTTAACAAATAAAAAACTGCAGGACTGTTTTGACAATATAAAAACTGCCGGACTGTTTTGACAAACTGCCGGACTGGTATTAACAAATAAAAAACTGCCGGACTGTTTTGTAAATAAAACAAACTGCCGGACTGTTTTAACAAAAAAGAAACTGTCGGACTGTTTTAAACAAACTACCGGACTGGTTTTAACAAATAAAAAACTACCGGACTGTTTTGTAAATAAAACAAACTGGACTGGTTTTAACAAATAAAAAACTGCCCGGACTGTTATTAAATAAACTGCCCGGACTGTTATGTAAATACTGGAAATTAAAGTACAGGAAAGTAAATTACAGAATAGGAAAGACTGAAATGTAAATTACAGAAACTAAAGGTACTGGAAAGAAAAATACAGAAGGGAAACAATACTGAAATTAAATGGACAGAATAATAAAGGACTGAAAAATAAATAACAGAAATTAAAAGAAGAGGTAACTGCTGAGCAGTTTCCCTTAAACAATATTTCCCGAACCACCTTTAAAGGTTTCTGGTTTCGGGACTTTGTTCCCAAGGTACAACTTCTATCTCAGAGTGGCTCGTATGGAAACCGGCACCGAACCACAGGTCGAGCTGTTGGTGGTGCGGTTCTCTCTCACTAAGTGTATGCTTATGCTGTGAGTTGTGTGTATGAAGGTGTGTTAGAATGAGAGGGGGAGGGCTGCCTTTTATAGGCTCTATAGAAACCGCAGCCATAATTGTGGTCATTAATTCCGGGAGTTACACCCACAGAATCCGCTCAATTTAATTCTGAAACCGCAGCATTTAATCTCATTCATTGCTGACGTTTCTCTTATCTGGAAACTCTAGGGACTCCTTTTGTATTTTATACAAAACTCCCTATTTGGGTTTGGACCCAAGACCCAAGACCCGAGACATTCCCCAAATCCCAAATCTCAAGCCCAAGCCCAATACACACTAATACTCTTAGGTGTATGTGGACATGTTAGTTTAATAACTACATGGATTGGTATGGTATATATATTGTAAAATTAACTCTTAATCTTCCAATATGGGATTATACTAAATGGTTTTTCCATTACCATTTCGGTTTTCCAGATTTTCCAGATTTGAGCTCCCGAGGTACCAACTTTGAAGCCAATTTGTATTCACACCCATTCTCCGAATAGGTCATGTGATATACCGTTACGAAGCTCGTCACACGGGCTACTCAACCACGTTGAGTACGGTATAAACAACTCAGCGCTGTTACACGAAATAATGACTCGAAGTTGGTCCAGTGACCATTCGGAAACACCCATGTTTTCACATGTTTTTCCAACAAAAACAACTGCAGAAACAAACACCGGAACACCATTTAGCAAAAACAAAGACGGCCAAAGAAAAGAAAAACCGAAAGAGGAGACCACTACAACCGCGACCACAGTATATTCTCAAAACAAACACTAGCCTGGAATATGTATGAAAGCATTGTAACCACATCATTAGGAGTGAAATGTTCATTCATTCCTTTTACAGATTTTTTGGCTGGCCTAAGGTCACGTTAGTACCGCGAGTGAGCAGCTTCCTAAAATCAGTTTACGTCACTAATTCAAAACTAAAGGGTTTTCTCCTCAAATCACACATTAAACTTATTCATCCAAAATAGCATATACTAAATATGGGACTGAATGATAGTTATCATACAAGATGGTTAATACTTTGCAATAAACTGAATAAAACGGGTATTACATACAACAACAAAGATTGCTTCAATACTTACAATGTTGGGAGATTAGTAGTTATAACTTAGAATAGGTTGTCCTTAACCCCTTGCAAAGCAGAAAAAAGTAAAACACCCTAGTTGGAGAACAGTATTTTCCTTGCATTACCAACCAATGCTCCTGATTTACCCTCTAAAACCTCTTCCATTGCTTCATTCCCCGGCAAAAGTCCCCAAGTTGTCATATCCGTCACCAACCCCATCCCCTCTTCCACCTTACCTTCTCTCACTAGCCCTTCCACCAGGGCCACAATGGTTGCTGCATTAGGCCTCAACCTATTCCCCACCATTTCCATCATAACACTTTTTGCTTCTCCAATCAAATGCCCATACCTTGATAGCCCCTTTATCAAAACTGAGTACATGAAAGCGTTTGGCACTCCTCCAAACATTAAAAACTCATTGAACTCCTGTTTGCGCAAGATAATGTCACTAGATATTCAAATCCCAAAAGATAAAACAATTGAAGAGAGCAAATAGTAAAAAACAATGAAGGAATTTTCACTATTCACTCCAATTAAGAGTAGAAAACCTGACAAGACTATCAAGTGTTACGTCATTACTACATTGGCTCTTATCTACAAACAGATCAAGAAAATCGAAATTTATATCTGAATTAAAACAAAGTGTTCTCCACCTCTTTTCAAATTTAAATGCATCTGGGACAAGGCTCCTAGGAAAACAGTCAAAACACATAAACATAAATGATTGAATTGAATCCTACAAGATGCCCGGAGGCTGCCCAAAATAACACACTACGTTGTAAGTTGCACTTCTGACATATTAATCTTACTCCTATAATTTTCCCTCCTCCAACTAAAATACATTTTGGGTAAAGGAAGGGCTTTTAAAATCTTTCCTTTTCTTTCCTTATTTCTGCTTACCTTAATAGGTTGTAGAAACAGCAGCATGTACTGGAAGATAAGTTCGCCATTAACACACACAAATGCACTCTATATGTATGTAAACATATGAATTTTGCTGCCTCCAAAGTCCAAATCAATCTGAACCATCAGTGATTGGAAGATGAAGATTGATTATATATACCTACTTTCTTTTGAAACTAAATTCAGTGGTCGTAAAAAAGTTATTACACATGTAGATTTCTTACGAGGATAAGTAAAAGCTTACGGCATGTGGTTGCTCTAAAAGCCACAATTCTCATGCCTATTATGCTACTGAAAAGGATAAGCAATGTTTGACCATAATATTAATAAAAACCGAAGAAAAGAACTTGCACTCTATTTTCTTCTTCCAACATCTTTATTATATACAACCGTTAATAATGAATGGAGCGCAGATCCAATGTAAGGGAAGCAGGATTCTTAACCATCTTTACATGATAAGCAGCTTAAGACTATGAACTTTCATGACATGGTTTTTTGTGTAGGTAAGGTGGGAAATATTCAACCAAAACTTTCCTTTTCCAATATGAAGATCAGAAAGATAAATTTCATTTTGCCGGTCAAATGTTTCTTATGAAAAAAATCTTTCCTTTTAAAACAAAGTCCCAAAAATATAACCCTCATCAAAAGAAACAAGCACAAACACCCAACATGATGTGGAGATGAAATTGATCACGCAAGACGAATACCTCGCCCAGTCAACTAACCTTTATATGAAAATATAACTAATTTTAACCAAATATCACATATGCAACCAATATATAGGAAAACATATAAAGCTCGTTACGGCCAAAGTCCAAATCAATCTGAAACATCAGTGACTGGAAGATGTAGATTAAATACATCACACACTTTGTTTTGAAACTAATCTGGATGTTTTGCTTACTTTCTATTGCCTCTTTGAGCGACCCTTGTGGTTGTCTAAAATGCCTGTTTTTGATCTAATTGATTTTGGTGCTAAAAGGGGAGTAATAAGGCGAGGGGATATAAAGGGAAAAAGCAGGTTCTTTTGAGCTCATTTGCTCACTCAAATGATGGTTAAAGAAAGTTCGCTAAAATTTCCTCTTTTTTTCCTCTGTACTGCAGCTATTGGTGCCCTGTAATGTGTTTATTGTAGCCTATGTTATGGCCAGTTGTATCTTAATAGGAATTCACTTTTTATGCGCTATCATGGGAGCTTTGTCCCATGGTTAGACGTTTTATGTAATAAATAGGTGCCTGTTATTTAAAATAATTGGATGTTGGATGTACCAAAAAAAACTAATTTGGATGAGCAAAAATGGTTGGTACCCGAGTATACCACGCTCACCACCAGGGTTCGAACCCAGGCGCCTGCGAAGCAGGTTTACCTCCAAAGGAGGGTTTCTGATTAAAAAAAAAAACTAATTTGGATGGTTGTAACACTTATTACACATGTCGAATTCTTCACACTTCTCAATCCTGCTAGTAACAAGGGTAAGCAATGTTTGACAAGAAAAAAACTTATTAAAATATAAACTAAAAAGAAAAGGACGTGCACTGTATTTTTTTCTTCCAGCACCTATATTATATACAACCAATAACATTTTATGGAGCGTGGCTCCAATTTAAAGGAAGCAGGATACTTAGTCATCTTTACATGATAAGCAGCTTAAGAAGATAAACTTTCGTGCTATGGACTTTTTTATTGTTAAGGCGGAGAATACCCAACCAAAACCGTTTCTTTCCCGATATAAAGATCACAAAGATAAAATTTATTTTTGCTAGTCAAACCTTTCTTAAAGGGATAAATTTCTCCTTTCAAAAGAAAATCCCAAAATAAAACCCTCATCAATACAAACACATCCACACAGCTTCATGATTGGTAGCAGATGAGATAAAATTGGTTACGCAAGCAATAATACCTCCCCTGGTCGATTTGCCTTGTATCAGATGAAATTGATTATTTCATCCAAACAAAGTCCAAAAATTACAAAAAAAAAGGAGGGTAAAAAATGCTAACAGTAGAGCACTAAAGAATTTTCCTTGGGTGAGGGGTAAAAAAATTTCACAACAGCCAGGGGAGGAAAAAACCAATCTTTTACCACATGTCTTGATTCTTTTTAGGGATTTTAGCCTTTAGGCATCCCCATAATTACGAAAAAGACAGTTCTACTTCCACTACTGACAACAGTTGTAAACTTCTATGTTTTTTTAACATATTTAAGTTTTACTTCTAATACTAATAAGTTGGGCAAAACGGTAGTAATGCTAATTTACCCTAAATTTTCTTTCTACATCTTTACCAGTTTCATCCAAACAAATACTACAAGCGAAAAAAAAATATACAAAAAAGAAGTGGGTTCGGAAAATGCTGACTGATAAGGCACTGACGGGTTCTCCTCGGTTGAAGGCGATGACGATTTGCATAGTTACGGTGAGCACAACCGGAGGTAGGTCCCTTTCAGCGAAAAACTGGTAAAAAAGATCAGATGCCTGTTTATCAAGGCCGTCTTGTCGGAGACCCTTACACGTGTCGAGTAGACAGCTCACCACTGCTTTGTAAATCGTCTCTCCTGAGTCCCTTGTGGGTTCTGTGGATAACAAGCGTCGACTCTGAGTACATGATTGAGGAGAGGTTAACATGGTTTTGGGTGAGGTTGCGGATACGGAGAGGCGATGGCGGAGGAGAGAGAGACGAGAGGAGAGAGAACGAGTAAGCATGGATGATGACATTGTAATGGAGATGATGATGGTAATAAAACCCTAGAGAGAGAGAGTGATGAAGGAGTGAGGGTTTAAGACAAGAAAAGTGTTTATTGAACTTTTGTTTTTATTCTTTTTGTTAATTTTATAGGTTTAGTACATCAAACTATCTGCTTTTAACGATTTGGGTAACCATCTTTCAAATTTCCCAATTTAGATACCACACTATAATAAATTTCCAATTTAGATACCATCGTCTAAATAAATCACGGAATTACGTCACGTGACATTTGACAAACATTAATTTGAGAGTCTAATTTGACAATTTTGCATAAAAATATGTCATCTTATAAAAATATTTTTCCCAATTTCACAAATAACAAAAATTTGGATTATATGCTAAATTTGGATTATATGTTAAAAGTTTTTCTAGGATGACATATTTTTGTGCAAAATTGTCAAATTAGCATATTAAATTAATGTTTGTCAAATGTCACGTGACATAATTTCGTGATTTATTAAGACGGTGGTACCTAAATTGGAAATTTATTATAGTGTGGTACCTAAATTGGAAAATTTGAAAGGTGGGTACCCAAATCGTTAACCGTATTATAGTTTGGGATAGTAAATGTATTTTTTCCCTTAATTTAATTATAGCTAGGGTATTTTACATTCATACTTACTTTTGATTAAAGGAGATATTATCTAATTGAATTTTGGTTATTACGTGAGAAAAATAATTAGTTATTTAAGTGAATTGTAAAACGAAAATAGTGATAAAGTGTTACGAGATGAAAGTTTCTGCTCTAGATACATTTGAATAAACAAGATTGTTGATCCAAGTGGTTGAGACTAATACACCAAGCTACGTCTACAAAAAGTGGATATTGAATATATTTAGTAGTTAAAAAAACCCTCTAGTCTTGGTTATCGAGGGCTTTGCTGTTTAGTTCGTCCTGATGGAGGCCAAGATACCGGCAGAGTAGAACGAGAACACAGTCTCGAAGGCCATGTCGTCAACAACTTACGCTGTCAAAATGCATCTTGGAAATGCATTATAAGGTTATAAAGAGAGCCGAGTCAGTTGAAAGTAATGGACACGACCAATAGGGAGAAGAAATTTGTGAAGGGAGTAAGAAGTGAGAAAAGTTTGAGGCGAATAGGGGGAGCCATTGCTGCTGTCTACAAAAGCTTCTATATAGAGAGACGGTGGTGAAACATGTTTAAAATGGATTTTGCAATTAATGATGGATAATTGTTCTAATCTAAGGTGTTACATGTTTAAAATCTCGGATATCAATTCTTAATCCAACTAGGCAAGAACGTCTTCTATAGCCCCACATATTCTTAAGCTTCGTTTGTCGGGGAACCCTGAGATTTTTAAAGCTCATGGTCAGTATTTAAAAAGTCCCAACACAAAAGTTTCATCACTTTAATACTCTAAAAAATTATGCGAAAATAACAGCAAAATTAGTTAATGACAACACTCAACAGGTGCTAATATCGACAACAAAATCACAGCCATTTTTTTTTTAGTTATCCATGAGTTGTACGTATATCACTGCTTATTTTTCCTCTTACATTCGAACTCTGATGAATTCTGAAGTAGCATAATTCCTGAAAATAGAATCCACAACTACTTTTTTACAATTATAAATTAACACATCAGAATTCATCACAACACATGGAAAATCGAGATCCATCAATCTCCGATGCTTTCAACGGCTAATCAAAATACAAAATATTAAAAATTAAGCGAAGGACAGAATAATTATCCAACTAGTCGAATATCTCACTTCCTTTTACCAAAACAAGCCAATAGTTACGGACCAGTGTATTACAAACAACAGCCATAGGGGTGCAGGCAAACCTTTTTACAAAATCTTACAACTACATCAATCCTTCAAAGATTGTCACTATCTGAATCGAATTACTACAGTCAGAATAGATTATTGCTAACTTATATTACTAATCAGCACAGTCTTAGTCATAACCCACTCTTACTTGCTATTGAGTATCTTCTGAACATTCTCAACCTCGGGTGCAGATTTATCTTTTAGAGCCTTCCTCAAAGCTTTCTCTTCAGGCCAAAACTTCTTCTCCTTCATCCAAGACACCAGCTGCACCCCCTCTTCCACCATTCCCTCTCTAGCTAGCCCCTCAATTACTGCCACACATGTTGCTGCATTTGGCTTCATTTGGTTTTTCATCATTTCCAATAGAAATTTCTTTGCCTTACCTACCTTTCCTTTATACATGGCAAGCCCTCTTACCATAACACCGTAGGTGTAAGCATTGGGCCTTATTCTCTCCTCCAGCATATCATGGTAAAGCTTTTCACAAGAAACAAATAACAACTTAGTTTGTGAAAAAAAAAAAAAATGTATACAAAAAACATATTATTTAATCGAATAACCGTTATTACGTTAAGACGGGTGACAACACTATTTTAACCTCAGCAGTCAAATAAAAAATGTTCATCATTCCCTACTAACAAATTGGAACACTAAAATTGAACAGGCAAAACTACCTGCAATGCATACTCTCAATTGAAAAACATGCACACGCAAATACATCTGCAATGTCCTAATGCTCCTTTCTGATGGACTTTTGGCATGCGTGAAATAGCTTAATAGACTAGCTGTGTTAATGCGCAGCCAACTTAATTGACTTTCCAGAAACTTAGCTTTGACTACACTTACCATCTCTTCCATCCTATCATTTGAACTCTCATTTTCTAATGATTACCTTCATTTAATTGCTACCCTCCTATTACAGTCGACAGATACTGTATTGTAAACCAAGACTCCTCAACCCTTGCCTTAAATACTCAATTAAGTACTATTTTACCATCTCATGAATCCTATCAAATAACTGAACGGTGCAGTTTCCAATATGGAAAAGGGTGAAGTAAAGAAACCAAAATAGCGAAATGTGGCCTTACATGTGTACAGGGGGAGTGAAAAGCGAAATATTATAAGCCATAAAATAATAAATCTAAGTGTCTATTTGAAAATAAGTGAATTTTGGAAAGAAATATATGTAGATAAATATTAAGGCTATGATGTGTTTTTTACATAATATTATCCATAATGCTAGGATAACAAAAACTAAATGAAATGAAACGCAAGCTTTCAGATATAAACTCATAATCTTTCCTTAGAAATAAGTTTGATTGCCAGTTTATGCCACAGATGCATGTTTAATGCCAGTACTCTTGACATAAACAAATGAATTAACAAGAAAAAAGTCGTGAGATTTCAGGGTTGAAGTGAAATACTATTCAATATCATCTATTGAATAACATTTCACCTGATTCCCTTCTAAAGGTGAATTGAAAAAATTGCACAAGCGGAACTACTGAAAATGCACTCTAGCACTGAATCGATTCTTAAATATCTTTCAAAAATATCAAGGATGATCAAGATTTACTTTTAGTTCAATGGGAACAAAAAGTAGTCTATTCTCCGGGGTATCTTGCCAACTTAAATTCATCATGAAAGCTAACACAAAGATTCTAAATTTTATATCCAGAAAAGAATATTCAAATACCCCAAGAAATGATAATAGACTTATCACGTCTAAATTAAACAAAACAACTACCGCTGAAGTCCTGTTGTTTTCTAGTTCACTCAATCTGGAACTTTATAAACATCCACCACAACACTCAAACTAGTATTATTATGTTGGACGGTAATTTGTAGCCAACATTTTGTCATAAAGCACACCTGGTGGACGACTCGTCAAATACTATTCTCCAGCATCTCCAAATCTTATCATGTCCAGAAGATTTTCTATGTTTTGACTTCATTCCAAAAATTACGTGATTTTTAGCATGGCAAAATATGTCAGAGCATGGCCAATTCTCAAACAATTAAAACTTTGGGTGAATTTTCTAGCTAGAAACATCACAGACAAGAAAACTGAAACTTCTGTATCTGAATCCTAAGCACATTAAAGACAGCATTAGCATTAAATATATGGCTCTTCAAATGTCCATTCTTCAAGATGAGATGACAACAAAAATCAAACTTGAAGAATTCAACACAAAACATCAAACTTTGAGGTCAAGTCTTCATACGATGCATAACAAAGGTTATTGAACTATTCCTAGCTTCAATTATTATGAAAAAAAAAAATCAACTTGATGCAACAAATTCTTTCAAAAATTATCTTCAATATTTACCACTTTTCCCTACCTATCATTTGAACTCTTCCTAACACTTTTATCTTAACTTAACTGGTACATAATTTTTACAGTCGCCAACTATTTATTGTAACTCATGGCGGAGTCCCAATGCCACAATAGTCCCCTGAAGCTCCTCACCCCTAACCTACTCAATCAGAATGCTTGCAAGGTTTAAAAAAAAATGCTTTACCATCTATCGAATTCAATTGTTTTTTAAAACGTTTCGTTTTCCAAAAAGGGGAAACAGGTGACATAAATCAACAAAAAATCGGAAATGTGAGTCTTAGTAATAGATCAAATAACTGATACCAGAACTATGAATAAAAAGGCGAGATACATTCTAAACAGAATAGTCAGAGTAAACATGATTCGAGATGAGCATTTATGTTGTTCTTCAACACTCGTCTTCTCATGCAGACTAGGCCCCGCTGTTGTTTCAATTTCTTTATTGTTGTTATAATTTCAATAGAGTGGAACCCAGGCTTTTGTACCACTTAAACTGTTAAGTTACTAATTCTACTAAAAGCCCAGTGTATTTAGCAAGTCGTCGCTACGTACTGATTTCAGGAGAGAAACTAGTAAAAATCAGTGTTTTAAAAGGCAAAATTTACCTAGAGTTTTTGCAAGAGCTACGCTAAAAGTGGGTTTTAAGTTTTGAATCAATCTTTTTCACTACGAAACGAGCTTTTTACTACAGAGACTCAAAAATTCAACCAAGAAATGAAGAAATCATCTTTCACAGTTCATTTTCATTATAAATTCCAATTAAATCATTTTATCCCCGGAGTATTAACAACAACAAAAATCCGATCTTGGTTCCACCACTGACCAATTATAAAACAGTTTAAAAGTCCAGCCTTACTTTAAAAATCAAAAGAATACACACACAAACACTTTGAGAATCTTTGGTTGTTTGGACATTCAGATTATTTAGCTTTTAAAAGCAGATTTTCAGGCTAAAAAAACTGGATTTTCAAAACATGTTTTTTAAAGGTGATTTTGGACCAGTTGTTGCCAAACATAAATGCACAAGAAGATACTAACCAAAAATATAAAATACTACAGAAATAGATTTTTTTTTAAAAAGCAAAAAAAGCACCTTGAAGGCCATATTAGGGGTGGAAGCAAGCGAACCGGTAGCTCATACACTCGGTGGTCGGAGCAACATCGGTGTAGCGTAAAAGGAAATTTCTAACAGGTATTTCATCACAGAGACACTTTATAAGTGTTGATGCTTGTTTTGTGTCTCCGTCTTGGTGTAGCCCACATGCCATGTTCATAAGTCCGTCTTTAGTCGCGTTACGCCATATTTCATCGCTTGCCGTATCGGTTAAAAACTCCTCTTTCAAGTAGGAGTTGTTGCAGAGCCTACGTACCGAGGATAGAGATGGGCGGAGGAGAGAGAATGACTGTTTCAGGGTCCCTAAACCTATTTTTATGAGTCTGTGTGTGTGTGTGTGTGTGTGTGTGTGTGAGAGAGAGAGAGAGAGAGAGAGAGAGAGATTGGGGTTTTGTGATGCTTTTTTGAGTCTTTTAGTATTGATTATTGGCTTGTTGGGTCTACTTAATTAAGAAATATGACAATTTAGTACTTCCTCTATTCTCGGTTTCCACTCAAATATTTTTTAGTACATTTTCTTTTTGTGTTTTGTGGGATGCTATGAATTTTACCCTTTTGTGGTAACCGGTAGGAGTGAGCTTTTTGTACCGATTTGTACCAATCGATCGATTTTCGAATAGAACCAAACAAGTTGTACCGAAAGTTCGGTATACCAAATTTTCGATACGGTATAACCGAACCAAACTTTAAAAGTCGGTTCGGTTTCGGTATCAATTTCGTATGTTTGGTATAATACCGAACCAAATCAAACATTAAAATTATAAGATATATATAAATTTACACACAGTCATAACTTACAAATAAACTGTCTTCTAGTTTAGTTTAATTTTACTTGCAACTTATTTTCCTATTTACGAAGTCAAATACAACAATTTCAAGTTTCTCCATTTTCTTATCTAATGTTTTAAAAGAATTCTTATTTTATAAGTATTTACTATTTTAATCAAATTCACGATAAATGTAGCAAATATAAAAATAGTTGTAGACATTTTACTTTTTACTATTTTATTGTTATTAAGACTTTTCTTTTAATAATAATAATTTTTCGGCATAAAACGGAAAACCGAACCGTACCAACCGAAAAAGTCGGTATATTGTATAATTTTTTTCAAACCAAACAAATTCGATTCAGTATTAATATATAGTCAGAAAAATCGGTACCGTACCAAATTCACCCACCCTAGTAACCGGTTGGATGATTCCTTTAGAAAGGTGGATTGAGAGATTATATGGAATAATTATATTGTTACGTACCAAGCTTTTGTCTCGTCTCAAGAACACTTGATCATTAACACTGAGTTGACCTTTTCTTTTTTGATAAATATGACTTTTGTCTATCAGTAAAAAATAATATAAAAAAATACATTATAAAAGACAATTTTGCTAGATTATTTGCTCTTGGAATGAGATGCCGAGTCTACTTATACTGCGTGCATCATTTGTTGATAAGTCATGGATTAACTCGATCATGATTATCAATAGACCATATTTGAACACCCCCATTTCCGCATATAGAAAAGGCAATAAAAGTATGCCTGCTCAAATTCGTTGCTCACCGTTCACGACGTACAACATTTGTAAGTCGGAGAAACTAATATCATCGATGTTTCACTTGAAAAACAAGAAGGGGTTTTATGTGTTTATACATATACCTATTTGCAATTGCAAGAAACATATCGTAATTTGGCAAGATCGGGAACACGAGAAAACAGTGGCCCTCGTCAATAATAGCAGATTAATATTGTAAGTCTACATTAAAACTTATATAATTATGTTACAAACATAATAAGCTAGGATCTTATTCCTACATGATGATCATACATTTAACGTTACGAAAAGTATGTCGAAAGGCATACCTTGAGCCATGGGAATGCTTGTGAGCTCGGAACTTGAACACGGACTTGATTGTTGAGTTTCTCCCCCTTACCTATGTTATTTCTTATAATTTTTGGTGTGTCTCAAAGTGATGGATTTGAGTCTTTTATATAGGTGGGAAGATGACTCAACCTTATGAAAAGACTTTCGATCTCAACCATCCATCATGGTAGAATCAATCTTGACCATCCATAATGTCAAGAAATGAAAGGTTGTAACTCACCATTCATTACCACTAAGTCATAAACATTTTAACCTATGAATGTCAAAAGACCACACTAATGATCAAGAATTTATGTATTGTAACTCTTGCTAATGGGATTATTCTTACATTCTTCCACTTGGTCTATTGAACATTTCATAAGCAATCATAAGAGCGCAATTATAATATGACATGCTTTCCTAAACAAATCGTCAGTAAGAGTCATGGCGGTTCCATACTACATCAAGAGTATGGTTCCTTCCATGTACTACTATACTAACAATTTATCTTGAAAAACCTTTAATGTGAGTTATCTTGTAATAGTCCCATAATGTCTTTGAGGAAAGACTATTTCTGTCACATAAATAATACATGCATGTAAAACATAAGGTTAACAGAAATTATATTTATTCAGAAATTCAGTAATGATATCAAAATGTATTAAACATATAAGCACTAAGCAAAACCACCCATTAAACTTTAAATGCTACTACCAAGACCCATATCTTCAACATGCTTAATGAATGTTTTTGGTGATAGGCCTTTTGTTAGTGGATCTGCTATATTAACACTTGTACCAATGTGTTCAATTGATACTTTTTTCTTCTGAACATCCTCCTTAACCGACAGATACTTCATATCAATGTGCTTTGCAACTTTTGAATATCTGTCATTCTTTGAAAAGAATACCGCAGCGACGTTATCACAATAAATTTTCAGTGGCTTGGAGATGGAGTCAACCACTGCCAAGGCTGAAATAAAGTTACGCAGCCATAAACCATGATTTGAAGCTTCATAACAGGCTATAAACTCAGCCTCCATGGTGGATGTTGCTAAGGTACCTTCCTTAGCACTTTTCCATGAAATGGCTCCTCCGGCTAGGCGGTAAATATAGCCAAAAGTGCTTACCCTAGTATCATAACAACCACCATAATCTGAATCTGTAAAGCCAGCCACTTCAAGGTGATCGGTTTTTCTATAAGTGAGCATGTGATCTTTGGTTCCTTGCAAGTAACTCAATACTTTCTTTGCAGCTTTCCAATGATCCAGTCCCGGATTGCTTTGGTATCTTCCTAGCATCCCAACAGCAAAACTAATATCTGGTCTTGTACAGACCATAGCATACATTAAGCTCCCAACCACAGAGGCATAAGGAATGTTTTTCATACTGTTACGTTCGAGTTCATTTTGGGGACATTGACTTAAGCTGAACTTGTCTCCTTTTTGTATAGGAACAACAGTAGAACTACAATTCCGCATATTATATCTTTCTAGAACTTGAGTAATGTAGGATTTTTGAGACAATCCTAATAATCCACGTGATCTGTCACGGAATATTTCAATTCCTATCACGAAAGATGCCTCTCCCATATCTTTCATCTCAAAATTCTTAGAAAGAAAATTCTTAGTTTCCCGTAATAAACTAAGGTCACTGCTGGCTATAAGTAAATCATCGACGTATAAGTCTAAAAACATAAACTTGCTCCCACTCGTCTTAAGATATATACACCGATTAACAGTGTTTTCTTTAAATCCAAAAGACGTGATGGTATCGTGAAACTTAAGATACCACTGGCGAGAATCTTGTTTTAGTCCATAGATTGATTTCTTTAATAAACAGACCATGTTTTGCTTTCCTTCTTTTACGAAGCCTTCTGGATGTGCCATATAAACTTTTTCTTCTAAACTCCCATTTAGAAAAGCTGCTTTAACATCCATTTGATGTAACTCTAAATCAAAATGAGCTACCAAGGCTAAAATGATTCTCAATGAGTCTTTCTTTGAAACTGGAGCAAATGTCTCATTGTAATCAACACCTTCTCGTTGACTAAATCCTTTCGCAACAAGTCTAGCTTTATGTCGTTCGATATTGCCTTGTGAGTCGCGTTTGGTTTTAAAAACCCATTTACAACCTACTCGTTTTTTTCTCTTTTGGCAATTCGACCAACTCCCAGACTTTATTGCAGCGCATGGATTCTATTTCATCTTTCATAGCATCCATCCATTTTGCAGATTCAGTACAACTAACAGCTTGAGTAAATGTAACCGGGTCATCTATATCTCCAATGTCTGTTTCTTGTAAATACACCTCATAGTCTTCGGAGATAGCAGATCTCTTACTTCTTTGAGATCTTCTTAATTCTCCCCCTTGAGGTGTATTCTCAACAGTACCATTGGAAATTGTCACATTTTGTGGAATAACGAGTTGCTGATCATTTACTTGTCGTTCAATGTTGATTGGATCAACACGGTTAGGAACACCAAGTTCTTGATGAGATTCAGGTAACAAAATTGGTACCCTACACTCTTGAATGATTGCATCGCTAACTTGAGTATTATTCCCACTGACTTCGCCATTTTCAAGAAATTTGGCGTTTCCGGTTTCCATTATTCTTGTAGTTTAGTTAGGACAATAAAACCTATAACCTTTAGACTTTTCTGGATACCCAATAAAATAACAAGTTATTGTTCTTGGATCCAATTTCTTTTCTTGTGGATTATAAAACCTTGCTTCTGCTGGGCATCCCCAAACACGTAAATGTTTTAGGGAAGGTTTCCAGCCTTTCCACAGTTCAAAAGGTGTTTTTGGAACTGTTTTGCTAGGAACCCTGTTTAAAACATACACAACGGTTTTAAGTGCATGCATCCATAAGTACATAGGCAAATTAGTATTACTAATCATACTCCTAACCATCTCTAATAAGGTACGGTTGCGCCTTTTAGCTACACCATTTTGCCAAGGTGATCCTGGCATTGTGTAGTGTGCACATATACCTAATCGTTCAAGGAGTTTAGCAAAAGGACCGGGGTGTTTCCCCGTCTCGTCATATCGACCATAAAATTCACCATCTCTATCGGATCTTATTATTTTCACCTTTCTATCTAATTGCCTTTCTAACTCAGTAATAAATACTTCAACAGCATTTATAGACTGAGATTTGTCATGCAATAAATAAAGATAGCAATAACGTGAAAAATCATCGATAAAAGTAATAAAATATTTTTCTCCACCAATAGATGGAATATCGAAAGGTCCACATATGTCTGTATGTATAATTTCAAGAAGCTGCGTACTTCTTGTGGCTCCTTTCTTGGTGTGTTTGATTTGTTTACCCTTAATACATTCCACACACACACCATAATCGGCCCAATCCAGATTTGGAAGAGTTTGATCTTTTACTAATCTTTCCAATCTATTTTTGGATATGTGCCCTAATCTTTTATGCCACAAGTAAGACGATTGCTCATTAGATGAGCTACGTTTAGTTCCAACATTATGATGCAAGGTAACAAGGGATTCAGAAAAAGAAGGTTCAAGATTTAGTTTGTATAATCCATTTGAGAGAAAACCATAGCCAATAGCGGAAGCAGTATTAAATAAAGTGAAGCCATTTTTATTAAAATGAAAGGAAAAACCATCAACAGAGAGTTTCGATATTGAAATTAAATTGCGAGAAATTGAAGGACAATAAAGTGTTTCAGCTAAATCTAAATTGAAACCAGAATCTAAAATTAAACGAAAGGTTCCAATGGCTTCAACGGGGGCCTTTGCCCGATTTCCCATGTATAAAAAGGCTTCATTTGGGTTTGTGTTCCGGGTTGTAAGGAATCCCTGCATCGTATTAGAAACATGAGTACTGGATCCAGAATCAATCCACCATGTATTAGAAGGAACATCAATTAAGTTTGATTCGAAACATACTAAGGCAAAAGGTTTACCTTTATTTTCAAACCAAGCCTTACGTTTCAGGCAATCATTCTGAAAGTGCCCAATCTTTTTGCACCATCTGCACCTTTCATTTCTTTTGTCCTTCTTTTTGGATTGAGATGATCCATCAAATCTGGGTTGGCCTTGCTTTTTGCCTTTTCCAAATTTGTTTTTACCAGCTCCTTTAGTGACAAAATGCGCCACATTAATATTTTGCTGCTTCAACCTACGCTCTTCTTCGACCAACATACTTTGCAGTTCATTTACATTCCACTTTTCCTTAATAGTGTTGTAATTGATCTGAAATGGTCCATATTGCGCAGGAAGCGAATTGAGGACAAGTTGAACGATAAGAGAATCATCCAAATTCATCCCCAAGTTTCTTAATTTCGCAGCCAGATTTGTCATTTCAATGACATGGTTACTCATCGTTCGAGAACCATCAAAACGCATTGTCGTAATTTCAGCCAAAAGCTTTAAAGCAAGTGACTTATCAGCAGCCTTAAAACGTTCCTTAACATTGTTAAGATACTCTTTGGCAGTGTTTGCCTCAGGTAAGGAAGTCTTAATGTTTGTGGCAACAGTCATGCGCAAGAACATCATACTCAGTCTGTTGGATCTAGACCATGCCTTATGAACTTCTTTCTCAGCCACGCTACTGGTAGCCGTTATAGCAGCGGGCTCATCAACGAGAAGAGACATGTCAAGGTCTAGAACGCCCAAACTGAACTGAACTTGCTCATTCCATTCAGAAAAGTTGGTGCCATCAAACAGGGGAATATTTGATGCTTGAGAGTGAAGGGCTAGTGGGACTGTGTTTGGAACTGCAATTTATTTTATAACATGCTCAAAATTAAAATATTTTATGACACACAACATAAATGCAAGGAAAATTATATAAATGTTGGTATTAAAACATAATGGGTTCTAACAGTTTTCCAAGAAATAAAATATGCCACCTGTGGATGACCTCTATCTTATTCCTACTTTTAAGGTTCAACTAATTATTACCCCAATTATATTTATTTAATAATGTTACCGGACCTGTGGGAAACCTAGTAACAAAACTTAAATAAATGTTTTACATAATTACCAACAATTGAGCATTCACTATTTAAAATTTTGTACCTGTAGGCAACCAAAATCTACTTATATGAATGCTTGATAACATTTCGTTAATATTTATTCAATACGGATCAAAGCATGTGTTGTGTTTGATCTAACTTTTAAATATTAACAAACGAACGTAAGTGTAGAAACACAAACGGGAAAACTATTTCATACTCTAACACTTTCGGTAGCTCTAATATGATCCGACCAGGTAAGAGAGGGTGAGGGTTGGTGAAGCTAAGACTGCTTAAAAACCGCCCTTACTAAGATACAAAGTATCAGCCGAAGTCTTGCCTTGCCATCGCATCATACTAGGTGAGCCTATTCGGGAAAGATTTATAATTTTCCAACCTTAATGTGAGTCTAAACTTGTTCTTAAACTTTTAACTACAGTTACATAATTGTAGTCTTAACAATTTTCTTATATGCACATTTCAAATCAAATGAGTTACATGTAAACCTGTTTCGACGAATAAAACTTGTATTAAATATTCGTAACCTTCTATCTTAATGTTGTTTAAGCAACTAGAGAAGCATACAAAAAACATTGTGTACTAAATATGTTTTCCATATTCAGCAAGGTAACGTCGTACAATTGAAATAATACTCAAACAAATATTAAAAATAACCTCTATTCACAAAATAACTTTTAACATATATGAACCATTTCTTTTCATATAATAACTATGTAGAACATCATGTGAAATTAACCTAGGCTCATGATACCAAATGTAAGTCTATATTAAAACTTATATAATTATGTTACAAACATAATAAGCTAAGATCTTATTCCTACATGATGATCATACATTTAACGTTACGAAAAGTATGTCGAAAGGCATACCTTGAGCCATGGGAATGCTTGTGAGCTCGGGACTTGAACACGGACTTGATTGTTGAGTTTCTCCCCCTTACCTATGCTATTTCTTATAATTTTTGGTGTGTCTCAAATTGATGGATTTGAGTCCTTTATATAGGTGGGGAGATGACTCAACCTCATGAAAAGACTTTCGATCTCAACCATCCATCATGGTAGCATCAATCTTGACCATCCATAATGTCAAGAAATGAAAGGTTGTAACTCACCATTCATTACCACTAAGTCATAAACATTTTAACCTATGAATGTCAAAAAACCACACTAATGACCAAGAATTTAGGTATTGTAACTCTTGGTAATGGGATTATTCTTACAAATATATGATTAGATAATATGTCAGGTCTTAGAACCGATAAAATATGTAATCTTCTAGAGGAGTCTTACTCACTCATTGTTGTTTATTTTTCTTGCCCCCATAAATGTATGCCTAAAAGACTAGTGAAATTACCCTGAGGGGATTACGTAACTTCTTCGACTGAGAATCGCTATTTTTTTTGTTGGAGTCGAGAACAACTAGTTCTAAACATTACCAAGAGTGCTCAATACTTTATCCATAAATTGTGTTACTGGAAATTAAGTCCATAAGGATTATCCATGTTTGGCATACACATACTTTTACTTTATTTTACTTATAAGTATGAAAAGTAAAATGTTTGTTTGGTTGTACTTCTAAAATCTTACTTTTATCAAAAGTAAATTCCATTTTTGCTTACTTATTAAAAGTAACTTTCATCTTACTTATGAAAGAAAATTACTTTCTTTTCACTGTAGCTCACAATGCAACACATGTATACCTTAAGTTTTGGAACCTCTATATATCCCCATTCCTCACAAATTGCTACAACATTTATAAACATGTACTAGTGATATGTTTTGGAGTTTTTGTAAACATTTTCAAAAACAATCTGGTGGTCGTAAGTTGTAACTTGCAAACAAATGCTAGCTTTACACTTAAACTTATCAAATTTAAAAGTATCATGCATATCATTTCATGCTTTTTTAAAATTAAAATTTGAATCCTCAATTAAATGGAGTTTATTTTGGAAAAACCGTTTGCATTATATTTTTTCTCTATTACTGAGCTATGATTATTTATTTTCAACATAGTATTCGATACTTATTAGTGATTCTATTAATTCGAATAAATAATCTTTTTTAGTTCAAAAAGTGAAAGGTAAACACAATTTACCAAACGACATTTTTATAAAAAGTATACTTTTACGGAGTTCGGAAAAAAAACATTTACTTATTAGAATTAATAATTAAAAGTGTAGTTTTCAGACAGAGTAACCATTTCTCACTCAGCTCACCCTCTCTCTAGGGTTTTTCCATCTTCTAACAATGGCAGCAAAATCCTTGGTCCCTCTCCTCTACCGCCTCTCTCGGAATCCCAAAAACCCTCTCTCTCTCTCCACCCGAACCCTCTCCAGCTTCACTTCCGCCACCCCCATTGACTTACATGCGTACATGATAAAAAACCTTAGCCCGGAAAATCTCAAGACTGAACTCATGGTTTGTATGCTCGACATGTGTTGTGCGCTGAGAAACGAAGGTTTCGCCCTTCAAGCTTCTGATATTTTCCCAGTGGCTCACGAAAGATACAACGTTCCGAGGATCGTTCATGAAACACTACTCATCCGCTTCTTGCTCGACAATGGCATGCCTCGTCAGGCTATTGTGGTACCCTTTTGTCGTATTTTCTAGATTTTAAGTCTTATTTGCAAATATTTTATGACATGTGTATTCCCATTTATCAGGGTGCATTGTTTGGCTGCAGCTTTTAAACTAAGCTTTTTCTTTGCTCGAATGATTATGGATAAGTGTGGGTTGCTGTTTAGGCCTGAATGGGGCAATTTGACAATCCCGTAATTGGGAAATTTGACTGAATGGGGCAAAGATAACATCTTACCCGTGAATGTGAATTATTTTCCCTAGTAACACTCTTCTTTAATATCTCTAGCATTGGAGATTTGGTTGTAAATATATGAATGTTTTTGCCGAGGACAGTGGATAGAACAGTAATACGGATGTTTTCCGGAGTTTACAAAATATTCAGAAATACTGAAGTTGATATATTTTATCAAAGTTGGTGTATTTGGTGTACAAAATAGTAAGTAAAACCTGCAAAAATTTTAAATGGGAAAATCTGTCGATTTCCGTCTAATTTGAAGAGTTATTTACATGTTTGAATAGAAGAATAAAGTTTGTAACTGCTAAGTTTTGGGCTTTTGACAAACAAGAATTGCTTTTTTCAAGCCAAGGGTTGTTTAGTTCTGGATTTTAAGAGACCAAACTAGCTTATTAAACGAGTGGAAGAAGGTAGGTTCAGCTACTGTATCCTTGTAGCATCCTCAAGTTGTGAAAAACTCACTTTTCAAGCTGGTCATCCAAATGAGGTGCAGCTTATAATTATAAAAGAAAAAAAGATGAGCTTAAGGAATGTAACCAAACAAGTCTCATAAGACCAAGAAATACTAGCTTTTATGCCATATATCCGAATGCTGTATAGCTTGTAATCTTTTTTTAAGCAAAGTAGCAAAAAGGCAAAGCTTGAACAATCCCTCAAGAAAAGAATAGAGATTCTGCTACATACACCAGTGATCAGTATATGACATAGTAATACCTCATCAGAAAGAAGTATTCATTTGACAAGTAACAACTGTTTAATTTGTATTAACGTTTTGTCACTAAACATTTCTATAATTAGGATATTATTATGCACTTATATGTCTCGACTCATTTAAGAACTTGAAGGGTTTGTGAATTCAAAATGCTTTGAAATTTGTTTAAAGCTTATATACAAGAAATTATAGGGCCGGATTAAAACTATGGAAATTGATTAATATGCGTAGGTTAATGACAAAATAGTTCTTTAATGTTTAACAGAAAGAGAAGGATGAGTAAAAATCAGCTATACATTCAGTGTTTTAAGAGTAGCAACAAGAAGAAAAGGTATAATTATTTATTTTTGTTTGGAGAAATTGGCTGAATCTAGTATTGGTTTGTCATACCTCAGGGGTAAATCTCTTAACTTCTCAACGACTAGTACATTTATAATATCTACAACACGTTCTTTAAGAGTCTTTGCTAGTTATCATGGGTGCAAGTAGGTTAAAAAAGTTGGAAGCGGTGAAGCAATTTAATAATCAATTTGGCAGTTTGTTGTTCAGACTAGTTTAAAAAATCTTCTTTCTCATATTATATAAAATATAAGTTGATGATGAAGTAGGAATTTCTCTGTTATCTACTTATAACCCTTTTGTTAACTCCTTTTTATTTCTTTTGGGGAATTGTTCGATCTTACAACTATATAAGCCGAATACCTTCTTTTGAGAACAGGCTTACCAGAAGATGAAGACAGTGCCGAATACTTACACGTTTACAGTTTTGACCAATGGTCTTGCAAAAGAAGAAGAGATGTTGGGCGAGGCAAAAAAAATTCTAATGGATATGATAAAACAAGGGATGAGGCCAAATGCAGATACTTGTGTGGCTCTGATGGAGGGGTATGTTAGAGAGAGAAAGGAGGAGGAGGGGCGGGGGTTTGCGACTGAGATGAAGAAATGGGGCTGTTTGCCGGAGGAGAAGTCTATTAGAGAGGTTTTGGAGGACAGACCAGGATCAGAATTGGAGGGTCTTGAGAACATACTGTTTAAGAAATAGGGTTCATGGTAAAAACTAATACTATATGTTGTTGTAGATGACAAGTTCAGCAAAACCAGATAGTGCTAAATTTGCAAGTAAATTAAATTTGTATCTGGTGGGGGAAATTTAGTTATGGCGACGTTTGTTCTTGATCCATAGTGTAAAGACTTTCTATGTTGCTTTAGTGATATTCTGATCTCAAGAACAGGAAAGATGGTATAACCAGTATCTATCTTTTATTTAAGCAAAAGCTGTGTCTTGTTTACTCTGGTCTTCTAAAGAGGTTATAAGCATTGTATCTATGGAACAGTTGAAGTGTGGTATCTGAATCCTAGTTATATATTTTCAATATGTATAATCTGATCCAATTGTTTTTTTTATTTGATTCCTTCTATTTGCAGCCTAAATTTGATGCTAAACATCCTTACTGTTGCAAGTGTTTGTAAGAATTTGTCGTAATATTTTGATCTGTGGTTGGAACCTGTATAGGGATCCATGTCACCCTACGTGCCCAGGTAAAACGAATCATGAAGAAATCTTTTAGGACTACAATTGCAAAGCTGGGCTTCATCCACAGTCCCATTGTACGCCATCCTCTACCATACCCATTACCGCTAACACCTCCCTTGATTAATACATTACTCATGTTGCATATTTAAAATCTACTCAATATTTTGGAAATTAGCTCTTTAGGAGTGAATAAATTAGTTTAAAGGTTTGAAAGTAAATGTAATTAGAATGATATTTATTGATACTGGCTTCAAGGAAATCCTTTTCGTTCTTGAAGGTGAATTTACAAACTAACATCAAGATGAATGGAAGACAACAAAAGACCAAGACAACATAAATTACTGGAATCCCATCGATACGATAAGAATTGTTTTATCAGAGCTATCCATACAATTGTTTCCTTTGACAATAGTTTTAAATTGCGTCTATAAAAAGAAGGAAAGGGTGTGACAATCACAACATCAGACTGAAAAGAAAATCCAAACTTGTATGATGATTCAGAAAAACAAAACTGTTGTTCCGTGTCAACAAAGTAATCAATAGTTACACAATTATCATTTAATGCTATAGGTAAGCTACGAACTGTAAATCATAACACCACCCAATGACAAGGAATAAAGATACAACAAACGCAGGAGAGAAAACATACCACCAAATAAAAAGTAAAAAAATCATATACCCTTGCGCTAGCTAAAATGAACACAACAAATAATTAAGATCGACCTCATTCTTCCCCTATATAACAAAATTATAGCAACGAGGTCATCTTCACTCTTTCTGGCAAGTTATCGATCTACACCCATTAAAAAAAGTTCTGCCTAAAAGTCAAATTCAATCATCGGTCTAACCACGGGAGCGGTGGTTAGTTGACTAACTGGAGCTGGCTGGGGAGCCTCTGTTGTGGCTACAGAATCCACAGGAACCACAGCCAAGCTTTCATCAAGGGCAACTTGGTCTTTTTCATCCGCTGAGGTTGAAATAGGAGGTTGATCTTCTGCATTTAGTGACTTGGACTCTGTTTCCACAGGAAGCCCTGGTTCCGACGGCACGGCGTCAGTTGACTTGGGCACCGGGTCATTTGTCTCAGAAACTGGGTCATTTGTCTCGGAAATCGCTGGCTTGGTCGACTCAGTCTCGGTCTGAGCTGTCAGATCAGATGTAGGTGGGGCGCTCGTTTCCGGTGGAGTGGTCGTTACAGCAGCACCAGGTGCCGCCTCTAGTAGCATTGGTTTACCCGGTTGTGCCAATGAACTTTGTGGGACTGTACCGGTGGGTTTTTTAAGCCCAGGAATTGGACCGTAAAGAGAGGCCATACCAGGGGGAAGAATTTCGATTGGTGGTTTTTTGGCAGCATCGGCTAAACTTGTTAGCTTGGGTTCTTCAAGAGAAGCTAAAAACGCCGAGGCCGCATCGGTTTTGGTTGATGGTGTGTTCTCTTTCTCTCTCTGCAGTACTTTATTCCAAGCTTGAGCCAAGTTCCTTAATGTTGTCCGTCCTTGTGCCTGGAGATTTTTCAGCGATTACAAAGAAATCTAAAATTTATTTTCGATGTGGCAATCAGAAATAAGTTTGGAGGCACTCTTTTAAGGTCAACGCGCATCGGTAGTTTTGGTCCGACTTTATAAAACCAATCATCAAGGAAACCCGACTTTACTTCTCGTACATAATATTTCAAACCCGAATGAAAGATTTTTTTGAAGGAAACATTAAATTAAAGTCCATAGCTGAATCAAAATAATAACTGACGATGAGATTTACATACATGTGCATGGAGGACAGCCTCAGCAAGCATGCCGGTTTCCTGCCACGCCTTTTCCATGAGAATATTGTCTCCCAAAACTGCAGCTGCAAATGCTGCTTCTCGACCAAAGCCATCTGCTATCAAATTGTTCACCAAATTCTGCATAGGAAAAAAAAGGGACGCATTTTACACCCGGACATCTGATCATAAGATATTTTAAGTATGCACGATAGAGAAGAAGAAAAGAGTAGAGATGACGGATTACAGAAAAACAAAAGGACTAGCCAACTGTACCCATAGACCAAGAAAACATACAGAAATTATACTCGGTTGTTCAAAATCTGAACACTACAAGTTGTGTTAATTAAAGGATCTATTGGACAGTTTATAGGTAAAGACTAAAGAGTACGGGGAATTTAGCAATTTCGAAAAGGTAAGCAAAACAACCCTTGCAACTGTTTCTACTTGCTCAGGCTTTACTGGACATATGAACAAAGTAAAACATATGACAATCTAATTTATAAAATAAAATAGGTGCACGGAAAATATACATTATTTTCTAAAAAAATGTATGACGAAACTGAAGTCGAGAGTTTTTCAAAAAAACGTACACTCAGCCGTGTCAGCTCTCCATGATTAGCAAGGCGTAAAGCGACTCCTCTCAACTCATGTCCCCACAAAGCTCCTTTCACTGACCCAGCAGCAGCTAATCTCTTCAGAGCCTCTCGGGCAATATCAACTTGTGCAGTAGCATCTGCAGCGTCAATTAATTCCATAAATTCCTTAGCAAATTTCACCACCCCTTGTACAGCATCCACAACGTTTTCTTTTTTCTCCGTTAAATTAAGAATATCGGTTAATCCAAGCCCAACACTCTCTTGTCCTATATCCCTGCTATTACTCATTGTTAGCAAACACTGTAGTGCTCTTTTCAAGTCGTTGCTCTTCATAGCCAAATCGAATTCCAATCGTTTCGATATTCCCGGTAAATGAAGTGCCTCTGTGGCGTAACCCATTCCTAGCATAAATTGTGCTAAATCGTCATGGTGTTCTCTCCCTAACCTGCTTGCCCATTTTACAGCACTCACAGCATCTCCATAAGCAGCAAGACAGCGACAACGAGTGCCAGGGTGGCTAAGAGAGATAGCGTGAGCACACATGTATCTATCTATTAGCCATAAAACTCCATCTCGAACACCCACTACGACGAGAGGACCGATAGGTCTTTTCTGTTCTGAGGGAAAACGGGTAACTGCAACCGAAACTCCACCACCGCCAACAGCTACCTCGTTTATCTTCCTTGTTTCGAACTCTTTTAGCAACCCAGATTCGTCACCAGGTTTAGTTTGTCTAGGTAAAGAGAGAAACGGCGGTATAGAAGGTGCTTGTTGAAAAGAAGCTAGTCTTACCACCTGTTAAGGCGGAACAAGTACATGATGGTCACAAGACATAAATTTGTACAAAGTGGAAAATGAGAAAAAAGAGTAAAGAACTTTTTTTCTTATATAGGGAGTATTGATTATTTTTATTTTATTTTTTTGTAATCAAGGGAGTATTGATTCTTACTACAACTATTTATACAAATGTCGTTGAGCAGCATCTTATAATTACAAAAGTATACTTTTTATTAGTTGTTAAGTGGAGGTGAAGATTTTTACCCTTGAGTATCACCGATATATGTGATTGGTTCAACCAAAAAAAGTACTTTCTGTATTTGAAGTAGCGAAAAGTAGTTGATTATAGGGAAAAAAATGTTTGTCAAAGAAGTACCAAAACCTATACTTTAATAAATTATATTCTTAAGAGTTAAGAACATACCCATTTACATTTTTTAATGTAACCAATCACCAAGTTTGACTTTTGTACTTAAACTGCAAAAGTAAAAACAGTAATATACACCAGGCAAGCTCATATATATATATATATATATGAAAGTCTTTATAAATGTAAGTATGTATCATGTATGTATGTATATATTTATATACTCCTACGTATACAAATATTGTTTCTTTCTGGTTTGCATTACCTGTAGCATTGGAGGTCTCAGAGCTATCCTTTCTTGTGAAGCTGACTGTGTCCCTTCAACCGTAATCAGAGCTAACTCTCCATGCTCAGCCACGGCCCTAGCCTGAGCATCTCTTAATTTCACTTCTTCTTTTTTCTTTTTCGTTTCTATATCAACCGCTGCAACTCCAGCATCTACAAAAACACACTCGATGGTGGTTGGTGTAACAACAAAAAGCTGCCTCCGTTGCCAAACAGCCCCAGTAGCTTGTGCAATCGCCACGTCACCCAAGTACCTAAACTGAGGCCTAAGAGAAGATATAACTATATGTTGCGAATACGCAAACGCGCAATACTCGACAGTCTGGTCCCACGCGGTCCATTCGGGTTGAGGGAGAAGACCTCCAACCGGCTGAAATGTTTCCCAACTATACAATTGGAAATTCTGAGGCGCTGCTTCAGAATTATTAGATCGATTAGATGAAAACCCATCGTCCATAGTTGTAAAAGAAGATAAACCACTACCACCAAACGCGGATAAGGGCATCGATTGGATGGTTGATATAGCAGTAGCAGTTAGTGGACTAATTCTTCGCGAGGTTCGATATGCGACACCTAATAAAGCTCCCCCATGTAAACTAATAACGGGTTCATTTCGGCTACCGATAGACCTGGTTGAACAATACAATAAGAAATACTTTGAAGGATCGAACAGAGCAAAAATATTTTGATAAATGGAAACAAAATAGAATCAAATATCAGGGAAAATGTCACTTTTCTACTCCAATCTATCAGCTTTTGACTATCAGCATACCATATTATTAAATTCAACAATTTCATACAACAATCTGGACGGAGTGAAACAATTAGAATATCAGGGTTCAGCTTTCAAAATAAAATTGGTGGGTATAAATTAATAGCTCTAGTACTGTGATGTATTAAGCATCGATTTACACAAAATCGAATAAACAATGTATCCAACGTTGAAGTTTGATCATTTAACCACATCTAAAATTCTATATGTTGGATTACCGCTTGTTTTTCTGTAGATTATTATCTAAAATGTGAATCTAGATAAGTCGGTTCATTTTATAGGTTGGTTCAAATCCGTTATAATCAAATCCATCATTATTTGTATTTCATTTATTTCCTACAATACCTCATTAATATATTTGAGGTGCCGTCGTCGAGTAAGATACGAACTTGAACGCTAGCAGAAGAAGCGGCACTAGCAGCAGCTGCCGCAGCTTGTGCTGCCGCTGCAGCTGCCTCTTTTGCTTTTCTTGAACCTCCCTTGGGAATTATAGGCATCCGAGGAGGTAATGCGGATTCTAATAGAGCAAACCTATCGCGACAAGTGTCCCAAGCTAAGAGTCGAGCACTCCCTGAATCTACTATGGACCAGTCGCTGACTTTGTAGATTGAGAAATATGGAATATCAGGCCAAACAATTCCGAGATACCTGCCACACACGAAACAAAGTAATTGTGATAAGAGATAGAAGTTACTTATACAAGCACATGACAGATCAAACTAGTAGTTTTTCTGAACATTTGTTCATGAGTACTTCACTACAAAAATGATACTGTTTATAAGCACTTTTCTTTCACTCACCAAAACTGCAAAACATTTTCTTTGTTCTTTTGACTTGAAAGCTACAGATAAATAAGCCCTAAAAATGTATGTATGTTTCTTTAGCCGACAAACACAGAATGCGCATAAAGTGAAAGGAGACAAAACATGCTAAAAGGCATGGACTATGCAAGGTGACAAAATCATTGATGAAACATATTTACTTATGTTGACATTGTGGGTACAAAGTAACTGATACAGCAAATGACATCGCATGCAATTATTATACCAAACTAAAATTTACTGGACGTATATCGATAATTCACTTGAATAAATAACACCGCTATAAGCATATTCTTTTCATACACCAAAACATGTTCTATCAACATATAAATTGTAAATAAGTTAGTCCTAGGAATATATTATATATGAAAGCTTCTTTAGAACCAACAAAAAATTGGTGAAATTACGAACTTACTTTCCTGAGCTGCTAACAGACAGGACTGAATATGAATCGTGAGGAACAGGGGTACTGATGTGCTTTTTTATCTGTTTCACATGTAATTGTTCGATAGAATCTCCCTTTGGTCCAGCCATAGAGCTGTTATTTCCTAGAGATGGGGGATTCACAGTGTTATTCAATTGAAAATTAAGCAATTTCAGCTCCCTCTCTACCACATATACAGCTGAATGTTCTCGGCTACCAGACGGTGTTGGCAGGGGAGCGATAGATGGAAGAGATCTAGCATCAAATTCACTAACAATTATACCGGCATTTGTTCCAGTAGCTACAAGGTGTGGTTGTAAAGGATGTGCAACCATGCAATAAACCTGCATTCCAAAGACAGATCAATTAAACCTTACATGTCACCCCAAAGGAGGAAAATGGTTCCAGAAAACAATTTTAAAGCACCTGAATAAACAACTAACAAAATTTTTAAGAGAATAAAATTTTATATATATTTCGATATGCTATTAGGAAAGAAAGAAGTAGGAGTGTAAAACCACTAGGAGATTAAGGTATTTAAACTTGCCATCTGGTATACGATATACGGCCTACAGAAAAATCCCAGTTACATTAATACCCCAGAAAACCCATGTAAACCAATACGACACAACTTTAACCACTAAATTTTCTGAAAAACACATTAAAAGTACCTTCACTATATGTGGTTCCTATGAGAGCTGTTCTTAAAACAGGCCAATTATACTTTTACAGTTCATTTAGTTAAAAAGTAGGCAAAAGAAGGCAATCTAAGAAAAACTAACAATCTGAGCAGAAGCACGAATTGTTGCAGGAACACATTATGGAGGACAATCAACATGAGTTATAAAAGACTAGTAACTGTAAAAGTTTGTCTTTTGTTCCACATTTAGTAAATGGCGAAAACTTCTGCAGCCTACATAAATTTATTGCCTTCTTATAGTAAGTTCAATATAAAGAAATGGCCAGTGCCAAGTATCTGATCAATTATTTTGCCTTTTTGAGCAGATTGTTCTGAAATCTACAATAAACATTAAACTAAAGACTTCTCAAATGTATGCACGAACCATAATCGAACTACGGAAGTAAGAATCAAAATATTCCAATATACCTACCCTGAGTTTCTTATGAGTCACAAGGACCTGTGGTGGAACTAGTGAGGAAAGTTCACATAACGGTCTAGTGAGAGCCGAGTAAGTTGGATGTTCAATGGCCCTACCAAAAAGAAAAGAAAATAATTATGATTTACTTTAGAGGAGAAAAAGAAAAGCTGAAATTGTAGATAAGAATAGAAGTAATCCCATTTCCTGTTGTGTCCTCGTAAGTAACCAATAAATTACAAATAAAATGTGACATGGTAAATAGAGAATACCATGTCAGTGATGTCACATATACCTTATTATATACCGCTTTTGGGCAACCTTCTCTAAGTGAACAGATGAAAATCTAAAATACTTTAAAGCCAACAATAAGCATACCATATATGTGAATCTTTGACACAAGTCAAGATATCAAGGTTGGGAGCTCGAGGGTGGCACCATGATGCTACACTGTGGCAAGCCAGTTTTGAAACGGGCTTAATACGACGCAATTCCTGAGAAAGAAAATTAAATTAACAGAAAGCAATAAATTGAATGATAAAAAAATAAGAGTTTGCCAAGTTTGTGAGTCACCTTGAATGAGATTGTATCCCATATAGCTAATGTTTTGTCAGCACCAATTGTAATGAGTTGTGGTGCACCTCCACTTACTCTAGAGAGCTCAACAGCCACAACTCCGCCGTCATGTGCCTAGGAATCAAATAAAAAGCTATGTGAATTTACAACTATCTCACAGCTATACACTAGTAGCAATGAGAAGTTGGCAAAATGGCAACAACGAAGGTATACACCGAGACAGACGTTAGAGCGGCGAGATTGACAGGGTCATAACTTGGACACAAATATATGATGGTACGGTCCACGAGTTCCACCGTGGCCATGGTAAAGCCTAAATGATATTGCAAATCCAAGTTGTTTATATTGGTATTAAATTCTGAATTTTTTACTACTACTTAATGACAGCAAATTACCAGTAACAACTGACGTTGGAACTAGTCTCACTTATTACTACAAATCCTATTCATTTTTCTAAAATGTTATTAATGATTTGTTACTTAGCGCTTTAAGTGACATATATCTCGGAATTGTTTAACATTACCCAAATGTAAACTTGGAACCCTCGTGTTAATTATGTGGTGGTTCATGATGGCATGATGCCACACATGCCAATCTGGCACTCAATATGTGACTACATTTCTCATACAGCACTAACGTAATATCGCTAAGCTCAGGCTCAGACACAAATCTAGAGAGAGAGAGAGATGAAGAAAGTTACCTTTAAACTCAATTTGGGGACAAGCTCCCGAGAATCTTGACTGTGATCAGCACTCCAAAGCACAAGCAGGCCATCACTGCCACCGGAAACCAAAAGTGCCTAGTCATTTGCAGAAAAAAAAATGATGACCTGTTAGATACAGCTGTTCGTATGATAGAATCATTATGAATTTGAAGTTTCAAGTTTAAAAAATTCAACAGGAAAGCGTCATAAAAGGCACCTCTCCAGAAGAAGCGATGAAGGTCATTAAGCAGGAAACTGACCCTTTATGGCCTCCAGTATACCTTCTAGCGAGCTGAAAAGATAGATGAGAGATTTAGCATGATTGAAGTAATTTATCAATTTGATAAAGCAACACTCCATTATTTTATACCCAATGAAAATGCAAAAGATACCTTCCATGTAATCATTGAAAGAACTCTTATTCCACCATCTGATCCCCCGAATGCCACAAGAGGACCATCCCCAGTAGCCGACCGTGAAAGAAATTCCATACTGCAACAAAATGTTGTTAGTTTTGGACCTTTGAGTAAATCTAGCAAATAAAGCTAACAGGAAATAATTCAACATGGGGCATGTGGCAGGGTGTGATCACAACAGAAAAATAAGGAAGGAAGATACATCACAGATAAGTAGACCATTCTGCGAACCAATTACTAATGCTAATGGTTTTATGTACTAATCAGCAGACAGTGGGAATCCTTGTGTTAAAATAAGGAAGGAAGTTGCATTCATGTAAGTAAGTACAGTTTCTCAGAATGAATTTTTGACTAAGCTCTAGCCTTCATGCCATCTAGATTAATAGTCTGCAGAGTTAGGCTTACTTACATAAGAGCATCTACAATAGTTTTTACAAGTTAAATATTGACACATCACCATTTAACTGTATGTTAAATGACAATGTGTATGTTAATTTTAACCCTCACATTATTTTGTTATTTTAACACTGTTATCTATTTTTCAATTAAAATTTATAATTATTAATAACCCACTACTACCTTTTAACCCGTCAACTGCCATTTGTTTTAATGCTATATGAATAAGAAATAAAGTTATATGCATAGAAAATAAAGAATTAGTAACTGATATATAGGAATGAATCGTTGATTTATAGTAGTGGTTTAAATTTTTTGCCACATCATCAATTAAAGTAGTTGTTAACATTTTTAACAAGATAAAAGTTAATGGGTAATTTAACATGACTAATGTGAAGGAAAGTTTGATTGTTAACTAAAAAATTTATGTAACAAGTGAGATAACATGACTATTGTGGATGCTCTAAGATAAAAATGAAGCAGTTTAAAGCGTAAGTGTAAATAAATAACCAAAGTAGAATTTAAAGTGAAACTGAACAACTTTATCTATACTTCCTCTGCTCCATATTAGATATCCATTATGAACCCCACTTGAAGGAGACATTGTTCTATATTTGTACCTATTTTCCAAACTTACCCTTTACCTTTACGTTGTGTCTTAATAAAGTTGGAGTGCAAAGGGTAGGTTTATTACTTTAAATCTTGCTATTCACAGAAATTGGAAAGTAAATATGGAAAACCAAAATGGAAAGCTTTACACTTCGAATGGAACTGACAAAGTGTTATTATAGAGACTTACCAGACAAGTGATTTGTTGTCGAGATCTTGCTTGGGTACATCACGGCCACGCATAGTTACTAAGTCCAAGAAAATCGCTTTATTCTCACAACAAATGACAAGAAAATGCCTTCCTTTTGTTGACGCAGCAGGTGAATTTAAGGTAGAAGTTACTTGATTGACAGCTGCAGGGGCCTCTGAAGCAGCAGAACGGTTGCGCCACAATTGCCAAAAACACACGTCGTCGTCATAAAAACTAACCTGTTTGACACTTTAATCACACCGGTTGCTGATTCAGCTTTCAACCAAAAAGAGAATAAGTTCCAATAAAGTTAAGGAGAGGTAATCGAAAATTACCTTCCTCCTCTCATGGCTTCAGTTGGCTTCCCTCTAGGCTCTACAGTACGTAAAATATAGTTAAGATTTATAACTTCAGCTCAAACAGTGAAAATTGCAAATTATAGAAACCCAATACGAGTATAATTTTCTGGAAATTAAAGTTTCAAAGATTTCACCTCTGGTAATATAACAAAATTATGCTAAAAGTGAGTAATGTCTGATAAACAATATAGATAACTAGAAAAAGCGTGTTCAAAGTAATTGAAGTCAATCAAAACCGCCTAAACTGGAAAAGAAAAACAAATATGTAAAGAATAAGAGATTCATCCGCAAAATTTTACGAAAGGAAAAGTTATGGCATACCCTACCCTTCCCTGAAATGAACCCCTTTATATTAAATGGGTTTATTGTTTACTCAAACCACTCTTTATCATGTCTTTCTTCATGACGTAGCGGAAGTTTCTCCCAATTGCTTGATTCAATTCAAATTTCAAATAAAGATAAACCATATTATTATTAGGAAAATTTATTGGACTCGAGCATGATTTTCTATGCATATAGAACCAGATAAATACACCAGCCAATGCTCCAATCAAAAACTGGTGGAGTCTCTTAAAAGTAGACAAAACTCAATATTGGCAGTCTAGCATATCTTACAAGCTACAACACTGGGGTAGATTAGAGCCTTTAGAGGCTATCATGGAGTTAAGGGCCATGTATACACCATCGTTATAATATGAAATTACTAGACACACCAAGTGTGAACTCCCCTTTTAGTTGATAAAATTGTGCTAGTGTTCTTCTAATATGATTCACAGTCGCCTTGATTTATGTCATTGCAACAATTAGTTTAATTGTCTGTTCTAATGGGGTAACTATGCTTACAAATTTACTAATACTGAAAATAGTATGAATATAAGCACTTTGTAAGCAGCAAAAAGTAATGCAAACGAGCTAAAACCTTGAGCAATGGATCCTTTCACTTGCTAACGATAACTAAAGTGTTCTCCCTAATATCTTATGATTATAGGTGAGACATCAGTCTATATATTTTCGGAGTTAACAGAATCCTCTTCTGCACAGACACGCAATACTATTTTGTATGACTGATGCAAACCCCAGAGGCCAGGGGAATGTAGTAGTTCACACCGTAACAGAGAAGCGCAAATTGGAGAGTAAAACATTTTATAAGCGACAAACATACCCAAATACTAAAACAAAATAATTGATCAACAATACAGAACTGAGAAAGTATGTAAAGAAGTTATCTCAGACCTGAATCACCCTCAGCAAGCTTCTCCAACTTAACGCCAACCAAACGTCTCTCATCCACACCCCCTGCCTTCAGCTCATATATCACCTAAAACCACAAAAGAACAACATATACCGTCATTGAAAAAAATCACATAAACATATTCCAAAATCAACATCACACATAAATATAAATACACATATGGGGTTACTCACAATTTACAAGCTTCTTTGACTAAAGTATCATACCATTTCAATTCTACACCCTAATTTACAATAGTAACATGAGCCATGTTTATTTGCAGAATAGTAGAAAAACAGTACGGTATAATTCGTACTATGCTTATAACCCGTATATGTAGTATAAATTTCTGTATGCCTCATTTAGGACGTCTTTACAAAAATCCAACCAAACATAGTATTAGTTGGTTCCCACGTTACACAAGTAATTGCAAACAACCGTCATCGGCTAAGTGTACGAATACGAAACCAAATCATAAATTCGATACTAACTAGTCATAAAAACCAAACACTAATCCACTACTTTGCCTTTGACCCATTATTCTATATCTTGTGCGCTATTCTAATTTCTCACACGGTTCTTTCATTTCATTTCCCAGCCTAAAAGCGAAGTTGATAATATTGCGTGGGTTGGTCTACAAAGTCGGAACACATACAAATCTATATACATATACAAATCTACATTTATATATATACATATATGTATAGAGAGGGAGAGATGGACCTGGCGGTGATCCCAATTCCAAACGGAGACACGATCGGAGGCATCGGCGGTGACGATCCAAGGGTGTGTTGGGTGTAGTTGTATCTTCACGATCTTCTCATTCGTCGCTCTAAATGCCCTTAATCGTAGCATCTTTTTTACTATTGTACTATTATCCTCTTCGATTTAATTAAATTTCTCACCAGATTTATTCAACATTGGTTGATATTTAGTCGCCAGATCTACCAATTTTGCTAGCTTTGCTTAGCTGGGGGGAGTCGTGGATTTTATTTTTATTTTAACTTTCTCCTCTACTACTTTTTCTGTTGGGTTAAAATGCAATTTATTTCTTAAAACAATGTGATAAAAATAGAAATGTTGATGATGTTAGTATAATGTATTGTTTTTAAAAAAACTTTCTCCGCTACTACTTTTTCTGTTTTTTAATTTCTTATGTTTATATTAGTTTTATTTACTTGCTCGTCCTGAATAATTGTAATTTTAGCATTTCAATCCCTTTTTTATTTTTTGTGTAAGTTACGATCGGGTTAACAATTAACATGCAATTTATTTCTTAAAATAATGTGATAAAAATAGAAATGTTGATGATGTTAATACAATGTAAAGTTTCAAGTTCAACCACTGTTCATGCACTTGGCTTTTCATCGATTTAATTATTTCTCACCAGATTTATTCAAAGTCTAATTTTACTAACATTAGGTGGTTTTTGTACTTTTTAGTCGCCAGATCTACTGATTTCGCTAGCTTTGCTTAGCTAGGGGGTCATGAAGAAATTAGAAAATAAGACTCTTTTGTAACTTTCTTATTTATACTTTTTTTTCTGTTTTCTTTTTTTATTTTCTTAAGTTTATATTAGTTTTTTACTCGTCCTACGTGATTATAATTGTAGCATTTGGATCCCCTTTTTATTTTGAATTAATAGCTCGTAAGTATCACTTTTAAACTTTAATTCCCACTAGATACCTATTATAATTTGCATTCCTCTTATGTATCATTTTTTCATACTATATAAACTAAAAAAATTCTAATTTTATAAAAAAACAAAAAATATATCTCTCTCCCTCCCTCCCTCATAAATGAAAAAAATCATAAAAAATTATAAAAAATAACAAAAATCATAAAAAATTATAAAAATTCATAAAAATCACAAAAAATTATTAAAAAATCACAAAAAAATCACAAAAAATGAAAAAATTCACAAACTTTTTAAAAAATTACAAAAAAATATATTTTTTTTTGTCAATATACCACTTTTTACACCGATAAAACGTTTTTTCATAAAAAAAATATTTTTTCATCAAAAAGTGAATTTTATGTATTTAACTCTCGTTTAACTCATTTCAATACTTGTTAAAGTTTGAATTGCCTTTTTAGAAACTAATTTTAGATCCGTAAGCTCAAATTGGTAAGAGTGCTTGCACCCAACACCGATGTTCAAGAGGTTGGTGGTTCGAATCCATCCAGTTTTTCTTAACTTTAAAGTAAAATATATGCAATTTTTGTGCTATACTATATGCAATTTTATTAAACTTTATGCACTTTCGACTGAACTAGATGCACTTTCAGCTGAACTATATGCACTTTCAGCTGAACCAGATACATTTTTAGCTGAAACAGATGCACCTTTTACAGAACTATATGCATTTTTATTGAATCTTATGCACTTTCGGCTGAACCATATGCACTTTCAGCTGAACTAGATGCACTTTTTAGCTGAACCAGATGCACTTTTAGCTGAATGAGAAACATTTTTGACAGAACTATATGCACTTTTATTGAACTATATGCACTTTCGACTGTAGTATATTAATTTTCGACTAGACTATATGCACTTTTGACTTAAATATATGTAATTTCGACTAAATTATATGCATTTTAAGCTGAACCATATGTACTTTCAGCTGAACCAGATGCACTTTCAGCTGAACCAGATGCACTTTCAGCTGAACTATATGCATACTCACTTTCATTGAACTATATTTTACTTTCGACTCAATTGTATGCACTTTCAACAGAACTAGATATATTTTCAGCTGAATTGAATGCAATTTCGACTCAATTTTATGAACTTTTGGCTAATTATACGCACGTTCGACTAAACTATATGCATTTTTATTGAACTATATACGCTTTTGACTGAACTATACGTACTTTCGACTGAACTAGATGCACTTTCAGCTCATTTAGATTAAAAAAAAAAGCACATTTTCATGGAAAAACCACTTTTTATATAAAAAAAAAATCACTTTTTGATGGAAAAGGTGTTTTTTTGATGAAAAAACAGCTTTTTCGGTGTAAAAAGTGTTATATTGACAAAAAAATTATGTATTTTTTTTTGTAATTTTTTAAAAAATTTGTGATTTTTTTTCATTTTTTATGATTTTTTCATTTTTTATAATATTTTATAATTTTTTTGTGATTTTTGTGATTTTTTATAATTTTTTAATGATTTTTTATGATTTTATGTGATTTTTTATGATTTTTTTTTGATTTTTTTTGATTTTTTTGTAATTTAAAATTATTTTTTTGGGTTTGTAGAGAGATAAAATATGTCTATTATATTTTGGTTTATATGACCATTTAGTAAATAAAATAAGTAATTAAAAAGTTGTATATAATGGGAAGGTAAACTTATCAAGATATGTAGGAGGAATATAAGTTGCTATGAGATAATTATAAGAAATTCCCCCTTTTATTTTTGTATAAGTTACGGTTGGGTTAACAATTAACATGCAATTTAATTCTTAAAATAATGTGATAGACATAAAAATGTTTATGATGCTAAGACAAAATAAAGTTTCAAGTTCAACCAATGGTTGGTTTAGTATATTGTAGTTATTCTCTTCAATTTAACAAAATTTTACCACATTTATTATACATCGGTTTCTACTAACATTGGCTAGTTTTTAGTCGCCCGATCTACCAATTTCGCTGCTTTGTTTAGTTGGGGTCATGAAGTTATCAGAAATGAGAGTCTTTTTTAATTCTTCTTCTCCTTTTTTTATTTTTTATTTTGTAATGTTTATATTAGTTTTACTTTTTCGTCCTACAGAATTGTAGATTTAGCATTTCGAATCCGTTGATTTTTGTGACACGTTTTTTTATTTTTTTTGGAATTAAACGAACCAACTATATTAATAAATGGGAAAACACCGCACGAATACATAAGCGAATACAAGAACGTAAAAAGAAAATCAAAGGCTAACTTCCATATACTAATTAAAAACCTATCCCCATAGGTATTTCTAAATCTTCCATACTATTCATATAATTTATCAAAAAAAATGCAATGAACTTAAAAGTTTGACCGGGACTCAAACTTTTCATTCCCAAACATGTGATTATTTATTTCTCTACATAACATATCTCAATTATTTTTGTTACATGTTATAATTAGTGGTTCGGTTGAATGGCAATTTGTTTTTTAAAATATTATGATAAAAATGTTTATCATGATAGATGTTAGCACAATATAAAGTAATACTAGTTTTTATTCATGTGTCAACCAATGTTTACTTGACTTTTCATACTATTGTTAACTCATCTAATAAATATTCTCATTACACATGATACAATAAATATATATATATTTTTATTATTTTAAGTATAATGTAAAAAAATTAATATAACAGATGAGTACAATGTTACAATAGATGAGTAAATCAAAACAGAACAAATAATCATTACACAAATTTATATA
Organism: Primula vulgaris; assembly: GCA_963920805.1. Lineage (NCBI taxonomy): Eukaryota > Viridiplantae > Streptophyta > Magnoliopsida > Ericales > Primulaceae > Primula > Primula vulgaris. Next base: position 41,216,521 of record OY987212.1, on the reverse strand, counting down.
GACGGTTTATATATCTTTCATCAGCACGCATCAAATAATGATTGATCTTGCTTTGGGGTAATATTTTCTATGTTAAAATAGGGAGAGAATCGGGGAGCACAACATTTCAATAGTTATAATAAATTAATTAAGAAAAGTCATTAAATTGATTATATATATGTTATATTTATATTTCAATTTTTTAGAGTTGTTGAAATATCATTCATTTTTCACAGCATATTAATCAAATAGTATTATATATACCACACGTATTTAGCCAAAAAAAATATAGGGCAAAAAATCCAACAATGAAAAAAATATGACCATGGCGGGGAGGCTCACGTAAGCTTACACCGACATTAGTATCTAGATTGATCAAGATAAAATTACGATAAATCAGTCAAAACATATCCAATTAGATAAGTAATGCTTGATAAAAATGTATAGGCATGAGATATGTCATCCCGACTCGATAAACAACGGTAGGTTGCATAATAATATAATTTTAGAAGTCAAAAGAGCAATAAAACTACGAATGCATATGAGGAACATTATATTTTACATTTGTTGTATAATATATTTTCTTGGAGATTGAAGTACAATTTAGATGGTTCTATAATGTGTGTGATTTTTTTTAAGGAGTTTGGTTACAAGAAATGATGACCAGTATATATTGAGATTCAAGTTTTGTATCACCATATTATGTTTTATTAACCTAAAATAAACTATATGAAAACGTGTGGATTTAACTATACTAACTCCTACCGAGACCATCGTATTAACTGAACATTATTAACACTTAAATTGGAAAAAAACTAACAAGGTCGTCCAAGAAATGATAACAATGCCAATAAAAACATCCAATTTTAAAAATATTTTTAGAAAATATTAAAGTAAGAATTGAAAGTTTAATTTGAATAAAAAATACGTTTTAGGGTAATGTATAAAATAAGGGTTTGCATGTTCGACGTTATTAATTTTTTTTTTAAAATAGATACGTTAAAGTCGTTTATAAACTCAAATAGCAGAATCAATTCTTTTAAATTCACACCGCTTGTGCGACATTAACATGTTAAAGTAGTGAACGATTGTATTTCACATTTTTAAATACACCTTAATATTATGGCTTTCATGCGGATAATAGACATAACCGGCAAACCGAAATCCCAAATTCATCAGAGACTCTGTCATCGACTTTTAGTCCATAAACGTAGAAAGAATATACTAGTGGTTATTTTTGTCACGGATGCATTAAAGTGACTTGATGAGCTACTCCACACCATCATAAGTCGGTGGTTTTATCATTTATAACAACTTACTCACAAATCTCCTCCTTCGATTTTCTTTGAATTTTACACCATCAACGCAATAATCTTCATTTCAGAAAAGTGTTCCCTTGAGCTTCACGGTTATTACGAAAATATTTTCGGATATCAAATACCCAAATATTATAGTCAACTCTTTTAGGTTTCCACCCCATGACTTTTGAGATATTAACAAGTTAAATAAATGTATACTTTTATTTCGTATTTCAGAAACGGCCAGAAATCATGGCTTTCGTTGGAATAAAGAGCATGGCCGACAAAAAAAATATTCCGATCTATCATCGTAATATCCACACGATGTTAAAAAGTCAATCAAATCCCGAAAATGTCGTATTTAAGTTTCAATGCTCTAATAATTTCTCCAATATATTTTCTCGAAGACGCATGAACACTTATATGATAGACATACTTAATAAACTGAGTATATAGTTCTCGACCGTATGTCAGATCATTAACTAATTCGATAAATAAAACTAGTTTGTAAAAGATATCATAAAAATCCAAAAACATCGGGATCATATCTATCTATCTATCTCACCTCCATGTGTCACTTCACACGATTCAACTCCCTTATCCATATGTGTTCCATGAAAGTATGAATAAATCAACTCAACTATCTGTTGGGAAAAACTATGCGTGTTTTCCGAATTGGTCATGAGTCCAAAAGTTTGGTCAAATTCCATGCGAAGAATCTAAAGTTTAGATTCCGTTTCATATTTGGATTGTGCTTCAACTATATCAACTCTACTTGAACTGTTAGATAATCATAGTCGGTGATAACAGCACTGCTACCATCTCTATTACAGAACCGTACATGAGATTTTCATCTCATACGGCTCCTCGAGGGTCCCAGATAAATCTAAAAACTTGTTTGATATTCTTTAAGTTTTAATATGTTTGTACGATAGATAAACAAATTAAAAATCTATTGTAAGGTTCCGAAACGGTATATCGCATGACCTATTCGGTGAATGGGTGTGAATGGAAATTGGTTTCGAAGTTGGACCATGGAGAGACGAAATCTGTAATTTGGAAAGAGAGAGTGTGAAAATAAAGGGATGGGGAAGCCACCTAAAATGTTTATCCCACATCAAAGAGGAAAAACTATTTGGAATAGTTTATATACATATTCACCACTAGAGAGTGATAATAATGTGTAGCCTCATAGGTGTGTGTAGCCAAGAGCACCACTCGCTCGGGCACGGGCACGGGTGCTCGAGTCGCGAGCACGGGCTTGGGACTTGGGGATAATAACAAAACAGTCCCCAAAAATAGGCAGCTCTCTCCCATTCTGAAAACAATATGTATTTTTTTTCCTCATAACATTTTAGAAAGAGAGAGAACACTCACCAACAGCTCAACCTTGATTCGTCGCCAGTTTCCGGCGAGTCATCTACGACATTGTATTTTGGGATCGAAGCGCCAACGCAACCAGAAACATAAGGTGGTTGGACGAATATCGATTAAGGGCAGACTGTCTAACAGCCGGCTCGTCTTTTTTATTTCCGTATTTTAAATACTGCAATTTATATTCTGTCTTTTCAATTCTGCAATTTTATTTCAGTATTTTTATTTCAGTATTTTAATTTGTTGTACTTAGCTGTAATTTTTAATTCTGTCTTTTACCTTTCTGTAATTTCTTTAAAGTACTGTTTCAATTCTGTAATTTAAATTATGTAATTAGAATAGTTTCAATTCAGTTATGTAATTTAATTTTAAATCAGAACAGTCCGGCTATAAAGTTCATATTTTCCAGTCCGACAGTTTCTATTTATTACAATTAATAATAATCTGACTAACATTTGTTTTAATTAATATTCAGTCCATACATGTTGTAATATGTAATTTCAGTTTCAATTCTGAATTAATAAAGATTTCACTGGTTTTTGTCTATTCCTTTTAGTCCTTTATTATTCGTTAATTGTTATTTCGTACACGGAAACCAACACTATCCACATGTCACTATAAAAAAACACTGAAATAGCAATTGAAAAATCAATTGGTAAACATTGAAATCAGTTGCTAAATGCAAATTACCAACTGAATTGTCATCTAACAAATCAGTTAACAAAAGCCTAGTTGGTAAAATTTCCCAACTGATTCATGTGTCAGTTGCTATATATAACAACTAAATGGTACACCGTTGGTATTTACCAACTGAATTGCTCAGTTATTAACTTGCAACTAACTCATCAGTTACAAAATAGCAACTGACATGACTAGTCACAATATACCAACTGACATGTTAGTTACAATATACCAACTAAGTAAATGAAGTATTAGTTACAATTTGGAAATTATATATATATATATATACATATATATATATATATAATAATAATAATAATATTAATAATAATACCAATTTTCAAATATTTATTTCATTTTAAATTAAATATCCAACAACGGCAAAGTCACAACGGGAATACTAATTTACACTTCAACAATTTCTATCTGTACACGTCTAAAAAAATATATATATACATGGAACACTAATCAATCGAGGCACAACTCTTCTTAAACTCAGCTAGTCTGATTTCTCAACTCGTATGGCGCCTAGTTTCAATAAATCTCCTTTTAATAACCAACACGACATTGTCACTCTTTTTGGAAGTCGGGAAGTTCCACTCAATCCAATCGTCTATATTTCTTTCCATGACCAATATGTCGTGCTTTTAACAAATGTTGCACACTAAAGAAGCGGTATCCCTTCACTGCCTTTTTCTTCAAGCCCACAATAGCAGCTACTTCACTCAACTCGCACAAGAAATGTTTCTGAAAAACCCAAATATTAAGAATGACAACGGATAAAACAAACGATTATCTTAAAATATGTGCTAGTTGAAGTATTTTGTTACTCTAAATTATCAAAAATAGTATTCTGAGGTTCTCTAAAAATATGATGGAGAGAAATAAAAAAAACATGCTTTTTGAAGGCGAACCTGGTGCAAAACAACATAATATAGAATGTTGTTGCTTTTATATACGTTCTCTAAAATTTTCAAACTAAACTACAAATATGTACTCGTATTTACTTCGGGGCATATGTAGGCGATAAGCATCTCGTTACTCAAGAAACGAAACTAAAGTATTTAAAACAACCCATGCAAGAGAAAATCGAAACTGTACTTCAATATTTCTACACCAAAATGAATAACTAAGACTACTAAATGCTATCAAATAAGTATTACGCTAGCAAAACTAAGACACAAGTTACAGGTACAATTTTTGTTCTTTAATATTACCACTATGATTTTTGCTAATTAATAACAGAAGTCACTGCAATTGAAACACAGATGTATTACTGTGTAAGTAGCATAATCGAACTAAAAAATTGAAAATAAAATAAGTCAGACAAGAAAATAGACACAAGAGCAAAACAATGAAAATCGAAGTATACTCTATTAATTGTAACTGTTAACTATTTACTTCAACACAAGTAAACAATACGAGTATAATCAGCGGAAAGAGTTACGACGACCATAGCGATACAAAAACATATTAGAAACTGTTGATCATTCGACATCTCGGGTCTCAATATCTCCTGTGGAAAAACAACTAAAAATGGATAAGCTGCAAATTGACAATTTTACTAGTAACTCATTTTGTTATTATACTAAGTAATAACTGATACAAACTCAATCTAGACAACAACCTTTCATGTTGATCGGGAGATAATGTGATAGGAGTAGAATCTAAATAACTAACTTTCTTTTTCCATTGGTTTCCCTCATAATTTGATATACCCTTATATTTTTGCAATAAGAAGTGATATACATCGACATTAAACCTTTTTTTTTTCCACACTACATAACAGAAAAAATTACATTCATGATCAGCTTTTACGAAAATACTGAATCAGTTATGATCACTTAGCCAATTCCAATAAAACACACAAGACACAAACAAATACGGAGTAAAAGACATGCTAAAAAGGAAGAAATCCGAAATGTTCCAAATTGGTTAGTAATGTATAGAATTCAATACGATGAGTCGATAACTATGGAAAAAGTAGAAAATTATTAATACAAGAGCATGAAGTACGTAAATCCGTACACACAAAGCCTTAAAGTACAGGAAATCCCTAAACCAAATCGTAATCGAGCTAAAATCAACGGTTGATTTGCAATGGTATTTTACATGCAAAAACTCAAATATGTACACTGTACAGGATCTCAATTAACCAGCTACTAACTAGAAAACTTAAATGGCCAACTAGATAAATAGAAAATGACTTTTAGTTAGTTAGGTTGTATCAATTCATGCTCAAATGACGTACTTATAAATTCTAACTTGGTTTAATCTTTTCAACACATTTTAGGGTATTAACTTAGTATATTTGAATGAATAAATTTAAGTTCATGTCTATCATAAAAATTATAGTTAGAAGGCAAAAAATAGAAAATGAAAAATTCAACCACTAAACTTATGAACCAAATATAGGAAGTTTGTATCCAAAAAATTACACTTTAATTGAACCAAAAATCAAATAATTTGAGTTTAGGTTGTTTTTTTTTAGCAATAAAAGAAATTTCATTGATGAGTAGATAAAAGTTGGATTCCCCTGATTCTTTACAAACGACTAGAATCCAGGGGACCATACATAAAAAAGGTAACATGAAAACCTTATAAAACGAAACTAGACTAACCATTACAATCAAACAGCTCTAAAATTCAAACTACAACAAACTATCATCGAGCTATCATAGAATCTGAGTTTAGGTTAAAATACTACAAAAAACTCTATTTTCAAGTGTTCCATATGTGATTCTAAAATATAAGTCACTGCAATTGAAACAGATGTATTACTGTGTAAGTAGCATAATCGAACTAAAAAATTGAAAATAAAATAAGCCAGACAAGAAAATAGACACAAGAGCAAAACAATGAAAATCGAAGTATACTCTATTAATTCTAACTGTTAACTATTTACTTCAACACAAGTAAACAATATGACTATAATCAGCGGAAAAAAATGAAAAAACAATCTCTTTATTAACTGGATGAACCCTACTTTCCCTTATCATCAAATAAGCCAGCTTTTGAGCTTAAAATTTACAACTAAGCAAACCGATTCATAATTGAATTGTTATAGAAAATTAATGATTAATATGCTGAATATGTGTTGATCTGCGCTTATCGGGCATAAAAAATACAATTGACATTGAGATCATGAATCATATTTTAATAACACAACAATCATGATTTTAAAGGGAAAAAACCAATCTAATGAAAAGGGCCAAAAACTTGAGATTAAATTTGCGCAACAATAAAATACGGTAATATGTTGTATGTGTGAGAGAGACGGATACATACAACATATCACCGTGAGGATTAACCTTAAAGATGTGAGGCGCATGGAGATGATAGCCGGCGGAAATCAAATGCGACAACACACTCCTCCTCTCTCTCTATTATAGATATAGGTTTTTATAAATGTGAATGTTGTGTAAAAGTTAAAAAACAATAAAATTACCAACACAAATTTTAGTTAATCTTTTAGTGCAAAATTTAATTCCTAACTGATGGGATTAAAATCAGTTGCTATTTAACAACTTAAAAATAACACTAGCTAATTAGTTGGTATTTACTTACTAGGAAAAAGTTGGTTACGAATCCGTTAGTAACTACCAACTGAAATTGTTTTAGTTACTCATCAGTTGTTATTTGTCAACTAAAAGTATCTTAGTTGCTAATCAGTTACTATCTGCCAACTTAAAGTGTTTTAGTTAGTGATCAGTTGCTATTTGTCAACTGAATATATATTAGTTACTAATCGGTTGGTATTATCCAGTAACAACCTTTTGCTTGTTGATTCAGTTACTATTTTTCAACTACAAAATCAGTTGCTATATTCGGTTGGTATTAGAAGTTTTGCTTGTAGTGTGTATTTACGAAATGGAAATAAATCATGATTTTCGTTGGGATAAAGAACGCAGCGGGCAAACAAATATTCCAATGTATCATCGTAGTATCCACACGATGTTAAAAAGTCAATCAAATCCCAAAGATGTCGTATTTAAGTTTCAATGCTCTAATGTTCTCTAATATTTTTTTTCAAAGTCGTATGAATACTTATATGATAGACATACTTAATAAATTGAGTATATGGTTCTCAGCCGTACGTCGGATCATTAGTTAATTCGATAAATAGAACTAGTTTGTAAAAGATATCATAAAAATCCAAAAACATCGGGATACTATCTGGTCCTCACCTCTGTGTGTCGCTTCACATGATTAACTCACATATCCACATATTTTCCATGAATGAAAGTCGCAATAAATCAACTCCCATATCCGCATGTATTTACGAAACGGAAATACATCACGACCTTCGTTGGGATAAAGAGCGTAGCCTGCAAAAAAAATATTTTGATGTAATATCGTAGTATCTACACGAGGTTAAAAAGTCAATTAAATTCTGAATATGTCGTATTTAAGTCTGAATGCTCTAATGGCTTCTGTAATATATTTTCTTGAAAACTTATGAACATTTCTATACTTATGAACATTTCTATAATAGACATCATTAATAAATCGAGAGTTCTCCGGATCATTAACTAATTTGGTAAATAAAACTAGTTTGTAAAATATATCAAAAAAATCCCAAAACATCGGGATCGTATCTATATCTCTTACCTCCGTGTGTCAATTCGCACGACTCAACTCCGCTATTCACATGTTTTACATAAATGTAAGTCTCAGTAAATCAAGAAATGACATAAAACTATACTTTGGCCATGGACCAAACCACTTATCGTTCAACAATTCGATGTTACTATAATCTATTTTATTTTCAAATTTCATATGCAACAAATATGAGACTTTGAGACTGGTGGGTGGCAGGTGTCTGAAGATATTTCTAAATCTTTCATACTATTCATACAATCTACCACCAAAATTTCAATGAACTTAAAAGTTTGTTTGGGATTCAGATTTTTCATTCCCAAACATCCGATTATTTATTTATCTCCATAACCAATCTCAATTAATTTTGTTATAAGTTATAATTAATGATTCGGTTGAACGACAAATTTTTTTTATATAAATATTGTGATAAAAATGTTTATCATGATAGAAGTTATGACAATATAAAGTAATACTAGTTTTTATTCATGTTCAACCAATGTTTACTCGGCTTTTCATACTATTATTAACTTGATATAATAAATATTCTTATTACACAGGTACAATAAATAAATAAATATATTCTTATTATTTTAAGTACAATGTAAAAAAATTAATATAACCGATGAGTACAATGTTACAATAGAAGTAAATAAAATAGAAAAGTTAATAAAAACATAACAACAATTCGCTACACAAATTTATATAGACGATTTATATATGTTTCAGTAGCACGTATCAAATAATGATTGATCATTGCTTAAGGATAATATTTTCTATGTTAAAATGGTGCGAGAGTCGGGACACACAACATTTCAATTTTTTAGAGTTGTTGTAATATCATTCATTTTTTCACACCTTAATAATTAAATAGTATTATATTACACGTATTTAGCCCCAAAAAAAAATATTTGGCAAAAAATTCAACAGTGAAAAAAAATATGACCATGGTGGCGAGGCTCACGTAAGCTTACACCGACTTTAGTATCATCCCGACTCGATAAGCAACGAAAGGTTGCATAATAATAGAATTTTAGAAATTAAAATAGCAATAACAGTACGAATGCATATGATGTGGGGATATTTTTGAAGAAAAACAAACATTATATTTTACATTTGTTGTATAATATATTTTCTTGGTGATTGAAGTGCAATTTAGATGGTTGTATAATGTTATTTAGGGGATATTATGAAATTTAGGCTATCATATCTATATTTGTTATTCAAGCATGCTCGTGTTTGTTTATGTGACGAGCCTATCCCTATTTCTTTATTAATTTAGGTAGAGAAATAATGATGAGAGGTTTCGAATACATCTACGTGTTTCGAAAGTAGGGAAATATACCCTATAGTTTAAACGCCTTTCATGATTGGTTTAAACTTTCTTTGATGAGAAATATGTGGAGGGGTGAGTTAAGTTGCCCAAAGCCGCACATGGATATTAGTGATATATATAGAATTACTATTTTTTGGAATTTGTTTGAACTCTTTTTCAAGCTAGTTCAGTTTGTAGAAGTAGCTAAGAATATAACATACAATTGTGAACTTGTTCGCATTTCATAAAAGTATTCATGATGAGTTGATTATATATATTAGAACATCCATTAACATGTTTGAGAATTAATTGATTTTTTAACCTCAATTGAGTATTTCGATGACATCTGATTTTTGGTTTCTCGGCTATGTTCGCTATCCACATGAAAACCATGATAGTAAGACGTATCAACAAATACAAAATACAATTGTTTATTAATTTTAACATGTTAATGTCACACAAGATGGAGTGAGAATCTAAAAGAATTAATTGTAATTTTTGAGATTTTGGATTACGTGTAATTATAAGCAAACAAAATCGATACTCACCGTATATAAACAGTCCACCATAATATACCCTAATTATAATAATAAAAAAAACAATTTTTCTATGGGTAAATTCCGTGTTATGGCTGTTCCACCACCAAAGAAATTCATTTTACGTGCTCCACGTCGGAATACGGTGTGAACAGAGAGTCTTACTTTGTTGACGTTGTCTTTATCTTTATTTAGGAAGAGCACCACGACAACCAGTTTACGTTCGTATCTCATTAGAGACGGACTCAGCTGATGAAGACGATGAAAGCGACGGACTATTGTGTATTTCTGTTATCAACATGCATGAATCTGTTTGCGTCATGCATGTTGGCGGCTTTGGACGTGGTTTTGGTATCTCTTTTGGACCTCATCTCGTATTATCTTTGGACCTAGTGAGTGTAAATCTGGAAGAAAATATTGGGGAGAACACAACCAACTTCTTGCAGACAGTCCAAATTGCATATGATACATATAATTCTGAAGTCCGTCCGGCTTTGGAGAAGCAAGCCCGAATTTTACAAACCATCATAGCCGAATTTGGGAGTGGAGATCTCCATGATGGGGCGAACATGGCCACCTCCTCAAAGTCTGTCGAAATTGAGCCAAAAATTACAAACAGAGAGCATGAGCATTCACAGGCAGTTGGAACTCAGGACTGCCCTACCTCAGGTCTTGGTCTTCTAGAGCCAAAATTACAAATGAAGAGCATGAGCATTCCTGAGCAGCAGGACATCGGTCATCTAGATCCAAATAATATCATAGTCAATGCTCTTGGTTGTGCTCGTGAAGATTTCAAAATAATTGTCAACGACAATAACATTGACTCTGTTCTTGACGACGATGTTCGCACAAAATACTTTGATTTACGCCTCTCCCAGCAATCGCATCTACACGCACAATTATTGGGAAGTATATCTCTTCTTTTGCTGCTCGAATCATTATCGGCGAATAGAAATTTATGATTGGATTAGAAATTGCGACAAACTGTCAAAGTTAGCCGATATTGAAGAACGACTTCAAATTTTACATGGATTTGAAAATTTTGGGAGGCAAGTGGAATTCCTATCTATCTAGTAGATTGAGGAGGATTTATAAGATTGTGTGTTAAATCTAAAATGCAATTTAACAAGAAAAGAGTTGAGGATGACAAGAACAAGCTGATTTTGCATGTTTTGGAGGTTAAGTATAAGATTTGCAAACTTGATGAGCAAATGAAAGCTTATGATGCAATCGAAGTTAAGTATGCGGCTAGCCTAGAAAAGGAAGTTAATGCTCCATGAGAGGATAAAACTCAGATTTGGTGTAATTTCTTTAGTTTTTGACACTGTTAATATAGTAACTTGTTTTTTTTATGCAGCTTTTTTAACCTCACATTTATATTCAGTATTAAGCTCAGATTTTGTACTCAACATGTAGGGCAGAAAGCATCTATATATATCTTTATTTTGGTAATACTTTAGTGTGCTTAAATGAATGAGCTTAATTAAGCCCAACTTTTGTTGGACTGAAAAAAAAAAAAGCAAAAAAAAGCAATGCAATGGGAGGTAGCTCCCCGACCTTGAATAGTGATTTCCTTGTGTTCGCATTTTTTTTAATTATATGGCCATTCTTCTCATACACTTTTATTTAGAGGGAATCTTATGAAATTTAATCAACCATTCCTATATTTGTTATAAAAGGATGCTTGTTATTTAGAGGGAATCTTATGAAATTTAATCAACCATTCCTATATTTGTTATAAAAGGATGCTTGTGTTCGTTTAGGTGTGTCCTATTTCCTATATTCATTTAGGTATAGAAATAATGTTGAAGGGTTTCGAGTACATTTCCGCGTTTTGAAAGAAGGAAAATATACCCGCTAGTTCATTTTATTGTCATGTAGAAGTAGATAAGTATGGACGAATAGAAAATTTAACATTTGTTCCAGATCTGATAGATATGAATTCCAAAGAATACAAGGTCGAAAAGTTTTATAACAAACGGTTTGGGCCGTGGGTGAAATTTAGTTAAAACGTTTTAGTGATTGCTTAAAACTTTATTTGATGAGAAATATGCCGAGGGGGTGGGTTGAGTCGTGCAAAGTCTCACACAAATATTAGTAATATACCTAGAATTCCATTTTTTGAGTTTGAGCTATATTTCAAGCTAGGTTAGTTTATAGAATTAACTAGTGATACAACATACGACCCTAGATCGGAAAAATGATACTTATCGTTGTAATAAAAAAAAAACTTCTATATATATTGAAGTTTCATTTTAATTTATCGTTCGTTTTTATTGTATTTAGAATTTTTATAGGAGATAGGCAATTCCCTTCATTTTTGTTGATATTTGGTACATGAGATGCATAAATTGTTGATTCCTATTTTATTAGCCCTAGTAAATTAGTCTATCACTCATTAGAATAACATTTCGATATCGTTAATTTGTTGTAAAATTATATCCTCCTTTTCATATAACCTTATTCATCAAATGATATTTTATCAGACGTCTTTGGCAAATTTTTTTATTCGTCAAATAAAGTAATCAAACATTCAAAGCTAGAAACTAACTATAACATGTAAGAGTTAAGTGCTTCTTTAGATTCAACGATTAAACTGATCGTTCACTCATTCAACATATTGTCTAAATGTTTGTAATTATTGAATATATAATTATTTAGCATTTGTAAATAAGTGGCCGGATATATCATTCATGTTTTACAAATTTATTCGAACTTGGAATCATTAATATTGGAAAAAAATCAACATTTAGAATTCCTATTTGAATTATAAGTTGTCTAATTATGTACTCCACTTAAAAGGCCACCCATAAACTATATATATATATATATATATACTAGTAATTGTTGCGTTACGTATGCGATACGTAGTGGCATAGATATGATCCCGACAAAGAAAGTTAATATTTTAAAAAAAATTAAATATCGATGAATAAATATAATAAATTAACGATCGTATATAAAGAGTAATATAATATTTTACTCTTATGACGATTTTGTTTAAAATATGAATATATGTGGAACATGACATTCATTTAAGTTATTTATGTATTTGAGTTGAATGATGACATTTAAGAGTAATTATAATATTAGAGTGGCGGTATTTTTGAAAAATTTGGATAAAATTTGACAGACTCAACTTTATTTTGTTGACTTATATTAATAGTATGATATGATATGGGAGATTAAGTGACATCAACATGTACACTTTTATGTAAAAACCCTCCAAATTAATATTTGATTAGTGTAAATCTTTACGGTTTCACAACGGAAAAATAAATACGTGTCTTATTTTTTTTTCTTCTCGAGATGTATAATTGCATGTATTGAATTTTTAAATTTTACCTTAATTTCCAAAATACGCAATTATACATATCGATAAAAAAAAACAATATGCATATTTGTATTCCCGTCATAAAACCGTGAAGATGCCCCTTGATCGCCCCCACTATATATATATATATATATATATAACCAAATCTTGATTTGGAGCGTTTTTACGAAAAAGTGTCTAGTTGGGTGTTTTTCATGATGTTCATATAACATTTCCCATAAAAGTATAATTAGGTTGAAAGTCATTTGAAATGGAATTATGTCTAGTTTAATTAGCAATGAATTAACCAACGAATTCAACTCTTTTCTCATATTTGGCTTCAAGAATAAACAGAGTAATATAACTATATAAGCTTTTATAATGATATATTTTAATTAATTAATTAATATATATATATATATATATGTATGTATATCTATACTATTACTTTATGTGAAAAAGTCTTATGAAGTCTTGAAACAATTATTTATAAAATAGTCATATTAATTTACAAAATTACAAAATAATAGTAGACACTTTTTACAGGAGAATTAAAAGAAAAATAACTGATATCTAATTATTAACTTCATCTTTTCACAAATCTCTCTCTCAACCATAATTGTTCCTCCATTCGTTACATATATTTTTTTTATTCACACCAATCGGGTGGATAGATGCGCTAGTATATATATATATATATATATATATATATATATATATGGGAAATGTTATATGAACATCATGAAAAACACCCAACTAGACACTTTTTCGTAAAAACGCTCCAAATCAAGATTTGGTTAATGCAAATCTCAATGGTTTCACGACGGGAACACAAATATGTATATTGTTTTTTTTTCCGAGATGTATAATGACATGCTTTGAAAATTATGGTCAAATTTAAAAATTCAAAACATATCATTATACATCTCGGAAAAAAAAACAAGACGCATATTTGTGTTCCCGTCGTGAAACCGTGAAGATTTGCATTAACCAAATTTTGATTTGGAGCGTTTTTACGAAAAAGTGTTTAGTTGGGTGTTTTTCATGATGTTCATATATCCTCCCCTACTTTTATATATATATATATATATATATATATATATATTAGGGTTGAAAGTTATTTGAAACGGTAATGTCTAGGTTAATTATCAATGAATCAACCAGTCAATTCAACATTGTTCTAATATTTTGCTTCAAGAATAAACACAGAGTAATATAACTATGTAAGGTTTTATTATCGATCTCGACAAACAATATCCATAAATGGTTGTGACAAGCTCAAGTGTCAACATTTATATGGTTTCAACATTCAGTGGGAAGTACGACATACGATGCAACATAAATATTTTTCTTGAGTTTGCATTATTGTAAATTTACATATAATGAATGAGCTTAATTAATTATATCGTCAGTTATATTATTGTTTTATAAAAAATGCTAAAGAGAGAGACTATTTATAACTTTAATATCATCACTATAAAAATGAAAGTTGACTGTTACGTGTTTTATTCAATATTGTTGTACATGAGGTAGGATCCATTGTGATCGTTTATTGTTTATAAGTGCTGCTTTATGAGATATCTATCCACCGTTAGCGTAAAAGAATTAGTAAATACAATTCGTTAGTGTAAAAAATATTAATAAAGACAATTCGGCGTACTTAATAATTTAGTCAAGATGAAATAAAAAAACTCATTTTTTCCTATATACAAACATTTCCCTCCCTCTTTCCCGGTTGTATAAAAACTTGCAAAATTCCTATCTCTATCTGGAATTTAGTCAACTCCATAATATGATCATGCATGATGCATTGCCTTACCTCATCCGAGTCCAACAAGCAACAAATATATATACATAATACACGATTAATGCATACATGTATCTACACACTCCTTCTATCTCATCATTCCGATGGCTCAACCCGTGGGGAGAGACGAGGAGTGGGCGTCACAGTGGGCTGAGATCGAACGGCTTCCAAGTTTTGAACGGTTAAGATCGTCCGTTTTCGACAAAGGTGTGGTTGATGTGACTAAGCTTGGTGCCCTGGAGAGGCATTTGTTCATCGAGAAGCTAATTAAGCATGTTGAGCATGATAATCTCGGATTATTGCAAAACATGCGGAATAGAATCGATAAGTAAGCTCAGCTGTTTTCCATAGTTTTGTTTTTTTGTTTTTTTATTGCTTGTCTTGAATGGTTAATTAGGGTTTGCTTAGCTGTGAGTTTTAGGAAAATAAGTGGCTTATTAGACTTCTAGACGATGAACGGATAGTACTAACTGGCTTTTGAGCTAGCTTAAATGAATACATGCACCACAATTTAGAAGTGATAAAAACATATATAATTGATCGAGTTTATACGATTTCCTATTTTTGTTTCCAATTGTTAGTTGTTTTGGGGGTGGAAACAAACTATTGAAAAATTCAAGTTTGTTGTTTGTAGGCTCTTATCACGAATATATGAGTTGATTTAATTTATTCTACTTTATTTGACCTTCTTTTTTTGTGTGGTCATCGGTTAAAGTTGACTACAAAATCAGAAATATTGTACATGTGTTTTGTTTATCATCGACAAGGTGTTTGATGAATTTCTTTTTTTACGTACTGTAATATAGTGCAAATAGCATGTGATAAATTATTTTTCCCTTTATTTTCAAAAGAAAATTATTTTGTCCTTCTAAGTCGATACACTTTGCAAACTAAAAGTTACGCAAATTAAAGTATGCATAAAAATTAGTCAATATATATATAGTTCAGATTATACGTCCTGTATTGAATTATCGTTGCACTACTGGGGTTTGATTTATTTATTTTTTTCATTTAAAAATTACAACATGTAGAGCACTTCTTGCAGGAATTTAATTTTGTATGAATGCAATATTTTGTGCGCACACGGAAGGAAATGTAACTTGCCTGAAAGGGCCTCAAAATGCCTAACGTATAAGAAAATTCTGATTTTTACGTACAATTTACAGAAAAATACACGGAATATAATTTTTAACACCCCAAACAAACGGGAAAATTATTCACATGAAGTTTGGGCTTTCCCTATGATTTCGTCGACATGTTATTATATTAATTTTGTTAAATTATAAATTTGTTGTAGAGCTGGTGTCGAACTGCCTACTGTAGAAGTACGATATAGAAATCTGATAGTGGAAGCACGTTGCGAAGTTGTTCATGGCAAGCCACTTCCAACTCTCTGGAACGCTCTAAAAAGTTCATTTTCTGTGAGTTACTAAATTAAATCACTTCTAAGTAAAACTAGAGTTGTTTATAGTCTTTCATAAACCATGCTTTTAATTTGGATCTACTTGTGCCTCATTTCACTGCATTATATGTTTTCTATATATTACTGGACAAATACTCCTTTTGTCTAGTTAGTCAATTCAAATCGATTTATTTTGTTTTGTACAACCCGGACTTTTGACTGGAATACTAGCTTGCGGACATACAAGTTTTTGTCTAAATATCACAAGGTAAAAGTTTTTATTTGTGTGAGATTTAAGAATGGATATAAAAATCATTTCTTTTGTTTGGTATATATATAGTTTGAGATTTGTGTACAAATTAATAGTCTAGCATTAATTGCTCTAGTAAACAATATTATGCTGTGTTAACTTTTGGTTGGTAAAACTGTTGGACAGGCGTTTACTAAGCTGCCTGGCCGTATGAATTCACAAGAAACAAAGTTAACAATCATTGATGACGTCAGCGGAATCATCAAGCCGGGAAGGTGAAGTGATAACGACATGATATTCTAAATATTTCCCTAATATATACAAATATTATATGAGTATATAGTAGATAAAGAGTTGACATTTTTACGTATAACATTGCCTATGCGATCATGTTAATACCGTGTACCAATTTGGTGTGACAGTACCTTTATAAATAATGAAATGAAATAACTCTTAGCATGTCATTTCCGTCCCTTAATAATTAATCCAAATCTGGTGACATTGTCTCATTCATATATGCTTCTAAAGTCAATAACTTAATTATTTAAAAACTAGAAAAAAAGGAAGTAGAATAGTAGAGACAGGGACACTGAAATTTGGTGTTTAGCAGATAAATAAAGTAGTTTATTTTCTTGCAGGATGACTTTACTTCTTGGCCCTCCAGGATGCGGAAAGACTACTTTATTAAAAGCACTTTCTGGAAATTTAATTAAATCCCTCGAGGTCTTATACTTCTCTTCAATAAACATTAAACAGTACATAATTAAATTAAAAGAATTGGAACTAAATACGATAGATTTACTTTACCAGTAAGGTCACTTCTCTTTTTACAGAGTATAAAAATTGCATTGAATAACTTCCAAAAAATAAATATAAAAATTTGCACTGATCTCCATGATTGCATGTTTTACCTAAATTTTTTTTAACTTTGAGGAGACTTTTTCTCTTTTGGAGCAAAAAATGCAAATCCTCCATAGTCTTTTTTAGTCCAATGAATAGTACTTAAATCGGCATTGGAGCCCAGAAAAATAAAATTAAAGCACCAGCATGCATGTATTTGCATATATATATATATATATAGGGGTGGGTTAGGAGGATCCGACGGTAGACATGGTATCTGTATCCCGACCCGATAAAAGTCGGGACCCGACTTTTTCAGGACCCCGTAGGGTCGGGATAGGTCTATCCCGAATCTCCCGACATATCTTTTTTATTTACGACAAAATCATTTTTATTAACAATTTTCATTTGAGAAATAATTATTTTTTTATGCTTGTCTAAACATGTTATTAACACGAACCATAATGCTAGTTTGAAAATAACACTCCTAATAAATACAAAAAGAAATTAACATGCGTAGAAAAATAGTGTCAAAGTACAAATAATTGAGTTGATAAAAAAATTGAAACGTTTTTTTATCAGATTCTTTTATTATTTAGTTTTATTCACACAAACAACAATTATCATACTAGATGAGATATATTATCATTATAATTTTTATAATCGAAAAATAATGATCATTTATCTTTTTTAAGTAACAGTTTAACTTTTTAATTTGAGAATATTTTTTATTTTAATAGTATCGTATATTCAAAACTACAAATTTATATTATACTTATCTAAATACAACTAATATATGAAACAAAAAAGGTTGTAGCATTTTTAGTGTTAAAATAAAAAATATCATATTATATAAAATAAAATAATTAAAATTTTGGGTCAGGTGCGAGTCGGTACACGGACCGGGATTTCAGGATTTTCCTCTACGTATATACATGCACTACAAGAACGAACACTCATATGATGTCCCTTTCCTTTTTTTTTTTTTTTACCTTTAAGTCCCTTTCTTTTTTTTTACCTTTAAAAATCGCACCGATTTACATAAATACACATTATATATACCTTGTTAAAAAAAAGATCAACTTGATGATAACATATTGACCCTTTTCTCTTTTGGAGCAAAGTAAATAAATAAACAGATTATAAAGCAAGCAGGTAAAATGGTCGTAAAGTTTAACCAAACGCGTGTACCATATGTATTTACATGGGCCGTATGTTTTTAAGTGCTCAAGTTTGAGTTATATTACTTATACAGGATAGCTACAAGTACAATTTGTTGGTAAATTTTTAATCTGATAATTGAAGTACAATTAATGTTCCGTTTTAAGGTAATGGAGCAAGACCTTAAGATATCGGAAGTTCGGCCATGCATGTTAGCTAGCTTTATTCACTGACACAGTTCATGCTGAACCATTGCCAGTTTAACATTAACGAGCATGTTTTGACTTTAGGGTTTGTTTTCATGTATGTTAATTGATTACAAAGTTGTGCGCGCTCTCCCTATTTGTGAGTTTTAGGCCGGAGAGTATACTTCGAGGTGTGTTTTTTTTTTTTTTTTTGGAGATAGAGTTAGTCCATTTGGGTGTTGATTATATTCCGGTGTTGATTTTGAATGTTATAAGTTCATTGCTTAATTGACAGGTTTCGGGAGAAATTTCATACAATGGGTATAAACTGGAAGATTTTGTTCCACAGAAAACCTCCGTATATATAAGTCAAAGCGACCTGCATATTCCTGAGTTGACGGTCAGGGAAACTCTTGATTTTTCTGCACGCTGCCAGGGAGTTGGCAGACGAGCAGGTATAAATATATATTGTCACATTAACACCAAACCGATTTAATTTAATTATTCTCTGTTCCATCTTTAAGCATTGTTTTAAAAAGCGTGCTATGTTGTGTTATAATTCGCAAAATAACGTTTTTCGACCGAAAAACGTTATGATAAACCGCTATTTGGATGGAAAAACGCTAAATTCGCGTTGTAGTGACTAATAGCGCAAATAGCGCGCTATAGTGGACGATATAGCGTAAATAGCGGGTGCAATCCAATTTTTTTTTTTTTTTTGCTGTCAAAATTTTAATGAAATTATTGGAGGATAAAGAGAATCCAATCACAAACCCTTTGCAAACAAAGTAAATGCTTTACCATCTCAACTACAATCACTTTGTGATTATTAGTTACAACTTTTTATATATATTTAGTTAATTTTTATTAGATGTTCTGAATTTAATGTTATATTGTTATATATTCAGGCAAAAAAAAAAAATGCACCGCAAAGCGCTACGTTACTATGCTAGTTGCGCTTTTAGCGTTTCTGAAATTCCTATCCGCTGTTCTAGATGCAGTTTTGCAGTAAGGTTCCAAGTGGGGTTGGAACTGCAGTTGGAACCAAGTGTATAAGGTTCCAAGTGAGGTTGGAACTGCAGTTGGAACCAAGTGTATTAATGGACAGAACTGTTTTAAAATTAAATGTACTTGAAAATAATTCACACGCACATTTAACAACGGAGTTCACCTAACTAGGCTACGTCTCCGGGGCACTTACCCAGATTATGATATTATAAAAAGCTTACAATATATGACTCAAGTCTTAATGAAAAACTTAGACTCCCTCTAGGTTTTTCTGCCTATCACTATATTGCTCATACTCTATAACTATCACTTATAAATCAATGGCATCCCATCATTGTTTTCTTTTTAAAGCTCACGTGTATTCTCTCTAGAAAATAAGTTCTTTATAATTTAGAACACACACTTTTTACAAGCTAGGTTATCAACTATTTATACAAGTAAAACAATCTTCTTGCTTCAAGATCTTTTATGATTGCTTTTGACTTCTTTTGATTGGTTTCAATCTCTCCATATTGCACGTCTGCCTTTTGTAGGATTGACATCAATCTTCATAAGTTAATACCTGTTAAAATAACTAGTTTGGAAATAGGAGTTAGTCTTTTCCTATAACTAGGAAACATATAAAGATAATATCTTTTAGAGATAATATCTTTCCATATATATATGAAACACTTAACTCCATATTACATTCAATCTTTAAACGAATTATACTGAATATAGATAAGGAACAAAAGATTGAAACAAGTGATAAGGACAAGCATAAGAATAGAGATCATATTTAAAAGGAAACATAACCTTATAAACTTATCTCTTTATATCTTTTAGAAAACATCTTTCCTTAACACTTTGATATTCTCAATTTACGCATATTAAACCTTTAAGATCATATGAGAATATATCCTACATACTGTAGAACAAATATTAATCAATACAGAACAGTTATGCAGTTTTACAGAACTAGACAGAATTCTGCTGAACAGCAGGTTGCAACTGGTACTTGAAACCACCAACGCTGTCTAAGCAGGTTGTAACTGTGGTTGTAACTGAGCTTACAACATTACTAGAAACCTATTAACATAGGTTGTAACTGAGGTTGCAACATTGCTTGAAACCTAACAACACCTGTCTTAGTTCATAATAAACAGATAGGATTATTTAGTGAAAACCATTAGACAACAAATAGAATTTAGACCAGGAATCTGGTCCTAACAATCTCCCCCTTTGTCATTCGTTTTGACAAATCATCTAAGTTTATATAAACACTAATCCACCTGCAATAAGTTAGCAGTACAGTCTTTTACTGTATTTCATTTATCAGTGCTTTTGTAACACCTATTTAGCTCCCCCTGCAAGTTAGAATAGCAGGTATCATATAAGCACAGAATGTATCCATTCACAGAGTTTCAGAACAGATTTAATTTCAAACATAGTCATACTTCAAAAAAAACAAATTGCAGAAATTGTGAGGCCAAACAATGCTGGCACAGAATAGTCTTAATACAGCAATTGTAACTGAAATTTAAAACAGCAACATAAAGTTTGAAATTGAAATTAAAGCTTGAAACTGTAGACATTAAAATGAACCATAAACTCATCTCCCCCTATTTGTCATAAGCCAGACAAACTAGTATGTCTGAAGACATGGTTTCAACTACGGTTGGAACTGCACTTAGAACTTCGCTGTGTGGGTTTCCAGAAAGCTTAGGGTTTATTTGATAAGTAGAAAGAGAGAGAGAGTAAATCTGATAATAGTGATTGATTTGAAAAATAGAAGAGTTTAGTATAAATAGCAATGAAGTCCAAATCTTTTTACAATTAGAAAAAGATACACTCAAATCAATTTTGAAACAGAATCAATTTTAAAAAAACAAAGAAATCATGATGGAAACAGTTTTTCAGACAGATAAATCAAGCAATAAATAAAGATCAACATTCCTTGTAAACAGATATACCCAAAATTTGAAAATTCAAGAGTTGAAGCTTTTAAGGAAATTTGACTTGATTCAAGATAAAGATAGCAATTAGACAGATATTTAAGCTTTTGAAAAAAAATCTAGCAATTTACCCAAGAAGATATGTTTATCATTGAATAACTCTAATAAAGATTAGATTTTAGGAGCTTATATTGAGCCAATCCGTTTTTATCTCTACACAAAAACTAGTTTGATGATCTCAGCAAGGAAAGAGTATAAGTGATGTCAAAAATAGCAAGACTTTGTCTTGGCTTTTTCATTCTAGAGTGTTCGGACAATCACTGAATTTTTCAGTATTATGAGTATGAGGTTTCAACTGATGTTGCAACTGAGCTTGCAACCGAGCTTGCAACCAGTATTATTAGCAAGTGGTTTCAACTGGGGTTGCAACTGAACTTGCAACCATTGTGTAAAAAGTGCACTTTGTGCTTGCAACTCTATTATCAGAGAGGTTTTAAGACAAATTACCTCACATCTGTTTTTGAGACACCAAAAAGCGGCTTTTTCAAAACAAAAACATCATAGCTCAAGTAAGACTTAACCTTAGAAATAAAAATTATTGAAGGTACTCAATACAGACATATTTAGCAAGAATATTCAATTAGATTGATAATGACATACCCCTATGTCACTTCTTAATGATTCAAACTTGTTTGTATCAAGGGGCTTTGTGAAAATATCTGCTAATTGTCTTTCAGTTGAAACATGTTCTAAAATTAAGCTCTTTTCTTCAACTAGTTCTCTAATAAAATGATGCCTTAGATCAATGTGTTTAGTTCTGGAATGTTGAACTGGATTTTTAGCTAAATCTATAGCACTTTTGTTATCACAAAACAAAGTTAATATTTCTTGTTTGACATTATAATCAGTTAACATCTGTTTCATCCAAATAAGTTGAGTGCATCCACTTCCAGCTGCAACATATTCTGCCTCAGCAGTAGATAAAGATATGCAATTTTGCTTTTTACTGAACCAAGAAACAAGGTTGTTTCCAAAATAAAAACAACCACCAGAAGTACTCTTTCTATCATCTATGTTTCCTGCCCAATCTGCATCACAGTAGCCACTTAGAAAATGGTTTGTATCTTTAGAATACCATAGGCCTAGGTGAAGTGTTCCTTTTACATACCTTAGAATTCTTTTAACAGCTAGAAGATGAGGTTCTAAAGGATTTGCCTGATATCTGGCACAAACTCCTACACTTAGGCAAAGGTCTGGTCTACTAGCAGTTAAATACAGCAAACTTCCAATCATGGATCTATAAAGACTTGGACAGACATTTTTACCTTTATCATTTTTGGACAGTTTAAGGGTAGTACTCATAGGGGTTCTCTTCTCTTTACTTTCACTCAGACCAAACTTTTTAACAAGATTGTCTGCATACTTACTTTGGCACAGAAAAATGCCTTTCTCATTCTGTTTAACTTGCAATCCTAGAAAGTAAGTTAGTTCACCTCCACCACTCATTTCAAATTCATTCTTCATATCAGAAATGAATTCTTCTATCCTTTTATTAGAAGTAGAGCCAAAGACAATGTCATCAACATAGATTTGAGCAATTATTATGTCCTTTGTGGTTTTCTTAGTAAACAAAGTTTTATCAACTCCTCATCTGTTAAAGCCTTTTTCAATCAAGTACTTGGTTAATCTATCATACCAAGCTCTAGGAGCTTGTTTTAGGCCATACAATGCCTTTTTCAACAAATAGACATGTTCAGGAAAGTTAGGATCCTCAAATCCCTTAGGTTGACAGACATAAACTTCTTCATTAATCACACCATTCAGAAAAGCACTCTTTATGTCAAGTTGAAACAGTTTAAAATCATACAGACATGCAAGAGACAGTGTCATTCTAATGGATTCAATTCTAGCTACTGGAGCAAAGGTTTCATCAAAATCAATTCCCTCAATTTGTGTATAACCCTGAGCTACCAACCTAGCTTTATTTCTGATAATAACTCCATCTTCATTACTTTTATTTCTAAAGATCCATTTAGTCCCTATAATATTTTTATTAGAAGGTCTGGGTACTAAAGTCCATACATCATTCCTTTCAAATTGGGACAGTTCATCTTGCATAGCTAAGATCCATTCACTATCTTCCAAAGCCTCTTTTATGTTCTTAGGTTCTAACTGAGAGAGGTAACAAGCAAAATGAACAACATTATTTCTCTTACCTCTGGTTTTCATACCTGAAGTGACTTCTCCTATGACATTGTCAAGAGAGTGGTTTTTCTGAGTCCTTACATAACGTGGCTTGCTTGTAGTTGGGATACCAGATCCTCCTTCTTCTTCTTCTTCTTCTTCAGATTCTGCTGAATTCTGGGTTTCAACTGTGGTTCCAACCTCAGTTCCAACCTCAGTTGTAACTTCAGTTGCAACTGGACTTCCAACCACTATGGGAATTCCAGTTTGTTGAGTTTCTTCTTTCTCTTTTTCTGAAATCTCAGGCTGTTCATCATCACCTATAATCTCATCAACAGTTTTTAAGTCATCAAATAACACATTATAAGATTCCATAACACAGTTTGTTCTTTGATTGAAGACTCTAAATGCTCTACTATTCTGAGCATAACCAACAAATATCCCTTTATCACTTTTAGAGTCAAATTTACCAAGATGCTCTCTATCTCTGAGAATGTAACAGACACACCCAAAGACTTGAAAATACTTAACATTTGGTTTTCTACCTTTCCATATCTCATAAGCTGTCATGGAAGTGCCTTTAGTAATGTAAACCCTATTAACTATATGACAGGCAGTATTAACAGCTTCAGCCCAAAATCTGTTGGCAAGTTTCTTAGAGTTAAGCATGACTCTAGCCATTTCCTGAATGGTTCTATTTTTTCTTTCAACTATACCATTTTGCTGTGGAGTCTTAGGAGCAGAAAACTCATGACTTATACCTAAGGAGTTGCAGAATTCTCTAAACTTGATGTTTTCAAATTCAGTTCCATGATCACTTCTAATCCTAGCAATATTACCACTGATGGAACCTTTTTGAAGTTGCAGTTTTAAGCACAGGGTTTTGAACAGTTCAAAAGTTTCAGACTTATCCTTTAAGAATACTACCCAAGAGTATCTAGAAAAATCATCTACAACTACCAAAATGTACTTCTTACCACCTATACTAGCAGTTTGCATAGGCCCCATCAGGTCAATATGAAGAAGTTCTAGGACTCTCTTAGTGTAGATTTGACTAGTACTTTTGTGAATACTTTTGGTTTGTTTGCCTATAGCACAATCACCACAGACACTCTGAGTTTTAGCACTAAGTTTAGGAATTCCTCTTATCAATTCCTTGTTAACAAGCTTATCTAAGGTTTTGTAATTCACATGCCCAAGCCTTTTATGCCAGATATCCACATTATTAGTAATGGCTTGATTACACCTACTTTGAGGCAATTCTTTTTCAGCTTTTTCAAACACATAGCAGCTGTTGGTTGATCTAACTCCAGTCATGATTAAATCATTGTTAAGATTAGTAATTAGACACCTTTCTTTGTCAAATTTAACAATCATTTTGTTATCACAGAGTTGACTGATACTAATAAGATTAGCTTTTAGACCATCAACAAGAAAAACATCCTCAATATCAAGCATTACAGGTTTGTTCAAGGTACCTTTACCAACAATTTTACCTGTATCTCCACCTCCAAACACAACAGTGTTTCCTGTAAGAGTGGTGACATTTTTAAGGAGACTTGCAGTACCTGTCATGTGCTTAGAGCAACCACTGTCAAAATACCAATCATTAGAAGTAACAGCATTCAAAGAGTTAATGACAGCTTTGTTGTTAGCAATTAAGATAGCTTTTTCTTTAACTTTCCAGACCCAGTTCAAATTTTTATTAATAGAAGCTAACCAGGTTTTCTAAGAAATATACCTTCTGTTTCTTTTCAAATAACACTGGATTTCAGAATGACCAGGTTTCTTGCAGAAATTACACAGCTTCAACCTAAAGTTACTTTTATTCTTAAAGCTATTCAGTTTATTCATGGTTGCAACTGAGGTTATAACTGAGCTTCCAACCTTCTTTACAAAAACCTGAGTTTTATTCCTGGTTGCAACTCTGGTTGCAACTGAGCTTCTAACCTTGTTTTCAAAATTATGAGTTTTAGCTTTAGCAACAGCTTCAATAAAGGTGGTTTTTCCTGTACTTTTACCACCATAGTACCCTAGACCACTGATATATTTAGAGCCTCTAGAATATGACAACATGTCATCTAATTTTTCTGAGGCAGAAACATTCATCAGTTTTATTATCTTTTTAGTTTCAGTAAGTTCAGCCAGTTGTAGTTTAAGCTTCTCAGTAAGACTTTTAACCTCATCCTTTAGATTAACATTAAGTTTGCTTATGATCAAGGATTGTTTACTCAGACATTTATACTTTTCATAAAGAACAAGATATTGCTGAGAAATGTCTTCATCAGAAGGTTCTTCCTCATCACTGCTATAGATTTCAGGAGCAGTTGTAACTATGGTTGAAACATGTTCACAGTCACTTTCATAAGTAGGTTCTTTTTCAGTGATTATTCCCATAAAATTAACAAAATTAGAATCATCCTCTTCATCACTGTTGCTCTCAGAATCACTATCACTATTAGTGGTTATATAAGCATTTTTGTTCCTTTTTAAGGTATTTGCACACTCAGCCTGAATATGACCAAACCCTCTACATTCTCTACACTGAATCTCTTTAGGCTTATAGTCTTTATTATCCTTTTCTTTAGAATTCCACTTTCCTGTAGAGTTATTATTGAACCTGGATTCTGTTTTAAGTTGGTTATCCCTTTTCTGAAAATTTTTAGAAGAACCAATATCATCCTCTTTTCTCTTATAGAACTTTTTAAAAACCTTTTTAGCAAAGAAAGCCAGCTGTTCTTCATCACTCATTTTATCACAGACATTAGGTTCAGATTTCTTAGCCTGAAATGCTATTCCCTTTTCTGGTCTTTTATGTTTAAAGAATTTCAGCTCATGAGTGCTTAGATTTCCTATAAGTTCTTCAAGTTTAAGATTATCTAAGTCTGTAGATTCTTCAATAGCTGTAACTTTGATTTCAAACCTTTCTGGGAGTGACCTAAGAGTTTTCTTAACAAGTTTAGCATCACTGTATTTTTTACCTAAGGTTCCAGCTTGATGAGCAATGTGGCAGATTCTACCATTAAATTGTTCAATATTTTCATCTTCCTCCATTCTTAGGTTTTCAAATTGAGTAGTTAACTGTTGAAGTTTGAAAGCTTTTACTTTAGTATTTCCTTCAAAAGTAACTTGCAAAATATCCCATGCCTCTTGAGCAGTTTCACAGTGAGAAATATACCTGAATACACTGAGAGTTACACCAGCAAAAATCAAGTTTATGGCTGTTGAGTTGGCACTTGATTTCCTGTCTTCATCAGCAGACCATCTGTCTTCAGGTATAAAAACCAGTTCTCCTTCACTATCAATGGCAGTTGGAGCCTCCCATCCATACATCACAGTTTTCCATGCATGTTCATTCTGCTGTTTGATGAAGGACCTGATTCTGATCTTCCATACTCCATAGTTTACTCCTCCTTCAAGCAATGGAGGTTTGTTGAAGGCGTTTCCTTCCCTCATTAAGTCCATTTTTACTAGAACACAGGATCAACACTAAGTAAAGTCTAGTGTAAAGCTCTGATACCAATTGAAATTCCTATCCGCTGTTCTAGATGCAGTTTTGCAGTAAGGTTCCAAGTGGGGTTGGAACTGCAGTTGGAACCAAGTGTATAAGGTTCCAAGTGAGGTTGGAACTGCAGTTGGAACCAAGTGTATTAATGGACAGAACTGTTTTAAAATTAAATGTACTTGAAAATAATTCACACGCACATTTAACAACGGAGTTCACCTAACTAGGCTACGTCTCCGGGGCACTTACCCAGATTATGATATTATAAAAAGCTTACAATATATGACTCAAGTCTTGATGAAAAACTTAGACTCCCTCTAGGTTTTTCTGCCTATCACTATATTGCTCATACTCTATAACTATCACTTATAAATCAATGGCATCCCACCATTGTTTTCTTTTTAAAGCTCACGTTTATTCTCTCTAGAAAATAAGTTCTTTATAATTTAGAACACACACTTTTTACAAGCTAGGTTATCAACTATTTATACAAGTAAAACAATCTTCTTACTTCAAGATCTTTTATGATTGCTTTTGACTTCTTTTGATTGGCTTCAATCTCTCCATATTGCACGTCTGCCTTTTGTAGGATTGACATCAATCTTCATAAGTTAATATCTGTTAAAATAACTAGCTTGGAAATAGGAGTTAGTCTTTTCCTATAACTAGGAAACATATAAAGATAATATATTTTAGAGATAATATCTTTCCATATATATATGAAACACCTAACTCCATATTACATTCAATCTTTAAACGAATTATACTGAATATAGATAAGGAACAAAAGATTGAAACAAGTGATAAGGACAAGCATAAGAATAGAGATCATATTTAAAAGGAAACATAACCTTATAAACTTATCTCTTTATATCTTTTAGAAAACATCTTTCCTTAACACTTTGATATTTTCAATTTACGCATATTAAACCTTTAAGATCATATGAGAATATATCCTGCATACTGTAGAACAAATATTAATCAATACAGAACAGTTATGCAGTTTTACAGAACTAGACAGAATTCTGCTGAACAGCAGGTTGCAACTGGTACTTGAAACCACCAACGCTGTCTAAGCAGGTTGTAACTGTGGTTGTAACTGAGCTTACAACATTACTAGAAACCTATCAACATAGGTTGTAACTGAGGTTGCAACATTGCTTGAAACCTAACAACACCTGTCTTAGTTCATAATAAACAGATAGGATTATTTAGTGAAAACCATTAGACAACAAATAGAATTTAGACCAGGAATCTGGTCCTAACAGTTTCTTTTAAAAAAAACGCTATGGTAACGATAACGCTATTTAAAACATTGCTTCTAAGTGAATATGTGAAAATAATAATATTGCTGTACTCTTGTATGCAGATATAATGCGTGAGGTGAGCAGAAAAGAGAAAGATGCAGGATTTATTCCAGATCCAGACATAGATACATACATGAAGGTTTGTTTGTACCCATTGGATACATGATTCTGGACTGTGGCAAACTGAGTTTGTCCTATGGGATGTTAATTTCTTGTTTTAACAGGCAATCTCTGTTGAAGGACAAAAGACAACCCTCCAGACAGACTACATCCTGAAAGTAATTTTCCTAATTAATAACGCTGCAATATTCAAGTTTCTTTAGTTTCTACTATGTTTACTTGTATCTAATTCGCCTACTGTTGATGTTTTCATAGGTTCTTGGACTTGATATCTGTGGTGACACGCTGATCGGGGATATCATGAGAAGAGGTATCTCCGGAGGTCAAAAGAAGAGATTGACTACAGGTATTCTTATTTCTCACTCTCCCATTCTTTCTTCTATCAGATCAATACAGGTAGAAATTTAAAATGCCATGAAGCGGCAACTTTGTAAAGATTTCTCACGAAAACTTTAATGGGCCCACTATTGAAGTTTATTTTTGAAGTAATGCCTAAAATTGCATTCGTTTGTCTGGTCGAATGTGAAAAAGGTATAATTTATGTACTGAGAAATGATGAAAAGTAGTCAACTATAAAGTAATATAAAGGAAAGTTATAGTTGAACAGCCATATATTCCGGAAGGTCACTCTATAATTTTTGTTAGTTTATTCAAATTATGGATTCTAATGATACAATGCAGGTGAGATGATTGTTGGTCCAACTAAAGCACTATTTTTGGATGAAATCTCGAATGGATTGGACAGTTCCACCACATATCAGATCGTCGCCTGTCTTCAACATTTTGCACATATTTCCGATGCTACCGTATTTTTGGCACTTCTTCAGCCAGTTCCAGAAACTTTTGACCTCTTTGATGACATTGTAATGATGGCAGAAGGTAAAGTTGTATATCATGGGCCCCGCAACAGTGTTCTAGAATTTTTTGAGGACTGTGGATTTAAATGTCCTGAGAGAAAAGGTGTGGCTGATTTTCTCCAAGAAGTAAGTTCATTGTCAATCTTATGCTAATATATGTCTTGTTCAGTTGCAACCTTTTCAGCATAGCGTTGCTAATATTTTAGGGATTGTTTCATTGAAGCTTAAGAACCTCCGTTATTTTACTTGTTTGAGTAAAATTAAGACTGTTGAACCTTTTGGTTGTAGACTGTACCATTTAAGCAAAGCTTTTTGAGATTCGGAGAAAGCTTTTTAGACTTTTCAGGGCAAAAATCCAGGAAAGCTCAGTTGCTTTAAGCGGGTCAACTAACTGCAATCTAGCTCTACACTAAAAACTAAAAAATTAAGCTTACGGTTTGCGACCAAACATGGTAAAACACTTTGTTGGTTAACTTAATAAAGCTGGAACTTTTCTAGGTTTTGGCAAGAAGAAAGCTAGAAGCTTAAAGCTGTATTAAACCAGTTTTTTTTGTCATCCTAAAAAAACGCATCTTATTTACGTGAAAGCTGCAGCTGAACAAGCTCATCTTGTTCCCCTCAGTTTTTTCTTAATGACTATATCTTTATTTGCTCTGCAGGTTATGTCGAGAAAAGATCAAGCACAGTACTGGCAGCGGGTGGATCAATCTTGGAATTACATTTCTGTTGATGAATTTACGAGAAAATTTAAAGAATCTGTACTTGGGAAGAAACTGTATGAGGATCTCAGGAACCCTTTTGTGAAGTCTGAGAGCCACAAAAATGCACTTTCATTTAATAAATACTCCCTTTCAAAGTGGGCTCTTTTTAGAGCCTGCATGTCAAGAGAAGCTCTTCTGATGAGAAGGAATGCATTTATTTACGTATTTAAATCAGCACAGGTTAAGATGACTACTTCACTTTTACTTTGTTTGAATTTCCTTATGTTATGTTTCTGGAAGTAGAGCCTTTTAATTGGAGAAAATTACAAGTTTGTACACCCATCTAATAGCTTTAAACAAATAATATAAGATTCTGTTAAAACTCATAATGCACCAATGTACCCATATTGAATGTTATGAACAGGAGAGTGCAGAAAGTTATGAACAAAAATGTGTTGACTGAAGGTTCGGCTGAATATGTCTTTAGAAAGTTAGGATTTTCTATTCAAAGAGTACCAGCGGCGCATTTTGTTGTCCGCTTATCTCAAACTCATATGTAATAATTTTACTCTATTCAGTTTTATTAATATAAACCAGTGTTTTAAATAGCGTTATTGCTATCGTAGCGTTTTTTCGAGAGAAACGCTAAAAGCGCTAATAGCGTTGCTATATAGCGCTTTGCGGTGTATTTTTTTTTGCCTAAATATGCACTAAACTTTAGAATATATAACAAAAAAAAAAAGAAATGTATAGTTATATTAGATAGTAATAAAAAAAATTAAAAAAAAAATTGTCGTTGCTGAGTTTCAAACTCGAGTCTGCTGAAAATTTCAGCACTGTCTTAACCATCTGGACTGCAGACACTTTTATGAAAATTACACAATATATATTAATTATTTAGATCCGCTGTTTTTTTTTTAACTCGCTATTTACGCTTTTGGTCCAGAATTTCGCGTTTTTTGCGCTTTTGGTCCCCTATAGCGCGATTTTAGCGCAATTCCATCCAAAATCGTGATTTTTCGTTGCGTTTTTTACCAAAAAAGCGTAATTTTGCGCTACGTAGCGCTACGTAGCGCGAATTTTAAAACAAAGATATAAACACAATATTGAAACAATTAGTAGAATGGAGGTTCAGTTTCAAATTTCAAGCTCTGGTTATCTATTATTGTTTTTGTTATTTTTCCATAATAAGGACAAGTCTAGAAACCCGAACAGCTAGAACAACATTACAAGTTAAGCTTTTACCCACTCGTAAATTCTGATAGGACGCATACTAACTATTTTATTGGGCGTAGATTTGTATCTATCTTGTGTAATTTGATGTCTAAAATGTGAATATGACAGGTTGATGTACTAAATGTTAAAAGCTACTAGGTTGATACGAATAATGGGATTTTTTCATTTTAACTATACATTAATGCTTATCCTTGTTTTTTATTTGCTATGTTCAGTCCACATACGGCTTTTATAAATTTGAAGGGTTGTCTTCTTCCGTGCAGCTTGTCATCAGTGCTTCCATAGCCATGACTGTATATTTGCGGACACGTATGGAAGTTGATGTTGTTCATGCAAATTACTTTCTCGGTGCTATGTTTTATGCTCTCATGCTTCTTTTCTTCGACGGATTCCCCGAGTTGGCAATGACAGTTGCAAGACTTCCGGTTTTCTACAAGCAAAGGGATTTCTATTTCTACCCAGCTTGGGCATATGCGATTCCAGCCACTATTCTCAAAGTTCCACTTTCAATATTGGCAGCTTTAGTATGGACTTGTTTGACTTACTATGTTATTGGATATAGTCCTGAGGCGAGGAGGTTAGAATTACTTTTCAGAACTTTACTCTTTTTACTACGGGGAAATCTCACTTTTGTATAACCTATAAATTTTTAACAATTAGCAAATTATTATATCAAAATTTGCTCACCAATCTACAAAAAATTGAACTATTAGGTCACATACATCAAGATTTCAACTGAAAAACACTAATTATGTACTGATAGTCTGATCTAGCTTGTATAAGCTATGCACCATATATTAGGAAAACTGTGCACACCAGTATAAAAAATTTAAACTTCTATGCACATCTGCTTTTTATGCTTGGTGCATTAACTGTAAGATTTTTTTGCAAATTGATGTATAGATAGTGAATTTTGATAGGTTGGTATACTAAATATAAAGTTTTCTGTAGTTGATGTCTGAATTTTAAATCTTGACATGTTGGTGAGTTTTGGACGTCTTTGTTTAAATTGGTGACCAAAAATGTGAAATTTAATTACAGGGTGTCCAAATTGTTGCAAAGCTGATAGCTCGGTGTATCAAATGATATTCTATCTTTTATTGTTAAATGCTTAATTGTTTGTCATTTCAAATGTATGTGATCATTAAACCAATTATCCTTTTCTTTGGGTAAGTAAAACTTCTTATTGTTGCTACTTCCATGTTTTGATTAGTGAATAATGGTCAACATTCTTGTTTTCTCCACCGTAATAGCTATATTCATTGGCAATATCAAATCACTCTTACTGCATTCTCTCATATAAATAGCATGGGTTTTAAAAGAGATCCTAAGACCGTTTCTTGTTGTGTCTCTTAGGTTCTTTCGCCAGTTTTTTATACTATTTGCGGGACATTTAGCAGCGACTTCATTGTTCCGTTTCATAGCATCTACCTTCCAAACTGCTGTTGCCGCCACATCGGCTGGTAATTATATGATACTGGTTGTCCTATTATTTGGTGGCTTAGTCATCCCAATAGGTATGGTTCATTAGTCCTTTATTTCTTGGAAGTACTTTTTTTTTCTGGTCCTTTGCATAAGCTCCTGTTGCTATTTCGGTTTACGAACTCAAACTTTTATATGTTTCAAGATTCAATGCCAGTTTGGCTGAAGTGGGGATTTTGGATTTCCCCTTTGACGTATGGCGAGCTGAGCCTTGCCTTGAATGAGTTTCTTTCTCCGAGATGGCAAAAGGTATCAGTTGGTTATTTTTATTTAATTTTTTCAATGCAACCTTCTAGGTTTCTCGCAATGTTCTTTGTGATTAAAGTGTTGTATGCCACCATACTACTATTGATATAAAAGGTAACCACATTAGAACTATAAAGAGTTCTAGTTGTGTCAATTATTGAACTTAGGTATTATAAATTTATAATGAGACAAGTGGATATATACTTTCTTTAACTGATTGTGATTTTGCTGATGATGTGCAATTTGTTATTCTTTTGCTAGATACTTCCATCGAATACAACTATTGGAAACCAAACACTCAAAGATAGAGGGTTAGATTACAGTGCAAGCTATTATTGGATTTCACTTGGTGCCTTATTCGGGATGACAATACTATTCAACCTCGGGTTCATGTTGACCTTAACCTATTTAAATCGTAAGTACTTCAGTTTTATAATCATAATAGGTCAGCAAGATGATAGCAAAAGCAGGCATTCTTACTGCTCATTCTGATGCAGCTCCTAATTCCCGGGCAATTATTTCAAGTGAAAAGCTATCAAAATTACAAGGAAATGAAGATTCTTTAAAAGGCTGCGTAGAAACAAAACCTGTCAATATTATGAAACCTCAGAATGGTAGTTTACCTACATACTTCTTCTCCTTCATTAATAAGTATTAACTCTTAGAACTGAAAACTTCTGTCATTTTGTTTATAGGGACAAACTATTTTTTTTTTGAAAATTTACTTTTTTATATGTTACCTATCTTTTCGTGCAGGAAAGATGGTGTTACCTTTTGTGCCCTTAGCTTTAGTGTTCGAAGACATGCAGTACTATGTTGACGCTCCACTGGTATATGCATTTTCTTTAAATGTTTTTTTTTGTGATCAAATTATGGATCACACGATTATTTAATTAAATAGTTGTGTGGTCCATAGTGTGATCACAAAAAATTCTTGTGTCATTTTCTTTCAAGTTTAATAATTGTGTCCTTTTCTTGTAAGTTTACTAATTGTGTCCTTTCTAAAGATGTTTTTCTTTTATTCAAAAGATGTCTCTCTTAGGGTTTTGTAGTTGTGTCTATTAGATCAGTGTATAGATAGAATATTTCAGCACCACAAAATTTAGATGTTTGAATAAGAATTTTGAGAATGGTTCGTACTCTCATTTAATTGGGTTTGATATCCAAAGATCTCTTTTTTGGTAGTCTTTCCGGTTATCTATCAGTTTAGGGATTGAGTTCGCAAATCTGTATCAGGGTCTGGTATCTTACATCATTCTGTGATTTATGTTTGGTTTTAGGAAATGAAAGAGATGGGGTTTGCTGAGAAACAGCTCCAACTTCTTTGTGATATTACTGGTGCATTTAGGCCAGGAGTGCTTACAGCCTTAATGGGTGTTAGTGGAGCAGGAAAAACAACTCTTTTAGATGTTCTTGCTGGAAGGAAAAATAGCGGCACTGTCAAAGGAGAAATTAAAATCGGAGGGTACCCTAAAGTTCAAGAAACTTTTGCTAGGATTTCGGGTTACTGTGAGCAAACCGATGTTCACTCGCCACAACTTACTGTTGAAGAGTCGGTGATTTTTTCTGCTTGGCTACGCTTGGACCCTCAAATTGATACCGTGACAAAATATGTATGGTATCTCCACTGTTGTATGCCTACCTATCAACTTTTTACTATTAGTGCACCACTTCAAAAAAATTCACAATATGTACACCAATCTACACAAAATGTGACAATTACAGTAACGACTTTGCATTTTTAACTCAGGCACACTAATTATGTTCAATTGTTGGATTACAGCATAACACTGATGTACAGTCGTGTCAAAGCACCAACTTACATAACTAAACACTTTATAGTACACTAACATTATATTTTAAACTTTAAGCACTCGTACTTTTTAACAAAACTGGTATACTAATAATTTGATTTTGTGCCGATTAGAACCTAATTCATGAACTTTGATAGGTCAAAGCATTAGTTGTTCGATTTTGTGTAGATTGATGTATAAGTTGTGAGGATAGCTTGGTTACCATTTGCTAAATGATTAGTTGGTCCACAAATGATAAATTACACGTCAGATAAATCTACCTATTTTAAAACTTAATTATTATTTAACTGGTTCTTTTCCTCCTCTAGGATTTTGTGAACGAAGTCCTCGCAACCATTGAGCTTGATGAAATTAAACATTCCTTAGTGGGGTTACCGGGTGATAGCGGCTTATCAACAGAGCAGCGAAAAAGGCTCACAATAGCAGTAGAGCTTGTTGCTAATCCTTCAATTATATTTATGGATGAACCAACAACTGGATTAGATGCTAGAGCAGCTGCTATTGTTATGCGTGCTGTTAAAAATGTTGCTGATACTGGAAGAACAATTGTTTGTACCATTCACCAACCAAGTATCGATATATTTGAAGCATTTGACGAGGTATAGAAACAGTATTTTCTTACTAAAAACTCAATTTGGTAAAATATAGTGATGTTTTTCAGAAATTAAAACTAGGTTGAACTAAGTTATGAAAGACTATTTATAGAACTTTGGTAAAGCATTCCCAAAATCTGATGAAGTTATACAAAGCACAATTATTTCATATTTTTCCCCTTGGTGGAAGAACCCGAGAATTTTATATATGTTCTGCTGGATGTCCATTTCACTGATTCTACAGTTTAATATACAGTTATTACTGTTGAAACCTGGAGGGCATGTTATATACTCTGGACCATTGGGTCTAAATTCAAGTCATGTCATCAAATATTTTGAGGTGAGTTTTTCATGTAGGATTCTCTTTACTCACTTCTATTTTTCATATATAATATATATTCTCGATGTTGCACCTAAAACATCAGTTAATCATAGTTTCATTATCCTCTTAATTGTTCAACAGGATATACCAAGTGTACCAAAAATCAAAGATAACTATAACCCAGCAGCATGGATGTTAGAGGCCACTTCAACTTCTGCAGAAGCTGAGCATGGTGTTGATTTCACTCAAGTTTATAGAAGTTCGGTGCTATATCAGTGAGTGAATAAACACTGATGTCGGTTTATCACTTATTTGTAAGAGTTCATGTATAGACAGATACTATACATGCCTTCTAAATGCAACAACGACAAACTAAACTCCAGTTTTACATGAACTACAATGTTCCGCACCTAATTATTATTATCTAACAGATCACAACCATTATCTTAAACTTTATAATCCGTAAGATAGGATCCTATATAGGTCGTTGATAGTTGTTAGAAACTTAGAATGGACATGAAATAAACCATCTTTTAAATTTAATTAATGTATGCTAGTGATTCGGTAAGAAGAGGATAATGGAAACCACCCCTCTTTGACATCTTCATTTTTTTTGGGACCTTTTAAATTTAGGAGAAATCAAGAGCTTGTGAAGAGTTTAAGATCACCATCACCAGGTTCAAAAGAGTTGTATTTTTATAGCCGTTTTTCACAAAATGGTTGGGGACAATTCAAATCTTGCCTCTGGAAACAATATTTGTCATATTGGAGAAGCCCTTCATACAACCTCAAGCGTGCCATATATGCTGTCGTAATCTCATTCCTTTTAGGGTTACTGTTCTGGGATAAAGGTACAAAAACGTAAGTAAACTCAATCTAGCTACAGAATAATATGACAACATGTTCATAGAACCTTCGAAAAGCACTTCAGCACCATAATAATGTTAGATCTGTAGCTTGTGACTCAAGCGGTTTACATATGCCAAATAGATTTTACAAGTTTCTTACGTTTATGCAATTTAAAATCCGGAATGATTTCATTTTTTACACCAACCTGAAGGCTTTTCCCAAAATTAGTATAAAAAACAATTGAACTTCACAATTTCGGATACCAGTTTACAGAAATTCAAATCAATTAGGACACCGTTGTTAGAGTTTTAACTCAAAAGCACAGGGTATGTACTATGTACTATCTGTTTGATCAAGCTCGTGAACTTAGTGTCAATGACTCAATATACACATAATTGAAGAATTCTTGCACCTGCCTTTAAATTTATACATATAAGCACTTGTAAGTTTTGGTAAGTTTGGTGCGCTACTTACTAATAGTAAAGTTGGTAGTATGCTATATTAAATCCTTAAAAACTGATATTTTCAAATATAAAAGTGTCAGTTCTCCCTTTAATCCCATGCTAATATGTCCTCTGCATTACAGGCATGACCAACAAAGTTTGTTCACTATTTTTGGTGCAATGTACGTTAGTACCCTACTAATGGGAATAAATAACAGTTCGTCAGTTATACCGTATGTTTCTACAGAGAGAACTGTTCTTTACCGGGAAAGATACTCAGGCATGTATGCTCCATGGGCTTATGCTCTTGCTCAGGTACCTTTTCACGTAATTATTTATCGCAGGTCAAGTATCAACTTTTTCAAAATTTAAAGAGTTAGAAGTAGGATTGTGAACTTAATTCTTTTAAATTATATTAAAGTTTTTATTTTTAAAGAATCATTTTTGTAAGTAACTAACATAGGGTTACTCACTTTACTCCTGAAGGAATGTTAGGATATGTGCTTGCCGGGCAAATTAGGCTCATGCCAAGAAAACTACCAGGAGTATAATAACCTTGTTAGTGTTTATAACTTATATGTCTTTGAAATCATTTATAATGTCGATTGTATGTTTTTTACCTGGTGTTTGCCCCGACTTCCATATAATTATCTAGTCCTCTCCCAAATCTAACTATTAGTACAATACGAGGAGCTATTCCTGTCGAGACTTAAGAGCACTCTAATCATCTAACTACTCATCTTGGAAGTTTAAATTTCTGAATATACTGAATTATTGTGGACAACAGAACTTAATGTACAACTTTTGAGTTAAATTAGACAGAGCTAGCTCTATAAGAGTAAAGTAGAACTGGGTAAGACTGGCATTAGAAAACGAAATAAAGCAGATTAACTTCTCGGTCTACACTTAAAATCGATAATTGTCTAATTTTTGATGTAACGTAATGAATGCCTAATGCACATGCTGATGTTTGCAGGTGGTTGTTGAGGTTCCTTATCTTTTAGCCCAGTCGATTGCATTTTTGGTCATAACATATCCTATGATTGGATATTATTGGTCAGCTTCTAAGCTTTTCTGGTACTTTTACACCATATTTTGCACTGTGGCGTACTTTAATTACGTTGGAATGATGATTGTTTCAATGACACCAAGCTTTCCGGTGGCTGCGATTCTTCAGTCTTCCTTTTACACTACATTTACTCTCTTCTCTGGCTTTTTTGTTCCCCGACCGGTAAGATATTCTTACTCTATGGTACTATCTAGGTTAATTTCGTTTCCGGTCCCTAATAATCCAAAGCTTTTACCCCATTTTTGTCTCAAAACGTTGTGCTTTGTGCATTCTCTGTCCCTAAACCCAATGCCGTTAGTTTTTCAATTATAGAAAAAACAGTACGATATACTTCAACAAATTACTGTATTTCTATTTTATCAGCTCTCTAAATGGGTGTTAGATGTGAAAATTTGGGACCAAGTAGAAATGAAGTACTTTTAAAATCATATAAAACCTAAATATCTAATGAAAAAAAGTAACAGGATTACGATAGGGGTGAGACATGCATAACACGTGTTGCTTAAGGGACAACAGTGGCGTAATACAAAAGTAGGGACAAAATCGGGACAAAGATCATAGTTTACGGACAAAAAATGAATTAATCTAAGTTAAATCTTTTGGTAGAGGTCAAATTTTCAGTTTATAGGACAACTTTATTCATCATGCTATACTTTAGAGGCAATGCTGAAACATAAAACATGTCAATTCCTACAATTTTCCACTACATCGGTGTTAGAAACTGGGAAGCAGATAGATAAAAATAGAAATTTATGGAAACAATGAGGCATAACTCATTGAAGAATAATGTATAGTAGATGACCGCGCTTAACCATATGTAACAATGTGGAAGTTTGTGATTCTATTCTGTCTAGTCTACTTGTAAGTTGTAACTGCGGCTTTAATAACCCATCTATTCCTGAATATACCCTAGATTGGTTTAAGGAA
The DNA here is from genome assembly GCA_963920805.1 of Primula vulgaris. Classification (NCBI taxonomy): domain Eukaryota; kingdom Viridiplantae; phylum Streptophyta; class Magnoliopsida; order Ericales; family Primulaceae; genus Primula; species Primula vulgaris. Next base: position 41,177,184 of record OY987212.1, on the reverse strand, counting down.
TGGTGGACGCAGTCTCATTTATTTATAAAAAAGTTGATTATTTTTCTCAGAAAAATAAAAAGAAGAAGTTGAGTGGTCTCTGGAAAAGTTTGAGATCATCATATGCTCGGGTCAGATATTTATTTGTTCAAAAATAATGCAAGTTGTTCACAGTTAAAACGTTGCAGAATGTTTCATACCTTAAAACGGCATAATTTTGTTCATTCTAAATTTCTAATCCATTATTGGACAATTGTTTCGCTTGTAGCAAATTCCGAAGTGGTGGCTGTGGCTATATTACGCAACACCAACTTCTTGGACAATGAATGCTTTGCTTACCTCTCAGTACGGAGATGTTCAAAAAGAGATTTTGGTGTTTGGGAAATCCCAAAAGGTTGCAGACTTCGTGAAAGATTATTTCGGATTTCACCACAAGCGACTAGCTTTAACGGGTGCCATTCTCATTTTTTTTCCTATTGCTTTTGCTTCTTTGTTTGCCTATTTCATAGGGAGGCTTAACTTTCAAAGAAGATAGTGATAAAATAGAATAGTATGTTTTGTAATTTTGTCAATAAGATATCAACGGTTGTGTGGTTCATATTTTGTTTTTCGGTCATGTTATCGTTTTTTTCATATGTATTTCTAATTATTATTTTTCGATTTATCTCCTTAAATCAATGTTTTATTTTATTTATAAAGTGTTTGTTTAAAAAAATCTGTAAAATTTGATTTTTATATTTATTTGGGTATTTATTGTTTATTTGACAATTTATAAGATAGTAATACAAATAAATACCAAAATAATATTAAAAAAAATCAATTTTTACAGATTTTTTTGAACAAACACTTTAGAAATAAAATAGAAAAATGATTTAAGAATAAAAAAATCAAATATTTTTATTATATATATGAAAAAAATGATAACATAATCAGCATGACCTATTTAAGATGATCAAATGTGTTGCCAAGATTGTGAAACTTGTGATTGCTGTAGATGGGGTGGTAAATATGTTTCTCCTTTATTTATAAATCGAAGTATAAATGCGTTATATACATGGTAACAAAGCTTAAGTTTTCATAAGGATTAGTCTACCTCGAGTAATTATTCAAGTTCGATATAACCATCTTTAAATCACTTTACATATATTTGTCTTGATGTGTTTAAGGGTCCATATCGAACCATTAAGTCCGACATTCACATTGACACAGTCCGATAAAGGATGCCAATCATTGTTGTATATTTGATCTATGAGCGTGATCAATTTGAAGTTCGGTTTCAGACAAGTTATAATTTATTAAATAATGTGAAGAAAATTGGGTCGATCACTAATGGGAATTATGGATTGTGAGATCCCACGATTAGGGATTTAAACGTTCACCTATATATGTGAAACAACAAATCTTATGCTGAAAGCCTCAAACTCGACACGAACCCTAATTATATAACCCTTTTCAGCCATAAAAAAATTAGAAAATAAATGATTATCATGTCATTTTCTCTCCTTACCTCAATGTCTGTTTTCCATTTTTGAATGTTTTTTTAACCTTCTATATATAAACACTTTATTTTTTAATAGGTGTAAAATATTCAAAATTTTGTTTAGTATCATTCTCTACTCCAAATCTCATATCGATCCCTACTAATCTCTACCCTATTTTGTGCTATCTTAGCTATTTTGCTCAAATTTTAAATTTTTATAATAGTTTTTTATGTTTATAAAGCGTTACAATATATCTTATATATATTTCATAATATTGATACATCTTGTTGAGTTACATTAATTTTTTTGAATTTTATAATTAATTTACACCCGTTCTTATTTTAATTTCAAAATATAACATATTTATGTTTTTTGTAAGAAAAAAATCAGCGGAAAGTATTGATACATGTATAATTGTAATAATTTTTTAATTTTTTTGAATACATATTCTGGGTTAAAAAATTAACAAGACATGGAATACAATAGAGATCACGTTTACTTTTGACCAAGCCAACAATTAAGGATGAAAATATAATGACAGTGATCACAATGTGTTTAAAAAAAAAACTCTCGAAAAGGAAGGAAATTATTCGGACATAATAACCTTTAAGGATAAATTTCCATTTATGTAAATAAGTACAGTTAAACATACTATTAAATATCTATTTTAGGCGTATGCCAAATTTCCATTTATGTAAATAAGTACAGTTAAACATACTAGCTATTAAATATTTCAAAAATAAAAAGTACGATACTTTTCTGGGAAATTCCATTTAACTACAATTTTAGAGACTTTATTCAATATAAAACACTACTAAAAACTTTTTTACATTTATACAAAACACCAGTTTAACAGTTTAACGAGATCAAATAAAATCTGGAAAAAAAAACTCTCTCTTTCTCCTAAAACCCCATTCTTCATCCCTCCTCTTCTCTCCTATCCCATGCATAGTTATTTTCTATCCATCTTTTTTGCTGAATAGAGGGACTTGAGTACATTTTGTATAGCTATGTTTTGTTTTGATTCTGTTTTTATAGTTCATTTTTATTATTATTATATTTTTTCCTTTATTTTTTTGTCATTATATTTTGTTCCTTCCAATGATAACTGATAAGGGATAAAGAAAAAGATGGAGGTTAATTCAGGATAGGAGAGAGAGAATTATGATGACTTGCAATCTTTTTAACAGGTCATTACAAAAAATGAAAAAAACTAAATGTATGTATTTTGTAGGGCTGGCTCGGTTCGGTTTTTAGCAAAACCAAAACCATGCATATTTTTCGGTTCATTTTTTTTGTTTCGGTCTTTTTATTTTTTGACCGAACCGGACCGGTTTTTTCCGGTACAATTTCGGGTTTTTTCGGTTCAGTTTTATTGAAAACCGAAACCGACCCGAATTTTTTTCGGTTTTTTGGTTTCAGTCTTTTTCATTCAGTTATTGGTCCGTTTCGATTTTTCCGTTTTTTCGTCATGTACTAACTATTTTGGAGACATAAACCGCTGCTTGTTTTATGGATTAAAATTGAAAAATATGTATCCGACATGGAATTTACACCCTACGTTTCTCTCTAATAAATTTAAGAACTTGGAATCTATACTCTTATTAATTAAAAAAGTAAAATGACCTGGTAAACAGCACTGACATAACTATACTAAAAAGTAAAAAGTAAAAAGTAAAAACCAGTTGCGAAACGTATGTTAAGGGGTGGACACGGGACGGATTGGGGCGGATTTGTTTCAATTCTAATCCAACATGTAAAATAAATGGCGGGGCGGATTGGGACGGATTGATGAAATTTAAATATCAACTCAACCCAATCCAACCCGTTACAATTAAAACTTCAACCCAACCCAATCCAATTCAACCCGCAAAATAAATTGCGGGTTGAGACGGGTTAGGTTTAGATTGATTCTTAAATTTTTATTTTGGTCATTTATTTGTCATAGTTTGCATAATCAATTCAAACATAAATAAAAATTAAATTCAATCAAAATACGTTTAGAATATTCACGAACAAGTAATAAAACTAAAATATAACACTAATTAAAGGTTGGTATCTTAAAATACACAATATATATATATATATATATATATATATATATATATATATATATATATTCCGGGTTGAAACGGATTGAGACGGATTAACCCGCGGTTTGTGAACCTCAACTCTAACCCAACCCCCAAAATATATAGCGGATTGGGGCTGAACGGATTGATTTTTTTTGGACATTCAATCCACCTCAACCCGCCCAATCTATACGGATTGGGTTACGATACGAATTTACGTATTTTTTGCCCACCACTACGTATGCCATTACTAGAAAATTGCATGAAACATAAATTATATAAATATAAATAATATACTAAAAATATTTTAAGATAATCTAACATTGTGGAAGAGTTATACACTACAGGAAAGCAAAATTATTAAATTAACCCAATAAACTGATATCTTTTTACTTACACACCACATATAATTAAGTTCATCTTTTTTGGAAATTCAACTTCTCTATGAAAAAGGAAAACAAGGAAGCAAAAATAACCGGATAAGTCACAAGCGCAATAGCCAGGAATGGCAATTGGTCGTAGTGATATCCGAAATAATCACTTAGAAAAGCCGCGACAGTTTTCATTTCTCCAAACACCATTATCTCTTTCTCCATATCACCGTATTGAGACGTGAGCATGGCATTTAGGGTCCAAGATGATGGGACCGTGTAATATAACCATATCCACCACTTGGGAATTTGCTGCAAACATAAACACACAGAAAAAACCAGTATCGTTAAATACTAAACCTCTAACAAATTGTTATTAACGTAATAAAACCACATTGGTGCATTCCCTACTTTGGAATATGATGCAACAAGGAAAAGCCAGAAAAATGGTCAGTGAGACATTTCACATATTTTGTAGTCCAAGATGCATTCAAAACTTTAAATAAGTTCATACATTTCTAGCTAAGCTTCAAAAGAACATACTTACTAATAGGGGAAAGTGATTGAAAATAACCAAAAATTAAATTTTTGCAATATAAATTGTTTTGTCAATACTGATAATTGGCTTATCCAAAGACTAATTAAACAAACCCAATATATATATGGCTTGTGTATTAAAAATTCAAATGTATATTAATGACACATTGTTTGTAGAATAATGACCTTATTTTTACTTGTATTAGATTCTAGAAGTATTGGAAAATAAATTTATAGTTTAAATATCAAGAAAGCTAATAGAGAAGGATCGTAGTATTTATGATATATGATTTTTTCCCCCCAAGAATCCCTCAGGCAAAGTTTAATCTTAGGAGTCCTAAATGATTGTATAGTTCTGAGACTCCGTAGACTAGACCAAATCTATGGACGGACAAAATATGTCTTCTTTGGAAAGTGGTCAAAAAGTAATGGCACCGGAAGCGACTACAGAGTTCACATGTGAGAGGAACGATAACACAAAAAAATACTGATATATCGCATAATGCAGTATAAATATAAAAACAACCAACGGCATAACACGATAAATATTAGTAAAAAGGTGCAGAATGTTAGCAACTTAAGATATAATGCTTACCTGCTTAGGTATCATAAAACCCGAGAAAAGGCCAAACAAGACATAACAACTTCCCTGCAATATTGTGGACAGCTGATACCCAGGAGTGATCGAAACCAGCAACATTCCCAGGTACGAGTAGTACAGCAATGTACAGAAGATAGTGTAAAAGTACCAAAAAACTTTATAAACCGACCAATAGTAGCCGATCATTGGATATGTGATCACCACATAAGCAAGAGCTTGTATAAAGATATAGGGGAGCTCAACTGTGACCTGCAATGCAAAATAATGGTTGCATACCCAAAAAATAAAAATAAAGAAAAGGAGAGCTAATCGAGATAAGGGAAATCAATCAAGAGTCAATACTAAACTAATTTATTCATCGGCCAAGTTCTTCAGTTAACACTACAGTCCTGAAACAAAAGAAATTAAATTACATAGTTTACAGAACCAAAAGCCGAAACATATTGGACTTAATGAAGCGAGTTGCAGCATGAAATCTGAATTGAAGATGGACTACAAGTGAAAGGGGAATATTGTCTTAGACGGGACCATATGTCAACCTTTTTTTTAGTAGTGGAAAGGTTTGATAGAAGAGCTATTACCCTGATTTACCCATAAAGTTTGTGTTAGGACCAGATTTCTGTTCTAAATATTGTTTATTGTCTATTGGTTTTTACTAAATAAATCTTAACTGTTGTTAAGAACTAAGACAGTATTGACAGGTTTCAAGCTATGTTGTAACCTCAGTTACAACCTACTAAGTTAGTAGTATTAGGTTTCAAGTAAGTTGCAACCTCAGTTGCAACCACTAGTTCCAACCTGCTGTTAAGCAGAATTCTGTCTTGTTCTATAAATCTGTATAACTATTCTTTAATAATAATTATGTGTTTTAAAGTATGCAGGATATATTCTCATATGATCTTAACATGGTTAATATGCGTATATTGAGAATATCAAAGTGTTAAGGAAAGATGTTTTCTAAAAGAAATAAAGAGATTAGTCTATAAGGTTATGTTTCCTTTTAATATATAAATCTCTATTCTTATGCTTGTCCTTATCACTTGTTTCAATCTTTTGATCCTTATAATATTCAGTAAAGATATGTTTAAAGATTGATTGATATGTGGAGTTAAATGTTTCATATGTATATGAAAAGATATTATCTTTAAGAGATCATATCTTTATATGTTTCCTTTCAAAGGAAAAGATTAACTCCTACTTTCAAGTGTGTTACTAAACAGGTATTAATCAAAGATGATTAGAGTCAATCCATACTGAAGAATCTCGTGATACTTGGAGAGATTGAAGCTAATCAACCAAGTCAAAAGCAATCAAAAGATATTGAAGATAGAAGATTGTTTTTACTTGTTTATATACTTAGTAACTTAAGCTTGTAAAAGTTGTGTGTTCTAAATTATAAAGAACTTATTTTCTAGAGAGAATACACGTGAGCTTCAAAAAGAAAACAATGGTGGGATGCCATTGATTTATATTTAATAGTTATAGAGTAGGAGCAATATAGTGATAGGCAGAAAAACCTAGAGGGAGTCTAAGTTTTTCATTAAGACTTGAGTCATATATTGTAAGTTTTTTATAATATCATAATCTGGGTAAGTGCCCCGGAGACGTAGCCTAGTTAGGTGAACTCCGTTGTTAAATGTGCGTGTGAATTATTTTCAAGTACATTTAATTTTAAAACAGTTCTGTCCATTAATACACCTGGTTCCAACTGCAGTTCCAACCTCACTTGGAACCTTATACACTTGGTTCTAACTGCAGTTCCAACCTCACTTGGAACCTTAATGCAAAACTGCATCTAGAACAGCGGATAGGAATTTCAGTTTGGCCTATCACGAGTCAACTTCCACCTACTTTAAATTCGGTCAACTAGGTACTCGAATTTTCGGTAAATCATCAATGATAAGTGAACAAAACTTTTATTTATTTCATAAGACAAAACACTTTGACTACGCTTTAACGATATTTTTGTTAACATTTTGGCTGAATTCATATAGCAAACAGAACTTTTTCCCAATAAGACACAATTTTCATCAATTTTTAAGCTTTCAAAGTTCTAAAATAAGATATCTAAATATTTTTGTCTTTAAGATCTTCGTAAATCTTATATGGAAATGTCTAATCTACCCATGGGATAACCAAACAATTTATAATACGGTGCTCTAAGTTCAAGGGTGTTCTGATGATAAACCAGACTTTAGTGAGAAGTTACACAATGAGAGCGTTCTGATGATAGGCCTTATCTCAGGGTACTTAATTATAACAAGGTAAGAATAAAACAAAACCCGGTCGTCAAATCTTGATAGTTAGAAATCGCTGATCGCAGATTCTGTATTTTCATAAACATAATTTCTTAAGTCCACATTTGTCTTTTGTTACATCAATTAATTTGATGCAACAAAATAAAATCACGAGTTTATTGGTGCTGCCCAATTTGCTTTAAAGCTTTTAACTGAAAATTTCTCAGGGATTGTTTTTGTAGTGAAGGCCGTCTCCATTTCATATGTATCACAATCTTGTTAAAAGTAAAATAATTCTCTATATTTCTTTTCTGGAAATTACGATATGCAGTTGGACTACATAATAATATATACCTGCGCAAGTGTGTATGCCCATGATGCATACATTCCAGCAAATCTTTCCCGATAGACAACTGTTCTCTCAGTTGAGACATACGGTATTACTGACGAGGTATTGTTTACACCCAAAAAGACAACAGTAACAAATGTTGAACCAAGTATGATAAATAAGTCCTCCTGGTTATTTCTGCCACCCAAAACAAAAAAAAATGTAAGAAAACAAATTAACATGTTGAAGAAAATAAATTCATTAAAGAGAAACAAAGATGTAATTTCCTGAGGAATGTGTCAAAAGACTCAAAATACAACAATGTATGCCAAATTCAAAAGGAAATTAGAGAACTAGAATTCCTCTTATGTTAAAAAAAACTCACAATACTCAACTCTATGAATCTGTAGAGTGAAGTGCTTACATTTTTCTTCCACGACCCCAGAAAAGTAGTGCGAAAAACACGGAGGTCGCAAATGTGAAAAATAATCGTTTTAAGTTATATGAAGGACTTCTCCAATAAGATAGGTGTAGTTTCCAAAGGCATGATTTGTACTGTCCCAAAGCATTTTGGGAATAACGAGTTGGAAAGGACAATGGCTTCGAACCAGAAGGTGGTGAACTCAGACTTTTAACCAGCTCTTTATTTCTCCTGCCATCATAAAAAAAAAAAAAAAAAAAATAGTAAACTTATTTATGCTTATGTGAGAGATCATAGATGAGTTATGCATGGGTTTACTGTAGATTTATATCAGTAGCCGTACTATCACGCAAACCTATTTTGTACTTTATATCGTAATACATTTTTTGCAAGTTACAAATACGTCAGGTATAGCTGTGTTTTGAGATTTGCAGGGGTTTTGTACTGAAGGTATTTTGGTCATTTTGACGTTTTTTTGTTTATTATTTCATCGGTTAAATTGATGGATTTGTACCAAGGTGACAAGAAATAGTATTATAGTAGTATTACTAGAATAGAGTATAACAAAGAAAAAAGTGGTAGTACATAGTACGAAATTACATAGGCATGATAGTAAAAGACTAAAAGTTACTAAATCACAATAAAATAAATCCATTATTCCGGGTATTCAATAATGTACCTTTTCCCCCTTGATAAGAAACTATACAATGGCACTTTGTAGAAAAAATAAGTAGCATAAAATAATGTAAGCTGCTATTTCCACATTTCACTTTTCACCTGAATTTGGAGATATTGAATCACCGCACCAAACAGAGAAGTACAATATAACTTAAGCATAAAGGGCAAAGGTCAAAGAAGCTTTATTAGGTTAAAGAAGTGATCAGTTTTCTGTTACTCACTCATATAAATTGGAGTTTTTGTAAATCTGAGCAAAATCAACACCAAGTTCAGCTTCTGAAGATGTAGAAGTGACCTCCAACATCCATGTAGCTGGGTTGTAATTACTTCTAATCTTTGGTACCCCCGAGATGCTCTATCAGGATAATAAGAGGCACGGTTATAATAATTTATTGGCTTTCTCATATAAGCATATCTTAATATCTTATAGAATATTAGCAGGAAAAAAATTAAGAGGCATATAATCTTAATTAGCAAACTCACCTCAAAATGCTCAATAACACTATTACACTGCTGACCCAGTTGTCCTGAGTAGATAATATGCCCGCCGGCTTTTAGCAGAATTAACTGCATTTCAAGAGAGTATTAGATGACATTGTTTAGCTCTGAAACTCGTATAAAAACCAAAAGTTCCAAGTAATAAAAGTAATAGGTCCTTTGAACTGTGAATTAGTCATGACCAAAATCGACGTTTTTAGTTTATGTAGAATTAACGGCTAACTGTGTGATAATTTGGTTTGTCTAGTGGTTCAACATTGCTAGACTGCCTTGTTTGGCCTAATGGTTTTGCATATATTTTTAGTCGTGACCAAAGCCTTTTAGTTTTGCTATCCCGAGAAAATGTCTTGGTTAAATAATCATCTTACGCACGAAAAAAATTGAGAAAATATTTGGCATATTTGTTCGGATACACTTACTTCATTAAATGATTCGAATATGTCGATACTTGGTTGGTGAATAGTGCAAACAATTGTCCTCCCAGTATCAGCCACATTTTTCACCACACGCATAACAATAGCAGCTGCTCTTGCATCTAAACTAGTAGTCGGCTCATCCATAAATATAACCGAAGGATTAGCAACAAGCTCTACCGCAATCGTGAGCCGTTTTCGCTGCTCCGTTGATAAGCCGCTAACACCAGCAGTGCCAACTAATGAGTCTTTAATTTCTTCTAGCTCAATGATTTCCAGAACTTCTTGCACAAATTCCTGAAATAGACATTATAGTGTTAAAAGAACACAAAGTGATCTCTAAAATGATATATGTAAACTTTCACAAGGGGCGACTCCATTAAGGGACATAATATGGAATAATTTGTATGAAGTGCTAGTGAGCAGTGAGAATTTCTCATTTCCAGTTTAATGAAGTGCATGCCCGTTAAAATAGAAATTAGTTTACTTTACACTTTGTCGATCAAGAACAACTCAGTGAAGTGTCATCCCAAGTAATACTTAAAGGAAAACATGTTTTCCTTATGATTAATGCATGAGAATCAAGTAAAAATATATCACTTAATGGTTTATCCTTTTTTTATAATCAAGATGTGAACGGGCCGGGCCGTACATATTTAATTTTTGAATCAATCTGAGGATCTAGACGTAGCCAAGCTGAAAAAATGAGCGATTCTTCAACAGTAAGCTCTGGAGAATGGATGTCGGTCTGCTCACAGTATCCCGAAATTCTGGAAAATGTTTGTTGCACTTTAGGGTAGCCCCCAATACGTATATCTCCTTCAATGGTCCCAATAGTTTTTCTCCCAGACAGTACGTCCAAAAGAGTTGTTTTCCCAGCACCACTTACACCCATTAATGCCGTAAGAACACCTGGCTTCAATGCACCAGTGATATCACAAAGAAGTTGCAGCCTCTTTTGGGAAAACCCCCGTTCTCTCATAGCCTGAGAAATAGTATACAAATAAGATGTTTGTTTCAGTATTGCAATCTGATTTCATAGTCATCTCCAGTTGCAATTATGGGGATGTGCCCTCAAAGAAACAGTCTTGTGAATACTGTTCCTAGAACATATGATGCTTAGCATCTTCTATATATGATTATAGGGCAATCATAATGTGCGACTATATAGAGCTGCGTGTCTTCACTGTATAACAAGGGTGTTCCCACTTAATAATCAGTTCATCATTCTTTTTATATACCTGAGGAGTGTTAATGAAGTATTGCACGTCTTGAAACAGAACTGTTAGGGGCTCAAATGGTAAGATTGTTCTACCTGAAACATGAAAATAAACACATAATTAATCTCAGAACTTAAAAACCAAGCAATAATAGAAGAAGAAACCATTTGACTACTGACCTTTGTTTGTTCCATCAACTTTTTTAGGAGGTGATTGTCTGGAAGGTTCTTCGACATTGTTACTTTTGGATGAGCCTACTTCTACTTGGGAGAGATTTTCATTCGATATAATAGCACGAGAACGAGGAGCTGCATATAGGTTATTAAGCAGATTTGTAGTAGCTAAAAACTTTCAATAGTTTTTTATTTCTTGCAATAATCTGATAAACTTACAATCCAAATAAGTTAAGGCCAATGTGAAGCCCAAATTGAATAGTAACGAGAGACAAAGCAAAGCTCCTATTGATATCCATACGAAGTATTCGTTGAAGTCCAGTCCACGCGCGGTAAGTGTTTGTTTCCCAATTGTCATGTTCGTGGACAGATTCTACACAGAAATTGTCACTATATTTGTATTAGAATACGAACAAACTGCGAAGAACAATAAGTCAATAACACAAACACACCTTCACATGTTGCCACCGTGGCGCACTAAATTCATTTACAGCAAGGCCTATCTCACCATATGTTATCGGAGAAATCCAGAATCCCCACCTCAACCATGCCGGCATAGAGGCTGTGATCAAGATGAAAAATTAGTTTTATGCTTTAAAATATTAATTAAGAAATGCTACGAGCTTACGTTTTGGTATGATGAAGCCACCGAGCACATAGAAAAATATTGCTGCAAGATTCCCAAAGAGTGAAGTAGCCACTACAGTGCGGGAAACAGATGCGGAGAAACGAAAGAAAGACATAGATGTCAAGTGTACAGAAAAATACAGAAGGAATTGACGGAAGAACCTGAGAGAAGAAGAAGCAAAAACCCAAAAATTTCAGAGTTGGTACAATTGTGTTCTTAGAATCATGCTCTTGTCTCTAAGTTAAACAGTAAACTAATAAAAAACTCTGCTATTTTAATTTTTTTTTTACATGCATTCCTACATAAACACAAAAAACGATCCAATGCGTTTGCACAACGATAATTCATTATAACTTACGAGCCCAAATAATTTCTTGCAGTCATTCCATTTTTCTCTAAACAAGAGTATATTTTTTATTTTGGGGAAAAAAATGCATCTTGAACTTAGCCATATAGCCTCTCATTGAATCATGAAAAAATGAGTCCATATCTCATCTTTTCTCCTTATACCCCTAATCTTATATCTCCCCGAAACAAGAGTATCAGACTTTAGGCAGAAACATCTTGCGAAACTTCATGTATAACAATTTTACATTTAAGCAATTTTACATTTGTTCTGAAACTTCATTAAGACAGAATTTGAATCATTTAATTGTTTAAAAAAACATATCAAGAAGATATGATAATTGTAATTAAGAAAAAACTTCACTTGAGTGTCTCGCTTTTCTTTATAACATTTATTCCATAAATCATGATATAAACAAAACAAAATAAAACAAAAAACAAAAAATTGTGTAAGTGATTTCTATAATCTAACCTGCCAACTTCCGGGCTGTATCCAATTACGTAGTAAGTGAGCGAAGTCCATATAAAAGATTGCAAAAGTGAGACAGGAATCTTGAGAAAAGCTGCTGGAATTGCATAAGCCCAAGCCAGATAAAGATACAAATTTCTCTGTTTGTAGAAAATCTCTAGCCTTGCCTGAGTCATATTCATCTCGGGCATTGAATCAAAAAATAACATGATAAGACCATAGAACAAAGCACCCAGATAATAATTTGCATGAATAACATCCACTTTCATCCGAGTTCTAAGAAAAACTGTCATTGCGATTGATGACATAATAAAAAGCTGAAAATAACAAAATTAAGAAAATGATTCAGTGAACCAAATTTGCATAACCGTCTGGTAAACTCCTGAGAAAGATAAATAAAAAGTAGGTGGTCACCTGAGTTGATTTGAATGCATAAATAAATAAATTTCTTTTCATCAGAAGAACCTCTCTTGACATGCAAGCTCTTAGGAAAGCCCATCTCGAAAGAGAATATTTGGAAAAAGAAATGGCATCTGTTTGAATTTTTGATTTTACAAAAGACTCGGAAAGCTCTTCATTTAACATCTTCCCGAACCGTGATTCTTTAAATTTTCTTGATAACTCATCAATAGATACATACACGTGTGCTTGTTCGGTTGAATGCCAGTACTGTGCTTGATCTTTTATTGAGAGTACCTGAAAATCAAAGCAAGTGGTTGGACAAGATGAAAAAGTTGTAAGGGTTCTTTTCAAAAAAAAAGCAAAACTGTAAGGGTTAATTTTATTCTTCAGTCTTTAACTTTAGTTCATTCCGATTTTAGTTTTTATACTTTCTTGTAATGTAATTGTAGTCCTTAAACTTTACAAACTGTCCAATTATAGTCCCTAAACCTAATACCATTAGCTTTTCCGTTAAATAAAGAAATAATATATACTTTTAAAACCATACTACTTCTATATAATTAACCTTAAATAAAACAAGACTTGCAGTTGACAACGAAAAGATGATTAAATGGATACAAAATTGTTATAAAAGTATGTAATATTTAACGGAAAAACGAAGTGTTAGGGACGAAGAAATGCAAAATTTTAAAGTCCAGGACTAATATCGCTCAATACAAAAGTAGAGGTAAAAAGATGAGGAAAAAAATCAGAATAACATAAAATTTTCCCTATTTCACTTTAAAGTAAGAAACAATTAACCCTGCTAATGATGAACCTACTTCTTGAAGAAAATCTGCCACCCCTTTCCTTTTAGGACACATAAATCCACAATCTCCAATGAATACTAGAACATCGTCACGAGATCCGTGGTACACTATTTTCCCTTCTGCCATCAATATTATGTCATCAAATAAATCAAAAACCTCTGGAGCAGGTTGTAGAAGACCTACAACTATAGTAGCGTCGTTTATATCTGTTAACTGTTGTAGTGAAGCAACAATCTGATATGTGGTCGAACTGTCCAAACCATTCGATATTTCATCCATAAGTAGAACTGTCGTGGGCCCTGCAAGCATCTCCCCTGCATGACCAAGAATAATACAAAAAAATAAAAAAAACATTCCTCGACAAAGTCTATAACTGTTTAGCGAGTTCAACAACTTCATTTTGATACCTGTAGTTAATCTTTTCTTTTGACCACCAGAGATACCCCTTCTCATAGCATCGCCAACAATTGTGTCAGAACAAATATCGAGTCCAAGAATCTGAGTGCAATTGGCATGTTTCCAGTTAGGAAATCTATAGGAACAGTGGAACTTGCAGAATAATTTGTAATAAGAACTTGAGATTTAATATCTAAACAATGTTTACTTTTAAGATGTAGTTCGTCTGAAGGGTCGTCTTTTGTCCTTCCACTGAAATTGCCTGTAAACACAAACTCGTTTAAAAAGTTTGAATAAACTTTAAGAGATAATACTGTCGAGTCTTGTGTCACTAGTATTGCTGTATATCATTGTACAGAACTGTAGAGTGTTGAATTAGGGGAATATGATAATCTGGTAGAATTATCATCCAAAATTAGCAAATCTTCTACCATCATGCGGTAAACATGCAATACCAAAGCAAGCCAAAATTTCACAAAAATGACAAAGAAAAAGTGAGACCAATGGAAATTCAGATCTCTAGTAGTGAGGATGAATAGATCATTTGCTCATGAACACTGAAAAAAACTGTGGTGTTGACTTAAGTAATATGCAATGAACACAGATCCATAAATAATTACATTTTGCATTAAGTGGTCAAATCTGTTGATAGTAATAGATCTATGGCCTTCTTTGAGTTGTATACAAATTACGTGAGGATACAATCGCAGTGTACGTTACAACCTAAATTGTAGCGATAAACCAAGATTGCAATTATCTTTAAACTTATGAACAACCTACCTAAAAAATACTCAAGTAGTACTCAATCCATTTTTCCAATGCAACATCATAAAAGAAAAAACGTACCTTCATAAATGTATCTATGTCAGGATCCGGAATAATTCCTTGCTGCTTCTCTCTTCTACTGACTTCCGCCATAATGTCTACATAAATTGAAACAAGAAGTTGAATTAACTATCATAAAAATAGTACTGTACGTATATATTATGAAAAAAAATATATTTACAAAAGTTTACCTGCTCGGCTTCCAACACCTTGGCAATGAGCTGAAAAATCAAGTGTTTCTCTCACTGTCATCTCAGCGATATGAACATCATTCTGACTAATATAAACAGATGTTTTTTGTGGTATAAACTCTTTGAAGTTATGTCCATTATAAGAGACTTCTCCTGAAACCTTTTGAACACAAAATTTTGAAACAAAAGGCAATTGGCGATATTTCATTAGTGTAGTATTCTAACTTTCTAGTGTTAGGGTCGATACAGGCGAACACAAAAAAAGACAGAAAACTAAACCGAGCACACACACACTTTGATAACGGAGTTCACCCAAATTGGCTACGTCTCCGGGCCGCTATACGTGGCACTTAATATTATTAAGAGGATTACAATCGTAATCTAGCCTAGTTACAAGCTATGGTTCTCTCGCAAATAGAACTCTCTCTTTATAATATAGAGGTGTTGTGTAAAGGTGTAATTAAAATACAAGATATTGGGACTTATAAATAGAACCCTTAGTGGGTCATATTACAATTACAAGTGATGTGGGATAATTAGAAAACCTGGCCAAAACTCATTTGGCTCCACAACTCAACAATCTCCCACTTGGAGTCAAATGTCGAGTGCTTCAAAAGAACTCCAATTAACCCCGACCACCGAATTCACTGTGCTCCACCGAGCAGAATGCTTCCATCGGTATCCTTGTATAGTAATTGATACTCTGCCGTCATCGGCGAGTTTCATTCTTCCAGTATAGCGGCGACCCTGAGCCTCAAGCTCGGAGCCCTACTGAGGTTGCACACAGCCTCAGTTTGTCGATTGTAACAGTCTTCGTTAGCATATCGGCGGGGTTCTTAGCGCCCTCAATCTTTTCTAGCGCAAAGATTCCATCTTCCAGAACAGCCCGGATAAAATGGTAACGAATCTGTATGTGCTTGGTGCGTGAATGGAATACAGGGTTCTTAGCTAGCTGAACTGCACTTTGACTATCACAGTGCAGAACTCCCTTGTCGGTTTTCTGACCGAGCTCCTTTAAGAAACCTTGCAACCAAATCATCTCTTTGCTTGCTTCCGTCATCGCGACGTACTCAGCCTCTGTGGTCGACAATGCAACAATCTTTTGCAGCTTCGATGTCCAACTCACAGCAGTACCATCGTAGGTACAAACACATCCCGTTGTGCTCTTTCGGCTGTCCAGATCACCGGCCATGTCAGCATCCACATAGCCGTGCAGGCCTTCCGAGGTCTTCCGGAAACATAATACCAAACTCACGGTACCCGAGAGATATCTCAATATCCACTTCACAGCTTCCTAATGGTGCTTGCCTGGGTTACTCATGTAACGACTGACAACTCCCACTGCATGGGCAATGTCCGGTCTTGTACACACCATAGCGTACATCAGGCTACCAATTGCTGAAGCATAGGGTATGTTCGATATACGATCATTTCCTTCCTCGTCCAAGGGTGATTGTTCATTCGACAAGCTAAAGTGTGCGGCTAGCGGTGAGCCTACAGCTTTGGCATCACTCATGCTAAATCGTGCCAACACTTTCTTCACATATTCGGCTTGCGACAGAAACAGGGACCCATCCCTTCCACGAGATATCCTCATACCGAGGATCTGATTTGCGGCACCCAAATCTTTCATCTCGAACTGTTTCGCCAACTGTTGCTTGACCTTGTTAATCTCAACAAGGCTCGACCCGGCGAGCAACATGTCATCTACGTACAACAGTAGTATGACGTACGAAGAGTTCGCAAATCTCTTCACGAAACAGCAGTGATCACTATCACTTCTTTCGAACCCGGTATCCGCCATGAAACTGTCAAACTTCTTATACCACTGCCGTGGTGCTTGTTTTAGCCCGTACAAGCTCTTTCTCAGTTTGCAGACCAGTTTCTCTTTTCCCTTTTCGGCAAACCCTTCAGGTTGGAGCATGTAAATTTCTTCATCAAGATCTCCATGGAGAAAGGCAGTTTTCACATCTAACTGCTCAAGATGAAGACTCGCATTTACAACAATGCTCAATAATAGCCGAATAGTCGTCAACTTTACGACTGGTGAAAAGATCTCGGTGTAGTCAATTCCTGCCTTTTGCTGGAACCCTTTGACTACTAGGCGTGCCTTATACCGTTTCGTGCCGTCTTGTTCCTCCTTCAGTCGGAACACCCATTTATTGCTCAGTGCCCTCTTCCCATTGGGCAGTTCGGCTAACTGCCAAGTCACATTCTTCTCGAGCGACTTCATCTCATCCTTCATCGCGAGATCCCACTTGCTCGAGTCTTTCAGCTTCAGAGTTTCTTCTCTACTTTCGGGCTCTCCTGCATCACTGAGCAATATGTAATGCAGGGAAGGAGAGTATCGGGCAGGAGGTCTCCTCATGCGATGACCTCGGCCTAATTCAGGTCGGGGAGTTTGGGGCAGCTCCTCGGCCTCTTCAGCCTCTGCTGGTGGGTTGTCGAGCACCACTGGCTCATCTTCAGTGTCATTTTCCAAGTCCAATCTTGGAAACGCATTCATGTCGACCATACCACTTTCCTCGGACGGGAGCGCTTGTTCTTCCACATTTTGTCGATCTTTGTACAAAATGCTTTCGTTGAAGATGACATCTTTACTGCGAATGATCCTCTTTGCTTGACCATCCCAAAAGCGATATCCAAACTCAGCTCCACCGTACCCCACAAAGTAACACACTTTGGATTTCGAGTCAAGCTTGATACGTTCATTTATGTCGACATGGATATATGACAGACAACCGAACACTCGCAAGTGTTCATACGAGATAGGCTTTCCTATCCATACCTCCTCGGGAATCCTCCTTTCTAGGGGCACTGAGGGTCCGCGGTTAATGAGATAAACCGCCGTGCTTACTGCATGTGCCCACAAGGCTTTGGGCAACCCACTTTGCAGTCTCATACTCCTAGCACGCTCATTGATTGTTCGGTTCATGCGCTCGGCCACGCCATTTTGTTGTGGCGTTCTTCGGATGGTCTTCTCCATTCGAATGCCTCTTTAAGCACAGAACTCTACGAACTTCGCATCAATGTACTCTCCGCCGTTATCAGACCTCAAACATTTGAGTTTATTCCCGGTCTCCAGTTCGACCATGGCCTTCCATTCTTGAAATTTCTTAAACACCTCAGACTTGTGTTTCAAGAAATAGACCCATGTTTTCCTCGTCGAATCATCGATGAAGGTCACATAGTACTGAGCTCCTCCCAGTGAGGTTACTGGAGATGGTCCCCATACGTCTGAGTGGACCAGTGCTAGCTTCTTCTCCTTGGGAGCTTTTCCACCCTTCCGGAAGCTTACTTTCTTCTGCTTCCCGAAGATGCAACCTTCGCACATGTCGAGGTTGACAGACTTCAAGCCTGGAAGTTTGCTGTCCTTTGCTAACAACTTCATCCCCTTCTCACTCATGTGACCCAACCGTCGATGCCACAGTTCCGAGCAGTCTTGCGACACAGCTGCCGCCACTGTACACTCCTCATCGGTCGTCATGTACAGTGTACCGACCTTGCTCCCTCGGGATATCACCATAGCTCCTCGTGAAACTTTCCAAGCTCCACAGCTGAACGAAATGGAGTGCCTTTCGGCATCGAGTTGACCTACTGAGATCAGATTCTTGGTCAACCTCGGAACATGCCTCACTTTCGTTAGCTTCCATACCGATCCATTTGGAATGCGAATCTTCACATCGCCCATTCCAACAACCTCCAACGCTTCTCCGTCGGCTAGATACACTTTACCGAAATTACCCGCACTGTAATTTTCGAATAAATCCTTCTGAGCGGTCGTGTGAAATGATGCTCCAGAGTCTAGAATCCATGATTCTATATTTCTCTGTTCGGTAAGCAACAAACAGTCACCCGAATCCTCGTCGCTCGCAACATTAGCCCCGTGATCACGGCCGGTACCCTTCTTCGGCTGCTTGCACTCATGACTGAAGTGCCCCATACCCTGGCAGTTATAGCACCGAAGATTCTTCTTACTTCGATCGCTATCTTTGCCTCCTCGGCTTTGCCCTCTTCTACCTCGGGATTGCGAACGTCCTCTGACGTCCCATACCCTGGCCTTACCCCGGTCTCTTGAACCCATTTTCAAGGCTGCTCCATCATTTGAGCATTCACCCATATCTAATCTCCTGAGTTCCTCAGCGAGTATTTGATCTCGGATGCCGTTGTAAGTCAGTTTCTCCTTTCCAATTGAGTTGCTAACAGCAGCTCGCATGAATTCCCAACTGTTCGGTAAAGAGGCTAGCAGTATAAGGGCTCTCACTTCGTCTTCAAAAGTTATCTCCACCGCATCCAACTGATTTACGGTGTCGATGAACTTGTTCACGTGACTCGCGACAGGTGTCCCCTCAGCCATGCGTAGGTTGAACAACTTACGCATGAGATGTACCTTGTTGTTCGCGGATGGTTTCTCATACATGTCGGTGAGGATCTTCATCATCCCCATCGTCGTCGTCTCTCTTGCGACGTTATGTGCTACACTCCTAGATAGTGTTAGGCGGATCACTCCCAACACTTGTCGGTCTAAGAGTTTCCACGCCTCCTCGGTGGTCGTGGTCGGCCTTTCCTCAAGGAGAAGAGGCTAGGCTGATGCATCTTCTTCCCGTAGAGGTAGTCCTCTATTTGCATTCTCCAGAATGCGAAGTCCTTCCCGTCAAACTTCTCGATCCCGTGTGCGGTTCTGTCTTCTTTCGCCATCGATCTTCCTCAGCTCTGATACCACTTGTTAGGGTCGATACAGGCGAACACAAAGAAAGAAAGAAAACTAAACCGAGCACACACACACTTTGATAACGGAGTTCACCCAAATTGGCTACGTCTCCGGGCCGCTATACGTGGCACTTAATATTATTAAGAGGATTACAATCGTAATCTAGCCTAGTTACAAGCTATGGTTATCTCGCAAATAGAACTCTCTCTTTATAATATAGAGGTGTTGTGTAAAGGTGTAATTAAAATACAAGATATTGGGGCTTATAAATAGAACTCTTAGTGAGTCATATTACAATTTCAAGTGATGTGGGATAATTAGAAAACCTGGCCAAAACTCATTTGGCTCCACAACTCAACATCTAGAAGTAGTTGAACTAAACAGAATCAAGCATGAGATTTCACCTGTTTGATTAGTTGGAGCCAAGAAAAAAACTTGAACACCTCACCATATGATACCATAACGATGGAGATCTTATGTAATGTAACTTATAAGTTAGAAGTATAGAAGCCATACACAGTTAATATTTGGTTTTTTTCATGAGAAGATACTGTCAGTGTTCAAATTAAGATTCCGATAAGAATGAAGTGGTTCTAATTTACAAGAAAAATTGATGGTAAAGTGAGTGTCGCTAAATTTTACCAACAGCTTAGCATCAAAAAATGTTGCTAAACTGTTGCTAAATTTAGCGACACTTACTTTACCATCAGTTTAGCAACAGACGCTCTGATGGTAAACTGATTTTTTTTTTTGTAGTGATAACTTCTGTGACCCGTCCCTATAATATTTTACTGCAACGTCACTGTTTTCAGGAAAATCTATATATATAATCTCTTTCAGAGGAATAAAAATTGTATCCAAAATCCTCAGACTTTACACCATTTAAGAACCTTTCAGATGTGGGAAGGTACCTTGAGATCTTTATCAAGATTTCCTGAGAGGGCTTTTAAGAAGGAGGTTTTCCCGCATCCGGGAGGGCCAAGAAGCAAGGTTATCCTGAATTAAAAAATAAACATATTTTAGTGAACTCTAAATTGCATTGGCGCTCCAAACTTCGATATCATCATGCACTTAATGCCTCCAGAAAAAAAACAAAGCACTTCTCATAAAACAACATGAGCACCATTAACTATCTTCTCTCAAATAGTGATACCCATAACTTATACTAAATTTACAACAAAGAATTAAAAAAAAACTTAGCAAAATACAACTTTTGTTCGGCATATTCAAGAAAACTAATCATGTTTTCAACAACACTCTAAGAATCGAGTAAAAAATAAACATTTAGCTCAGAAGTGCTCAGTATACTACTATACTTTAAATAGAACGGGGATGTATAGGTGTGAAATCTCTTAATCTTCCTTAATAAGATTTAAAAAAAAAAAAACTTTAAATAGAACTACTTGGATGTTAATGAGTCATAAAGAAGAAGATTGTGGTAAAAGTTAAACATTCGAAATAACCTTCCAGGCTTGATGACACCGCTGACATTGTCAAGTATGGTTATAATAGCTTCCTCTGATTTCACACCAAACAACCTGGTGCTTTTCTGTTCAAAGTATACATGTGGTAGGAATGTCAACTAACCAATAAATCTTTTCGATAAATTATGGCTCCTTTTTTAATTTCTTCTTTAAGAATAATAAAAAACATAAGTAAATGTTATACAGTTAAGTGAGCATCACCACCTTAGAAAAGAAATTATTTCATGGACAGAGATGGAAATAAAAAGTAATAACCATAAAAACTTTGGCATCCATTTTAGGCACTCTCAGGAATCAGGATAGTGACTTAGTGAGAAACTTACAGAGAAAATGCTTTTTACAGAGTTCCAAAGAGAAGGAAGAGGCTTCCCATGGACAACTTCACAATCTGCTTCTACACGTAGATTTTTATATCTTATCTCCACTGTGGGCAACTTTACACCAACTCTGAAATAAACAGTTCAGTTAAATTATTTTAGTATCTCAAACATAAAAGCTCGACGTTATCTACTTAAATTTCTGGCTAGAATAAAGAAGCAAAAACATCAATGCTATATGGATACACATCTTGTCAGTAAAACTGTAAAACACACAAAAATTATTGTAGTAACTTCAGGAAAAAGTTCAATGTCTTTTTCTTTTACAAGAAAGACTTGTAAATCACTTCTATAATTATTCTGTAATAAAATGAAAGAATAAAGAATAGTGTGTGTTAAAAAGAAAGAAACTTGCTTGTCGATTCTTTCTCTAAGTTTCTGCAACAAACGGTGGTTGTCGTGTTCAACGTGTTTGATGAGCTTCTCAATAAATAGTTGCCTATCCAAAGCACCAAGCTTTGTTACATCGATAAGCCGTTTTCCTTTATCATCACTATCTTCACCAAACAAGGACGATCTTAACCGTTCGAAACTAGGCAACCTCTCCAATTCAGCCCATTTCAGCTGCAGTTCGTGGTCTGTTTCATGCTCCGTGTGAACTGCACTTGAATTGTTATGGAAACTAGAAGCAAAGCGCCGAAACGACGAAGTTAAACTTCTTATTCCTATATTTGGCAGTTCCAGTCCTAATGGCTCATGTGCATTGGTACCACTCACCTGATCCATATTGGAAATCAGGTGATACTGAACTGGTTTACTTGAATAACGAGTAGGGTTTTTCTTGTATTTTGTTTATAAACTTAGTTGAGCCTGGAGGAATGAAGAATGAACTGTTACCTAAGAATGAGAGAGACGGGGGAATTGACTCTACCATGCATGTTGCAATATTCTAGGGTGTTAGAGGTTCAAATTAATAAAAATGTTCTAAATTATTCAGAATATAATATAATGATTATTACGGCTATTCTGTGACACAAGGATCCACAAAGACAAAAGAGAATAACTAAGCCACAACTAGTTATGCCAATTAATTCCACTTAAATATCCGAAGGCATAAAGATGTCTTCCTAGATAGTCCTCTCGAGGTAAATTCATTTTGAGCAGATATAAATATCGAAACTAACTGATAAGCACCAAATATTCACACGGGATACTGTACTTAATCATTTGACTGATTACAAATGAGAAGGATCATCTAAGACCATATACTTAGTTAAGATGTTCTCTCAATACTATTCGTTTAGAGACTAGAAGTACCATAATGTAAATCATGAAGTCGGTTTTACAATTTCCCTGTACTCTCACGGAGTACATTATTCAGGAACAATTGTAGCAACTTAAATTAACTAATAGAAGTTGAAAGGAATAGGAGTTAACTCTAGGACAAATGTATATTTTTAAGCAAATAGCCATCATTTACTATACACATGATTACTTCAAGACTAATAATATAACCAGACCAGTACTAGCTATTCCATATTCATTTTTTACTATAAAGAACCAATTTCAAGAAGATCCCTTCTGATACGTGTGTCAGGGTGGATACAAATTTGAGCATAAGAAGAGGAAGATAATGTCGACGGTGATTTATTAGTTTATTCGTATCACAGGTTCGCACTTCAACTCTAAGTACTGTCAAAGTTAAGAGGAAACAGCTTAGATTTTTGGTGTATTTTATTAAATATGGTTAATGTTGTCAACTAGTGCAGAGAGTTAAAATAATAATATGTCATGCAATTTCTTTGATAAAGTGAAAGTAAGTTATTGACAATCTTTTGCTGTAAACAATATTAAAAGTAAATATTAATTTCTAAGTGTTAAAATTTTCTTTTCTAGTCTGACAAGTCTTTCTATCTGTTTGTTATTAGTAACGTTGATGAGTTATGATGCAATCTCTATTTCCTTGTATATAAAGTTATAGTAACCCTATAGAAACCAGACTAATTACCAGACAGTCATTTATCTAATTTTTAGAATTCTTTTGACATTCAAACAAAACAAAAATAAAACCTCAAATATAATATTTATGAAACCCTAGTTGAGACTATCCTAAACTTAAATATTAATTAAAAATATTTAAAATTCTAATGAGTTTAATATATTTTATTTGACTATTCAACAAAATAAAACCCCAAATATAATATTTATGGAACCCTAGTTGAGACACTTAAATATTAATTAAAAATATTTAAAATTTTAATGATTTTAATATATTTTATTTGACGATTCAACAAAATAAAAACCTAAATATAATATTATAGAACTCTATTTGAGACTATCCTAAACTTAAATATTAATTAAAACTATTAAATATATAGCCGAATAACATACTCTTAAATTTCGGGGTGAAAATGAAATTCTAAATTTACATTAGGACTGATGTGTTGAGAGTCTGGTTGAGTTTATCTGGCTCATTAGTATTATTGATAAACTTGCGGGTGTATGGTCTATGTAAAACACCACATTATATCTCTATTATCAGTCATGATTACCAAGCCAGACAAAGAAGAATGACATAGCTAGTAGAGAATAGACTATAAGCAATTAAGCTCTAACACCAAGGGAAACAAAAGAAGAAGAAAAAATGATGTCTATATGTGTAGCAAGTCATTGTATTTTTAAGTTAAGTTTACTATGTTATTTGTTGTCAACAATTAAATGGAGATCAGAGGGGTATCTACATTCCAACATCCGTGGACAAACTGAAAGAACCCAAAAAAAAAAAAGGGCATGCATTTGGTGTTGAAGGCACCTTGAGATCACAAACATTAACAATCTATATTCTGTCTACTTCCAAAAAAATAAAAATTATATCCTGTCATTAATATTTTAATTCTGACTGCCACTTCACCCAACCATGTTGCAATATTTTAAGAAGGTGACTTTCCAATAAACAAATGTACTTTCACCAGCATCTACGCCTAGTTCACTGTAAATTTAGAACCCGGAATGAAAGAAATTTAAGTACTAACGTCATGTTTCACATAATATATATAGATTTGTGGTGCGTTAATCAAAAAGTTCCTACATGAAACCTAGATGAATTATTTCCAAAAAAGAAAAAAAAACCCCTAGATGAATGAAAGTGTAATGTTCTGTGACATACTATAAAGAATGACATCATTTGTTAGGAGACCTTCATAATATAGATTTGTGGTGCGTTAATCAAAAAGTTCCCTACGTGAAATCTAGCTAGATAAATAAAGCTGTAATGTTCTGTGGAGATGGTGATATAATATAAATAATTACATGATCAGTTGTTAGGAGATCTTTTATAATCTTAACCTGCTATTGGGGCTCAGAATATGGAGGGGAAGGGGCTGGAAACTATAAATATAAATCTTAGACTACTGATCTACGGGGGACCAATATGGTATTACAAGTTTATAGTAATAAAAAAATACACACATATTACATGTGAAAGGGGCTATCGTGCCCTTGGTTCCACCCTTGATTATGGTTGTTTTAATAGTACAACTATAAAAGGTGACATAATTCTAGACACCAAGACTTTGTCGTCTTATGAAAGTCATCTAGGATTTTTATTTTGAGAGGCATGATTTTTATTTTTTAAAAAATAAGAAAGCGACAATGTAACATATTTTTTGAAAATATGAGTGTTTTTCCGGTAATAGCTTGATAAAGAATACATATAATCTCAATATAGTTAAATGAAAATGTTACAATCAATTCTAATTATATACAAACAATGTCAATCAAGTATTATAACAATTTTAAATTCATCATTTTATTTTGTTTACTAAGAAATTTCAGTACAACTCAGTCAAATAGATATCTCGAGTATTATAACAATTAGTATAAAATTACATAGATCATTTTTATTTTCAAATAAAATGTGTATTGATAAAACATAAATAATTAACGCACCATTTTATTCCCATCAAAATACGTTTGAGAAGAAAAATTTGACAACGCAATTCTAGTATCGTGATACACAAAATTGAAATAGAAGCTAGATAAGTGACAATAAAATAAAACAAATAAATTATTTAGCTAAGTAATAAGGGTTGTCAATATCACAAATTGAGTCTCTGTTAATGAGACAAAAACATTTAACTAATGTATTAGAAAAAAATAAAAAATAAACTAGTTATGACACTATATGACACAGGTTATTAAATCCATAGGGGTAAAATTGTAATTTCATATGCCATAAATTTGGAGGCATGTGACCCCATGCCCCCCTGCATGCGCCACTGCTTTCTTGGATAATGAGTTGACTATCTGCAAATCCATCGTTTTTAGCTCTACATATGTATGTATGGTAGTCCTAGACTAGTTCAAGCATAATATTTTCACATCAAGAACCAACCTCAACTCAAAAAGACGAGAAGAGTACAGATCATAATCATGAAATTTAAGAGAAATCAATTTAGACTAATTTTATTCATTTGAAATCCGATTACCCAACATTGTCACTAGTACTTATCAGGTCAGATAAGAATTCTCTACACTAATTCTCTTCTGAAATTACAATTATATTTCACGGAGAAGGTACAGATTCTTCTACTTATATAAATTTAAATCGATAGTGAGTCTTAATCATACATATTAGTACTGCTTACGTGAAAAAAGTGAAGTCTACAAAAACAGAAGATATATTTGAAATATCATGCATTTAAGTACAAAAATAACCTTAATTAGATAAGCATTGACAACCCCAAAATCAATGTTTTCAGTAATATTTACATTGTATATTAAGACTTATGAGACACAAATTAAGATTATAATAATTATATACAGATGAGCAATTCGTACAGAAACTACTGCAGATCTTCACAAGGACGTGTTACATGTTTCTTTTGATTTCAAGTAGAATGTGGAAGAAGCACATCAAATAAATAACACTAGTGAACGTGACCACGCGATGTGTTGTGAAACGCGTGAATTTATACAGCAGTATAAAAATATGTAAAAAATAGAAACAATAACAACTTCATAGTATTAATTTGAAGAATAAATCAAATTAATAAGCATTTAAAATCGAAAAATAGAATAAAAATGAGAGTTGTATCTGCGAGAGATAAGGAGAACAAATAATTTTTTTAAAGTTTTAAAATAAAGAGAATGAAAATATGTAGTGGGCGGATATGAACAGTTACACTACTTTTATTACTTTAAATAATAGTATGATATACTATCACCACTTTTCTTACTTTAAAATACTTTAAATTCTTTAAACACCGGAAGTTAGAAGATTACAAGTACGCTATTACCTCTAGCTAATTAAGCAGGAATATTTGCAAATGTGCAAGTCTTCACTGATGTTTTGTAGGTTGCTCAAGTCTACATAGTTTACTAACTAATCTCCAACCGCTCAAAAAATCAGATTTTTCCTAACATTCATCTCAGGGCTGTTTATGTGGATTCCCTTGTGCTGCAAGTTCAATAAAAGAGGACTTGGTAACCTATTAAGAAAATGAAACAGACAGAAAGGCATAAAATAAATAAAATGATGGTGTGCGACGAAACATAACCTACAACGGGAAACCTAGTGATTAGATACCCCAATAATGACGGAGTAGATACATATTGGCTCATATATACACTAACACACACGCACACCGGTTCCCCCGATGGGGGTGGGAGAGAAGGCCTCCACACCTCTCCACCCCCTCCCCGCGGGCCGCACCTTCTCTCCACCCTTTCTCGTAGCACTTTTAATGATGGTATAAATCCCTTTTAACTCTTAATCTTCCTTTAATTCGAATATGAGCCCTAATTAGACATATTTCCCAATTTTTAACATAGATCTGGTCTCCAACGTTCAATATATCCTCAATTTGACGATTTTTACCCTCGATTTGAATTCCAGCCCTAAATTTCAAAATTACTCCAAATTAAAATAGTCTAGATCTAGATCTGAAACATTGATCACCTTATTTCTTCAATCTTCACCCAACCCAAATTTTTGTATATGGTCAATATTTTGTCTAATTAATGACTTACTAATCGAGCTGCTTTTAAGGCTAAGACGGATGTCGCTGGCTAAATAAATCAGAGCACATACTCGTTTATGTTTATGTTCAGATTAGACTCATTTTTCATTGAACCCGGCGAGATAAAAATTGAGCTGTTCATATGATTAAGGCATAGTTGCCATGAGTCAATCGGAGCAATGATCACGTGTCATTGTGTTCGGGTATTTTGGCTTGTTTTCTTTCTCATGGCAATATTTTTTTAGTTTGTAATAGATGATTCGTTGGGTATTATTTAAAATTAGTTGGACTGGATTTGGTCATTTGGTGTGATCGTATGGAAGTTGGTATCTTTTGGTTATAAATGAAAGTTGATGATATAAGTTACTTATTATGGGCAATGAATTAAGTAAAGGTTTGCAATGGATTTATGTTATGAACTTTTGCTCGGTGATAGTTTGTACTTGTCTGTGACATATATAAATTGGATAGTGAGAGTGGTATTTGGCTCATGTGTTTAATGATATTACATGGTGATGTAAAAGGAATTAAGGGCTCGCATAGTGGCTATGGTGATGTCCATGTTGAAGGAATTAGCAATTAGTTTATACTATTTGCTTAGATTTGTTGTATTTCGATGTATTTTGTGTAGCCAAATGGTAGTGATGTAGTGTTGTATTTTTTTCCCTTATCGTACTAGTATGGATGGTTGTAATCACTGGGTTAGGTCCCTATATATGTTTAAAATTTAAATGATATGCTAAGCCTCTTTTGCTTTAAAAAAAATACATATTGGCTCAACATATAACAATGCATCCTGAGGACTGGGGTAACGAGTTAAATCATGACTTTCTTCAACACCCACTATATTCTTTGAAGAAAAGGTAATTCATTATACTGGGAAAGATATTTAGGCGTTTCACTATTGTTACAAGTATTCAGTATGCATTGAACTTATGAACATTTCTAGTAATCAATTTTTTTGTGGCAACTATGCAATTTTCAGATAATCATTTCTGGAGGGCTGAAATCGTTAAGGGATAACATAACCACCAGGTACAAAGATAATTTTCTTAAAAATTATTAACTTCCTCATCGATAAACTCACAAACATGACAAACTAGAATATAAACAAGCTAAAAGGAGTCCATATTTAGAAGATGTCATAAAAGATACTACGAAAATATTACAAATTTAATACCATCTACTTGCAAGCAATAGATATATAACTCTTGGAGAGGGAACATATTCCATATTATTCTCTTGAAATAATTAACAAAAACAAGTTCAACCCTGCATTATATAAGTCTTCCCTTCCTAATAATAGGTTATAGAATATAACCACATTTAGTAGTACTATAAATTCTTTTTAGTTATTTTTTTATAAGGATGGCAAGGAAAAATCACTTGTAAGCTTTATTTTTTTATTTTTTTTCCTTAAAAGCAACAAGGTACAAAGCTGAAAAATTTGTACATGTTGTTTCATGGCCTGCAAAAATTTACAAGTTTTAACCTACATAAACCCAACTTTTATTAGCCTCAAATTTTTAAGTAACTTGCTTAAGGTCTGCTGCATCCAACAAGCCCTTGAATGGAATTGAGTTCTATTAACAGGACACTGGAGAACAATTTGTTTTAATCATTTGCCTTGCAAATTCCAAACGTTGAAACTACAAAACTCTACAAAAAAGCACATAGATTTTTTCCAAGCTTTCCTATTGTTTTCTGCTAAATAGGGTTTGTTTGGTTGCATCTAAACCTAGCTGTTTTTGCTTCTTTGCATTTTAATTAGAAGCAGTGCATTTTGTTTGAACAAATTAATAAATGCAATAAAGTTGAGTTTTTTTCATCCATGCATTAAAAGTTAAAAGCTCCAAACCCTAAATGGATAGCCACGTTGGGACTTGAGAGTACCGCCCAATAAAATAAATAAAACAAGCATCTGTTAATATTCTCTTTTTCTTGGTATAGCAAACATGTAGAGAGAGAGAAAGCCCAGTTGTTTCCTGGGTGAAATATATATGAAATAGTACTATTTTAAAGTCGTGAAAAGTGGCGGAATATATGAACACGATTATAATAATAGTAGTAATACATACAGTAGTTATGAGTAGCGTGGGGAAAAATTCCGAAATCTCGACCCGTACCCGATCCGAAATTTCTCAACCCGAGAAGAGTACCGACCCGAAAACATCGGGTTTTATCCCGACCCGACAAATTTCGGGATCGGATGACAATTTTGATTTCGTCGGGTGTTCCGACCCGACCCGAATTTCTAATTAATTTTTTATTTTATATTATATAACTTGATTTTATTTTATTTTAACACTAAAATGTAATTTAATCTATATCAAATGGAAGTGATGGGAGCCGAAACTTGTATATTTAGCATATAATGTAAGTACTCTATCATATAAGCTACAATCATTTTTGTTTCATATATTAGTTATAATATAGATTTGTAGTTTTTAATATACATATGAAACTATTAAAATAAAAAATATACTTAAATTAAAAAATTTTATTGTTACTTAAAAAAGATAAGTGATCATTATTTTTCGATTATAAAAATTATAATGATAATGTATCTTATTTAGTATGATAATTGTTGATTGTGTGAATAAAACTAAATACTAAAATAATTTGATAAAAAACGTATCAATTTTTGTATCTACTCAATTATTTTTAGTTTCACACTATTTTTTTTACTACATGTTAATTTATTTTTGCATTTATTAGGAGTGTTATTTTTAAAATATGATTATGTTTCGTGTTAATAACATATTTATACTTCTCAAATGAAAGTTGTTAATAAAAAATAAATTTATCGTAAAATAAAAAAGATATGTCGGGATATTCGGGATAAACTTATCCCGACTCTACGGGATCCCGCAAAAGTCGGGTCCCGACTTTTGTCGGGTCGGGATCGGATTTTTTTTTTTACTTTCACAATTAATCGGATCGGAATACAGATTGAATATTTATGGATCGAATCCCGACACTAACTCATCCCTAGTTACTACTGTTGTTGAAAACAAATTCTGCACAAATATCTTTTTTTGATCTCTCGCCCAATGGGAGTGAAGGCGAAGCTTCTTCTTGGATTGACCTAGAAAGTTTGAATGTGAACTGGTTTTGGCATTATTTCAAAAAAAAAAAACTTTATTTTACAGTGTATGATTTCACTTTTAAATCTGTTTGTTTGTTCGGAAAATAATTTCTGCGAAAAAGATTTTTCAAGGAAAATTTTCATGGAAAATAGATAATTTTTCATAATTTTCTTCGTGTTTGGTTGCGTGAAATTTTTTCATGGAAAATCTAAAATATACTTTATAATTTTTTAACAAACATAATAATAGAATTACGTAATATTAGTAACAAAATCAGCATATACAAATTTAAAACCAAAAAATTAGAAGGATAAAATCTTAAAGATATTTCAAACACAAAAAATCACATTGTACTGAGCAAAGTCCGGTGACATGCTACTTAATAAAACTCTAAAATTAGCATGTAGTCTTGGCCAATATTTATCTTGACGGGTATGGAGAGTTCATTAATCCCATGAGCAATTTTTCGTAAATATTCGGAAAACTCTTCCGAAAATGTATAGTACCAAAATTAGTAGAAGAAGGTAATTTTTTTTTATAGTTTGACAATAAAACTCAAGACCAAGTTGTAATTTAAAAATTGATTAAACAATCAACAATGAGTTGTTAATATATTAGACAATATAAAGAAAATGTCTTATGAGAACCAAAGTTTTTCGGGGAGGGGAAGAATTTTTTTTATTACTGTATAATGTTTAATAGTAGATTTTTATAGTAGATTTTTTGTGGTGCTATAATGTATAATGGTATAATATTAAATTTTTATAATAGATTTTTTATTACTATAATGTTTAATAATAGACTTTTTATTACTATAATGTTTAATAATACACTACAAAATAATGTTTGATTTAGTGAGAGTCAAAAGCTGTCACAAGCCTGTCGCTAATTTAAAATGCTGTCACAAATCTGTCGCAAAATGACTAAACTGTCACGAAGCCGTCATAAAAACCGTCGTTAATAAGCTCGTAACAAAAAATACCGTCACTAATCCCGTCGCTATTTGATTATTTTTTTATAGTGATAGACTTTTTATTACTATAATGTTTAATAGTAGATTTTTATAATAGATTTTTTTATAGTGTAATAGCAGATGCATGATATAGATTAGTAATATGTGTGAATATAGGACCTTATGTATTATATTCTTCTTTGCAAAATATTTTATCACCAAAATTAAGAGAAAATATTTTCCTATCTTTTTCATGTTTTAAGGAAAATCTTTTCCAAGCTTTTAATTTATCAAATCAAATCAAACAAATATCAGAAAATATTTCCTTCTAAAAAATTTCCTATAAAAATGTTTTCCTTAGAAACAAACAAAGCTTAAAGATGTTTTATTAGAAAACACTATAGAATAAGATGTAACGTAGTTACGTAGACCAGGGGTGAGCGGCAAACGAAAGTATTTTATTTTGTCCAGTCCACGAATTGGACGGTAAAAAGTTCTGTGCCAAAAAAACTTATTAAATTATTTTTATTTTTATAAATTTTGATTAATATTTATATATAGGGTAGTTTTCAGTAGGATTTTATATTTTTATTTTGATTTTTATTGTGTTGTAATATTTATTTTTAATTTATCAAAAACTAATATCTCTAATATATAATAAAAATAGAAAATTTAAATTGGTTATTTAAAAGATATCATATAACTCTCTATTTTATAATCTGATGATGATCAATTTAATTGGACCGTGTCCGGTCTAACATGCCAACGGGACAAAACGAGGACCCTGGGTTCACTTTCGTTAAGTGTTCACCAAATTAATACTCAAAATCAAATATAATCAAATCACTAAAGTATGTTTGGTTTAATCTGTTTAAAATTTAACTAATACAGTAACCGATCAAAAAATGTTTTATTAATACTAATGAACATGTATGTAACGAATGGGTCATTAGACATTCTAATTAAAACGACTTTTACGTAAAATGAACGTAGGCAAAATAACAGAATGGCATATATACAAAAAAATAAGTTATATATATATATATATTAAAAATAAATTTATATATATTATTAAAAAGAATCGGTTTGTTCGGTTTTAAAAACGCTCAAACCGCAAACCAAACATAATAAATGGGTTTTTAAAATTTTAAAAACCAAATCGAATAGCAATCGGTTTGATTCGGTTTTTGGTGGGCTCGACACATGTCATAACTTGCTTCCAAATAAATGCATGCTTTTTAAAGAAAATAAATTTCCAAAAAAAATCAACAAATCACACAAAAATAAGAGAAATACAAAAACATCCAAAAATTCGAAAAGAAATCTAAAATTAATGGAAATTCATTACAAAACGAAACTATAAAACCAAAGAAACCTAAAAAATAATTACAAAAATCCGGTGAAAATAGAAAATTAAAAAAATAAAATAAAATGAGCACATGTAGTGATTAGGCGGAGATTGGATTGCATAGGATCCATGGCCGATCTGGCGGCTTTATGTACCTAAGTTGTATATTTTTTATGCATGTTGGCGGACACGAGATCACACACGATCAGCCAGGCGTAATATCTCAAAGAATCGGGACAGACACATGATCACCCGAGATCCCAAACACGAAGTCACAGAGCGACCCCAAAGAAATTATTTTGGCGGGGTGCCTAAAAAAAGAATTTGTTTTGCCCTTCAAATAAATCCTTGAAAAAACACACTATAAAAATTATTTTTTTACAAAAATTATTTGCGCTTAGGATGCGACTGTCACTCCGCTTTGACTGTTCGCATCTATTTTAAATCGGTTATGAGATCTAACAAAAGAAACATCACTCAAACTATACAAAATGTTAAATGTTTCAGAAATGTTAAATGCTACTGTTATCTTATAATTATAATCAAAGCCATAATTTTCAAAGTTAAAAGTTTTTTAATTGATAAAGAAAGTAGATTGTTTGCGAATAAACTAAAATTTTACCATTAAACTGTTCAAATCAGAATTCGCGTGGTTCTTTGCGTAATTATTAGTATTGTTTGCGAATAAACTAAAATTTTACCATTAAACTGTTCAAATCAGAATTCATGTGGTTCTTTGCGTAATTATTAGTAAAAGCTTTATGGCTACGTTCATTTTACGTAAAAATGATTTGCAGAAAATCAATAGAAAATATTATTTTACAAAGCCATATATATAGAGAGATAGACCCGCCAACCATAACATCATACACACCCAATTAGCATGAAGTAATTTTAGAAAAAAGTGACGAAATTGGTCAACTTAAAAAAAATTATGTTATTTTTTCACTTTGCATTTATTAATAGTATCGATACAATACATAATCAAAATTGGGTGGTTAGTTACTAGTTAATGATTTAGAAGACTATTGGTGCTTCAATTTAGAACACGAGGACCACAACATATATTATCATAAACTATAACAACAATCACTTTACAGTTTACAGCCTGTGATGACGAAGGAGAGTGACGTTTGGAAAGAAAGTTGCTGCTTTAAAAGTGCCTTGCAGAAAATCAATAGAAAATATTATTTTTGATGAAAAGGTACTTTTAATTTTTATACGTTTTTTTTTAGTGTCCGGTATAAAAGTCAAAAATAACTTATTAAAAACTTTAAAAAAATATATGTTGATAGTAACCTAACACAGAGTATCTTACAATAAACAAAATGAAACCATACAATGTATGATTTGCACTAATTAATTTGTGGTATAATGAACATAACTAACACAGTTTGGTCAAATACAAGTATAGCCTGGCTATGTTCTTTTAAGGTAATAAGATGAATTTTTTGTTAAAAAAAAGTTACATTTCACTAATTAACAATAATCTTGTTGCAATCGTTATAAATCCAACTTAAAAAAACACACGTGTGTGTGAGTTTTAAAAAACTAGTTTAATCGATTAAATGCATTTTTTTTCTTTTCGAAAATCTGAATCAGTAATACGTTTTTTTTAAAACATCACTATTTTGGATAATCATTCAAAAAAGTCGTTTTATGAAAATAACATCATTTTGGAAAATATCATAATTTTGAAAAAAAACGTAGTTGAAAAAAGTTACTTTATGAAATGACTCGTTATAAGATAAAGAAAAAAACTGTTTGAAGGACTGTTTATTTTCTCCAAACAAAATCCAATTTTTTTCTTAAAAATAATTTCTTTTCTAAAAAAAATATATTTAGAAAAACCATTTTTTTGTGAAAATTGTTGCTTTTGAATATGTCATTTTTTAAAAGAAATCATTTTCGTAAGAACTTTATGTAAAAGAAGAATAAAAAAATTGATAACTCATCTTTTTAAAAAGCCATTTTTTTAGAATTTATATTTTTTTTATGAAGAATTATTTTTTTGTAAACAAAAGATGTGTTTTTTAAACAACAAATTTATTTGACATTATGTTTATTTTCACTAAGCACTTCCGGAGAAGCATCATATCATGACTTATCAAAATTGACTTCTGAAGCACTTATACTTCTGGAGAAGTCAAGCAAAATTTCTTCATCAAACGTAGAAAACTTCTCCAGAAATACTTTAAGCATCAGGAAGCACTTCTGACAGGTACGCCAAATATAAAAGGGAGAGAGAAAGATTTTAAATGATTAAATAGTGCTATTAGCTACGGGTATTTTAAAACAGTTCCCAGAAAGTTAGAGTGACGTTTTCTTATAATTAAAACCCTATAATATGGTTAATGGTTTTTCTAAATATTAATTTTTTTAGAAAATAAATTATTTTTAAGAAAAAAATTGGATTTTGAAAAGGGAAAATAAATAGTCTTTTCAAATAGTTTTTCTCTTCATCTTATAACGAGGCATTTCATAAAGTAACTTTTTTCAACTACGTTCTTTTCAAAATTATGGTATTTTCCAAAAGGATGTTATTTTCATATAATTAAAACCCTATAATATGGACTAGTATTTTTTATGAAATCTCATAGTACGTAATAGGATCAGACTGAACTTACACAAGCTGTTAGCTAGAGACCAACTAAATTTGTCTAATTTTAAGTCCATTTTTCCATTCTGGAATGTTCCACTTTATATTAATAAAAAACTTCTGTTAGCTAATTTTTTACATATTTTTCCTTACATTAATTTTAGTAGAATTATGTGGAAAAATAATTGGAAAAATTTGGAAAGTAAATGTGAAAGTATGGTAACTGTCACAGGACTTGGTCGGTGGGTTTGCTATTCATATGGTTGGGTTGCGAACGTCGTTGGCTAATGATATGATTGGCGTGTTGGATCGTCAAGGGCTGGGTTTGATATGGTTCAAACGACGGGCAGAATCAAGGAGAAACACCAAAGGCATTTGGCTGGTTTCGGAATGGTTTTGCGAAGCAGTTTGGCAATGGTTGCCAAGGGATTGGACAACGGATTTTGGTGCGTTCGTTGGGCTGTTCGATAAGGAGACTTTTGAGTATAAGTGGCTGGAATTTGGTCGAGTGTTGGACAGCCAAAAAAGTAGCAAAACACAGCAGCTGTTCAGAGTGCGTTTTGGCGGGAACGGTTACTTTTGGGATAGCATTTCGTGGGCTGACTGTTGAGGGTTTTTATGGACACTTGGTACACCACTTTGGCAGCATAATACACTCAAATAACTGCCATGGGCAGTTGTCAAGCATGGGGCTTGGCAGTTTCTTTAAAAACAGTTTGTAAACTGCCCATGTATGTGTTATAAATACATGGCAGAATAGCGTTTCGTTTATAGAGTCAATTTTGGGAGAGAAAAAGTCTGTAAACGAGTCCTTGTAATTATTAACGGAATTATAATGTAAAGGTTGGCCAATTGACTGTAATTTCGGTGTTCGTTTACTTACGTTTGCTTGTCTAGATTCCTGCGTTTTCTTGTCACATAAACCAGCCCTATTTTGTGTCTGAAACGGGCTGCGTTTGAGAGCGAAACACGAGTGATTTGTGAGTGAAACACGAGTGTACGTGAGTGTTGGTTTGGCTGAGCGAGTCGGGCAGCGATTAAGCCCCGGTTCGTGCCATCACGGGGGCTGTTTTCTGGGACGAAAAACAGACCCGTGACAGTAACTATGACGTAACTATGAATTGAGGGATTTGCCGTATTGTACATTTGTACTTAGAATTTGGAAGATAGTGAGTAATTTTTGTTGGTTTTTGGTACTATTTCGAACAAACAATAAAGTAAAGGACAATAAATTAAAAGACAGGAACGCAATGGAAATAACACTTTATTTCTCACAATTGGAATATGAATTACAATTCCTGACTCGTACATAATTTAAATTAAACTGCTGGACTGGTTTGACAATAAAACAAACTGCCGGACTGTTTTTGACAATAAAACAAACTGCCGGACTGTTTTGATAATAAAACAAACTGCCGGACTGTTTTTGACAATAAAACAAACTGCCGGACTGTTTTGACAATATAAAAAACTGCCGGACTGTTTTAACAAACTGCCGGACTGGTTTTAACAAATAAAAAACTGCCAGACTGTTTTGTAAATAAAACAAACTGCCGGACTGTTTTTAACAAATAAAAAACTGCCGGACTGTTTTGTAAATAAAGCAAACTGCCGGACTGTTTTTAACATATAAAAAACTGCCAGACTGTTTTGTAAATAAAGGAAATTACAGAACTGAAAAGTAAATACAAAAAAGTAAATTACAGAAATTAAACAGTACTGAAATATAAATACAGAAAAGAAACAGTACAGAAAAATAAATTACAGAAAGGAAATGGTACTGAAATGAAATGAAACAGAATGTAAAGGACTGATAAATAAATAACAGAAATATAAAATAAGAGGCAACTGCTGAGTCGAGCTGTTGGTGGTGCGGTTCTCTCTATCTATATGATGCTTATGCTGTGAGGTTGTGTGTATTCTGGTGTGTTGAAATGAGAGGGGGATGGCTGCCTTTTATAGGCTCTACTGAAACCGCAGCCATAAATGTTGGTCATCAATTCTGGGAGTTACACCCCCAGAATCCGCTCACTTAATTCCTGAAACCGCAGCATTTAATTTCATTCATTGCTGACGTTTCTCTTTGCTGGAAACTCTAGGGACTCCTTTTGTATTTTATACAAAACTCCCTATTCGGGTTTGGACCCAAGACCCGAGACATTCCCCAAATCCCAAATCCCAAATCCCAAGCCCGCGCCCGCGCCCGCGTGTGTGGTACACACTAATACTCTTAGGTGTATGTGGACATGTTAGTTTAATAACTACATGGGTTGGTATGGTATATATATTGTAAAATTGACTCTCAATCTTCCAATATGGGATTATACTAAATGGTTTTCCATTACCATTTCGATTTTTCCAGATTTTTCCAGATTTGAGCTTGCGAGGTACCAACTTTGAAGCCACTTTGTATTCACACCCATTCTCCAAATAGGTCATGCGATATACCGTTGCGAAGCCCGCACACGGGCTACT
Source organism: Primula vulgaris (assembly GCA_963920805.1). Taxonomy (NCBI): domain Eukaryota; kingdom Viridiplantae; phylum Streptophyta; class Magnoliopsida; order Ericales; family Primulaceae; genus Primula; species Primula vulgaris. The sequence goes on along the minus strand of OY987212.1, from coordinate 41,139,115 downwards.
CAACCACGTTGAGTATGGTATAAACCAACCATTGAACTATAAGTATATTCAGGTAATGGTTAATGATTTTCTTTTCCTTGTAACATAAATGTTGTACATTTGCTCTAGATGGACGACGATGGCAGACAATATTTGCTTTCGCTATATTCTGTTTTCCATAGTGGTACATCTTCAATAGTCATATCAGGCGCAAGCACAGAACTTGTTATGTCATGTTTAACCTTTTCCCGGAGTTTATATTACATACTGTTGTGAGTTTCGATTTAGGTGTTTATATTTTAGCTGGTTCTGCCGTTAGTGCTGTTAGTGCTGTTAGCGTCCTTAGTTATTTTTATCACAAAGCTGGTGTAGACTAACGACTGTTATAACTATTTAATCAATTAGAACTTTAAAGATTAAACTTTTGGAATTGTATCTATCAGGTTCATTTGGCGTTATATACTTATATTACCTAGTTCTTGAGTCTTCGAATCCAAATGCCGTGCTTAAGTCACAATATGGCAGAGTACGAGACCATGGTGTTTGGAAAAATGAAAAATACTGTGGATTTTCTAAGACATATTTGGATATCGATATGATCGATTACCATTCCTGGCTATTGCTCTTGTAGCTTACCCCTTAGTTTGGGTTCTCTTTTTTGGTTTACTAAAGGGAAGTTGAATTTCCAGAAATGATAAACGCTATTTGTAAGTGGAAATATAAGGTTCCTTTAGTTAAATAAGGTTTTCTACAATGGTAAATTACTCGATTGAAATTTGTATATCTTTGTACTCTACAAGCAATGTTTTAAGTCATCCGTTTCATGATCCTTTGTTCTTTCCGAAATAGAAGAAAAGCATGATACCATTCGATTGTCTTATTTATCTTATCTCTTTGTGTGTCCAGATCATTAGTCAATCAACCATTTCAGCTAGCATCAGATTATTACGCTGGAAAATTGATGACGAAGCTTAATTATTTATCAGGAATCCAAGCATTCTCTAAAGCAAGGTTCGATTAAAACACTTGTATTTATACAACTGACCATTATGCGATATCTGGTTTTTGAGACATATCACTATTATTTGACATGATATCGTAATTGACAATAGTTTGAGATGTTTTAGATTTCTATGTACTTCTGGGAAATCCAAGCACCTCAAGAAACAGAAAGATTAATTGCTCTTCTGATTTGACAATTTCCAATAATATGTTGTTTCGGCTCTAAATAGAATGTTTGCGCAAGTACATTAGATTGTGGTGCATAGATCTTGAGAAAATACAAACAATGATTTTACCACCATCAAACTTATATGTTTCATTTGAAATTGTTTGTAAGTTGCCCGTTGCAAAACTGGTTATTCTTATTTTCCTTTTTTCTCTATTTTGTTGAATATACTGCTTAATTTACAACTTGGTGATGATAATACAAGCTGGAGCCTGTGTTAACCAGCGTTCTTCATGTGGAAGGTCAATAAGGGTTGTTTCTTGGTTTATTTCTCCAAATATTGAATTGAATTTGTTCAGATGTACGTATATATTATAGGGATAATTATTGTTTAGTACACCAACCTATTGGTGGTTAAGAATATGCTACTCACATTACAAATTTAATAATTTACATACGCATGTATAACAGATTCATCAATCAACACATTCCAGCTAAATTATGTGAAATTCCTATCCGCTGTTCTAGTTGCAGTTTTGCAGTTAGGTTCCAAGTGAGGTTGGAACTGAGGTTGGAACCATAGTTGGAACCAAGTGTATTAATGGACAGAACTGTAAAAAGTTAAATGTACTTGAAATAAATCACACGCACATTTAACAACGGAGTTCACCTAACCAGGCTACGTCTCCGGGGCACTTACCCAGATTATGATATTATAAAAAGCTTATAATATATGATTCAAGTCTTAATGAAAAACTCTTAGACTCTCTCTAGGTTTTTCTGCCTATCTCTATATTGCTCATACTCTATAACTATCACTTATAAATCAATGGCATCCCACCATTGTTTTCTTTTTAAAAGCTCACGTGTATTCTCTCAAGAATGGGTTCTTTATAATCTAGAACACACACCTTTTTACAAGCTAAGTTATTAACTATTTATAAGTAAAAACAATCTTCTTGCTTCAAGATCTTTTATGATTTCTTTTGACTTCTTTTGATTGGCTTCAATCTCTCCATATTGCACGTCTGCCTTTTGTAGGATTGACATCAATCTTCATAAGTTAATACATGTTTAATAACAAGCTTGAAAGTAGGAGTTAGTCTTTTCCTATAACTAGGAAACATATAAAGATAATATCTTTTAGAGATAATATCTTTCCATATATATATGAAACACCTAACTCCATATTACATTCAATCTTTAAACGAATTATACTGAATATAGATAATGAACAAAAGATTGAAACAAGTGATAAGGACAAGCATAAGAATAGAGATACATATTAAAAGGAAACATAACCTTATAAACTAATCTCTTTATATCTTTTAGGAAATCTTTCCTTACCACTTTGATATTCTCAATAAACGCATACTAAACCTGTTAAGATCATATGAGAATATATCCTGCATACTGTAGAACAAATATTAATCAATAAAGAACAGTTATGCAGTTTTACAGAACTAGACAGAATTCTGCTGAGCAGCAGGTTGGAACTGTGGTTGCAACTGAGGTTGCAACTGGTACTTGAAACCACCAACGCTGTCTAAGCAGGTTGTAACTGTGGTTGTAACTGTGGTTGTAACTAAGCTTACAACATTACTAGAAACCTATCAACATAGGTTGTAACTGAGGTTGCAACATTGCTTGAAACCTAACAACACCTGTCTTAGTTCATAATAAACAGATAGGATTATTTAGTGAAAACCATTAGACAACAAATAGAATTTAGACCAGGAATCTGGTCCTAACAATCTCCCCCTTTGTCATTGGTTTTGACAAATCATCTAAGTTTATATAAACACTAATCCACCTGCAATAAGTTAGCAGTACAGTCTTTTACTGTATTTCATTTATCAGTGCTTTTGTAACACCTATTTAGCTCCCCCTGCAAGTTAGAATAGCAGGTATCATATAAGCACAGAATGTATCCATTCACAGAGTTTCAGAACAGATTTAATTTCAAACATAGTCATACTTCAAAAAACAAATTGCAGAAATTGTAAGGCCAAACAATGTTGGCACAGAATAGTCTTAATATAGCAATTGTAACTGAAATTTAAAACAGCAACATAAAGTTTGAAATTGAAATTAAAACTTGAAACTGTAAACATTAAAATGAACCATAAACTCATCTCCCCCTATTTGTCATAAGCCAGACAAACTAGTCACGAGGTATGTCTGAAGACATGGTTTCAACTACGGTTGGAACTGCACTTAGAACTTCGCTGTGTGGGTTTCCAAAAAACTTAGGGTTTCTTTGTTAAATAGAAAAAGAGAGAGAGTAATTGTGATTATTGTAATTGATTTTGGATATAAAAAGAGTTTAGTATAAATAGCAATAAAGTCCAAATCTTTTTACAATTAGAAAAAGATACACTCAAATCAATTTTAAAGATCAACATTCCTTGTAAACAGATATACCCAAAATTTGAAAATTCAAGAGTTGAAGCTTTTAAGGAAATTTGACTTGATTCAAGATAAAGATAGCAATTAGACAGATATTTAAGCTTTTGGAAAAAAAATCTAGCAATTTACCCAAGAAGATATGTTTATCATTGAATAACTCTAATAAAGATTAGATTTTAGGAGCTTATATTGAGCCAATCCGTTTTTATCTCTACACAAAAACTAGTTTGATGATCTCAGCAAGGAAAGAGTATAAGTGATGTCAAAAATAACAAGACTTTGTCTTGGCTTTTTCATTCTAGACTGTTAGGACAATCACTGAATTTTTCAGTATTCTGAGGAGGAGGTTTCAACTGGTGTTGCAACTGAGCTTGCAACCAGAATTATTAGCATGTGGTTTCAACTGGGGTTGCAACTTAACTTGCAACCACTGTGTAAAAAGTGCACTTTGTGCTTGCAACTCTATTACCAGAGAGGTTTTAAGACAAATTACCTCACATCTGTTTTTGAGACACCAAAAAGCGGCTTTTTCAAAACAAAAACATCATAGCTCAAGTAAGACTTAACCTTAGAAATAAAAATTATTGAAGGTACTCAATACAGACATATTTAGCAAGAATATTCAATTAGATTGATAATGACATACCCCTATGTCACTTCTTAATGATTCAAACTTGTTTGTATCAAGGGGCTTTGTGAAAATATCTGCTAATTGTCTTTCAGTTGAAACATGTTCTAAAATTAAGCTCTTTTCTTCAACTAGTTCTCTAATAAAATGATGCCTTAGATCAATATGTTTGGTTCTGGAATGTTGAACTGGATTTTTAGCTAAATCTATAGCACTTTTGTTATCACAAAATAGAGTTAATATCTCTTGTTTAACATTATAATCAGTTAACATCTGTTTCATCCAAATTAGTTGAGTGCATCCACTTTCAGCTGCAACATATTCTGCCTCAGCAGTTGACAAAGATATGCAATTTTGCTTTTTACTGAACCAAGAGACAAGGTTGTTTCCAAAATAAAAACAACCACCAGAAGTACTCTTTCTATCATCTATGTTTCCTGCCCAATCTGCATCACAGTAGCCACTTAGAAAATGGTTTGTATCTTTAGAATACCATAGGCCTAGGTGAAGTGTTCCTTTTACATACCTAAGAATTCTTTTGACAGCTAGAAGATGAGGTTCTAAAGGATTTGCTTGATATCTGGCACAAACTCCTACACTTAAGCAAAGGTCTGGTCTACTAGCAGTTAAATACAGCAAACTTCCGATCATGGATCTATAAAGACTGGGACAGACACTTTTTCCTTTATCATTTTTAGACAGTTTAAGAGTAGTACTCATAGGGGTTCTCTACTCTTTACTCTCACTCAGACCAAACTTCTTAACAAGATTGTCTGCATACTTACTTTGACATAGAAAAATGCCTTTTTCATTCTGTTTAACTTGCAATCCTAGAAAGTAAGTTAGTTCACCTCCACCACTCATTTCAAATTCATTCTTCATATCAGAAATGAATTCTTCTATCCTTTTATTAGAAGTAGAGCCAAAAACAATGTCATCAACATAGATTTGAGCAATTATTATGTCCTTTGTGGTTTTCTTAGTAAACAAAGTTTTATCAACTCCCCCTCTGTTAAAACCTTTTTCAATCAAGTACTTGGTTAATCTATCATACCAAGCTCTAGGAGCTTGCTTTAGACCATACAAGGCCTTTTTCAGCAGATAAACATGTTCTGGAAATTTAGGATCTTCAAAACCCTTAGGTTGACAAACATAAACCTCTTCATTAATCACACCATTCAGAAAAGCACTCTTAATGTCAAGTTGAAACAATTTAAAATCATACAGACATGCAAGAGAAAGTAGCATTCTAATGGATTCAATTCTAGCTACAGGAGCAAAGGTTTCATCAAAATCAATTCCCTCAATTTGTGTATAACCCTGAGCTACCAACCTAGCTTTATTCCTGATAATCACTCCATCCTCATCACTTTTATTTCTAAAAATCCATTTAGTCCCTATAACATTTTTATTAGAAGGTATGGGTACTAAAGTCCATACATCATTTCTCTCAAATTGAGACAATTCATCCTGCATAGCTAAAATCCATTCACTATCTTCTAGAGCTTCTTTTATATTCTTAGGTTCTAACTGAGAAATATAACAAGCAAAGTGAACAACATTATTTCTTTTACCTCTGGTTTTCATACCTGAAGTAACTTCCCCTATGACATTGTCAAGAGAGTGGTTTTTCTGAGTCCTTACATAGCGTGGCTTGCTTGTAGTTGGTATAGGAGATCCTCCATCTTCTTCTTCAGATTCTGTTGAATTCTGGGTTCCAACCTCAGTTCCAACCTCAGTTGTAACCTCAGTTGCAACTGGACTTCCAACCACTATGGGACTTCCTGTTTGTTGAGTTTCTTCTTTCTCTTTTTCTGAAATCTCAGGCTGTTCATCATCACCTGTAATCTCATCAACAGTTTTTAAGTCATCAAATAACACATTATAAGATTCCATAACACAGTTTGTTCTTTGATTGAAGACTCTAAATGCTCTACTATTCTGAGCATAACCAACAAATATCCCTTTATCACTTTTAGAGTCAAATTTACCAAGATGCTCTCTATCTCTGAGAATGTAACAGACACACCCAAAGACTTGAAAATACTTAACATTTGGTTTTCTACCTTTCCATATCTCATAAGCTGTCATGGAAGTGCTTTTAGTAATATAAACTCTATTAACTATATGACAGGCAGTATTAACAGCTTCAGCCCAAAATCTATTAGCAAGTTTCTTAGAGTTAAGCATGACTCTAGCCATTTCCTGAATGGTTCTGTTTTTTCTTTCAACTATGCCATTTTGTTGTGGAGTCTTAGGAGCAGAGAACTCATGACTTATACCTAAGGAGTTGCAGAATTCTCTAAACTTGATGTTTTCAAATTCAGTTCCATGATCACTTCTAATCCTAGCAATATTACCACTGGTGGAACCTTTTTCAAGTTGCAGTTTTAAGCACAGAGTTTTGAACAGTTCAAAAGTTTCAGACTTATCTTTTAAGAACACTACCCAAGAGTATCTAGAAAAATCATCTACAACTACCAAAATGTACTTCTTACCACCTATACTAGCAGTTTGCATAGGTCCCATCAAGTCAATATGAAGAAGTTCTAGGACTCTCTTAGTGTAGATTTGACTTGTACTTTTATGAATACTTTTGGTTTGTTTGCCTATAGCATAATCACCACAGACACTTTGAGTTTTAGCACTAAGTTTAGGAATTCCTCTTATCAATTCTTTGTTAACAAGCTTATCTAAGGTTTTGTAATTCACATGCCCAAGCCTTTTATGCCAAATATCCACATTATTAGTAATGGCTTGATTACACCTACTTTGAGGCAATTCTTTTTCAGCTTTTTCAAACACATAGCAGCTGTTGGTTGATCTAACTCCAGTCATGATTAAATCATTATTAAGATTAGTAATTAGACACCGTTCTTTGTCAAATTTAACAGTCATTTTATTATCACAGAGTTGACTGATACTAATAAGATTAGCTTTTAGACCATCTACAAGAAAAACATCCTCAATATCAGGCATTCCAGGTTTGTTTAAGGTACCTTTACCAACAATTTTACCTGTATCTCCACCTCCAAACACAACAGTGTTCCATGTAAGAATGGTGACATTTTTTAGGAGACTTGCAGTACCTGTCATGTGCTTAGAGCAACCACTGTCAAAATACCAATCATTAGAAGTAACAGCATTCAAAGAGTTAATGACAGCTTTGTTGTTAGCAATTAAAGTAGCTTTTTCTTTAACTTTCTAGACCCAGTTCAAATTTTTATTGACAGAAGCCAACCAGGTTTTCTGAGAAATATACTTTATGTTTCTTTTTAAATAACACTGGATTTCAGAATGATCAGGTTTCTTACAGAAATTACACAGCTTCAACCTAAAGTTATTTTTATCCTTAAAGCTATTCAGTTTATTCATGGTTGCAACTTTGGTTATAACTGAGCTTCTAACCTTCTTTACAAAAACTTGAGTTTTATTCCTGGTTGCAACTCTGGTTGCAACTGAGCTTCTAACCTTGTTGTCAAAATCATGAGTTTTAGCTTTAGCAACAGCTCCAATAAAGGTAGTTTTTCCTGTACTTTTACCACCATAGTAACCTAGACCACTGATATCTTTAGAGCCTCTAGAATATGACAGCATGTCATCTAATTTTTCTGAAACAGAAACATTCAGCAGTTTTATTATCTTTTTAGTTTCAGTAAGTTCAGCCAGTTGTAAATTAAGCTTCCCAGTAAGACTTTTAACCTCATCCTTTAGATTAACATTAAGTTTGCTTATGATCAAGGATTGTTTACTCAGACATTTATACTTTTCATACAGAACAAGATATTGCTTAGTAATGTTTTCATCAGAAGGTTCTTCCTCATCACTGCTATAGGTTTCAAGAGCAGTTGTAACTATGGTTGAAATATGCTCACAGTTACTTTCATAAGTAGGTTCTTTTTCAGTTATTATTCCCATAAAATTAATAAATTAGAATCATCCTCTTCATCACTGTTGCTCTCAGAATCACTATCACTATGAGTGGTTATATAAGCATTTTTGTTTCTTTTTAAAGTGTTTGCACACTTAGCCTGAATGTGACCAAAACCTCTACATTCTCTACACTGAATCTCTTTAGGCTTGTAATCTTTGTTATCCTTCTCTTTAGAATTCCACTTTCCTGTAGAGTTATTGTTGAACCTAGATTCTGTCTTAAATTGGTTATCCCTTTTCTGAAAGTTTTTAGAAGAACCAGTATCATCCTCCTTTTTCTTATAAAACTTTTTGTAAACCTTTTTAGCAAAGAAAGCTAGCTGTTCTTCATCACTCATTTTATCACAGACATTAGGTTCAGATTTCTTAGCCTGAAATGTTATTCCCTTTTCTGGTCTTTTATGTTTAAAGAATTTTAGCTCATGAGTGCTTAGATTTCCTATAAGTTCTTCAAGTTTAAGATTATCTAAGTCTGTTGATTCTTCAATAGCTATAACCTTAATTTCAAACCTTTCTGGGAGTGACCTAAGAGTTTTCTTAACAAGTTTAGCATCACTGTATTTTTCACCTAAGGTTCCAGCTTGATGAGCAATGTGGCAGATTCTACCATTAAATTGTTCAATGTTTTCATCTTCCTCCATTCTTAAGTTTTCAAATTGAGTAGTTAACTGTTGAAGTTTGAAAGCTTTTACTTTAACAGTTCCTTCAAAAGTAACTTGCAAAATATCACATGCCTCTTTAGCAGTTTCACAATGAGAGATATACCTGAATACACTGAGAGTTACACCAGCAAAAATGAAGTTTATGGCTGTTGAGTTGGCACTTGATTTTCTGTCTTCATCAGCAGACCATCTGTCTTCAGGTATAAAAACCAGTTCTCCTTCACTATCAATGGCAGTTGGAGCCTCCCATCCATACATAACAGTTTTCCATGCATGTTCATTCTGCTGTTTGATGAAGGACCTCATTCTGATTTTCCATACTCCATAGTTTACTCCTCCTTCAAGCAATGGAGGTTTGTTGAAAGCGTTTCCTTCCCTCATTAAGTCCATTGTTACTAGAACACAGGATCCACACTAAGTAAGATCTAGTGTGTTGCTCTGATACCAATTGAAATTCCTATCCGCTGTTCTAGTTGCAGTTTTGCAGTTAGGTTCCAAGTGAGGTTGGAACTGAGGTTGGAACCACAGTTGGAACCAAGTGTATTAATGGACAGAACTGTAAAAAGTTAAATGTACTTGAAATAAATCACACGCACATTTAACAACGGAGTTCACCTAACTAGGCTACGTCTCCGGGGCACTTACCCAGATTATGATATTATAAAAAGCTTACAATATAGGATTCAAGTCTTAATGAAAAACTCTTAGACTCCCTCTAGGTTTTTCTGCCTATCTCTATATTGCTCCTACTCTATAACTATCACTTATAAATCAATGGCATCCCACCATTGTTTTCTTTTTAAAAGCTCACGTGTATTCTCTCAAGAATGGGTTCTTTATAATCTAGAACACACACCTTTTTACAAGCTAAGTTATTAACTATTTATAAGTAAAAACAATCTTCTTGCTTCAAGATCTTTTATGATTGCTTTTGACTTCTTTTGATTGGCTTCAATCTCTCCATATTGCACGTCTGCCTTTTGTAGGATTGACATCAATCTTCATAAGTTAATACCTGTTTAATAACAAGCTTGAAAGTAGCAGTTAGTCTTTTCCTATAACTAGGAAACATATAAAGATAATATCTTTTAGAGATAATATATTTCCATATATATATGAAACACCTAACTCCATATTACATTCAATCTTTAAACGAATTATACTGAATATAGATAAGGAACAAAAGATTGAAACAAGTGATAAGGACAAGCATAAGAATAGAGATACATATTAAAAGGAAACATAACCTTATAAACTAATCTCTTTATATCTTTTAGGAAATCTTTCCTTACCACTTTGATATTCTCAATAAGCGCATACTAAACCTGTTAAGATCATATGAGAATATATCCTGCATACTGTAGAACAAATATTAATCAATAAATAACAGTTATGCAGTTTTACAGAACTAGACAGAATTCTGCTGAGCAGCAGGTTGGAACTGTGGTTGCAACTGAGGTTGCAACTGGTACTTGAAACCACCAACGTTGTCTAAGCAGGTTGTAACTGTGGTTGTAACTGAGCTTACAACATTACTAGAAATCTATCAACATAGGTTGTAACTGAGGTTGCAACATTGCTTGAAACCTAACAACACCTGTCTTAGTTCATAATAAACAGATAGGATTATTTAGTGAAAACCATTAGACAACAAATAGAATTTAGACCAGGAATCTGGTCCTAACATTATGTTAAATTTTTAACCGATTTTTGGTCATGTGCGATGTCTGTTTTACCTTTAAATCATAACTAGAAGTGGTCACGTGATCACGTGACCAAACTTAATTCTCTTAAAAAATTAACATAAATCAACTAAAGTGTGTTGATTTATAGATTTCTTATAGGTAAGCATGTAAATTGTTAATCTTATAAGGTGAATATGTAAATTCTTAACCATCAATAGGTTGATGTAGCAAACAATAATTTTCCCTAAATTATATTATCTGTTGCAGATTTTTGGGTTTGTAAAGAAAGGGTCTTTAACATGATTGTCAACAAGATGGAAGTCAACTTAATGGATGATTTATATATTTTAAACACATGTGTGAACCAATTGTTTATTTCAGTTCTGGATATAAAGAAAATCTATTTTCCTTTTTGGTCATGATTTTGATTTATAGTTTGTGATACGGGGGATGCTTTAATCTCAATAAACTGTTGTTGATAAGGGAGATGGAAAGAGAAAAATATGTAATTTAGGGCTTGTTTAGACTTGGATATCAAGCAAACAAACAAGGTTATTCGAGGCTGAGAAGAAAAAAACATCTGGTAACACAGTTCAAAATTCTAGTGTAGATAAACAAACTTGCCCGGGTTTTTGCAAAATCGCATCTTAGTTCGAGTTTTATGACCTTTTGTCCTCAAAGCTACTATCAAATAATCAGAGTAATAGTAAAGCTATGAAGTTTATACTAAAAGCTCACGGCCTAGCTATACTAAGCTCGGGGATGGCTTTTTTATGAAATGAGCACCAGATAATAAGATTTAAGTCAGAGCTCCCCTGCTGAGCATAGGAACGATGCTTGAGCCCGTACTCTATTTGTCTTGTTTAGACCGCTAGTTATGACTTGAGCCCATAATGTGATTTCTTAATCTCAAGTTACATGTGAATACTCCATGTGAAAACTTTAGGCAAGTTGTGATTAACAAATATACATGATGCTCTCTTCTATTGTATGCTTCAAACAAATTGACTTCATTAGGAAATATTTTAGTGTCCTCTTGCCTTTTATTGTTTTCTAAATATCCTTTACAAAGACTTGTTCTTTTTTGGGGGTTAGTTAAGACTTGATTTGTTCATATTGGTTGACTTTGGAACATTTCAAACACTTGAACCCACGTTAAGTTTCTCATTTTCCCCTCTCTTCTTTGATGTTATTCCTTATCTAAGAACTAGATAGTGGCATCTTATTAACATATTGTAGTTGGAAATTTATGTAGATAAGTTGATAGCCAGATATTATGAAAACTCAATTTAACCAGTGGGAATCTTGAAATAGTTTCTTCTAGTTCAAATTGTTCAAGAGTCTTTCGGTTTTCCCTCGAGCCATGGGTTTAAAGATAACAATCTATCTTACAGCTATTTTCGTTCAAATATTTCTAGCAACAGCAGTTACTAATAATCAGGACTGTAAGTTCAATTCTTTCTGACCTTTCTATTTGTTGAAATCTCATATCAGTGATTCGTGTCCCTACAAATGTGGTTTTGTTTCTTTGTTTAGCATGCATTAAACAGAACAGAAGCTTATAGCTTTAGAATCAGTGTGTAAGGAGTATGGCACAGAGAGACTTTAGTTGCAAACAAATTATTTGTTCCTAATTTGTCGCGTGAGTAGTAATAAACAAACAAATAAATCTATGACTACGTGTTCTCCCTTGTCTGTTTCTTCATGGTTCTCAAATTATGACAATGCTGATATGCGAGAGTTGTCTCATATATACATGCCTTTCATCAATTAAAGGGCATATGGTTTTGTTTTTTCACGAAAATCACGGTTATCTTTGGGTATCTAATTCTCCAATTTACCCTGTAGTAATTTACATCACGATTTATATATGCATTATTTGCTTCATGGGTCTCAGTCACTTAGGAATGATAACATTAACATTACGGCTGTTCTTCAGATAAAGTGAAGTCGTTAGCAAATGATGTTGGCTTTGTAGTCATTCCTTTGTTTTTCCTAAAAAATCTAGCCGTGATTTTATTTTTTTCTGGAATCGAGCTAGTTTTGACCCTTTCCCGCCAATAAGATAAAGAAAAAGCTCCCTGAATATGTATTTTAGTTTTTTTGTACATGTAAGAACCCCTCTTAAAAGTTACATTAATGGATTATTAGCATAATGCAGATATTGGCCTACATGTTCTTAAAAATGTGTGGAAGAACACGCCGCCCAACTGGGTTGGGCAGGACCCATGTGGTAGCAATTGGGAAGGCATCCATTGCACGAGTGATCGTGTAACATCCATGTAAAACTGCTGTTTTTAATCTACTAATACCTGAATCATTTTTTCTTTCCTATCATGGTATAGATGTTGACCATCAGTTTCAATTTTTGTAGAGTCCTGGCAAGTATGGGTATAATAGGTCAGTTATCTGGAGATATTCAACAGTTATCCGAACTACATACGCTGTAAGTGCTCCATTATTATCGTCCCCCCTATAGTATTCTGTCGAATCTCAAAATTCTTAAAGCCTTTTTTTGTGTGTTTTTTGATCATTCAAAAATCAATACTGTTATAGAACTATGCAAAAGTCTGTGCCTGATTTTTTTTGATTTTTTTGTAGGGATCTCTCTTACAACCCTGGTTTGACAGGGCCTCTTCTTCCTGTGATTGGGAGTCTCAAAGATTTAACAAATATGTAAGGAAAATAGTGGATTTTCTGTAAAAGGCCTCACTGAGAAGTGATAATTGGTTGAATGGTTTTATTTTCTGCAAACTGAATGCTTCTTTTGGTCAGATATTTGATTGGGTGTGGCTTTAGCGGGCCCATTCCAGACTCTATAGGATCTCTACAAAAGCTGGAAATACTGTAAGCATTTAAGCATTTAAATACTGATGTTTCTGGTCTCTCTGTTATGAGATCTCTAAACACTAATGGCTGAAGTTTTTATTTCTTTTAGTTGATTAGTGAACCGATGTAGTTTTATAGTATTTGTAAATGAAATCTGAATCTAGTTTTATTCATTTTACATATTCCATAAGCTCAAGTACCGAAGTTTTCATGTCTTAAATGCTAAGAATTGTGTTTATGATCATATCTACTTAATGTAGTTTTTATGTGGCGTTGCAGATCTCTCAATTCTAACAACTTTAATGGACAAATTCCGGCTTCGATTGGTAATCTCTCAAATTTATATTGGCTAGACCTGGCTGATAATGAATTATCTGGAGCTATTCCTGTATCAAATGGGACCAGCCTGGGTCTGGATTTATTGGTCAATACAAAGCACTTGTGAGTTTGATCTATCTTTGAATTCCGTTTGTTTAATGCATTCGCACTTGCTTTATCGGAATTTGCTCTATTTTCGTAGACATACTAACAGCTGCAGTTTTTGTACTTTCTTCTATTACAGTCACTTTGGAAATAATAAGCTCTCTGGTGAACTCCCACCTCAACTGTTTAGTTCGAATATGACTCTTATACATCTGTAAGTGTCAACTATCCAACTCTTCTGTTAAAGTTTGACTCCAAGAAGCTTTTTTTTATATGTAAATATAGTTTCTAGAATTTTCCTTATTTTTCTGTTACTTTTTTTTTATATATTTAAAAAAATTGAAAATTAATATTTAAAAAAAAATCCAGCAGTTACGGTTGTCTGACATGTTGGAAGAGAAACCACAACTTGAGAAAACTTGTGGTAGATATTATTGTATGTAACTATGTATACATATATGTAAAAAATGTTGTCTTCACTGAGTTACTTCCTTTTCATCACAAGTTGAATGTTTACTGCTCGTGCTTATAGAGTACATCACTTGAAATTATCTGCTGACATGTCTTATAGTAGGTCCATATGTGTAGATGTAGAATGTAAAGTGTCACTTCACGTTTAAGACATCAATTTCATGAATTACAAACCAATCTTATATAGGCTTCTTGAGAACAACCAGTTCAGCGGCGAGATCCCGTCCACACTTGGACTAGTCCAAACTCTGGAGGTCTTGTGAGTATCGCTCTCTAATTCTCAACTAAAATTAAAGTAATCGCGTAGCTTTGTTTTTGGTCAAGTGTAATTAAGATTTTTTTTCCCTCTTTTTTTCTGTAAACAGGCGTCTAGATAGAAACTCGTTCACCGGCCCTGTCCATGCAGAACTCAGCAACCTTAATCATATCAATGCTCTGTAAGCAGACAAACGATGTGGATATACAAATTCTCTGCCTATGCAGGCTTTTTCTTAGATATGGCATATGCATCACATTTAAGAGAATTTATCTTATATGTTTCTGTTTTGATTTACACTTAAACAAGCTTGTGGTATCCACTTTCAGGTTCTTATCAAATAATCAACTATCGGGACCCTTACCAGATTTCACAGGCATGAGCTTTCTCAGTTATCTGTAAGTTGCAAACGTTGCTTACTCATCAATATAATATTTATTACTTCCTCGTTTCAATGATAACTGATTAGCATCTATGGTATGTTTTTCAATGTGATCCTTTCCCGTATTACTTTTGACCAGATATTTTTTGCAGGGATATGAGAAACAATTACTTTGATGCGTCCGATTTTCCTTCTTGGGTGTCAGCTTTACAGTCTTTGACAACCTTGTATGTTCCGCCATTACTGCATCCAGATTTCTTATGTTTTAGATATAAAGTATATCATTCCCCGGATTTATGATTTACCTTCAGAGTCCTCTTATATGAAAACATGTATTCAGTAGTCCTACTTCAACCTTGTCTCCGTTTTGATCTGGTCGATTTTATCTTTGGACAAGGACACGGAGTATCAATGATTGGCATTTAACGTATACTTGAAAACTACTAAATATTAGATTGTTTAGTATAAGATGATGTCTTCTAAATTTGTGCTTGCCTTTCCGGATAGGTTGATGCAAAGCATAAGATTACAAGGTCAAATACCAGTGGCACTCTTCGCCCTTCCTCAGTTACAAACTGTGTGAGTTTTATTAGACATTCTGGTCACTTGAAATTCAAGTATAACTGTAGACGCTATATGCAATAAAAAAATGAAAATTCAGTTAATTAATAACAATCTTTTCTAATTGGCATGTTGTGGCAGTAAACTTGGGAGCAACCGTCTTAATGGTACTCTAGATGTTGGTTCAAGCTTTGGCAGCAATCTGAAAGTTATAGACCTCCAGGACAATTCAATAGTTGATTTCACCGAGAGGGGAAAATTGGATATTACGTTAATGTGAGCAATAACCTATACTTACAAATAAAACTTTTGTCTTTTTATGTATCAACAACTTGCTATTACATTGCCTCTTTAACTTCACGATGGACACATTCTAAATTAGGCTTTGTTTGTAGCTTTTAAGCTCTTTTATTATTTATCTTTTGCTCAAGTGATGGATTGCATTTGGTTTGTCATTTTAAAAGCTGAGTTCTGCTTTTCTAGTATGAAAAGATAGAAAGCTCTCAGCTGGATGAACCCAACTTTTTCTCAACCTCACAAGTTCCAATTTCTTGACTTAATATCTGCAACCAAAAAAAAACGTTTGCGATTCTCATGAAGTACGAAGTTGGGGATAAGTTTCTACATTTTTACTTCTTTATTTTCTTGTAAACTACCAACTCACAAGTCAACATTCTTATTTGTTTATCCAGACTCGTCGACAATCCAATTTGCGATAAATCAGGAAACACCAAATCATACTGCACAGCCCATCTGTCTAACCCATCATACGTAAGAGCCCCGAAGAACTGTGTGCGGTCTACATGTAAATCTGAGCAAGTATCAAGCCCTAACTGCAAATGCGCATACCCATATATGGGTACATTAATATTCCGAGCTCCGTCTTTTTCAGATTTTGGAAACTCAAGCATATATATATCGCTCGAAAACTCATTAATGAGTTTCTTTAAAGCTTATCAACTACCCGTGGATTCGGTTTCTCTTAGTAATCCAACTACAGATGCAAACAACTATTTGGTGTTAAGCCTTGAGGTTTTCCCTTCAGGACAGGGTTGGTTTAATCGAACGGGAATTTTGGAGACTGGCTTTGTGTTGAGTAATCAAACTTTCAAGCCCCCACCTTCTTTTGGGCCTTACTATTTCACGGGAAACTCGTATAAATATTTTACAGGTAATCAAATATGTTGAATAAATAGAGTAATGCTATAGCCACAGACTACCTAGACCCATATGGGTATAAATGGAAGCTCATGTGACCAATCTTAGCACCACATATTCTTAAGAAATTCTAATAAACCGGGGACCAAAAAAAAACATATGGTGCTAGAATGGACACATGTGCTAATTTGGTTTCGGATCTGGTTGTTAATCTGACTATGTAGCATTCTCAATGCGCAACACTCGTGTACCTAGGTATACGTTTGGTCCGTCTGGAAATCTATAGTATTACTCGAATAAATACGTTAATGGATGTATTGCACTCATCCTAAGCTCTCTTTTCTCCTTGCAAAAGGCGTTCTGAAAACGACCAAGTCCACAAGTACCGGCTTAATTGTAGGAGCGGCTGCTGGGGGTTCTGTCCTTTTGGTATTATTTGTTCTAGCAGGGTTGTATGCGTTACATCTCAAGCGGAGAGCTGAAAAGGCCGATAATTTGAACAATCCTTTTGGTAAGCTAAAGATTTAGGCTTAATGCTATTTGTTTGTGCGTGACATACTAATCTTATTCTAATTGTTTTCCGATCAACCTGACAATAATGCAGTTGACTGGGACCAGAACGAGGGGAATGGTGGTGTTCCTCAACTTAAAGGAGTTAGTTTATTTTCCTTCGAAGATGTCAAAAAATACACAAATAACTTTTCCGAAGCTAATAGTGTTGGATCTGGCGGATATGGGAAGGTACACTTTTGGTACCTCCTTTATTCTAGAAATATATTCAGATTTTGCATCTGCTTCTATTTGTCATTAATATTTCCAAGGGTTAATTACACTTTGTACACTACCATGTCCTCAAATGTCGATTTTGTGCACAAACATTAGCAATCGGTACACTAATGTTACATTTCAACATCTTGTACCCTCTGTGTGGCTAGTAATTAGATACAATACCAAATATTAACTGCACCATTTTATGCTGTTTAGTCAACATAATTGCAACACGTTTTTCCATGTTAGTCCCCAAACTATGATCCTTTCTGTGCAGTGTGCAACAACGGGAAAAAAATTAGGTTGGGGTAATAAATTCTAACTTTTGTAGGCTGGTCCACAAAATTAACATCTGATAATATGTTACTAAACGAAATTGTAGCTATAATTAGTTCCTCTTATAAAGGTTATAATTATTTATGTATAGGTATACCTAGGAATTCTTCCTACGGGGAAGCTTGTAGCCATCAAAAGGGCACAACAAGGCTCGATGCAAGGTGCTGTCGAGTTTAAAACCGAGATTGAGCTTCTGTCAAGGGTTCATCACAAGAATCTCGTTAGTCTCGCTGGCTTCTGTTTTGCACAGGGTGAGCAAATGTTAGTGTACGAGTACATTCGAAATGGTACCCTCGCGGATGGCCTTTCAGGTACCATTTTCCAGATCTGTGTTTAGTTTTTAACTTTTTCTATGTTTACGCCTACCATTGCTCTTAGCATTTCGTAGCCAACAAAATAAAATTAAGTAAAAACGCAAACAAACGAAAAAATGGAAACAAAAGCATATGATTTATTTTCTTCAGGAAGAACGGGTATCGTGTTGGATTGGATGAGGCGGCTTCGAATAGTGTTGGGAGCTGCAAGGGGTCTACAATATCTACATGAGCTTGCGGATCCTCCAATTATACATAGGGATATCAAATCAAACAATATTTTACTTGACGAAAACCTGACTGCAAAAGTTGCTGATTTTGGTCTCTCCAAGCCTATGAGCGACTCAGAACAAACTCATATAACCACTCAAGTTAAGGGTACCATGGTAAGTATATTTATAATTTCAATTATAGAAAGAACCCTGCTTCACATTCTTCATAATTCCTTGATAAGCACTTGGTAGATATTAGTTCAATTTGCATCTTTTGTTCCCATATTATATTTTAATTTCAATCTCAGTTTTTTTTCTTATAGTGTTTTAAAAAGGACGCTTTAAATCGCTAAAAGCTCGATTAAACTCTTTGCTAAAATAAATTACCTAAGCTTTTTCACCTTTTGACCGGTAAAGCACTATTAGTGCGCTTTTTGCATGTTTTTTGCCTTTTTTCAGGACTTGTAGTATTTATTATTATTATTATTTGTCGAAAAAACTACGATGCTGATTTAGGGTTAGTAATTTCACGAAAAACATAATTTCTAACAAATTCTACCACATGTGCTAATGATAGTTAATCGCTCAATGAAATATTTCAATTTTTCTTATATAAAAAATCGTTAAATGATGCTTTCAAAATATATTAAACATCTATATTTTTTAGATATTTTTAGCATGTATAGTTTTATACTATAAAAAGTTTACGCTTCAAAGCTACACTTTTAGCGCTTCAAGCGTATCTCTCGTAAAAACGTTTTGCTCAGCTTAGCGTTTTTTAAAACACTGATATGAAGTTCACTGCTACACTTCTACATCTTAGCGCATACAGTTTCACATTTGTTCCTTTTTCTCTTGCAACTTTTTTAACCTTCGAGTTCTTCTTATTCCTGGTAAAATATTGCTTTGACTTGATGCTCTGGTATAATCCGAGCATAAAGCTTGATATACCCAGATCTTTTTTCTATGTCAGAAAATCCAGCTTATTTGCTTATAATTTGCAATCAAACAGCCTGGGTTTCTTCGAGTACCATATCATGAACTTTATAAAGAGTATCAAAGAAAGTGTAAATTACAGCAGTATCAGGACACTTTAGACTAATACAAACATGAAAATAATATTAAAAAATTCGCTCAGCCTTTGTTACACTTTGCTTTCACTGTCTCTGTGTCTCACATGTGCACATGTTAGAGTGTCAAATTAGACAGATTTAGAAGTTAAACTCTTAGCCCTTCAAAGTTCTTCTGTTCCGAGCCAAAAACCATCTTTGATTTGAATCTTTAGTTTTTTTTCATGCTTTTATTTAGGGGTACATGGACCCAGAATACTACATGACCCAGCAGTTAACTGAGAAAAGCGACGTATACAGCTTCGGTATCGTAATGCTAGAGGTCATAACGGCAAGACAGCCAATCGAGAAAGGCAAGCACATAGTGAGAGAGATGCGACAGATTATCGACAAAACACAAGGCCTTTACAATCTTCACGGGCTTCTCGATCCAGCCTTGTCAGGGAGCAAACTGACTGGTCTTGAAAATTTTGTTGATTTAGCAATGAGTTGCGTCGAAGAAGCAGGAGAGAACAGGCCTTCGATGGGTAAAGTGGTGAAAGAGATTGAGAATATAATGCAAATCGCAGGTTTAAACCCCAATGCAGACTCTGCTTCAACTTCGACAACTTATGAAGAGAATAGTAAAGGGATCGAACATCCTTATAATGAAAACAAAGGCCTTTTTCTTTATAGTGGGGCGTTTCCAACTGCAAAAATTGAGCCACTCTGAAGATGATTAAAGACATTCAAATTTACATATAGTTGCAATGTGTAGTTTTATTTGAGAATAAAGCTGTAGCACCAGCTTAGTAGCCAGTTGCATACCAAGATAGGTATGCTTGGGCGCCTATGTGACCGTATGTTTCTCAGTGAACCTGTCGACACCTTTTAAAACTTTGGTCACCCGAGGCTTCACCCATACCGTTCTGGCATTTATCTCCCACTAATCTGGTAATATATAGCTTACACATTATTTTGCAAAGAGCAAGAGTGTAGATTGATTGAACATTTTTTGTTTAGTATCTTTGTACTCTGAATTTTCCCATATTCTTGTACAGTATTTGTTGTGAATACAATGTAAGTGGAATTTCTCACAACTCACAAGTCTAGTAGATTTGTAAAGTTTTACTTATTAGTTTCTTTCTTTGAAATAAGTGGCACAAACTTATAAAAAATATATCGAAGAAGCAGCTTTTGATTTTCTTACGAAATGATGTTATCGTCTTTCCGGATTTTTGTGTCCCAACTTATGATCATATGCGATGCGTAGTAAGTTCGGCTCTCATAAATTTCAGTTCCATCAGTTTCCTTCTCATAGTTAATGTTGTGGCAATTGGATGGGTGGGTTTAGTCCATTGTTTTAAATAGCGCGCAACGTTGCGCAAATAACGCTTAGCGGGAAAAAACCGTCTACGCAAAAGCGCTATTTTAGAGGTATAGCGCGAAAAGAGCGCAAATAGCGTGAGTAAAGCGTAAAAAGCGAGTTTTTTTTAAAAAAAAAAATATTAAATATTTCTTTTATTAATATTTCTTATTAAAAAAATGAATACAACTACGTCGTTTTGGGTCACAGTTTATTTCTTTATATAAGTATACATAAATAAGAGTTATAATATTCTTATGAGTTATAATATTGTAATTTAGGATTAAATTTTTAAGTGTGTTAACATAATAATCATCTGAATTATTATATAGGTAAAAAAAATACACCGCAAAGCGTTTCGTTGCTATAGTATTTGCACTTTTAGCATAGCTCTCGGAAAAAACGTTATGTTAACGATAACGCTATTTAAAACATTGGTTTAGTCATTACTCGTTAGTGGTTCCTGAAACTTTGTTTTCCATTTTTTGTTATTATAGTTTTTTGTAAAATTAAGCAAAAAATATTTCGTTTTTCTTTGGTCCCCTTCAAAATTTGATACCCTTGTAGCTAGTCAGGATAATGAAGACGTTCTGTGTAACTGTAAATCTTGGTCTGGATTGGCAAAGGGCCATATTTATAGATTGATTTTAAATTGTAGTAAAAAAATATCGTGTGTGCTTATATTTCCAATTTTTTATTGGATGCTCATGTGAAGAACTGAATATGGTGATTTGTAAATAGGAAAAAGTATCAAGTACTAGTAGTAGTAGATATATGACTTTCTTGCAATATAGATATTCATGTTTTAGGCGTATTCTTTTTGTCTACACTAAACTTTAATTCATTGTTCGACGATAGTGTCTTCATATTAAAGCAAATGTATTTGAGATTTTTTTTGCTACTTAATCAATTTTTTTGGGGGTATTTTGGTCTCTACAAAATCATTGCTTTATTAGTCCGGTAATAAATTTCCACAATTTTGGAAAATATATTACAAAAGAATCCCATTACTTTTCAAGAAATAGTAGCCTGTTTTTAAAGAAAAAGGCACCGTACTGTTTGTACATATGGTAATAATTGTTATAAACTTACTAATTTACGCGTATTATTCTATCTCCTATCCCGGTTGAAAGTGTAACACAAGTTAACAACAACTAGGAAACTATACATAAGCTGGCAAGCAATAAGAACTTCCTATTCCTATTTGAACTCGAACATATATTAATTCTGATCCCTATAAATATATGATTATTAATTATCATAAAATAATGATTAACTAGTTAGAAGATTAAAGCAGGATTAAAGTACCATGTCCGAAAGACGTTGTAAAGACGCAGAGAAAAGATTGAAAGAATGGGCAAAAGCGGATGCAGATTTTTTGAGTAATGCAACAAAAGAAGATGAAACCAAACGCTTTTCATATAATGCCAACAAAAGTTACGTTCATAGACAGAGATATATTCGGAGTTACTCATTTTCGGAGAGAAAGAATACTATTGGAGAGAAGCTGAAAAGCCTGCTACGAAGTAAGAGGACCGAAAAGACGAGCGGTGTTGTGAAAAAGCACAAAGGTGAAGATGGGCAAGAGTCTATTTGT
The DNA here is from genome assembly GCA_963920805.1 of Primula vulgaris. Lineage (NCBI taxonomy): Eukaryota > Viridiplantae > Streptophyta > Magnoliopsida > Ericales > Primulaceae > Primula > Primula vulgaris. The sequence continues at coordinate 41,116,929 of OY987212.1, read as the reverse complement.
CCCAAACTTTTGAGAACTTCCTGTATTAGAGTAGTTGTTCTTAATTAGGTAGATGTTTAATGGTTTTTTTATTTTTATTGTCTACATAGTTTGATTATGATTAATTGACAATGATGGATATGTAACGTCACAAATTGATTCATGAGTAGTAATTTGTGCTAATTGGTACAAGTAAGCATGCAACTCGATCGAAGTTCAGATAATTTGGTACAGAACCTCATACTAGTCTAAAGTTATTATCAATACGCTGTAATTTAATCCTGCGGTTATCTGGATTCTCGATACAAGTAAACATGCAATCCCAATAAACTGCCTAATTAAGTAACTAAAGTTCTACAAATGGCATCCCGTCGAATGGAGTACTGACCACATCCATGAGCTAATATAATCACATGCAGGCTCCAAAATTCGAGCCGCTTTAACAAGATTTTCGAGATGTCTCGATTAAGAAAATACTTTCAATGTGTATGTTCAATTTACTTAGAACTCTCAACCGCACGCCACTTCGAGTCTTCTGGCTGACAATTTTCACAAAAGAATAATCATTATTTTACCACCGCAAACTGAATACGTGGTTGGGAAGACAAATCGGTCACTTAATTATCTCAAATCCAAACTGAGTTAATGCAGAATGCCCCAGCTTGCTCATCCAAGGATTTCGGTAGGGTAACTTATGTTCGACAAAGCATTGTATCCAATTTCCTGAAATTTTGTATTGGAAAAAAATATCCTATCCAGACTGTTGCTACGCGACTATCATGTTACTGTTTGCCTGACTTTTGTCAGATTATAGTCAGTGTTTTTTGGATTCCGGTGGCTGCAGCTTCTGGTCGAGTCCGAAACTCCGACTATTTACTATATGTCAATATCAATCTAATATATACCTTCTATAAAACATTTAGTTTTGGTTGCATTTTTTTTTTATAAATTTATGGTTTAGAAACCTTTAACAACGTCCCAGTTCTCTTTTTATGTTTTTAGAATGATGCTTCGTACTCCACGCACAGATGCACTGTATTACAATATAAAAATTTATTAATGAGTATTTTGATAATAAAAAAAGTTTTCGTTGCCTTTTAATCCATGCAGTAATATACTAGTTTACTCCTAATTTCTAACATGGGGGAGATGGATTTATGTTCTCGTATGTTCCAATTTCTCTTTACAAGAAGAAAACAAACCCGCCTGTTTTAAACGAACATGTAGCAAGTAATTGCCCATTTAAACACTATAATAAAATAAAATGTCAGTTTATCATTACACGTCGTGTTGTTAAACTTATGTCAAATTGAGTGTCGTTAAATTTACAGTTGTAACATCCCGCATTTTTATAAGTGTTTTTATTTATAAATTAATTTATCCAAAAACGTTTTATTCAAAATTTTAACAAAAACCGGTCACTCAACTAATTTTTAGCCAAAAACCGAAACTCTTCCAAAAAGCTTTACTTTAAAAACCTGTTACTAATTTTACTAATAAAAAGGACCCAATAGATTTGTTTCTAAAGATTTGTTATTATTGAGTAGTATTATAGTAATTTTGATTAAAAGTTAGCTTTTAGAACTTTGGGGACCAAATAGTTCGCTTCCACAAACTATATAAAAACAGTTTTTCTAAACCTAAAATCAGCCCACTTTTCATTCTTTAAACCTAAAAACCAGCAAAATAGAAGAGAGAAAAGAGAGAAAAAGAAGAAGAAGAAGAAGAAGAAGAGGAAACCACTGTTAGCGGGTTCATACCAGAAGCATCTTCTCTACGCACTAAGGTAACGGGGGTTATCCATTGCGACTAGACGAGGGTGTATGTTAGGTTTTGGTTTTATGTTTATTATAAATTGGTGGTTTTTACCTTTTAATTAATTATGTTCTTAAATGGTTAATTGGGGTTTGGTTGTTGTATTTTTAATTCCATAAATTGAATTGTAGAATTTGAGACTTGAGACATATTTATTTCGAATTAATGAGAATATTGATGGGTTTGCGTGTTTTATGCGTTAATTATATGTTATTATGGTTGTTGATAGAATTGGGTAAATTATTGTTGAATAGAGATGAGTTTAGATTGTGCATACAATGTGTTTGTTAAAATGCCCGAATGAGATTTTACATTATTGGAGTTGTTTGGCTAGTTGTGAATCTAGTACCTATGCTTATGTGTTATGATGAATTACGTTAATGTGATGTATGAGAATGTGTTAATTGTATGGTTTTATATTATTGGCCGAGGCCTTGTGATTTAGCTGTTGTGTCAATGGTTTATGTCTCTCCCTAATTCCGGGGACAGAAGACGGCCGAGGGGATAGGGAATGACTCGTCTTACGGACTGGGGCGAGTGGCGTGAGAGGTCCCAGTGTGCACTATATTTATTTTATTGTTAGCAATGGTCTATGTCTCTCCCTAATTCCGGGGACATAAGACGGCCGAAGGAATAGGGAATGACTCGTCTTACGGACTGGGACGAGTGGCGTGAGAGGTCCAAGTGCGCACTATAAATCTATTTTTATGTTAGCAATGGTCTCTGTCTCTCCCTAATTCCGGGGACAGAAGACGGCCGAAGGGATAGGGAATGACCTACCTTACGGACTGGGGTAGGTGGCGTGAGAGGTCCATGTATGCTATTGATGTGTGTTGAAGTTATTTAATTTATCTCGTTGTAGGATGTTATTATATTTCTTTTTATATGTTGATTATCGTAGTTGTTGTTTGTGGGTTCTTGCATTTAAGGGATGGAGTGACGGTATTTGTGGTGCCGATCCGTCTAGTTATGTACGTGAGACTCACCGTTACAATTTTGTATTTCAGGTACAATTTAGGTTGAGACGTTCGGTTAGGAGCTATGGCAATACATCACATGGGTTCGGGACTTTCATTTTCTTTTCAATTAGATATATTCTGAGGTTGTAGCCTATGGGCACTTTACATTCGTTTATTTCTTTTTATAACTTGTCAAAACTGTCTCGTCTTGTAGCCGCGTTTGACAAACACTTTCATTTATTGACTAATTGTTCCTTTAAGCTCGCAAGTGTTTTCTTTTAAAATTTTAAATTTGTACCAGCAGGTTTCGTTTTCTTTTGTTTTAAAAGGTCATGCATCGATGTCCGTGTCTTACGGATTTTGGGGCGTGACAACATTAATAACAAAAACTGTTATTAAGTTGTTGCTAAATTTAACGACACTCACTTAAACATTATTTTAGCAACAAGATGCATTTTTTTTTAGTCAGACCCTTTATTATCACTATGCATGTGACATGTGTTATGTTTGGATTGGCTTCTAGTAGTATAAGTCTTATTTTATAAGCTCATATCGAACAAGTAGGATTCCTATTCCTATTTGAACTAGATCATACTTCTCATTCCTATAAATACATATTGCACAATGAGAAAAACTATAAACACGAAATACAGATCACAAAAACTAGAATATGAAAGTAGAAGGCGACACGAACCAAAGATGCGGTAATTTGGCCACTACAAGAAAATGTTTATTTACTTACATAAAACAGCAACACACGTATTTAAGTTGTTAAATTGCAACATAACAGCAACATAATAGCAACATGATTAAGCATAAGAGTTCAGCAATAAAATTGCAACACTTCAGCAACATTTGTTTAGTAACACCATAAATATGTTGTTGAACGAGCTACGGATGTTTCCCACCTAACATTAGCAACATGATACCAACAAAAATAGCAACATAATCATGGGTGGACCCAGTGGGTGGGTGGGGGTGGCCGTGGCCATCCCCGGCGACCTCCGGCGTCGATTTTCAATTTTTTTTATATGTGTAATTTAAATTTTTTTAAGATTTATACATTGATAATCTCTCATAATTAAACAAAATAGTTATTGGTGTAGTGGTAAAATTGGTTTCAAGGTAGTAGAAGGTTAAGAGTTCAAATCATTTTAGTTGTTTTTTTCTAAAAATCTATGTTTTTTACTTTGAAATTACCAAATTTCGTAAATGACCATTATATTTTCCCAAACAAAGATTACTAAAAAAAATATTTTATTGTCCAATATATTTTATCTTAACTTCATATTTATTTTATGCTATATTAAACATAGAAAAAATTCTTTAGTTTTGTATTAGATCTTATTTATTTTATCCTCTATTCGACATATTCCCTCCAAAAAAATCGTCCTGATTCCGCCCAGGAACATAATCAATCCTCTAACTAGCAACATGAAAATTTGTTGCTGAAATACTAGCATCGTAAAATAGCAACAATTTCAGCATCACAATTGTTTATGTCGGTAAGTTATAATTTTATTAAATAACAACAATTCTACATCACCATTGCAGAAATTTTTTAGAAAGATTTTACTGAATGGTTTGAATAACTTGTAAGTTTTCTTATTTTTTTACTTATTAAACATTTTTTTTTACATCACAACTCATATTTTCTCGTTGAAAGCCACAAAATTCTACAAATATGCATCACGATTAGTTCATTTCGCGGCAGAGAAAAGATTGATGGGATGGGTTCAGGCCGATGCAAATTTCTTGAGAAATTTGAGTTCAAAAGACGAAACTCAAAGTCCGTCATATCCTTCAAAGTCAGCTATCTTCAATGAAAGCTACGTTCATCGGTATATCCGAAGCTATCTGCTTTGTGAGAAAAAGACAACTATATCTGTAACGATCCGGCCCTACGGACCGAACTGCCACGCCCGTATCAACAATATTGTCCGCTTTGGCACAACTTCCCAGGGGGGTCACCCATCCTGGTACTACTCCAGGCTAAACACGCTTAACCGTGGAGTTCCGTCCTCGCTATTGTGCCGCACGGCTTTAAAAGGCCTTGTTGATAGGAAATGGATCTTTAAGCTCATATACCACACGAGTACTCTCATATCTGGGCGATGTGGGACTGACGCACAACACCGGACCACAGAATTTCCTTCCCGGAAATCTGGGTCGTCACAATCACCCTCCCTTTAGGCACGACGTCCTCGTCGGGCACGTCGTCCATCAGGGGCTCACACACACGTGCTAGTCTCCACATTTCCGGCCAGATAGAGGCTCTGATACCATCTGTAATGATCCAGCCCTACGGACCGAACCGCCACGCCCTTATCAACAATATTGTCCGCTTTGGCACAACTTCCCAGGGGGGTCACCCATCCTGGTACTACTCCAGGCTAAGCACGCTTAACCGTGGAGTTCCGTCCTCGCTATTGTGCCGCACGGCTTTAAAAGGCATTGTTGATAGGAAATGGATCTTTAAGCTCATATACCACACGAGTACTCTCATATATGGGCGATGTGGGACTGACGCACAACACCGGACCACAGAATTTCCTTCCCGGAAATCTGGGTCGTCACAATTAAGCTGTCACGCCCCAGATTTTCCCTAAAACCCGAGACCTGAATTTGAAAACTAAAGAAAACACACTGGAAGAGAATACAACTTTCTAAGCACACTTCTCCGACTTATATTGCACAAAAATATTATATTACATTAGTACGTTTTCTACACAACTACTCCTAATGTACATCATTTACAAAGTACTACACCAAACTAAATAGGCTCTGAGTGTCTAGGCTACCCACACAACCCAAAATCTAGCCCGCTCGCAGCCCCGCTCAACAGCTTAACCTGTCCTGGAACTCTGTACATCCGAACCTCCACCTAGAATAATAAAATAAACAAAGACGAGAAAACGAAGGAAAAGAGTGAGTCAACTATTCATTATATATATACGTCAACAAACTAAAAATAAATAAATAATGCAATGCATATATATTTAGTTATTTATATATGTATTTTGTCTGTTTATTTCTCCTCCGCTAACCTCCTCTACAACAACTACTTACGCCAAGTGGCGTGACTCGATAAACGACTCAAATGTGTATAAAGTCGGATTCACAAATAAAGTGCCGGATCACTCCTCAGATCCACGTATGGAGTCAACTCCTCATGAAACCATACGCCGGCTATTGCCGTATTTTCCGTGAGCACCAGGCCCACCGGAACCCCTTTTGGCACGTGAACCCTAAAAGAAATGTAAAAGACGGACACCGACAAACAACTCACGACAACACCACACCTCTCCTCCTCGGTTACTTAGCCTCATTATTTCTCTTTGTTCAAGAGTTATATGATAAAATATTTATTAAACTAAATGTAAAGACTACTGTCATCACAATAATAAATAACATAAAAGTGTACAGACAATTCAAACTGCAAAACTTTAGGTCGAAAAGCTCGACAAGTCCCATGTAGTGATTCAAGTTTCAACAAAATATACATATAATTCCACTAGCATGAACTACATCAGACTTAGTAACTAGCAAGGAAAAAAAAGAAATACATGAACTAATTCATGTCCTCCATCACGGGTAAAACCCGCCATTTTATTCATACCGTAACAGTACATGTACCCAACCGATTTTACCACCAAATATCTATAAGTACAATACTGCAAATAGTTAACTCAATATACTCCGCATTTGAACGAATAACAAAACAAAACAAGAAATATATTCTTGCCATCATAACGAATAAAACTTGCCCTTTTAGTTCTGAAATGGTACTTTAAGTTGGACGCCTTTTCCGAGCTCAGTTAACTCTTTCTATATTCAGTAGAAATAAGCAAAAACTATAAGGAGTCACTAAGTTACCACTTAACTTACTAACAATACATCACATACTTAAGTCCTAGGACCAAACAAAAAAGTAAAACTTACCTCAAAACCAAAAAAAAACTTGTTTGATTGCAGCTTCTGAGTTCATTTTATTTACTTACAAGTTTGACTACATTTGGTTGGACACTTGAAGAAGTCCAGCTTATTCCTAGAACGCTGTAAGCTTCTAGGAACAAAACTAAAGACAATAAATAAATTTCTATGGGTCTGTTTGTTCCTGTTATTACCTCAAAACTAAAGACATTAGCCTCTGAATACTCAGAGCTGTTTTTACCAAAACAGGAACCCGATCGAAACAATAAACAAAACAGTTTGGTAAAAACCAGAAAAAAGAAAAGAAACAGGAACCCGATTCCTGTGATAATACAACATAATAGACTCCCCTTTAAGTACCAAAATGGTACCTCAATCGAAGCTCAAAAGTCTGGACAGATACGCTACGATAGGCAGGTAATGAAAAGGGCTTAAACTCCTCGTACTTAGCCTCCAAACTCAGCTCAAACCCACGAGCGACGCAACAAAAGGACTTGTTAAAACTGCCCACAATAAAGATAAATTACAGCCTTTTAAAGGATCAAAACAGACTTGAAAAGGGGAAAAAAAAATACTGAATATATACCTCAAAATACTCTCCTCTGCGATAGCTATGTAACGGAGAAGACGGATTGAAAAACGGATAATCGATTCAAAAGAAAACTGGGTTTAAAGGTGTGTTTATATATATATATATATATCTATCTCTATCTCTATCTATCTGTATCTTTCTCTCTATTCGTGTATATATATATCTCTGCCTCTTTTTTTATTATTTATTATGTGTATAACTATTAAAAGGGCTGAAGAGGTAAAGATAAAAACAAAGTGGACCCCACTTATTTTATTACTACTAAAGATATTCCTGCATATATATCCATTATTTCCTCTTTCTTTAAAAATAAAATAAAATATTATAGTTATATAAAGACATTTATTTTATTTATTCAAAAATATACATATATAAACTCAGGTTATTACACCCTCCACAAGTTATAAAATTTTCGTCCTCGAAATTTTAAATGTACCTTCATTGTCAAACAGCTATGGATACTTGGAGCGAATCTCACGCTCTCGTTCCCACGTTGTCTCCTCCGTCCCATGATGCCTCCACATGACCTTCACCAGTTGAATAGACTTATTACGGAGTACTTGTTCACGCCGATCAATGATTCGAATCGGTCGAATCTCATAGGAAACATCTTCGTCCACTTCTACATCTGACCAATCTAGAACATGTGAGGGATGAGGTTCGTACTTCCGAAGCATAGAAACATGGAATACAGGGTGGATTCTTGAGAGTTGAGTTGGTAAAGCAAGTCGATACGCTACTTCTCCAACTGTTTCCAGAATTTCAAATGGCCCAATGTACCTTGGTGACAATTTTCCTCGCTTCCCAAACCTCATTAGCCCCTTCCTAGGTGAAATTTTTAAAAATACGTGGTCGCCAACCTCAAATGACAGTGCTCTCCTCCTTCGATCCGCATAACTCTTTTGACGACTACGAGCCGTTTCAAGTCGTTGCTGAATCAATTTCACCTTCTCTGTTGTGTCCTGCACCAAGTCAGGCCCCAACAGAGTAGTTTCTCCCACCTCACTCCAACACACGGGCGACCTGCATGGTCTTCCGTACAAAGCCTCAAAAGGCGCCATTTGTATACTTGATTGATAGCTATTATTGTAAGAGAACTCCACTAAGGGTATGTAAGGCTCCCAATTACCACCAAAGTCGAGTAAACAAGCTCTCAACATATCTTCTAAAATCTGTATAATGCGCTCGGATTGCCCGTCCGTTTGTGGATGAAAAGCTGTACTCATTGACAGTTTCGTACCTAAGGACCTTTGTAAACTCTCCCAGAACCTCGACACGAATCTCGGGTCTCTGTCGGAGACGATCGAAACTGGCACTCCATGCAAACGTACAATCTCCTTGATGTATTGGCGACTTAGTTTTTCGATGTTGTCTGTTATTCGCATCCCAAGGAAATGTGCAGACTTAGTTAGTCGGTCAACAATGACCCATATAGCATCGAATCCGCTTCGAGATCTAGGTAATCCCGTCACAAAATCCATCGTAATTCGCTCCCACTTCCATTCTGGTATCTCCAGCGGTTTCAATAGTCCACCTGGTCGCTGATGTTCGGTTTTGACTTGCTGACATGTCAAACATCTCATCACATGGTCCGCGACATCTTTCTTCATAACAGGCCACCAAAATTGTCGTTTAAGGTCATGATACATTTTATTTCCTCCGGGATGTACTACAAGCTTAGAGTGGTGAGATTCCTAGAGTACTTCTTTCCGAACACCAAGTGGTACAAAGAGTCGACCTTGAAATCTGAGTCCACGATCTCCGGATATTACCCACTCGTTCAATCCTGGGTTACTGTGAATTCTTGTTCGGTAATCTTCTGATGCTTCATCTTCACATTGAGTTGCAATTATTTTAGTTACTAAAGTAGGTTGCACCGTCACAGTAAATAAAGTCACACGATCCCCGCTCTCGACCAGATCCAGCCCAAACTCATTAAGTTCACGCATCATCACCCACTCATTAGTTGCCAAACTTGCCAACAAACAGCGTGTCTTGCGACTTAGTGCATCAGCAACTACATTTGCCTTTCCAGGGTGATATTGAAGGTCGAAATCATACTGGTCAAGGTATTCCATCCATCTCCTCTGTCTCATGTTCAAGTCTCGCTGCGTGAAGATATATTTGAGACTCTTGTGATCCGAAAATACTTCAAATCTCTCTCCATAAAGGTAATGCCTCCAGCACTTTAAAGCAAGTACCACTGCCGCCAATTCCAGATCGTGGGTCGGATAGTTCTTTTCATATATCTTTAACTGTCGTGAAGTATAGGCCACCACCTTACCTAGTTGCATAAGCACACAACCCAAACCTTCTTTGGAAGCGTCACAATACACCATATACCCCAATCCTCGCTCCGGAATGATTAAAATCGGTGTCGATGTTAGTCTTTTCTTTAGCTCTTGAAACGCACTTTCGCATTTAGCATCCCATTCAAACTTGACCCCTTTACGAGTTAGCCTCGTCAAAGGCGCAGCTAACCTCGAAAAGTCTTGAACAAATCGACGATAATAACCTGCAAGTCCTAAGAAACTCCGGATTTCGAATACGTTCTTTGGCTGTTCCCATTCAACTACCGCTTCGATTTTCGACGGATCTACAGATACCCCATCTTTTGAGACAACATGTCCCAAAAATTTCACTTCTGGTATCCAAAACTCGCATTTTGAATACTTTGCATACAATTTGTGCCTTCGTAAAATCTGGAGCACGATCCGCAAATGCTCACAGTGAGTCTCTTCACTAGGCGAGTAAACTAAAATATCATCTATAAATACGATAACAAATTGATCCAGGTATTCATGAAATACCCGATTCATCAAGTTCATGAAAGCTGCAGGAGCATTCGTTAAACCGAATGGCATAACAAGAAATTCATAATGGCCGTAACGAGTATGAAACGCTGTTTTCTGGACATCCTCTTCCTTCACCCGTAACTGATGATACCCGGAACGCAAGTCAATCTTCGAAAACCATTTAGAACCATTCAGTTGATCAAGTAAATCATCGATTCTTGGCAACGAATATTTATTCGTAATGGTTACTCGATTCAGCTTCCTATAGTCGATACACATTCGCATCGTACCGTCTTTCTTTGGTACAAATAGTGCAGGTGCTCCCCATGGCGACACACTCGGGCGTATAAACTCCTTTTTTCGAAGATCATCGAGTTGCTCTTTCAACTCCTTCAGCTCGGCAGGTGCGAGTCGATAAGGTGACACAGATATCAGTGACGTTCCTGGTACAAGATCTATAGAAAATTCTACTTCACGTACAGGAGGAAGTCCACTTAAATCGTCAGGAAACACATCAGGGAATTCACAAACAATACGCGGTAACTCCACTACAGGAGTGGCCCCATCTTCTATCGATAAACTAGTTAATAAACAACTGAGACTATTTTCAATAGGCCATAAAGAGAAAAAAGACATCGTTCTATCTCCTGAAAAATAAAAAGTCTCACCCGCAGGTGTAGACAAAGTGACTCGCCTTCGATAACAATCAATAATAGCATGAAAATGGGATAACCAATCAATACCCAAGATAATATCAAACCCCAACATATCCAGTAAGATAAAATCATACTCAAAAGGATAATCATCAATAGAAACAACACATTTACGACAAACTCGATCTAGTACTAATAAGTCTCCTACAGGGGTCTCAACAGTAATCGATGGATCCAACTGGTCCGTCTCCAATCCCAGTAGCACAACAAATTTATATGAAATAAAAGAGCGAGAAGCCCCTGTGTCAAACATAGCACGAGCACCGGTAGAATTCACAAGTAAAATACCTCTCACAGTGGAGGGCTCTCCTATATCCGAACCCTGCGATAGAGCATACACGCGTGCATTGGACGACTGACTTCGTGAAGCAGCACCGCGACCTCTACCCCGATAACCACCCCGCGACGGTACTATTGCCCGCGAAGACGATGCATCCGTCGACGGTCTCATTACATGTAAAGGTCTCGGCCCAGCTGGTGGTATATGTGTCATCGCTTGTGAAGGATTAGATACTCGAGAACTCACAAAAGCTCCCCTAAAAGGACAGTCCTTCACTAGATGCCCCATAACCCCGCATCGGTGACATTTTAAGGTTGGACATTTATAGAAATTGTGACCTGCTTGGCCACACTCATAGCAAACATTCCGAGCGACACCAGATGTTTCAACAGATGAGGTGGGCATATCCCTGACCGATGACAGTTCATTTGAAGAGGGGAATCTTCTAACAGGTGGTGCAAATCGACTAATCTCCCTCCTTTCCTGGAATTGTGGTTGTTGCCGCTGATGATAACCGGCACCACCTCCGCTGTGATAACCACCTCTACTGCTTGATGCTTGACCCGTATTTCCGCGCATACCGGCTAATAATCTTTGTCGATCCTCCGATATCCATTCAACTCTCCGGACAGTTTTGACCAATTCTGAAAAATTGGACAACCTTTGGGAAGCCACAAATCCCTGGAGCTTTAATTTTAATCCCTCTTCAAACTTGCGACATTTTAGATCTTCAGTCGCCACGAACTCAGTTCCGTAGCGGGACAACTTATTGAACTCGTGCAAATATTGGTCAACAGATAGATTTCCTTGAGTCAAGTCCATGAACTCTCTTCGCTTTTGATCTTTGGCCGCTTGAGGAAAATACTCGTCGAGAAACATTTTCTTGAACACTTGCCAAGTAACTAGACCGACATTCGAAACTTCCTCCATGTTCCGCCACCATCTCTCCGCCTCTTCTTTTAAATGAAACTTTGCCGCTTTCACTTTTAGGTCATCCTCTACCAGTTTTATAATATCAAATATACGCTCACAGTCTATGATCCATTCCTCGGCCAACAGTGGATCACCTTCGCCTTTAAACACCTTAGGTTCCATCCGCTGAAATTGTCGAATAGCTGCTGAAGCCCTCGTTTCCTGTTGAGAATGCATATCGCCAATGACCGACCTCACCATCTGTTGCATCGCATCACGAAATTCCTGATTAATCTGACCAGATGTGTTCAAAGTAGACTGAACATTCTCTCCAGTTCCCGTTTGTCGAGGTGTAGGAAAGGTCTCATTAACAACACGAGATCCTGTTCGACTCGGTGTGCGAGCACCAGCACCACGAGTTCTGGCACGCCCGCCCTGACCCGCTTCTTGTCTCCCTCGTACATGGAGTGCGTCTTCTCGAGCAGCAGTACGCCTACTTCCACCTTACACGCTTGCGCGCCCTCCGCCACCTCGACTCCCCCTTCGCGCTTTAACCATTCGTTCTCTATAATACACAGACAAAGTTCATCGATCAAGTTAGACTAATTAATCGACGAATAATTTCCACTGGTTAGAAAAGAGACGATAAGAAAGTCCATAGAGATATAGAATGACATTATGACATAAAAATCCTAAGGCATGCCTACTATGTCTACCCGTCCCCCTACACTCACGGCCACCTAGATAGTATAACCAGGTTCGCTCTGATACCAAGCTGTCACGCCCCAGATTTTCCCTAAAACCCGAGACCTGAATTTGAAAACTAAAGAAAACACACTGGAAGAGAATACAACTTTCTAAGCACACTTCTCCGACTTATATTACACAAAAATATTATATTACATTAGTACGTTTTCTACACAACTACTCCTAATGTACATCATTTACAAAGTACTACACCAAACTAAATAGGCTCTGAGTGTCTAGGCTACCCACACAACCCAAAATCTAGCCCGCTCGCAGCCCCGCTCAACAACTTAACCTGTCCTGGAACTCTGTACATCCGAACCTCCACCTAGAATAATAAAATAAACAAAGACGAGAAAACGAAGGAAAAGAGTGAGTCAACTATTCATTATATATATACGTCAACAAACTAAAAATAAATAAATAATGCAATGCATATATATTTAGTTATTTATATATGTATTTTGTCTGTTTATTTCTCCTCCGCTAACCTCCTCTACAACAACTACTTACGCCAAGTGGCGTGACTCGATAAACGACTCAAATGTGTATAAAGTCGGATTCACAAATAAAGTGCCGGATCACTCCTCAGATCCACGTATGGAGTCAACTCCTCATGAAACCATACGCCGGCTATTGCCGTATTTTCCGTGAGCACCAGGCCCACCGGAACCCCTTTTGGCACGTGAACCCTAAAAGAAATGTAAAAGACGGACACCGACAAACAACTCACGACAACACCACACCTCTCCTCCTCGGTTACTTAGCCTCATTATTTCTCTTTGTTCAAGAGTTATATGATAAAATATTTATTAAACTAAATGTAAAGACTACTGTCATCACAATAATAAATAACATAAAAGTGTACAGACAATTCAAACTGCAAAACTTTAGGTCGAAAAGCTCGACAAGTCCCATGTAGTGATTCAAGTTTCAACAAAATATACATATAATTCCACTAGCATGAACTACATCAGACTTAGTAACTAGCAAGGAAAAAAAAGAAATACATGAACTAATTCATGTCCTCCATCACGGGTAAAACCCGCCATTTTATTCATACCGTAACAGTACATGTACCCAACCGATTTTACCACCAAATATCTATAAGTACAATACTGCAAATAGTTAACTCAATATACTCCGCATTTGAACGAATAACAAAACAAAACAAGAAATATATTCTTGCCATCATAACGAATAAAACTTGCCCTTTTAGTTCTGAAATGGTACTTTAAGTTGGACGCCTTTTCCGAGCTCAGTTAACTCTTTCTATATTCAGTAGAAATAAGCAAAAACTATAAGGAGTCACTAAGTTACCACTTAATTTACTAACAATACATCACATACTTAAGTCCTAGGACCAAACAAAAAAGTAAAACTTACCTCAAAACCAAAAAAAAACTTGTTTGATTGCAGCTTCTGAGTTCATTTTATTTACTTACAAGTTTGACTACATTTGGTTGGACACTTGAAGAAGTCCAGCTTATTCCTAGAACGCTGTAAGCTTCTAGGAACAAAACTAAAGACAATAAATAAATTTCTATGGGTCTGTTTGTTCCTGTTATTACCTCAAAACTAAAGACATTAGCCTCTGAATACTCAGAGCTGTTTTTACCAAAACAGGAACCCGATCGAAACAATAAACAAAACAGTTTGGTAAAAACCAGAAAAAAGAAAAGAAACAGGAACCCGATTCCTGTGATAATACAACATAATAGACTCCCCTTTAAGTACCAAAATGGTACCTCAATCGAAGCTCAAAAGTCTGGACAGATACGCTACGATAGGCAGGTAATGAAAAGGGCTTAAACTCCTCGTACTTAGCCTCCAAACTCAGCTCAAACCCACGAGCGACGCAACAAAAGGACTTGTTAAAACTGCCCACAATAAAGATAAATTACAGCCTTTTAAAGGATCAAAACAGACTTGAAAAGGGGAAAAAAAATACTGAATATATACCTCAAAATACTCTCCTCTGCGATAGCTATGTAACGGAGAAGACGGATTGAAAAACGGATAATCGATTCAAAAGAAAACTGGGTTTAAAAGTGTGTTTATATATATATATATATATCTATCTCTATCTCTATCTATCTGTATCTTTCTCTCTATTCGTGTATATATATATCTCTGCCTCTTTTTTTATTATTTATTATGTGTATAACTATTAAAAGGGCTGAAGAGGTAAAGATAAAAACAAAGTGGACCCCACTTATTTTATTACTACTAAAGATATTCCTGCATATATATCCATTATTTCCTCTTTCTTTAAAAATAAAATAAAATATTATAGTTATATAAAGACATTTATTTTATTTATTCAAAAATATACATATATAAACTCAGGTTATTACAATATCACATAAGATAAAGAAGTTGTTGCGATTCAAGAGATACAAAGGAGAAGTGTAGAAGAAAATAGGGAGAAAATTGAATCCAATATAGCTTTTAACAAGTTATTGGCTTGTATTGAAGTAGATATATTTGTTCTTGAATTTTGTACTAAGAATGAATTTATTAACGCTGAAGGTTTACATGCATATAATGGTTTTTTATTTATTTATTTATCTAATCAAATTATCATATATATATTTTTATATTGGAAAGTAACTTAGAATGGTTTATTAGAAGTACATTGTGCATGGTACGTAGACTGGTAGTTCGGTACCTTTAGTTTATCTTAATGATAATATTCGTTGTTATTTTTTTGCTGTTTCTACAACTTATCACCGTTTTTCAGTTTTATTTTCTGACCTTGAATAATAAACAACTTCAGATATTACCGGTTTAGTACACTAACCTTTCAGATTATTGTCAAACGTACAGAAAGTTGGTTTGGAAGTGCAAAGATCAAAAGCTCTTTTTATACAAATCAACAAGTTTGTGTATGCATGTTTTTAACCGAATATATTAAGTACGTTCCCATCATGCAGGTTAAATTTATCATAAATATTGAAGAACCCTTACTTGTGGAGGCGTTTGGCAACACTATGCTAAAAGCACTTCTAGAGAACTGAAATTAAAAACAATGTCAAATCAATTTTTGTTGTTTCAAAACACTACTTTGATTTTGTTTACAAAGTGTAATTTTTATAAAAAAGTTTAATAAAATGGCTTTCTATAAAAGAGACTTTTTCAAATTCTTTTAAATATTCAAAACCGGTCATTTTCACAAAACGGCATTATCTAAATATTGGTTGTTATTAATAAAGAGAATATGATTAGAAAATTACAGATGCACAAAAAGTTGGGTAATAATTATTAGCCCTTAGCTTTATTTTTTAATAAAGGAGAATGGACATTCAAAACTTACAAAACTAGTTGATAATAGAAAGTATACAACGACACAATAGTTGAACACAACAAAATAATATTTGAACCGATTAAATCATGTCAAAAATATATCAATTTTATATCATGTAAGGCTTAGAAAATTAAAAGAATAAGATAATTTGGACACGTTATTTTGAGTTAAAGTCGGCCTAAGAAGAGATAAATATACAATCCAACTAGGAGTAATTTCATAAGAATTCTACTACTATTCCAACTAGGATTTGGTAATTTCATAAGAATTCTACTACATTCCAACTTGTACATATCAAATTAAGTAAATTATATTTCTCTACATCAAAATATTCTTTGTTTTATTTTCATTCCATTATGGCATTGTCCAAAACACTTTCAGTGTCGTTGTTAATGATTCTTGTAGTGGCAACGACATCTCAAGCCATAAGACTTGACTGTGTTCAGAAAGTTATGACGGAGAAGGGGTTCGGAGACATGGCTGAGATGATTATCTCTATGCAATCAATCTTGTTTCCCGACATTGAAATACTCGAGTCGGTAAACAAGACATATATATACAGCATTTGCACCAGATAACTTGTCCTTTTGGGCCCGCTCGAACGATGACCCGTCCCTTGCTCTTGTACGTTACCATATCACGAAAAGGAAACATTTAACACCAATGCAAGTTTTTCTTCATAACTAGTTATAAAGTAAAACTTCAAAAATTATGATAAAACTATATCCCAACCCTGTCATTGTTAACTAATCTTATATATTTAATTAGAGACAAAACTAGGATTGTCCTGCTGATGAGTTGATCAAATGTTGTGGCGGGAGACAAGAAAATATTATGATTTTAAAATGAATAATTAAAGAAAAAAATTCCAGTATTTGGGGGGTCTGTGGTACCATGCTGTTATGAATTGAATAATGCTGAAAATATATTTACAAATAGCAAAAAGTTCTAATGTTGAAGGGAAAATTGAAGTTTTATGACAATATGCTTTTCATTTGTTTTCTTATGTTGCACTTGACAAGTAAGCTCTATGATTCCTTATACAACAAATATAATTCTCACTGTGTAAATAACAACCATGACGAACAACAAGATAACGCCACAGGAAAAATGAAAAAATAATTGAAGATTGGTTTCCTGGAATGCCTGTTAGGAGCTGGGACTTAATATTCTCTCAGCAAGTAACAAATCGTCGGGAGTTGTAACCTGCGTATAGATTAAAATTAGCATCTTAATTCATAGATGAACAAGTAATAGATACTACTAAGCAACTGTTTAGCATTGAATTACTCAATAATCTTTTCACTGAATGCAAAAAGACCTTCTTTGGATGCAGGATCTAAACTTTACTTCTTTTTTACCCCTATTCTCATAAACTGCAGTATTTCACTCGTCGGCTTAGAAGTTTGAGCTTTGGGGGTTTTTTTCTCCAGAAAGGACTGTTAATTTTAGATGGATGAAACAACTTTTCTTTCAGTCTCCGAATAGGCGATTTTTTCGCTTATAAGCTGCAGCCAAACAAGCACAGAGCCAGCAAATGAAATTCTACCTTGATATTCGTGTAGGCTCCTTCAGTTATGTACACAGGATGATTGAGGTGCTCCACAATAGACACATCATCTGTAACTTCGAGACCTTCCCTGAATAATCATTTCCTTGCTTGAATTAGTACTTCAAAATTCTAACATAACTAGGAAAAAGATCATAAATTAGGTACATTCATTAACATGGTGCAGTAAAAAACTCGCATAATGAAGTACCTATTAACAAGTTCAAACCCCTTCTTAAGTAACTCTGGCTTGATCACCTAAAGAATACAAAGGAAATAAAGGAAAACCCGATAAATGAAATCCCCTTGCAGTACAAACTAAAGGCTTGTCTGGTTACATATTTTAAGGTAAGCTTATCTGCCTCTTTAATTACAAATTGCAATGCATTTGGTTTAAAATCAAGGTTTCCAAAAGTCTAGAAAGCTAGAAGTTTTAAGTTGAATGCTTCCAGCTTTCTCTCAGACTCAAAGAAAACAAACTTATTTGTTTAAAATTGCAGACAACCCAATCGTAAGTGGATTGATGGTAATAAAATAGTTAAACCTGTGGGGTTTGCATTTCCCAGAGTGTTTTCCTGTCCAAAGTTTTTACTACATAAGATTCACTGTTTGCCTGCATCAATATATGTTGAAGTTTTTAAATGCTTATGTAGACTGTAAGCATTGCATGTATGAGAGTGACTTGATAATGACCTCTTTTATTGTAGCTTTCACAGGAACACCAAGAACTGCCGCACCATTCAGCCACCCATCTTTAAGCACCTAAACCAATATACCAATGTGATGGTTAGAAACTAACCATATGAATGAAACCAATTAGGAGTGTTTACAATCAATTGTTTAAAATCATAAGTTAAAACGTAACATTGCAGATATTATTAAAAAAATACAGAAATACAAGAATAATATTCAAAAAACTGATGGAGTGATGGATAACCTGTTGGACATCTTCGGATGTAACTAGGGGTCTAGCAGAGTCATGAATGCATAAAAGCTCAGATTTCAAATCAATTGCCTGTAAGCAGAACAGGATACGGATAAGTAGAAGTGTAAGACTCCCGGCCAAAAAAACGAGTCTTTCTCACAATTTCTTGTGCATGACAGCATGACTGTATCTAGAAGTTAAAGAACCTACCAATATAAAAATAATATATGCACACCCTTCCTGCACAATCTATCTGAAAAGGCTAAGACACTCTTGTGCAGAAGTTTCTCTCTTTCGCCCTCCTCTATTTACAGCCCTTCTTTTTGTCCTTTCACACAGGGTGTGCACAAAGAGTGTGCATAGAAAATTTCTCATATAAAGCTAAACATAGAGAAGATAGAGGCGAAAGCTTTCACCTGAAGTCCGCTGAATACAGAATCTTGTCTCTCTTTACCAGGCAGTGCAAATTTCAGATCCACCTGGATCTTCTCTTTGGCATCTGAAAAGGTATTTTACACAAAGGTTCAAATTTTCCCATTCTCACTTAGATGAAAATATGCACCCAGTCTAAGCGTATTTGTAGCAGTGTAGAGAAGGAGGGGAAAACAAAGTTGCAAGCAAAGAAGTGTTTATGCATTTGAGTGAAACAAATCAACGGACCTACAAAAATGTCTCTGTAAGATGGATCGCAAACTACAATAATTTCCTTCACCTCGATCATGCGTGAGAAAGTGTAGAAACTGTAAAATACATGGATGCTATGTCAGAAGTAAATATTTTACAAGTAATAACTTTTTTCTTTTCGGATAAGTGCAACAAGTATTCTTTTGTAGAGCTTTTAAACGAATGCTGCTTTATATACCAAAAGGCCAATTACAGTCCTCAAATTTATAGGAGTATATGCCTACAAAATATGGGCAAACATGCTAATAATGTTTGTTTTATTTCCTTTTCTCAATGTGTACTGAGTTGAATTCTGTAAGTTCTATCTCAGTCTGCCCATCTTACAAGAATATCGGAAAGTTTCCTTCATTCTAGAATTAAAGAAAAAGATATACAATGGCGATAATCATGTATAACGTGAAGATTAGATGATGTTAGTTACCTATACAAAGCAATTGGTTGGTCAAAAAGAGGAAGATATTGTTTTGGCATGCTTGCCTGTTCATCAAACAAAACAAAGTCATCATCTGGCAGATAAAACTTCACGCACAGAAAAAACATGGTCTATCAAATTCGTAGAATTTCCAGGCTAGATATGCAAAACAACTCAGCATAACAGTTGGCTTATTTGGTGGTGAACAAAAACATCGATTCTTAGAGCAAATGCATTGTCCTGGTGACGAGGGCTAGTATGTCCTGCTTACCACCAAGATCCGGCTCCTTCAAAGTGAGGGTTATTCTTTTCGGTTATTAATTATTAAATTTAGACCACCTTGATCGATCCTGCTTAAACTCAGCGAAATCAAATAAGCGTCTTTTCTGGTGGGGAAGAAAAACCAATCCGTCTCACTTGAAACTTTTACTATTTTTAGGACGAAAACTTGAAAAACCCAGCGAAAACAAATAAACTGCCTTATCGGTGCCAAACAAAAACTTTGACCCATCCCGCTTAAAACTTCAACCTTTTTCAAGAAGAAAAACACACACAAAATCAACCAATAAACTGCAAAACTAAATGCAATGCTTTATTTTAGCCAAAAACTGAGTTTGAATGCTGCAACAAATCCCCAAAAGGTGCACCTTATAAGCCAAAAAAAACGGAACTAGCCTAGTGAGCCAGACCCCGCACACTCCTAAATGATGCAGGGTTCGAGTCTTATGAGGGGGACAAGTGTGATAACCTTTGATATATGATTTAAAAAATAAGGAGAAAAAAAAAGCCAAAAACAAAACGATGAGCTTAATAGTTACAATCAAACAAAGCCTAAATATCCAAATTAAACACATTACTGGCATTTCAAAAAATGCAAAAAAATCACAAAGAGAACCAATGCTTTATATAATCGTATCGTAAAAGATCAATAGACACATATTTCGAAGACACTTAAATGTCAACTTACACATAAATTGATACGAAACATCTCAGTCGGTGATAATTTTCAATCAACTCCGAGGTCAAATTCCAAAACTCCCACTCAATTTTATTCCTTGATTATCAGCATCTCGGGTATTGCCTCTCAACTGTCAACTTATATGACTGTCTAGTGTCTACTAATAGTTCCAGACACAACCCCCTCAACTACACACACGCATAAATATACATATATATGTAAATATAAATATATATATATATATATATATTCACACGCACATATATGTCTATTATATATATCACTGTTTTAGAAAGCGTGCTTCGTAGTAAAAAAAGTTCAATTTAAAGATCGTCCAAAACCTTAAGAAAGGCTTAAAAAACTCGCCTTTTTCCGATTTTTAGGCCGCAAAAAGCTTACACTTTTGACGTTTTTAGGATTTTAGCGAGCTCTTGCAGAAACACTTTAGCTAAGATTTCTCTTTTCAACAAAGACACACACACACACACACACACACACATATATATATATATAAACTGTATTGGTTCATATAAATATATAGATAGAGAGACTTACACCCATCCTTTTGCCTTTTCCTCCGGCGAGAAGAATAACCGACACGCTTCTCTCCTTCACACCTTCATTACTCTCCTAAAAATCAATTAAAACCAAAACAATAACAAAATCAGATAACTCGCAATTTAAATATGTATATAAGTTGTACATTAATTTACCTTTGGTTGTACAACGTTAGCAGAACAACTGATTTTAGAATTGAAAAACCCAGCTGCCTTGCTAGTCAAACAATAATTACTAAATGTTTTAATTGAATAATGTGAAGTTAGGAAATTAGCTGAATTGGAATGACATAAAATGGGATTTGGGAAATGTAGATTTCGTGGGGAGAGTGACCCATTTAGTTGATATATCATCGTAGTCATCTCTCTCTCTCTCTCTCTCTCTAAGTAGGGAGGTGAGAGTTAGCTCGAGATAAAAGTACAAGAAGACAAAAGTCGTATGAATCGGGTAATGGCTTTGTAATACTTTCGAATATTTCCCCTTTTTTATCTAATTTAAACGTTATGGAGTAAATATCAGGTGAGTATAAAAAGTTCATACAAATTGAAATACAACACTAAATAGTCATATAACCGTATGAAAATCGGTCGTGCCTTGTTACAAAAAAAACTATCACTATTCACGATGTGTAAATTTTGTTCTTCTTGTTATTGGATCCATGCAAATCGAAACATCGTTTTGTATGTATAATGAAGAAGCCACTCGCCTTCGAATACAATCAGTCGTCATACCCGGTTAGCGACAACTTAGAAAAGATAAGCTTAAACGATGTCCAAAATCTTAAACTCTTGTTAATGATAACTTTTGCCAAACTTGAAATTGGATAGTTAATTAAAAAACTAAAAACACAGTGGATTGAGTAATGAAATGTTTACTCTTAAGTAGTAGGGTTTTACTAATTACCCAAAATCTTAAACACTAATTGATACTCCTCTGTTCTCAAATAATTGTTCATTACGAAACTACGTGCAATTTTGATCGGTTTATAACTTATATCAAAATTGTCGAAATGAGTTTTTTTTAAATCTAATTATAAAATTTAACATTTGAATTATTTGATAAATTTTTAAAAAATTTATTCCGACAATTTTGATACAAATTTTTGATCGGTTAAAATTGCACATAGTTTCGTAATGAACAGGAATATCTTTTGCCAAACTTGAAATTGACCAGCTAGTTATAACTAAAGGGAAAAGCTAAAAATTAAAAACATAGTAGACTGAATAGCATAATTTTGTAAGTAATAGGGTTAGCTATATATATACTTTTCCTGCCTTTTATCTTTCTATTACTATATTTTTCGAGCCCTAATTTTCGCCTCTCTCTCTCTCTCTATATATATATATAATATATATTTATATATATAAATAAATTAAATTGTAACTCTTACGAATCTCCAATAAGTCGAATTCAGGTATAAACACTAACAGATTAGTTATTATTATTATTATTATTCTTTATCTAACCTGTGTGAATACCTAGATATCTGAATTGGAGAAAAGCAATTGTTTTAATTTCATTGAATTATTAATTATTCTGAAATTTATGGTATATATGTTTATATAGATGGTACAGTTTTGTTAAGGAATTTGCACACTTAATAATTCTCAATTATTCTGATCTCGGCTCGACTCTTCTTAATTAGAGAAATTGATAGTGGATTTTGTATGTATGTAGTTAGATGCATTATTATAGACTGGTTTTTAATAAGAAGAAGATTAATTTAAGCTTTTACCTTTAAATTAGCAATTCGTACAACAAATTAAACCGCTCGGCGATTGTGTGTACACTTATGTATCAAATAGGAAAACAATATCACAGATTAGGGTACTGATTAGGAAAAAAGTATTTTGTGTTTTGTACCGTATTTTCTAGTATTTTATCATGGTTTTTGTTTTTTATTCCCCAATTGACTGTTCTATGCTGCTTAGAATGCGAAAGTGGATAAAATTGTTAGTGGGTGTTGCACTAGTTGATAAATATTTACATCTATGTATAAAAAGGTTCTCAACATTGACAATTAACTCAATAAAAAGGTGTTCTTTTTAAGCTAAGGAACAAGCTGGTCTTTTTTTCTAGTGTAAATTTAATAGTAGTATATTCTATTAACTGTTTCTACATGTATTTAATTGTGTTTTACTGGTTTTGTTTAACAGACCAGCTTCTGCAATGGTGAGAAAGAAATCCGACGAGGGTTTACCACCCACAAAGGGTAAGCCGAGCAACAAAGATGCTGTAAAAGATGGGAAGAAAGAGAGACTTGTGGTGTCAGATGTACTTAAAAACATGGACGAGAAACCTGATAAACCCAAGAAAGGATCAGCTTCTTCGAGCACTACTCATAACAAGTCTAAGTCTAAAGCTCCAACTGGATCCTCGTATTTGGACGGTGTCGATCTCCCTTCATCTGATGAAGAGGAAGATGATGTCGAAGAGCTAACTAGGAACCGAAAGGAAGAACCAAAGAAACTTGAAATCTCTGTAACTGACAAAGAGTTGAAGAAGAGAGAGAAGAAGGATATGATGGCAGAGAGAGCAGCTGTGATGGCCAAGCACGAGGCTATGAGAGACGATACAGATGCGTTTACCGTTGTTATCGGTAGTCGTGCTTCAGTTCTTGATGGTGAAAACGAGGCCGATGCTAATGTAAAAGATATTACGATAGAGAATTTCTCTGTGTCAGCTCGTGGGAAAGAGCTTTTGAAAAATACTTCCGTGAAAATAGCTCACGGGAAGAGATACGGGTTGGTGGGACCCAATGGAATGGGTAAGTCTACCTTACTCAAGCTTCTAGCTTGGAGAAAGATACCTGTTCCTAAGAACATAGATGTGCTTTTGGTCGAACAAGAGGTGGTGGGTAATGACCAAACTGCCATCCAGGCGGTTGTTTCGGCTAACGAGGAGCTGGTCAAGTTGCGAAATGAGGCTGCAGAGTTACAAGCATCTGCTGACGAGGATGTCGGAGAGAAACTTACTGAGTTGTACGAGAAATTGCAGATCATTGGTGCGGACGCTGCTGAGTCTCAGGCATCAAAGATTCTTCATGGACTAGGTAATGTAGAACAAAAAAGAGAATGTGAGGAATGAGAGAGAATCTATTGCGAAAAATTGTGTCCTTTTATTCATTCATCGGAATCTGTATTTTTCAACAGATACATATGCACAACACTTTTAAAACCCTAAAAATTGTAGTATCTTTTTGTACTCTAGTACTCCCTATAGTTGCATCTTTTCAGAATTAACTATCTATATTCCTTCTGATAAACTCTCAATTTATCTGAAATAAATAAGTATATAATTTATTAAATTCTGAGTTTTCAGTCTATGTTTGCATCTAGGGTTTTCTACGGCCATGCAAGAGCGTGCTACTAAATCGTTTAGCGGTGGTTGGAGAATGAGGATTTCGTTGGCTAGGGCGCTTTTTGTGCAACCAACATTGTTGTTGTTGGATGAACCGACAAATCACCTTGACCTAAGAGCGGTTCTGTGGTTGGAGGAGTATTTATGCCGTTGGAAAAAGACGCTTGTTGTTGTATCTCATGATCGTGACTTTCTTAATACGGTTTGTAACGAAATTATTCATTTACATGACATGAAACTCCAACTCTACCGCGGAAATTTTGATGAGTTCGAGACTGGGTATGAGCAACGGCGTAAAGAAATGAACAAGAAGGCCGAGATTTATGAAAAGCAGGTAAAACTAATAATAAAGAAAATCAAACTCTCCGATTTTACTCGAATTTGAAGTCTGATTTTGTAATTTTAAATAACCCATAAAACATTAAAGTTTACAGGGGACAACCACTAAAACAAGTAATAGAAAGACAAAATAAAAGAGCAGTGTGGGGTTGTTTTGTTGCAGCTTTTTAAGTACAGAAACTTCTGTCTTTTTTCCCGGTGGCAAGGCTGAGTTAAATCCAGCTAGTAGCTTCTAGCTAATCAGGCCTAAGTATTAGATTTTTAATTCTGAGCTCAGAAGCTGGATCCGTACACCACCATTGTTTTTAATACACAAAAAATGTAAGATATGTTCTTGTAAATGATAGTTAAGGAAATCAATTAATTAAATTCCCTCTGCAGGTCAAAGCGGCCAAGAGATCTGGTAGTCGTATTCAGCAAGATAAGGTCAAAGAACGAGTCAAGCTCGCAGCTGCTAAAGAAGCAACAAAAAATCGAGGAAAAGGAAAAGTTGACGAGGAGGAACCTCTTCCCGAGGCTCCCCAAAAGTGGAGAGATTATACTGTGGCATTCCACTTTCCTGAACCTACCGAGCTTACACCTCCACTTTTGCAGCTTGTCGAAGTTAGCTTTAGCTACCCGAGCCGATCTGATTTTAGGCTCTCTAATGTTGATGTGGGTATAGATATGGGTACCCGTGTGGCTATAGTGGGACCCAATGGGGCTGGTAAATCCACTTTGCTAAACTTATTAGCTGGTGATTTGGTTCCGAGTGAAGGTGAAGTGAGGAGAAGTCAGAAGCTGAGGATCGGGAGATACTCTCAGCACTTTGTCGACCTTTTGACTATGGATGAAACTCCGGTTAGTCATACAATAAACATTTTTTCTATTTTTATATTAACTGGTGTATGTATCGTTCTTGAGTCCGGATAGTCTGCCCCCTAATATTCTTTTTTCTATTCCCCTTATTTATATCGACTCAATTTAAGTAGTGTAACGAGTTTCTATCTTTGTTTATATGTTTTTGGAATCTATTCTTGACAAATTTAATAATTTTTGGGCATGGTATTGGTTCAGTTACCAATTACTATTAGTTTTTGTGCAAAGTGAACATTTGTTTTCATATCTGCTTGAGAAAAACTAAGTTTTTTTTCCATCTATTATAGCTGAATAAGGTATAAACGTCGTAAATTTGTGTCTTTCCCTTTCTTCAAAACGTTTTGTGCTAGTATAAATAAGGGGTATATGAAGGTTGTTGACGATCCGGACTCATTGGACCTAGATCCCCCCATAGGTGGGACTGGGAACTAATGGTTGGTTCTGTTTTCTAAAGAGGTCTGATTTGTTCATAACGTAACTGTAACAACCCCATAGGTAGAACTCACCCTAGAGAACCGGTTAACTAAGGGAGGGTGCTTATAGAGCACACAAATGTAACTTACACTACCGATGTGGGATAATGTAGTTTGCACTACAGCACCCTTAGGATCGTTACAATCCACCACGCTCCGCAACGTGCGACCACGCAGGCAGGCTTTGAGCTAATCTCTAGTCCCGGTCGAACACTGCAATCCAGTCTTGGTTGGTTCTGTTTTCTAACGAGGTCTGATTTGTTCATAACGTAACTTATATCCAGTCTTGTGTCGACATATCTAGTTATATTCTAGATACAATTTTTAAATGTTGGGTTTTGATTTTTAAATATTGGGTTTTAGCTTATTTAACTTGTGGGAGATCATTCAGGTGCAATATCTTCTCCGTCTTCATCCGGATCAAGAGGGTTTTAGCAAGCAAGAGGCGGTCCGTGCAAAACTTGGGAAATTTGGTCTCCCGAGCCATAACCATTTAACACCGATCGCAAAGTTATCGGGTGGTCAAAAATCTCGAGTCGTGTTTACATCAATCTCTATGTCGAACCCGCACATATTGTTATTAGATGAGCCGACTAATCATTTGGATATGCAGAGTATAGATGCACTAGCGGACGCCCTTGACGAGTTTACGGGTGGGGTTATTCTAGTGAGTCATGATTCAAGATTGATATCTCGGGTGTGTGACGATGAAGAGAGGAGCCAGATTTGGTTGGTGGAGGATGGGACTGCGAGGACTTTTCCTGGTAGTTTCGATGAATATAAGGAGGATCTGCTTAAGGAAATTAGAGCTGAGGTTGACGATTAAAACGGCTTTCCAGGTATTGTTTTCTAAAGTATAGAAATTAAGATCATTGTTAGTGGAATTGCTTTTTCATTCTTGTTTAGAAGTTAAAAGTCCATCTCTTCTTGATTGCAATTTGCGATATAGTATATGTTTGTAAAGTTCATATTCGTTTTGCTTTTTTGCTTCAGTCTAAACTCGTGTGCGTATTGCAATGATTTTACTTCAATCTCCACTATTGCTATGACTACCTTTTCACAATTGTGGATTAACTCGCAAGTAGCGGAATTAGTACTCTATATATGTACAGTAATATGTTTTGGCTTGTGAATACATATCATGCTGTAATGAGTATAAAGCATGCCCAATTGTTTTTCTTTGGTGCCTTAGGAGGTGGTTAAGTCATGGACTGTCTTCTTTTGTTGAATGAATGAAAAATCGTTATGTTTTTTTTTCTGTACATAAAGTGAGCTTTTTCTGTTACTATAGGCTGGAGCAATAGGCACCTATGAGTAGGGTATTCTTTTTTTAGTTCAGACATTCTCTTCCCAAAGCAGAGCTCGTAGTAATGTGCATAAAAAGGGAGACTTCATTGTTTTCCCCCCTAACTGATCAACTCATCATATTTTTCATGCAAAATATATTTGTCCGAGTTGATTCTTTCCTTTTTGTAGTGCTAGATGATAAGTTGTTAACCTGCTAGCTATCTGATAATGATCATACTTCGTGGAATTATGTTTAGCTCAAATTATGCTGATCGTATATTTTACGCATAGTCATCACTCATCACCGCTTTTTTGTCAGCTCTAAGCCCAATATATTTTCCTGTGAATTGCGGCAATTTTGCTGAAAACTGAATCATTTCTTTTGTTTAATGTGTTCCAGGAGCCATCCAGAGTACTGGGTTCACTTCAATCAAGTCGTAAGGACCGATAGAGCCTGTGAGTAAGGTCAGGGACGGGTACCGTTTAATTTGTCGCCAATTCGTGCTTGAAATTTTGCAGTTATAATTGATTTGTTCTCACTTTTTTCTCCTCTTCAACTCTGTTGTGGTATATTTTTGTATTATTTATACAATAAAGATTTCATATAGAAAAAAATTTGAACTTTTGTTCAAATATATTGTTAGCGTTTGCTGGATAAAATGGTTGGTTTCGGTTGCTGCTCATCCACATGTTGTCTGCATTTAGATTGATGTTTATATTCTCTGAGGTGTAGTATTTATGCATGTGTGGATCTTAAAAGCAGAATGAAATCATTCGAGATCTGTGAATCCTAGGAACTGGAATTCTAGTTTGACTCGCCATATTGTTAATGATATCTATTTTCTTTTGCTCCACTAAACTTGTTACTGTAATTTTGTTACCCAAAGTGAATTACCTCGGGAAACAGTAATTCGAGACCAAAAACATGTTTACTTTTTATTTTATTTAATTTACGTTATATATTAGTGCTACTTCAACGTGCTCATGTATCACTCATCCAACACAGTATTAATATCTTTTTGTGCTATATTTAAAAGCTTTTTCCGTTCTATTTTCTTTTTTATGGAAAACACGCACTTTTGGTTAAAAATTTCTATTGGGACTCTTTTTTTACAAAATTCATAAGCGACTTTCTATTAATAAGTCTGAGCTCAATGCAGGTATTTCGGTTTGAATGTTTTTTTCTAGTTTTCGGGTACGCCAAACACCTCTGGGGTGGGGGGTGGGGTGTCTGTGATATTTCATACTTTTTGTATAAACTTTGCGTGTATGTATCAGACTGTTGTAATTCACTGCGAGTTTTGAGTCGACCCTAATCCCACTCCTTTCTAGTTCTTGGGCTTGTCTGTCAACTTGGTATATGAATTAGGAAGATAGATGTTATTATTCCTTCTTTTTTATCTTTGTCGCGACTCACGACTGGTGATCCATTATCTATTTTATTGGTAATATAAAGTGAACTTCTTGTCATGGCTCGTGAAGGGATCAATAATGGAATATTTTGGTACAAGGTGCAATGAAGGATTTGTGCACTATGGAGTGTAAAACAGAACTACTGTTATGTCGCTGGTTAAATCAAATCTCGTTTGTTTAGACAACAGATGCACAACTTAATTGCAAGATATTGATATAACATACAAGGACCGTAAAGTAATACTATAATTCACAACATAATGAAAAGACCAAGCCTTTTGAAAAACTAGAAGCAACATATGTATCACGCTTAAGCATCGGTCCAGGTGATATCCAATTCTCCCCAATTGTTGTGTGGCACACCTAGGGCCTCCCAAACTGCTTTAGAAGCATCAACGATATTGTTAGGACACGGTGGCTGGTAATCATGGTCCTCGTCACATCCCATAGTCGAGTCACACTCATCCACCACCATCGCCTTTACACTCCGTCCATTAGCACTGATGATCACATCATTGAGGCACCTGCTCCCCCCTTTGTACCACCCAGTTGACAGTGCCACAACCGGCATGTCATCATCGTGATACTGGTTGTCGCACTCGGATGGCCCTCCGCCATCTCCACCTTTCTGGAAGCTGTTGAGCGTTAGGGTCGCCTTTGTCTGGCTGACCACCTGTGGAGAGCATTTATAAGTCGTATAGAGCTTTCCTTGCTTGCAACAGTCTGAGTCGTTCTCTGTGTTGCATTGTCCGGAAGGAGATTTTATTCCTCTGATAGCGCCGCTAGGTCTGCAAGACTGCGCCTCTGCTCCCAAAAACTGCATTAGGGCAAGCACAAGCAGTGTTAAAAATGCTATTTTCAAGCTGAAATTCTTCATTGTTTGTTCTCTCTCTTTTTCTTGAGTCCAGGTATTATTGTGCTTAATATGAACAATATAATTAGAGGATTTAGATACTTATAGGGTGGTGCTGAACTAAGTAGCAAGAGAAGACAATTAAGAGTTCAACCTTTTCATACTAACTGCCTTCTGATTATTTGTAGACGGTGAAAGCCAGGATAGCAGTTTTGTTATCACATCTTTTAGTCAGTATATTTATGAGGATATTGATAAAAAGAGTAGTACTTTATATGTCATCACATCAGAGTTACCAGTTGGGTCATTTGTTTACTTAAACTATCTACTATTTGGCTATTTGCTTAATACTCACGATGAGAAGAGCTCAGTAAATACTCAAGAAAGGCCAAAATTGTAGTCATGAATGGTTTTATTCAAAATGATAATTTACTTTATATATGGAAAAAAAAAAAACATGTAATTGTTAACCATAATGAGTTGATTGATTTGTTGTGAAAAAAAGAATTGTAGACTCTATGTACGTTCTTTGTAGGATTTACAACTTCACTCTCGACCATCCCGTTCAACGCTACCTTTGTCTATTTCTGAGAGCACGAATATTGCTTTAAAGTATAAAAATCTAGATATATGTAGAACGTAAGATGTGCATGTGTTAGTCTACGATCAGCTTCCAAATCTAATAAAGAAACACACTTTTAAATGAAATTATAATTGTATGTGAATACATATTTTTTTTAGAATCATAATGACTATTTTCATGTCATCTGTTAAGAAATTGTTTTGACAGTATTAAACACCTTTTTTACATCGATGATTAATTATGTATTATATAATTGCTGGTATTTCCCAATTTATTCTTTGCTACGTACTTCTTATCAAGGAAAACTGAAGATGATCTTCTGGTGTTTACCACGACAATTTTATATCCATTCGCTTCTAAGTGAGACCGATGGGTCACGAACTCATGTAACTAAAAAGGTTTAGCAACTTCTGTAAATTAAAATTATAGTCTGTGTGTCGAATAAAATGTGTTTTAACATGTGTGCTTCATTTTTCTACCATTCTTCCTCTTATTGAGTTCATACTTTCTGCTAGATGAACTTTTACCGATTATCTGCAGTTAAGTGCTTGAAGAAACTTTTATTCTGACTGCCTGGTGTGGGATATCAATAGTTTAATTCGTTTTAGTTCGTAGAAGACAGTGAAATTTACAAGAATTACTTTTGATGTAGAAATACTTAACAAATGGAGTTTGCGTATTTGAGCATGTATGTAGCTTCTTAGCAAATAGATCTTTTCTCGATAGGCTTATGCTTGTAAACAATTAATTTAACTCAAAACTCACGAAAGATTTTAATTTTTATGCACATGTTCGTTTGTTTCTTTATTATTTCCAACCCATGACATGTATATCATAGGCCTCTTTGGTGGTTGATCATGGTAAGAGAAAATGTTTTGAAATTTTGGTGGTTAACAAAAACTAAAACTACTCCCAAGTCCTAATTAAGGTGAGTGCATAAACGTACGCTGTAACGTACACATACGATTAAAGGTACATTCCTATATACTAGCGATTTACACTACTTGTCCATATAGTTTGATGAAAAAAATCGAACTGGTCAATTTTAATTGTACCAACTATGGTCCAAAAATCGAATTGGTCAATTTTAATTGTACCCACTATGGTCCCTATAGTTAACCTCGGATATAGCACTGGTCACTAGGGTCTTGTTTGGTAACTTATGCTTGGTTGTATATACTTATTAATTGATTAAAATAGTTGGGACTGCATTTACAACCTGAAAAAATGATAACTTTGTTTTCTTTTCTTTCTTAAGCATAAAATATCCAACATAGTTGTGTACATTGATTGATCAATAAATAGCCTCAATAACATAGTTGTGAAGATTCATAACACATCATGTCTGAGAGGGGAAAACTAAGTACTTAGTACTCGCATATACAGAAATTGGGATTTGTTTTGCTGCAAATCTAAAATAAAAAATTGGTATAAATGTTATTTAGTCTAGACTTTTTTTTCGAAGCAAAAACAGAGGCTGAAGCTTCAAGAAAACAAGCCATTGTTGATGCTAATACAGTTATGTACACTGATCTCTTAGATAGGCAACCCTAAAACATAGATTTCTAACTTGGCCAATTTGGCACCACTGAAAAAAAAGAGGCTACCAAACCCAATATCATGACGTCCCGATAAAATAGATACTAGTATTACAATCATTGAATGGTAAAAAAATATAAATAACAATAGCATTTCTGAAATAACAATTTATGTTTTTATTATACAAATGGATATGAATGATGCTTGATTAACTCATTATGCCTCCATTTGATTAAAACGGGCACTCATTTGACGATAAAGAAGTCTTTGATCTATAAAATTACATAAAAATAATAATAATAAATTAAATTGTTTGAAAAGGTTGATACACCAACCCTGCAGAAAACAAAGAAAAAACAAGGTGCAGATAGAGCAATTCAACTTCTTTTCGCTCTCTCTTCAACTGCCTCCTTAAGCTTTCTCCCTAAAGCATATGCTAAAGGAGGAGGGACAGCGTTGCCAATTTGCCTATGCTTATGCTGTATATTCCCAGAAAATTTGTAACTGTCTGGAAAACCCTGCAAAATAACCAAACACTCAATTTGATCAGCAAAAGATCGTTGCTATTTCTACCAAGGTTCACTTTATTTGGTGGCACAAACTAAAAATAAGAATAGCCTAAACTAGCATGGTTATTACTTTTTTTTGAAAGAGCATGGTTATTACTTCAATATTCCTAAAATGAGAAACTTGTTTGGCACAATTAAGAGAACTGGCTAAAGACTTTCAGATGCTCAAATTTATATTTTCCTCCTGTTACAAAAGCTCGCTTCTAATCTAAAAGAAATCACTTTTACTTATTTAGAGAAAAAGTACATGTTGCGAGAAAGATCAAAAAGCGCTCTGTACACTAAACAGCTTACATTTTGCTGAAGCTCTTCTAAAAATGCTATAGCTTTACGTGTTTTCAGCTTTCGACCAATTCATATCATCAAACACCAATAAACTAGTTCTAATAAATCTAACAATTGTTCTACATAGTATTATATATACATCAAAACAATCACTGTCTGATAATATTTTAAGAGGAGCATTTGCAGTTAGGTATTTCACGACACAAGCAACAAGCTGTTTTAAGTGGGTAAGTTTTTAGTCAGTAAAGTAAAGCCTTGTAGCATTATACTCACCTGGGACCGAGCACATTCACGGACCGTAATGATGCGGTCCTGCTCTGGGTGAAAACACATCCCAACCTTGCCCATTGGCTGGGGATCAGTAACAGAGGTAGGAAAATTACCCTCCCAATCCAGCCTCCCAAACAACCCCTTCCACTGATTGTGCCTTTTTGCCGTATTTGGCAAGCACCAAGGTATAAGATCTACAAGTTGGCCATTAGTCAACCGAACCTACACACACATAACGTATAATGAATACATATACATAAGCTGCTTGGTAAAAATTCCATCAGCAACTAAGACAAGGTAAATTTCAAGCCATTTAATACCTATGAATAACATGAAAATGTATGACAGAATAAATCATGGGGTTTCACGTGATATGATTTGTCTAAAGTGTAATGATACAGACATGACTATGGTTACGAAATACAAATCCACGAGATATGAGTTAGATATAATCATTAGTAACAGATAAAAAAGATAATACCACAATCAATGGCCAGCAAACAGTGCAAAAATTTATCTTGGATAAAGCTCAACATTATATATCACAAATTGCATCAGCATCAAATGCTATTGGGAAGCATTTGAGAATGTATAAGTAAAAGAATAATAGTATCTATTAACAGTTGTGTTATTAGTAGTAAAATTTAACCAAAAATTAGTTACAAAAAAAGTACCTTCTCATCGGGAAGATCACGCCAATCAGCTCCTGGGCGTTTTGGAATCCTCTTGCACCGAATCAGATTGAGTTCTATCATATCTTTGGCTATGTGATCAACTAGGATATCCGTATTTCCTCGGATTTTTCTCTGATACCATGATATTGGATTATCTGAATACTGTAACATATAAGAGAGAAGACACAAGGTTCATGTAAGGACAAATTTCCAAAAAGTCTAGTGATAAATTATGTAACAAAAAGAAGCTCACCCCTATTGTAGCAGCTGAAGCCCCGTTCTTGACTTCAGGGAGTTCCCCGATAGTGTCTCTAACGGTTATTGCCCGGAAAGGAGCACCATTTGATGTGCTTCGAGCAGCTGCATAGTGGGTGTTTTTGCCAAGTGATATTTTAAGCTCTGGACCGGAAAAAACATGCATTGGCTCTGGCCACTCTGGAAGTATTTCCTCAGGTGATGCGGCCCATATGAATGCACGCTTCCGTGATTGGGAGACACCAAATGCCCCAGCATCAAGAATTCCAAACCGCACCTACCAAAATCAGAAGATTTTAAAAATATATTAGATAATGATGTAATTCACATTAGGAATGAGCAAGGTAGTTAGATGAACTGATGAACAATGACTCGTCTGGCTGGATTTTAAGTGTTAAAGATGTACTTTTTTTGATAGAGGTGTAAAGTTTACTTTTGAGAAAACTTTAAAACACTTCAAAGAGAGATATAATTCTTAGAAATATTTTTGGTGTGAGAAATGTTTACTTTTTTGTATTAGGAATGATGAAAAGTGGTCGAATGTAGCATAGAATAAATAAAGAGTATCCTTTTCTGATAGTTCTAAGAAAAGTCTACTTATTTTGCCTCGATAATAAAGATAACTATACTTGATGTAGGAATGGAAAGATATTATAAATTTTAGTTAAAAAAAAATATATGCTAATGGTTGCTCACTAAACAAGCCCGTATTGTTTTATGGGTTGGAAAGAAAAAGAACAAGCCCTTTTATTTATAGCAGAAATGGTGTCCCGATAAACCTAATCCTCCTCTTTACAGATTACAGAATCACTTCTCAAAGAAAGAAAGTTAGTAAAAGACGCTTTAAACTTAACGAATCCTAGTTTCAGTTTTTCAAGAACTGTAATTCCTTTTTCATTTTCTGATGGATGATTACAATTGAAGGATAATATTGCGGAAAATAGTAAAATTACCTGGTAACCCATTTCCAGAAGAGAAGCTATAGCCAGCCGAAACGTCTGTCCTTTGTTGAATGACACAAAAGTACGAACATTTTCTAACAAGAAATACTTCGGCCTGAAATACTCAGCAAAAGACAAGAACGCCAAAATCATTTCACATTGAACTTTACTCCAAGTACTCTGATTAAACCTATTCATTCCTGAGAAACCCTGCAAATGACCAAAAATAAAATTAAATCCAAAATCTATCATATGCTCATGCAATTCCTTGATAATGTATACAAATATATCAGTGTTGGCTATACATACTTGACATGGAGGCCCTCCGTTAATAAAATCAACCTGTCCAGGCCTTGGAAGATTAAAGAGATCCTTCTCGTCAAGCTTTGAGGCTAATTCGATAGCCTCCTCAGTTGAGATACAATCATCTACATCTCCGCATGCTGTCATTATTGCTCTGTATAAAAAAAATTAAGCATTTTAAAAATAGAATAAAAAAATGGAAAGGTAACGAATAAAGCACAGTGCATATAATAAAGTGAACAACTCGTAACGAGAAGAAAATTTTAATGACATTAATGGGCATTTAAGAAGTTTTATTGTCCTACCTCAAAATGACATTGCAGTTATTAACAAACACAAGAGCCTCTGGATGATTTAGCCTAAAAGCTTCTCCAGCAGGTTGTTCATATTCAACTGCCCACTTGGTCAGGGACACACCTGTAAATGTTCATTAGCGAACGTGGATCAAGTACTGAAGTGTAACTTTTAGAGAATTTAAAAACATGGATGGTAAAAAGAAAAGAAAAGAAAAAAACACATACCTGACTTTTCAAAACCTTCAGATAAACCACCACAACCCGCAAAAATGTCTAGAGTAGCCAAACGATTTGTAGGAGATACATTCTTTGGTTCAACAGAATCATTTTCTCCTTCTTTACATTTACCTTTCTTTTTTCTTATCGCGGCATAATCCACTTCCCCTTCTTTAAGAGGACTTAGTTTCGCATTGGTCGGCAACTGTCCAAATGCAAATACAAATAATTCATTATAAAAATAAAAGCAAAAAGTTAAAAAAAATGCATGTTTGATTAATTCTACAAAAAAGGGGGGGGAAAGACTTACATTCTTGATTGCTCCACTATCATGGTCATAGAAATTTTCACAAAAGAAAACATGCTGAAAAATTCCAGGGGTGTCAACGGATATAAAATCATGCTTTCTTAGGACCTCACATTTTCCTTCAATGTAAACAAGGGGTAGTGTTGTGATATCTTCACTGAAATATACCTAAAATCACAGTTGATATCTCAGAACAGATAAATATAATTATGATTACGAAGGATCCTTCTATACATTGTACAAGCAAACACAAAAAGATAAAACTACTTCCACATTAGAACTATTACCTCTTGTACATCTGAGCGGTAAGCTTTCTCAGCTGAAATATCATCAGGTCTATATAATCTCCTAATTTTAACTTCAAGCTTTTCAGGGTCAACCTGTTTAGCAGATTTAAGACCTTCAATTTCCAATATCTGACAAACAACATAAGCTCTCAACCCAACGTTTCTCCCACCCTTATGGGTTCCATTATCCTTCTCATCAGCATTAAAATAATGAGGGCCAATATAAACAAAATCATTAACACAATACTCTATCCCCTCGTATGAAAACCCACTCTTGGAAGAATTTAATTTAAAGACCTCTTTCTCCTTTTTACATTCCTTTACTTTACATTCGCTGCAAATCCCAGAACCGAGACCTATTGAGTCAACTAAGAGAGAGAAGAACCCACCTTTATCAGGGCAATACAAACTTTTACAGAAGTATTCCATGGGCAATCCTTTGATTTTTCTCTCCTCAGCTCTTTCTCTCTCTATTTTCTCTTTAGCAGCATTAGATTTACGATATTGATAACCCCAAGGCAAAACCCGGGTCTCAACAACCACTTTTTGCACTATATCGCTTAGTTCAAACTCCAAACAATCGTCTGTTAAAAACACTTCTCGCTCATTACCAGTGTTTCCAAGAACAGTCTGGCAACTTCTCATCATCTCTCTCCCATGAACCATTTGTTTTCCATCCGAATCTTCAAACATATACTCTACAAAATAAATAGGAATACATTCTCCGGAATCCTCAGTTTCCACAGATACAGAAGAACCAACAGATATTTCATCTCCATGGACAATTGCCTGTTTGTAAAGAGACTCGCCCCGGTATGTCTCACCGACTGCCTCTCCAATCCATTTGATTCTCTCTATAGAAGAGCTAGGCTTTTTTAGTTTCGATGCCGAAGAAGGTTTTTCGGTTTTGTTTGTGACCGTTTCTTTATTTTCTTCGGCCTCTTCAAGATCATCTTCTACGTCCTCCTCTGCTTCTTCCTCTACCTCCTCTTCCTTCACTCCACCTGCCTCTCTCTCCTCCAAATCAGGTGAATAATTGGAATAGTACTCTCCCCAAATTCTATTAATCAATCGTGTAGTAGTAGCTGGCATTGCCTTCCGTTTCGACACCAAGGACTGGATTTGTGCTCTTGGGTTGGTATTCAGTTCCTTCTTTAATACCAACTTTTTCTTCACCAACCATTTAGTATGATGCATTTGCTCCATTTTATCTTGTAAACCAGTCACAAAAGCACTTCTTTTAATATTGTCATCTGGATATTCAGCAAACTGCTGTAGTATAATTTGCCCATGGACCACCACGTATCTCTCTACCAATGATTTATTGGAAGAAATGAAAGCAGGGTGTTCTTTCTCAAATTCGGATAATCTATTAATGATTTCTGAGAATGAAAGCCGTGATACTCGGCTTTGTTCCTTCAATAGTGTGATAATACTAATCCCTAGCTTGACAGTTCTCAAAACAGGTTCATACCAGGGTGCATATTGTTTGGCCGGTTTACCAAGTCTATACCTGTGCAAGAGAAATGAAAGCAAGGTTACACCTTTCCCCAATGCCACTCCACTCCTATAACTTTTTACAAACACAAAGGGCTTGATTGGTTATAACTTAGATGTATATAATTATACTTCTATCTCTGAATCAAAAAAGTATATTTTCAAGTAAAATCTGAAATTAAAAAGTTTTATTGGTGAAAAATGAAAAAGTATACTATTTAATTTGAGGATATGAAAATTAATTAATGATAATTTAAAATGAGATGAATTATTTACGAAAATATCATATTCGCCACATTTCTTTGGTAAAAAAAATAGATGTAAACATTTCCAGCTTTGCTTGAGAAAAAATAATGCTTTTTTTACGAAACAACAAACTATTATACAAGTTCGAATGGCTTCAACTGTTACTTTTCATGAGCTATCAAACAAGCTTAGAAAACTTTGCAAAAGTAGATACGAAGTAGCTACAAAAGAAAAATGGTCATGATAGAACTTAAATTCCACAACGGAAATATAAGGAAAGGAAGTTGGTCCTGATAGGATAGTGCCATGTCTTGCATATCTAGATCTAGGTAGAGGTACAAGATGATTGCATATTAAATAGGACTCACGTAATAGAATATTAGAACAGAAGAAAGAAAGAAAATAAGAAAAAAGGATTACCAGGCCATATCTGTTCGAATAGAAATGAAGACCATTGACGAACCAAACTCAACCATCCATTCTTTTATAGCACTAAGATAAAGAGGAAGTCCTCCAGCATCTTGCGCCATGTCAGCACTAGAAGATCCCTGAGACTCCCCATCAAGACAATACCCAGTTCCATCATCTTGGGCCATTAATCCTGAACCATATATAGTCACATCTATGTCAGCACAAGGTTTCATTGGGAGAAGCTCCAAAGAAATCAAACGGGAGTCAGAGTTATATAAGGCCCAATTATGAAGCATGCTCCGAGGAAGGTCATCAGTGTAATTTGCATCACTATTGTCTTCGAAAACAACATATTCGTCAATTTCTTCAACAGAAGACTTGTAATACGCCGGAAAAGGATAGTCATTGGCGATTTCATCTTCATTAATCTTTATATAAAATTTGTTCGACGGAGTTGCCATTCGTTGCCTTTTGGTCTGTTTCGCTGATTTCCAATTTTCTTTCTCCTGTAACAACCTCGCCATTTTCATGTCCTCATCTCCTTCATCTGCATCAATATCCATATTTGTTTTCCCTCCATCATTAATCTTCAGAGTTGTAGATGCAGTACGACATGCCCCCATTTCTCTACCCGTAAAACCGTTACTTTTTATACTTTCTTCCTTCAGAGTTATAAGAGCAGGTAACTCACTAAAGCTCTTATCAGTTTTCTTGGATGGCACATCTAACCCAACTAGCTGATTGTAAATAAACTCACCTTGTGAAACAATAAACTCTTTTACAGATACTTTATTACGTAAGCTCTTCCTTTCGCTCATTGATCTTATAACTTTAGCAATTAAGTCCTCAAAGCTAAGATCAGGGTCACCTCCACAAGCTTTAGTTAGCTTCTGATAAACATCATTACATGCATACGCTTTTTCATAGAAAAGCGAGTACATATTCTTGTAAGAACTAGCAGACTTTACACAGTCATAATCTGCAACTTCAGTAGAGACCCAAATGACCGGTGAGCCTTCTTCATATCCAGATATAGACCAAGACTCTACACGCCCAAACCCATTACATCGAATTCCTTTTTCCTTTTCTTTCCCGGAAGTTTCTTCCAAGGGTAAAATGATACCAGAAATGAATATATCCATCACTTCCAACATTTCGACCGGCTGAGGATGTCCTTCAGCATCATGAAAGATAAAATCCGACAGCCGTCGATTTGGCCGTGGATCATCATGGCCGGTTGTTAACCCTATGGCTTCCAGTTCTTCTTCTACAATTTGATCTCGTTTTTTCTCGACTATTGATGATTTTTCATTAATTCGAGCAGGTTTGTCTTTGAAATCTTTGCAGGCAGCAGCTCTCTTGGGCATTTTTCGAACAGCAACAGCATCTTCAGTATTTTCAGACTTGCGCTTTTTAGCATCATTTGATTCTGATTTAATATTTGCTCCCTTTTTCTTCATATCTAAATAAATATAATAAAAAAAATGTCAAAATATTGTAAGACGAAAAGGGAAACACTTACCTAGATAAAGATGAACGGTAAGCAGGGAGAGGCATGAATTAAAAATAGCCAAAACCAGCAATATTTGTAAAAATTAAAGTAGGACAATTTTTATGCGAAAACATACTAGTAATCATACATAATATCTCAATATGAGTGGGCAGGAGAATGAAAAGGCCAGCCAAAGGAATAACATGTTGCAAAGGTAAACAATGGAAAAGGATTGTGGTGTATAAAATTTTAGGCAACCTCGTATGCGTTGAATATTACAAAATAATTATGTAGTTGGTGCTTTAGGAATTAGCAGCCGGCAAAACTCTTCGATTCAATTATCAGGTAAAAGTAGGTGAAACGATATTTGAAAAGGTAATATAAGAAAGAGGCGATCAGAAGCTAAGCAAGAAATAACAGCATACTTAACCAAATAAGCATCATAAGACAAAGAGTGATGACCATACGAGGTAGCAATCAGCGAAATAACAAACTGATATGGTTGGCACTCTCAAATACACAATAATAGAAATATTACAAGAATTAAAAGTAT
Source organism: Primula vulgaris (assembly GCA_963920805.1). NCBI lineage: Eukaryota > Viridiplantae > Streptophyta > Magnoliopsida > Ericales > Primulaceae > Primula > Primula vulgaris. The sequence continues at coordinate 41,076,504 of OY987212.1, read as the reverse complement.
AATACATTGAGAAGCGTTAAAAACAAATAAAAATTATACTAAATAACAGTATAATAATAAAGGGAAAATGTATTACTTAATAAGGAAGAATGGAAGTGGGGTAGCAAATGAGAGAAAATAACCTTGACCTCCAAACTGTATTCAAAAAATATATTCAATCCAACCGAATGAATGGAAAAGTTAAAAACATAAAAAATTAGTGCCATGAACATCAGTTGTATAATTTGCATTTGTGCGAGTGTTTGTCGTGAGTTCCATAAGAAATCTAGTGAAACAGCTTTATAAAACCTGATAAAATGAACACCATGGGAGCTAAAGGTACGTAGGATCTGACCTAAATAACATGAAAGTCATTTACATTTCTTTATATTACGAATGAAAATCTAATCTTAACCTATGTCGAAAACTCTTTACCATATATCTACTTAACCAAACTACTTTTGTTGTTTAACTAAAAGCAAATAATATTAATCATAAGAGGAGAAAAAGGAAATGCTAATAACGCGTAATAATGAATAACACGAGATTTAGCACTACGTGGGATGATAAATTACAAACTAAGAAAGAGACATGCAGAAGACCGTTAAAGAAAAATGTGCTGATTTCTTTTTACTTTTCATGCATGTGGTAAATGTGACACTAGTACCATGCAGGCAACGTACCAAAAAAGTATCAAATAAAACTGAATCGTCGCTAACTAGCATCTTAATGAAAAATTCCATATCATAGAGCATATGAACAATGAAAAAAATATATGAAACAAAGTAAACACAAATATAGAATGTATGCGTAGAAACAACTACAGCAACTATCAAAATGCACAAACATTTTCTTTACTAAAAATCTGTGATTTTCTGATCAAATTACCCATTTGCAACTTCATGTCATTCACATGATTGCATATAAATATACAACTCTAGCCAAGTTATTTATGCTGCTGTATATTACAAAAAAGCAAACTACTTTAGACATCAAGAAACAAGATTGAGTTTCAAGTCGATAATCAATTGAAGGCCTTAAGTTCAGAGTGTGTTTACTTGTTTGTGGATACATCTTGCTCATAGCTAAGATGGTTCTAGATAAAAACTTAATGAAAACTTCTCAGACCAAAAAGCATCTTACGAAAAAGTACAAGCAGTTATATGAAATGTTAGTAAGCAGCTTCAAGAAAGATTAGTTGTTCTATTTAAAGACGAGAAAAAAATGAAGTTCATAAAAACAGAATTTCTAGTGTATTCAAGCCAGAAAAACAGCAATACCCTGCTTTGAAGTTGGCCAAACAAATGTTGAACAACATATATAAAAAGAAAAAAGAAAAAAACTAAACTTACCCCCTAATCAAATACGAACAAACCAATCTCCCTACCCACTCACATCGCTAATAAAAGCAACAATTAAAACCAAAAAAACATCATTTCTTCCATTTGTTTGAGAATTGTCCAAACAACTTGTTTACTTGATTTTACACAATCTTAAATAAGTCAGACCTTTTTCATTACATTTCCAGATCTTATAGCATGTTTTCCAGCCTTTCAAGTCTATGATAAATCAAAACATTAAACACATGTACCAAAGAATTGTAACTTTTTCATCCATATAAAAGCAGAAGATGCTTATCCTCAATGTTATACTATTAACAAACAACCTGCCCTTTAATAAGGGAGAACACTACACATACAACTACAAAATGAAAACTTCATTTAGATATAAGCATACGACATGTATGCTTAATCTTATTATACAACTTTTGAACAACAAAACCGTAAAACTGATTTCATTAAATTTTCAGATGTTTTCATTATATTTTCAGATTTTGTAGCATGTGTTCCGGTCTTTCAAGCCTATGATTAATTAAAACATTATACACATGTACCAAAAAACTAAAACCTTTTTAATCTAAATATAAACATATATATGTGTGCCTAATCTTATAATATTACTTATGAACAACAGATCTGTTTAATTTATTTCATCTTTCTTCATTATATTTTCAGATCGTATAGCATATGTTCCGGTCTTTCAAGTCTATACTAAATCAACACATTATTCACACCAAACAAAACAATTAAATTTTAATCTAGATACAATACAATCAACCCTCTAATTTAAATCGATCCATTTTCATATGTGTTCTCTAAATAACAAGCCTTTCAACTCTACAATAAGGGAAAACACTACGCATACTCTAAAAAATGAAAATTCCATCTAGTTATAAGCATAAAATACGTGTGCCTAATCTTATAATACTACTTATAAACAACATATCTGTATAATTTATTTTCTTTTTCTTCATTATATTTTCATATCTTATAATTTATGTTCCGGTCTTTCAAGTCTATGCAAAATCAACATACTACACACACCAACCAAAATAAATAAATTTTAATCTAGATATAAGCATAAGATGCTTATCTATAATCTTATAACTATGTTCAAACAATCAACCCTCTAAATCATATCAATCTATTTTCATGTTTTTTCTCTAACAATCTAACATTTCATCTCTACAAAATTAGAAAACACTAAACATACATCTAAAAAGAATGAGAGAAAAAAAAAACTTTCCAGATAAAAGCATACGATGTGAACAATAATCACATCAAAGAGGTCGACTTTCATTTTTTTCATCTTTTTTTCTTCATTGATCTTGTGTTTAAAGTTGATATCATAACAAGTGAAACCTTTTTAATCTAGAATAACCATAAAATTCTTATAACAATATTATAAAATATACAAACAATCCGCCTTTTTATACGGAAAAACACTACACATACTTGATAATACAACTTATGAACAACAGATCCTTTAAATTCATTTCAAAATATTTCTAGATTTTTTTTTCTCCAATAACATTGTCTTTCGAGTTAGTTACATTCGAAAAAGCTTTATAAAAAAAATCATTTGCTTATAAACAAAAATCGAGAAGAAAAGGCAAATACCTTAGCCTCTTAACAAAAAATGAGAAGAAAAGGCAAAATCTCTCTCTCTCTATATATATATATATATATATGTATATATGTATGTATGTATATGTATATGTATATATGTATGTATATGTATAAAAGTATCAGGCACAAGTGAAAAACAAAGAACAAATATGATGCTTATATACACGAGACTCGCCCTAAACAATTAAATGCGATTCAAAAAAAACAAATGTACATACATAAAACCAAATTAAATGACATCAATCAAAAAAAGAAAATCAGATTAACGACAAAAAAAAGGAAAAGTAGAGCATTAAATGATGAATTGATGAATCTGACCTGTATTAATCGGTTCATTCACTATTGCGATCATTACACTCGCCGGACTCATCTTCTCTCTCTCTCTAGAAACAACCCTACTCTCGGATCTAATTTTGGTAACAAATGTGTCGATTTTTGAGTTTTATTTCCCAATTAAAGTTGATTTTGGATTGGGCGGGAACTCGTTACGCGCCAAATTGAAAGCCCTAAATTGGGAAATGTTTTTATTGTATTTATGTATCTATCTATGTATTTATGTATTTTATGTATCTATTGGAGTAATTGCTTTTTGAATATTATTTTGGCATATTCGGTTCTTTACAAACTGGACAGGTCAACAACTCTAAAAAAGTTAATTTGGTGTATTAAATAAAGTTTAAAAGTTAGTTTGAATAGATAGAGGATGTTTATCATATTACCTTTTCTGCCCCTGCCGTGTTCGATGAATTCGGTGTGGATTTTGTTGGTGGGGGGTGGGATTTGATCAATACTGTGGTTATGGAAATTTAGTGGGATTAATGTATGGGCTTTGGGGGTGGGTAGCAATGAATGATGGGGTTCGGAATCGGTGGATTCGTTGGTTATTGTTTAATTATTTCCTCGACGGGTATAGTCGTAATCTTTTAATAATAAATGAATTGAATAAACAAGAAAAGCATGGGGAGGATAATGACGAAGTCTTGTTTTAATTAAATTGTGACTGTCGTAATCGACTAATAAATTAATTGAATAAACGATACAAAGAGTGAAGAGAATAATGAGGAAATTATGTTTCAAAATAAATGGTGATCGTATCGATAATTTTCTAAACTTTGCTCGGGTGATTACGTCGGTAATATATATAGTGTTAACGGTTATAACTGATTTGCAACGTTGCTCAACTGATGACACCATAATATAATGCAAAAGGTGTGAAAATTTAACACACACGCCGTAAAGATTCAAAATTTCATAACTTAGTGTGTAACGGTTGTAACTTATAACTAATCAACGGTCTCCAATGTTCTTCAGATGATGGCGTCGTAAGTTGTGCAAAAAGGAATGACATTAATAATAATACAAAAATTCGAAAATCTGCATATTGCCAAAAAAAATATTTAGTCGATGTAGTTTCAAACTAATTTTTTTCTTAATTAGCGTAAATATAGGTTTTAGGATAAAAAAGAAAGTTAGAAGGCGTTAAGTAAATGTAAAGATGGTCACACTTATAATAAATATAAGGATACTAGGAGACATATAAAGAAAAAGTAATTATTTCGATAAACTTTTCATTCAATATAAAAATAGTAGCATATGTTATGTTACAGACTTACAGTCCCTCTAAAAGAGATTAATTGCGATTTCATGAGTAGGGTTAAGATAGATGAAGTTAACGATGCGTTAAAGAAAATGAATGTAAATAAATTACTAAACTCATATGGTATTTCCGTTGAAGTTTGGAATTTTATGGGGAATATATGGATACAACGGGCAACCATTTTTTTAATAATATTTGGCAAGAATGAAAAATACTTGATGAATGGAGAAAAATCACTCTTATACCGTTAAAGAAAAGTAAGGGTGATATACAAAATTGTTCTGATTATAAAGGAAATTACGGAAGAGGGTGACTGAGTATAGGTTCAGGGATATTGTTGATATTCTGAAAATTAATTAGTTTGAGTTTATGCCACAATGATTCATTGCAGAAGCATTATATTTTCATAGGCAAATGATGAAGAAATATAGTACGGAAAGAAAGACTCGCATGTGATTTTATTTTTATCAATTTAAAGAAATCTTATGACAAAGTTTTTAGATAGTTGGTTTGATGGGTGTTAAAATATATATTTATATGTTAAGTACATAAACAAACTTAAGGACATGTATAAGAAAGTAACTATGAATGTTATAACTGACGGCTTATTACTACATGGTTACACAAATGATAAGTTTCGAGTCATTTATAGTTCGCTATAATCATGCATAGACTAACTATACATATTCAGAATAAAGTAATTTGGTGCATTTTGTTTGCAAATGAGATAGTTTGAGTGGATAATACTATAACATGCATAAGCGATAATTTATAGTTATAAAGGCATGCTTTAGAGTCTCGAGATTTTAGATTAAGTAGATCAAACACTGAACACATGAAATGTAGTTTTAATGGTAATCCATTTGTAGTCTAGTCAAGTTTTGTTACCTCGGTTTTTTTGTTCAAAACAACAATGAAATAAAAAGCGATGTTAACCATAAAATTAAAGCAGGTTGGATGAGGTGGAGGAGCGCGTTAGGATTTTTATGTGATCGTAATATGCCTTCAACACTTAAAAGAAGATTTGTACACTACTATAAGACCAACTTATATTAAATAACAGTGAGATAGATACAAAATTGGATGTAGTAGAGATGCAGATGTTGAGATACATGTGTGGAAAGACTATCAAAAATAAGATCAGGAGTGCCGATATCTGGTCTAAGGTAAGTATGGCTCCGATTTAAGATTAAATGAGAGAGAGCCGATAAACCAAAAGTTGGGTAAAGGTATATCGTTAAAAACTTGATGCAATTGATTTATAATGACATGGATATAAGACAAATCGATAATCAAATAGTATTGGATAGAAACATATGGCGGAGGAGAATTCATACTTTTGTAAAAAATGAGTTTTCAATTGGTTTCATATGACTACCCTCGAATTTTAAGAAGGATAACTGTCTGGTTTAATGATAATATGAAATATAGTTTAAACAAAACATGTCTCAACTAAGAGTTGTAACTGTTAGTCAAATATTCATGTAAGTAAATGCATAATTCGATGCATGAAAAGTTTCAACGCTTTAATTCGAACAACTTAATTGATAACTTTCATTATTAGTTTGATTTTTATAATTTTTAGTTAAGTTATAAAAAAAAACTTTGTATTTTATACCAAATGTGTTTCCTCTTAGAGAGAAGCACATTAGTCCCCTGTTTTTAAGCCTATTCTATGTTGGATTCGTGCTCCTATGAGTTGGCCTCCCAGTTCCCACACAAAAATGAAAAACAAGGTAATGGTTGATTTCATATTATATCGGACGGAGAATGATATACACACAACCGTTACACTCATTATGAAATGAGTAATTACGAAAACGCTATAAAACAAAATTATATTTTCAAATTTACTCATCTCATAAGTAGTGTATTAAGGAGTGTAAGACGAGTGTACCAATAATTATTCATATCGGACACGTTATAATAGAACCTCATGCAATCAAGTAAGATAAAATAGAAATTTAAGCTAGTTAACAGCAACCGCATCAGCAAATTTAATAATTTAATTAAATCTAACATGTTTTATATATTTTAATAAACCGTTTACATTTATACAAAATTTCAGCTTAATTATTAATTTTCTTATAATAACTCTACATTATTTATTTTTATTTGTTTATTATCATTTAATAATCATAACAATATTCCAACCACAAAAATGTGAACCTGATAGAACATAAAAAACTAGACCCGAATATTCTATTCGGGTAGCAATTGACCCACACTTCATAAATAGGTATCCAATGCTTGATGAGTCATCACATGCCTTTCCTAGAAAATGGAGGAAGATATTAGTAAAAGCCCAAGCCCACTTAATTAGGGACCCATATCTAAAAAAAACCCTAAGATGGAGACACTTGTCAACATCCAAGGAGGCGTAGTTGCCTATAAATAGCCAATTACCCCTCCTAGAAAGCCCCCGAGAAAATCTATTCAAAAATTATAGAGAGAAATTGAGAAAAGAGAAAAACTAGTCAAAGCTTATCCCATTAAGAAACAAACCGAACAGAGAAAGAGCCGAGTATCGAAGAAGAAGGAGAACGACCAAGATAAGAGTTTAAATAGTCAAATCGAGCACAATTGTAGTAAATTAATAATAATCCGAGCAAGTGTAACAATCCGAACAAGTGTAATGACCCGATCAATAATAAAGACCAAGAAGTGTTCATTATTTACAGCTAATTTATCATTATTTTATTGTTGAAAAGTCTAACGCGACCGACCAAAGTTATGGCTTTATCAAATGGCGCCGTCTCCGGGAATCATCTAGTCCCCAACTAGTTTAGAATTCGAATACCAATACTCTACCAGACGAGCGACAATGGTGACCAATGTAGAAGAAACCCATCCCGAGATAGTAGAAACCAATAACCAAAACGCGCAAATCAGCCAACAAGACCTCGACGATCTACTCGAAATTCGTGACAGATATGACGCTATCCAGCCCGGAAACCAACCAACAACCTCCTATGTCAACCAAGAACAACCCCAGCAACTTGAAGGGATTGTTGACGAACCCACCTCATCCTCGGATGATGAACAAGTCATGCCCGTATTAAGGCGTGCACGAAGACGCCTACCCGGATCCCAAGCAGGGCCGAGCTCAAGAGTCCCTTTGCCAACAGCCTCGGTCAACTCCGACGCTCGTTTACAAACGAACGAAGATCACCGATATGGTATGCCCGGGGATCATGTACTTGAACAGTTGTCCCGACTACCGACTCATCCGCCGAGGATAATTACACCACCCACGGTGGAAGTACAACACGTTGTTCCATCAGCCGATGAAATGAACTACGCCCAGCTGCAAGCTCAACTGGCGGCATGCATGACGGCCATGACAACAGCCGGCATCGCATTGCCAATTACCCAGCTCGCCAATACAGACAAAGATCTACGCCGTGAAGCGGAAGATTCAGCTTACAGGGCCGCCCTGGAAGCAGCAGGGCGACGAACCGATACAAGAGTGCCCCATCAAGGGGGCAATGTCCCAGAGATGATCCCTCCGATAGTCGTCCACCCAAACACTCATAGGGAACGTGTCCTCGATACCCACACGAAGGACGGTAGATATCCCGAACACATGATCGGGGAAAGTTATGGCCCACCACCACATCAGCGGGGATACCCCCCCTACCAAGCCTCGGATGACGCGTTCCAACAAGCATGGAACGTATGCCAAGAAACCCCATGTGCCGAACAGATCACGAGATATCGCAATTCGGCGGGGTTCGTCATCCCTGAGTTCAGGCTTTATGATGGAAGGAGTTGTCCTATCGACCATCTAAGGCACTACAAGACGAAGATGGAATTGTGGAGTGATGACCAGGCACTCATGTGCAAATTTTTCAAAAACAGCTTGGGCCAAGAGGCTTCGTCGTGGTATCACAACTTACCACGGGGCTCCATAAGAGACTGGGCAGAGCTGCTAAGAGCGTACTCCACCCGATACGCTGCCCATAGGAAAAAGAAGGTTAGCATCGAAACCCTTCTGAAAATGACGATGATGCCGAATGAGAGGCTCAACGACTATTGCATACGCTTCATCGACGTAGCAAACCAGATTCCACAATACGCCAATAATATAGCCATCCAGAACTTTATCAACTCCATCCCTAATGGCTATTGGGCGAGAAGGAAGTTCATAGGCAAAGACTTTCCGACCGTGGATTCTATGCTGGCCTACTGCACCCACCTCACCGATAAAAATGATGAAATTCGTTTCCTCAACCGAACCCTACCAAGAAGAGAAACGGTTCGGGAAGCACAGGTGGGTCGCAAAAGAGCCATGAACAATCAGGAAGACGCATTCAAACCGACCAGGAAGGACAAAGGTCCCGAGGTCCACAGGAGGGAAGAGCGACAACGAGAACCTGAGCCCAAACCGCTCCAGATCGCATACCCAACAACGATCAACGAACATAAACCACTCCAGCTCACTTATCCAATGCCCCCCAAACCGCTCCAACAAGGTCGGTTCCAAGAGAGGGAACGCCGAAATATCTTCGGACCGGTCGAACTACGATACACTTTCAACATGTCCGCTGAAGATATCCTAAAAGATATATGCAGGGAAAGTTGGTACTCCCGACCACAAAAGATCACTTCTCCCCCCAATATGAGAGACTCCAAGATTTTCTGCACATATCACGAGGATCACGGCCACCTCACCGAGCATTTCCGTCACCTGCGATGGAAAATGAACCTGTGGGGTGATGCAGGATACCTAGCCAAGTTCATCAAAGGCGCGGGGAACAAAGGCAAACAACTGGCCATCGAGGGAGCCGACAACCGGCAGGGCAAAACGATCAACGTCGTTCACATGTCACGACCCAAGGGAACAGGTGGAGAACGATCACAACAGCGGAAATTGGCGCACTTCGGCCAGGTAGCCAAGGCGTCACAAGCGTCGACCTCTAAAAGGCAATGCACGCCCCGACGACATCCACCCATTTCCTTCTCGGGTCTTGACGAGGAAGGGGTGATTTATCCCCATGGGGACGCCATTAATCTCCGTGTTCAAATTGGCCTCGACACGGTCAGCAGGGTGCTTATCGACCAAGGAGCCTCTTGTGACATCATGTACAGAGAGATTTTCGACAAAATGGAACTCAAAATACAAGATCTCCAACCTACCGATGTCACCTTGATCGGGTTCATCTCCGAGACGACTAAACCTTTGGGTAAGATCGTCCTCAATGTCACAACTGGATCCGTTTCAGTTCCTGTGGAGTTCTTAGTAGTCAACGACAACTCCGGCCATAACGCAATCTTGGGCCGACCTTGGCTGCATGCCATGTGGGCCATACCCTCGACCTACCACCAAAAAGTCAAATACCCAAATGACAGGGGAGAGATCGAGACAGCCAGAGGATGTCAAGAAGATTCAAGACGCTGTGAAGACATTACCGCAGCCCTACAAAAACAGCTGATCGTTGTCGAACAACCCACCAGCACAAAGAAGCTGATCAACCAAATATCCAAAACCGAGAGGCTTGTTGAAGAACAAGTAGGAGAAACACTTAGGAAGGTGTATATCCCTGATATGGACGAGGAGCACTACTTCCTCCTCGGGAATAACCTTCCAAAACGGGAATCCGAAGAGTTGGAAGCATTCCTCTTCAGCAACGTTGATAAGTTCGCCTGGAGTCCCAAAGACATGCCAGGCCTAGACCCCGAAACGGCATGCCACCACCTAAATGTTAATGCCGAGTACAAGCCGATAGCTCAAATGAGCAGAAAAGTGTCTGTACAGCACAGAGCAGCTATAATCGCTGAAGTACAAAAGCTATTGGAGGCTGGAGCCATAAGGGAGGTTTTCTATCCCAAATGGTTATCCAATCCAGTCGTCGTCCCAAAAAAGAACGGAAAGGAGAGAGTCTGTATAGACTTCACCAATCTCAACAAAGCCTGTCCGAGAGACCACTTTCCCCTTCCGAGGATAGATCAACCGGTGGACGCGACTGCGGGAGCAGAAAGAATGACCTTCCTTGACGCATATTCAGGATACCACCAAATTCCCCTAGCCCACGAAGATCAAAAAAAGACGTCGTTTATATCGCCTTTGGGAAATTATTGCTACACGGTAATGCCGTTCGGCCTGCGCAATGCGGGAGCAACATACCAAAGGATGATAACGAGGGTATGTAGAGATCATATAGGGAAGACGATGGAGGTATACATAGATGACATGGTCGTCAAAAGCGAAAGGGCTACATCCCACCTCCAAGATATCAGAGATGTCTTCCGTATGTTGGGCGAGCACAAACTGAAACTCAATGCGAGCAAGTGTGCCTTCGGCATCAGCAAAGGAAAATTTATGGGGCACATGGTCAGCCGACGAGGAATAGAGGCAAATCCTGATCAGATCACAGCTCTACAAAACCTGGCCGTGCCCAAGAATAAGAAACAGGTACAAGAGCTCACGGGAATGATGGCCGCATTGAGCAGGTTCATCAGTCGATCCGCAGACAAGGGACGACCGTTTTTTGAATCACTCAAGAAGGATAGAAAATTCGTGTGGGACCCGGAATGTGAGGCTTCATTCAACAATCTCAAAGAGTACTTGAGGACGCTGCCACTGCTGGTAAGGCCGAACAAAGGAGATATTCTGGTATGCTACCTAGCAGTTTCCACTACAGCTGTGAGTGCAGTCATCCTCAGAGAAGAAGGTCGCGAACAATTTCCGATCTACTTCGTCAGCAAAACTCTGGTCGAAGCCGAAACACGTTACCTACCCTTGGAAAAGCTGTGTCTGGCATTGGTCGTCGCAACCAGGAAGTTGCCACACTATTTTATAGCTCATCAGGTCCGGGTATACACTAAGTTTCATATCAAAGAGTCACTTCGACGGACAGACATAAGCGGTCGAGTTGCCGTCTGGGGGGTCGAACTATCCCAATTTCATATCGAGTTCGTACCCCGACATGCCATAAAAGGACAAGTCTTGGCCGATTTCGTCACGGAGTTCACCGAAGGCTACGACGAGCCATTGGCACTCTCTCCACAATCACACTGGCAGATACATGTCGACGGATCAGCCACCAAGGACGGATCCAGAGCAGGGATCGTCCTAAAGTCTAGAGAGGGATCAATCATCGAAAAAAGCATAAAACTGGGCTTCCGAGCTACCAACAATGAGGCAGAATACGAAGCCATGATAAATGGCATGCTCGTCGCCCGGTCCCTCGGATGCTCCCACTTAGTTGCAAGTTCAGACTCCATGCTCATTGTCAATCAAGCCCTCGGCGAGTACCAAGCCAAAGATGACAGGATGATCCTCTATCAAGAGAAAGTCCAAAGCTTGATGGCCACCTTCGAACAGTGCGAGTTAGTCAGAATCAATTGCACCGAAAATGCACATGCCGATGCCTTGGCCACCCTAGCCTCGACATTAACATTGACCGACACCCGGTCGATCACAGTGGAACTACTGATGACCCCGAGCATAATTAAAAGGATAGACCGAGTGACGTCAGTGCAGTACAAACTAGGTTGGATGGATGACATGACTCATTATCTGCGAAGTGGAACGCTCCCGGCCGACAAGATAAAAGCGCTGAAAATTACAAGAAAAGCTCCTCGGTTCTGGCTATCCGAGGACGACAAACTGTACAAATCCAGTTACCGGGGACCCCACCTACTGTGCGTGCCTCCCGAGCTACAATTGCCGGTCCTGGAGGAAATCCACGAAGGATCCTGCGGAGCACACATCAAAGGGCGATCCCTTGCAAACAAGGCAGTTACCCAAGGGTATTGGTGGCCCTATATCAAGCGAGACGCGGATGTATATGTCCAACGTTGTGATAAGTGCCAACGATTCGCCAAAATACCACGACTCCCCGCGTCTCTAATGGCCCCCGTATCGGCTCCATGGCCGTTTGCACAATGGGCAATAGATTTGATCGGAAAACTCCCAAAGGCCCCTGGGAGCGTGGAATATCTGATCGTCGCGACGGATTATTTCACCAAATGGGTTGAAGCTAAACCCCTCCGAGAAATCAAAGCCAGCAACGTCAAACACTTCATCTGGGAATACATCATAACCAGGTTCGGAATACCGTACGCTATTGTCGCCGACAACGGAACCCAGTTCAAAGATGCCCAATTACAACTGTGGTACGAGGAATTGGGTATCCGAAAGTTCTATTCGACGCCGACATACCCACAAGGAAATGGGCAAGCCGAGGTGTCAAACCGAACAATACTAGACGGAATCAAGACAACCCTTGAGCAAGCAAAGGGGAGATGGCCCGAGCGGCTACTCAACGTCTTGTGATCATGCCGAACTACGCCGAAGACGGGCACCAAGGAAACCCCATTTAGCTTAGCGTACGGTGTTGAGGCCATCATACCAACAGAAATTGGGCTACCCACGCTCCGAACGACTTTAGTCGAGCAGGGAAACAATGAACAAAGAATGAGAGAAGAACTTGACATGATAGACGAGAAACGAGAGATAGCAGCTCTTACACTCGCGAAGTATCGACAAGGCGTCAAACAAGCATATGACAAGAGGGTGAAAGGGACCAAGGAGTTCATGGTCGGAGAATTGGTGCTGCGACGAGTAACGATATATAACCGAAATGAAATACATGGTAAATTGAGCCCCACCTGGGAGGGACCATACGAGATCGTCAAAAGAACAAGCCCAGTTACCTACAAACTCAAAAGCGTTCTGTTCGAAAATAGCAGAGGGGAGAAAAATTCTTGGAACGTGGCTAACCTAAAGAAGTACTACATATAATCCATCACATAGGTACAAATACAGGTGCCGCCTTACCTCTCTAGCTTAATGTCATTGTCTTTTGAATAAATAAAGTATCTTATCATGCTGACTAACCAGTGTAGATGAAGTTCCCAACATGGTCGAAGTGCCTAGGAATACTATGAAATTCCTAACATGGCCGAAGTGCCTAGGAATACTATGAAATTCCCAACATGGCCGAAGTGCCTAGGAACACTGTGAAATTCCCAACATGGCCGAAGTGCCTAGGAACACTGTGAAGTTCCCAACATGGCCGAAGTGCCTAGGAACACTGTGAAGTTCCCAACATGGCCGAAGTGCCTAGGAACACTGTGAAGTTCCCAACATGGCCGAAGTGCCTAGGAACACTGTGAAGTTCCCAACATGGCCGAAGTGCCTAGGAACACTGTGAAGTTCCCAACATGGCCGAAGTGCCTAGGAACACTGTGAAGTTCCCAACATGGCCGAAGTGCCTAGGAACACTCTGAAGTTCCCAACATGGCCGAAGTGACTAGGAACACTGTGAAGTTCCCAACATGGCCGAAGTGCCTAGGAACACTCTGAAGTTCCCAACATGGCCGAAGTGCCTAGGAACACTATGAAGTTCCCAACATGGCCGAAGTGCCTAGGAACACTATGAAGTTCCCAACATGGCCGGAGTGCCTAGGAACACTGAAGTTCCCAACATGGCCGGAGTGCCTAGGAACACTATGAAGTTCCCAACATGGCCGGAGTGCCTAGGAACACTATGAAGTTCCCAACATGGCCGGAGTGCCTAGGAACACTATGAAGTTCCCAACATGGCCGAAGTGACTAGGAACACTATGAAGTTCCCAACATGGCCGAAGTGACTAGGAACACTATGAAGTTCCCAACATGACCGAAGTGACTAGGAACACTATGAAATTCCCAACATGGCCGAAGTGCCTAGGAATACTATGAAATTCCCAACATGGCCGAAACGCCTAGGAATACCATGAAATTCCCAACATGGCATGTCTACAAGAATGCCTAGGAATACTTATGTATATGCATGTACCCATTGACCCAATGAGCAAGGATGAAAAGCAATACAGCAATGAGAAGAATAACTCAGGACCACATCATGGGGCGATAAATTACCAAATGGCGAAAACAATGAAAAGGAATCAATCAAAACAATGAAATAGCAGCAACGGGAATGTCCAATACACGTATAACGAAATAAAGCAGATAATAAAGGCCCACATTATGGAGGCAACACCATGCCAAACGAAGAAATCAGCAAAGGAAAATCAATCCAATCAATGAAATATCCGTACAACAATGAGAAGATCCGAACACAGGAGTAAAGAAATAAAACAAATAGTCCTCGCCCGCGTTACGGAGGCAACAGGGTACAACCAACAAATAAAGAAATTTATTTAAGAGCTACTACATGAGGAACACGACGGTAACTGACCGAGTGGCACTTCTTCGTCATCCGTCGACGTATCCCCATCAGTTTCCTCGCCATCGAAACGCTCCTCAGAAATGAGGGTGTTGAACATAGAGTTCAATAATGATTTTGATTATTACTTTGATTATGCGTTTAATGATTTTACGATTTCGATGATATAATGCTTGTCTTGTCCAAAAATAGAAAACGTATATTTCAGGTCGTTAAATGATAGAGCATTCGATAACGAAGCCATAGGTTCAAGCGGAACCAAAATCGGAGCTAAAACGAAGGAGTTATGAGCATTCGAAGTTTTACGGGACCAGGATTACAGTCGACCGATCGACTGGACAAAAACGACCGATCGTTTTTGGTCCAATTTCTTCCAGTGAGTCCAGTATAAAAACGACCGATCGTTTTCAGAAAACGACCGATCGTTTTCTGTAAAACGACCGATCGACTGTAGAAAACGACCGATCGTTTTCTGCAGATTTCGAAAACAGCTTTTCAGCGATTTCTGGAAAATAGCTTAAAACTCTGAAAAATAGCATCAACCACTGCCAACGGTCACAAACGGAAACACAGACCTTTTGGCATATAAATACCACCAAATCTCTCTTTCTAAACTACCAATAACATTCCAATCAACTTCCTTCTAACCTTTCATTAAAAATCCCAATATCACCAATTTGGTGTATATATATATTCGAGGAAGAGGAAAATCAAAGAGAAAGAGATTCAAGCTCGATCATCATCAACTCACCAATTAGCTTTTTAAGAAGCAATTAGAATAGTGAGCGAAGTTACATTTTTGTAACTAAATTTGTATCGAGTGTTTTATAAACTCAATTTTTGTGAGCGAGTGAACAGGTAGAGGCTTTGTAAGCAAGTGAAGCTTAAAAGCTCTAGGTTTTTCATTCAGGCACTCATAAATTGAGGGGGAGTCGTAGACTCGTAGTCGTGTCCTCTTGCACTTGTATCAAGAGTAGGAACCCCGGGTAGAGGGTGAGCCAATCGGTCGATTGAGCTCGATAGGGTTTGTAAAATCCGAAAGAAGAATTATAGTGAATTACTCGGTAGTACCGAGGGGAGGACGTAGGCGCGTTTGCCGAACCTCTATAAATCTTGGTGTCATCTTCTTTCCCTAAACTTTACTTTCCGCAACTTTATTATTGCTTATATTCTTGCTTGCGTTTATGATTTCTAGCATTTCATTAAAGTTTATTAAACGCTTAAGTTTAGAATTTGCATAAGTTGGGTGTTAGTTGTTTAGATTTTTTAATTAGGCGAAAATCGCCATAAACCTTATTCACCCCCCCTCTAAGGTTTAGCCGCACACGGGCCAACAGAGGGCATCAAAGTTGGTCGTATGAGCACCAACGCATGTCAGCGTTTTAAGCCGTGCAGAAAACTCGGCTCCTTTTGCGACCTCGTGAGCATCCGAGGCCGTTTTCCGACGAGCATCGTCGAAAGGAAGTTTGCGAGCTTCGAACATAGCTGCAGAAGAATCGTATCTGGATCGGGACAAATGGAAATACTTCACCAGCATGTTCGCTTGGGTTACCAACGACTTTAGTTTACCAAAGTATTTTTCCTTTACCCGCCAATATCGATCTAAACGACGCTCCTAAACCTTAACAACATGCACGGAACGACGAACGTACTCACGAAAAGAAGACGCCTGAGTTTTCAACTTGGCCCTAAGTCGGCCACACCGATTGAGCAACTCGACATTTTTACCCAATAAAAAGATATATGGAACCTTGGCATGCTCGTCACTAGCCACACCAGATGGGACCTCGTCTCGGGCAGCACCAGTAGGTCCTGGCCCCGGGCTAACTAGGCTTGGAGAACCAGCCTGGTGTGACGTAGTAGCATGTGCCTATATAAAACAAAATGGGGAAGAAGGGAAGAGATGAATACTCAAAAAAAAAAAAAAAAAAAAAAAAAAAACGACAAAACAAGCTACTCAATTATTAATCCGATAACCCATCAACGGACGCTGAGGTCTCTACTACATCAGCGAAATGAATATCTCGCAATGAAACAATTTGAGTCCCCAAGCGCTCATGCACGACCGTATCGACTCGGTTCAAGGCAGCCGTGGTCTCAGTTACCCCGGCCGTCGCATCAACCATGCGTTCTGCCCGGGCAACACCACTCATCCCTTTTACATGCTCGAGCACCTCTAAAGCGCGAGCTCGGGCCCAATACGCTTTGACAAAGGATAGCAGTAGGTCCGCATCCTCGAAAACGGCCCCTAGGACCAAGCTCAAGCTCGTCACACGGCCTCGGGCTTCATCACGAGAGCGTCGAAGTGCACCAAGAAGCTCTTTCGCCTTACCCTTGTTCGCCTTATAATATGCGGTCTTTTTGCTGAATTTCTCTCCCAAGTCACGTAACCGAATCGACATGTTTGAAATATGAACATTCAAATCCTCGATTTTATGACGAGCAGACTTCAATTCAGCAGTTAGGAAAGCCTTAGATCTTTCAAGACCATCTATAACGTTACCTCCGCTACGACTAGGCGAGGTCCAGACCACCATGGCCAGAGGGTTATTAGGTACCTGACAACATTTTTTTTTCACATCCTTCAAAATATGATGACCCTCGAAAAGGGGAAATTAACTCGGAAAAGCCAAAAAAAAAAAAAACAAGCACATCACCTATATTATCACTTCCCCAAACGAATATGTTTCTAGATGCAAAAGAGACCCACAATCCGGGTACCAAAAGACTTTACACTAAGATACAGAGAAAATACTACAAGAAAATGGTCAAGGCTCCACCTGAGGGGATGCGGGTGGGGGAGTGACGGTAGGAGCAGACCGAGGAGTCGTTGAAGCCGACCCGAAATGGGGACGGAGCGCCGTCGAAGTAGTATGTCCCGGCAGCCGTGGGAGCTCCTCGTCTCGGAGGTTGGCCCAATCCTGAGGCTTAGGAGGTGCACCATGAGGACAGGGGTACACCAATTCCGACCACGCCCGATCCGACAAAGGAACCTTCGCGAAATTAAGCGCACGCACATGAGCGCAATAGACGGCGAAATTAGCCATCATTGCGAACTTTGTCCGCTCCTCCGCGTGCGCCGCTTTCAGAGCTGTAACCTCGGCCTTTTCGGCTTCAACATCCTCAGCCAGGAGCAGATTCTCAGCCTCCAGTTGGTCGTACTTCTCGACCATACTCTCTTTTTCATCCTCCAACATACCGACATCCTCGGTCAGGCGCAGGAAGTCCGCCGACAGCTTGTCATAATTATCGCTCAAGATTTTATTCTCGGCGATAAGTTCCTCGTTCTCGGCCACCAGCTTCTCTTTATCAGCCCCAAGCGCTGCCATCTGATCCCTCAGCACCACGGTACTCAAGACAACCTGTATTTCACAACATCAGATTCCGGCCAAAATACGAGCATTATGACATAATACAAAATACGCGCCCAACATACCCGCAGCGCATCAGCGTTGGCCTCCTCTATAACCGACATTGTAGGCCGAGAAGCTATTGTTTCTGCATCCTTGAAAGCGAGGGGTTTAAGAGCAATATACCCCATCTTCAAGGCTCGGGGTTGCTTCAACAGCTCACCCCCACATCGGTCAATATAACGGGTCATTGCAACCCCGTCCTCCAACACCTCCTCAGGTTCCTCGGCCACCTCATCTTCACCACCCCTCACAACATCCACGGCAGTCTCTTTGTCAACTTCCACTTTCACTTCCTTCTCCGAAGGGCCAGTCTCAGGGGACCTGTGCTCGCTCACACCCTCAATACGGGTGGGCGAGACAACAGGCAGGTCCATTATGTCCTCGGTACGGATAGGCGAGATCACCGGCAGAGTCATCGTACTCTTGCCCATGTTCACCATGAGGTTGATATGTCCGAATATGTTATCGATCGACCCCTGAAACACAATAATACCCATAGACCGAGCAAGAGTGAGGGTAACCAATGGAGAAGTCAGTAGCTGAAACAAGATAACCAATGAAGCAAAGAACTAGAGAACAAAACAACAATCAAAAGACAAGAGAATCAATATACATGTACACATACCTCGCCAGGCGTAGGGGCATCCTCGGTGATATCCCCTTGGGAAGCAGCCTCCTCGGTGACCGATGTATCGGTCCCCCTAGCCCTCTTCGTTGTTCCAACGACGGGGTCAGATCCGCGACGCTTCGAACGAACGGTCTTTCTCCCTACCCGAGCAGCACTTCGAGCTCGGACCACTTTTAAGAATTCCTCCTCGGACTCTTTAGGGATCTCGGGCACAGGATTCCCCTTTGTCACTGGCCCCGCAGGGTACCCGAGCAGCACGGGAGCAGTACGACTAGCTGGATCCTTCGTTGGTCCAGGCCCCCACCATTTCCACAGAGCTAAGAGAGCCTCGACATTGGGAGCGCCGAGGTCTGGAATGGTGGGTGCCTTGGTAGCAGGTCCGGGAATTTGGTGTCCAACACAACCCCAATTACCGGAAACAATCACAACACCAAGGTTATCCCCCTTGTTGGTATCCGGCAGACCAAAGGCAAGCCGACAGAAGGCACGCATGGTCTTCAGATACGAGCTACGGCGCTCAAAACTCAAACTATAGATCCCGAACACATCCTTTAGTTCGATCGATATTCCGGCCAACTCCGATAACCTTTGAATACCGTTTAGGGTACGGTAACCATTCAGCGCCAGTTGGGCCGGAGCAATCTGGACGGCCTCAAAGAACGAAGCCACCCACTTACTGAAAGGAAGTCTCAAACCCCCAGTAAAGAATGCCGAGGACGGTACAGCTACCTCGCCGGCAGGAACAAACCCCAACACCTCCTTGTCAGATATCGGAAGCCGAACATGTATGTCGGCGGGTATTCCGGCAAGCTCCTTAAAATTCTTTTCCACAAATGGGCCCACTTGGGCCACGCATTGGGTCAAAATTTCCTATCCAAACATCATCAAAACTCCATCAATATACTAACCAAACACACAACCCATAACAACATCAACATAACGAACCCCCCCCCCTGCTACAATTAACCAGAAACCCTACGCTTTACTACCATCCCAATCAATGTAAATCCAGTACATAACTAAATATCGTCAGACATATATAGACAACCAAGACCAGTTACCAACGCCATATCTACGACCACAACAACAAATCAAATACCAGTCCTAAAACAAAAAGAACATAATAATAACAAAGCACTTATAGTTGTCATTCTGAGCAGACACGTGCGAAAAGCAGCAAATATATCGACAATACAACGAAACCCTAGATTGAGCGGCAGCACGTTTTTCCTTTTTGGCGGGAAGAATATACTTTAGAGAGAGACAGATTTTCTTCAGCAAATTATGTGATAAAAACAAAAGGGATTACTTGGCACAGTAAAAAGGAGTGGAGTCACGAAAAGAATAAAATAATAACCACCTTTTCGTGTGACAGAGGTTTACCTTTTTTCCAACCATAGATAAGTCAACAACCGCTGCTATTTTTAACTTATAAACGCTCCAGATTTTGCCACGTCAGCGCATATCCCACTACCCAAGGCAATTCACATCATTACACCTAAATAAACGGCCAGTGGACCCTACCACGAAAAACTTTCAGCGTACGCTACCAATATTATCCCCGATTAAGATCCTCGACGCCCAACCATTCCTTACCGAAAAGACACACCGAACAAGGTGAACGGAGACCGTTTCTAGCTTGACGGCATTAAGCATCAAGTCTAACAACGCTCTCCGGGGGGGATAACTGGGCACATTGCTCGGTGTGTACTGAAACATCATCGACTGTATTGACATAAAGGCAAAGTGAACAAGAAATAAAACAGAATAGACAGAATCAAGTGTAAAGCAAAAGTTTTATTCATCCACAAAGGGGAAAAACACAAAAATACAACCAAAGAGAATTTTTACAAGAAAATACACCATCCTACTTCTTAGAACTACCCCCCATATCGGCATCCTTCTTCGCCAAGAGCTCCTCCAGACGCTCTTTCTCCCTAATCAAACGAGCAATCGCCATCTCAGCCTGCTGCAAGGAGTAAGACTGAGACTTGCATTTTTGCTCGGCTTCGAAACGAGCAATGCCCTCCGCATCCCAATATTTTTTAAGCCTCCTCGCTTCAGTCTGAGCACACTTTAGATCATGTTTCAGCCATGACATCTCAATCTCTTTTAGCTGAAGAGGAGTCAAATCCTCCTCCCCAAAACCAGGGGGACGGGGTAGCAAGAAGGTAGGCTCCTCTTCCAGAAGGGCTTTCTTTTTGGAGGCAGATCTAGTAATGGGAGCCATCTCAAACAAAAGCAAGTTAGAGGAAACAAAAATTATCAACAAGAGAGAGAAAAGAAGATTGGATAATGAAGTACAAGCAATATGGAGCATTTATAGAGAGTCAAAGGGCACAAAGCGCGAGGTATCGCAACTGTTCACAGAACAAAAGCACGAGATACGAACAGATACATCTGATTCAAATACAAAAAAAAAAGAAAAAAAGATACAAGTTCCAAAACGGGAAATACATCAGAAAACCAGCCCAGTCTAACTAAGGACCAATGGGTGGAAAAACCGAACTACCAGACCGAGAGAAAGCAAAACGAGCAGAGCAGTTCAACCGAGCTTGGTAGGAATCATTCATGACAATCAAGTTTTCGTTCTCCGCGGAGAGTTCGGATTTCTCCCTGGTAAGAACCATGACGCGCTCCTCCAGCCGAGTATTCCTAACCATCATGTTAGCCAGGCCTTGAGGGGAGTTATCGAACTCGTCTTGAGCAAGGTCCCAAATTTCCTCGGCATCATACCAGGAGTTAGCCAGACGATTTCTCTGAAGCAACAAGTGATCGAGCTGACGACTCAAGGCCGAAATCTCGGTCCATTTCACTGTCTCTTCGGGGTGAGAGCCGAACAGACTCAAGGCCAGAATGTCGTACTCCTTCTCAAGCCTTCCCATTCGACGTCGGACGCGAGATACCTCCGCATCCAAACCCTTCATCTGAGCATGATATCTCCCCACAGGTTCAGACATTCTGGGAAATTGCTATAGTGCAAGAGAAAGTAGGAGTGGAGGGAAGAGCAAACAGTAAAAATAAAAGGAGAGAGGGTAGCTATTAAAGAAAAGAAGAGGAGTATTTATAGAGAAAATATCGTATGGTATTTGATGACAGGTGCTTGGGAACTTGCACATTTCCTGACATACTTGGGAGCAAGCATATTTCCTGACATTCTTGGGAGGGTGCACCTATGATCGACAGTACACCCACATACATCTGATATCACAGTACAACAGAAAATATAAAAGATATTCAAAGATCTGGATTTCGGAAAAACGACAAACCACAAGTGCAACATGAAAAGAAGTGCCAAAATAAAGGGGCAAAAATACTTCTCATTAATAAAAATGAGATACATCACTATTCATTACATCAGAGGACTACATCGAAAGAAAAACTATTACATCAGAGGACTATATCGAAAGCAAATCTACTATATGGAGATCTATTACATCATGGGACAACATAGCCAAAGAAGATCAACTATATCAGCAGATCAGACGAACGGCAGGTGGCGAAGGACAGAAGCATCAAAAAAAAAAAAAAAAAAGATGAAGAAGAACATAAAGAAGAAGTGAAAAGCAAGAAGAGGAAAATGAAAAACGACAAAAATCCTAGAAGTAACACAAAATCCTTAGGATCACAGGATTGATTGTTACGTCGTAGTGGTGAGAAAGAAGAGGAAGAAAGAGAAAAAGGAAAAAAGTAGAGAGAGCTAGAGATGGTGAGAAAGAAGAGGATGAAGAAAGTAAAAGGAACACGATAAAAAAGAAAAAAAGAAGCATAAGAAGGATATAAAAAAAAAGATAAAAAAAGAGATGGAGAAATGAAGAAAATTGAAGAAAATCAAAAGAAAAAAAAAGGAAAATGGAGAGGTTAGGGGGAGGTCGATCGGTATCGATGAGAGGGCCCGGCAGAGACATTCCTGTCTCGAAGTGCCGAGTTCCCCCTTAGCACCTCATTCTCTTCGACTAGAGTCTGACGAACACGTCGGCAATAATCCAGTTCGGATCTTAGCCACGTTAATTCCCGAACCATCTCGGTATGGTGATAACGCATCACCTTTAACTCCTCCTCAGCATCCTTCAACAGTTTTAATGCATGGCCATAGGAAGCTTCAAAAGCCTCCACTTGCAAGACCAATGCAGATTTGGTGAAAGAACTCGCCATTATGAAAAGATTAGGGGATAAAGTTCTATAAATGGTAAGGGGAGATGAAGAAAAGATTATGAATAAATCCATATCTTGAGAGGGTATTTATAGAAAAATTAAGGAGGGTTTAGTGTGGGGAATTGCAACCGTTCGTCAAAAAGACTTTTGGAAACAGGGATAATTAAAAAGGTGCGTCTGTTAAGAAAATTTTAAGTGGGAAAGAGCAACCATTCGTTGTTAAAAGTTGAGTCCCCTGAGAAGAAACGCTTGGATTCACGCTAGTATTTAAAAGAGGGCGAAAATTCGAAAAGCCCTTACACGTGTCTCTCTAGGAAAAATGTCACAGCAGCTAAGATATAAAGGATAAGATTTGTGCACAGGGCTCAAGAAATCCCAGTGGTCCCTAGACACAAAGATTAAGAAGGTCCAGTGGATAAGGTCAAACACAGAGCCCAAGAAAAAGCATTAATGAAGCCACAAGCGTGCGCAGTCAAAAAAAAAATATATTGCATTGGGAAAGTAATTTAGATATAAACAAGAAAAAGAAGTATTTATTGATTGATTGATACTTCATTACAGAAGAAGCAGTCAGCATAAAGAAAATACAATAAAAATAATAAAATCATTTCGTAGAAGGGCCCGCTTCGTCATTCGGCTTCCCCTTCGACCGAGCATACACTTCCTTAAGGGCCAGTTTGTAAGCCCTCTTGGAAGCAATGTGCCTATTTCTAGAAGCCTCAAGCTCTTTGATCCGAGCATGAGCCCAAATATTGTCGATCAGAGACTTCTGATATTCACTCTCCATGGCCTCCAAGCGCTCGTCCATCTCATTAGCTCGGCGAGCCTCCATGGTTAAAAAGGCAACCCTCCTTTCGAGGATACGAGCCTTCCTAACCTCCTCCTCGAGATGGGCAACGTATTCATGAAGGTTGTCACCACTATCTTCACAAGGAGAAGCCATTTGTACGATAATAAAGAATGAGTTGTACAAAGAATACAGGGACAGTCCCCTTTTATACGAAGAAACAAGGGGTAGACCAAAGGTCATCTCAAAGATAGACAAACCCTCGAGCTTCTCAAAAGAAACATTTAATGCCCAATTAACCACAATTCAAGTCCAATTAAGTCATCCCATAAGGTATCAAGAAGATAAACGGACAAGAGCGAAAATGAAGAAACATTCTATTAAATATTTTCGATAGTGATTACAACAGGGAAAGGATATCTAATACAACAGAAATCACAAAAGACCAATTAATCCGAGGAAGAGCCATCTTCATCATCATCCGAACTCGGTGTAGACCGAGCATGCAACTCCTTGAAGGCAAGCTTATAGGCCCTTTTTGCGGCCTTTTGCTTAGCCAGAGAAGCCCCGAGCCTCTTTATACGCTCGAAGGCCCAATCCCTATCAGCCATGGTCATATGGTGCTCCGCATCCATATCAGACAGCCTCTTGGTCACGTCCGCCAATTTCTTTTTCAGGACGCGAACCTTCTTGACCTCATTCTCCAAATAAGCAACGTAATCTGAAGAGTTGTCTCCTATCGAACCATTGGGAGAAGCCATCGTGTCACAGTCGAATTAATAATAAATGGGATAATGGGGGATGGGGCACCTTTATAGTAGATAAATGTGGGGAAGATCAAGGGTTTTTTCCTCGAAAAAGGGTACCAAGATTGGACCTCTTAAATGACCTCAAATGGGCCCCAGGGAACAGTCGTGAATCTATCGCATTTCTCGATGTATCCTTGGGAACAGCAAAACCGAAGTAATATCCTCGACAGACCGACCATGACTCCCTCAACATGGAGACCACGCCGAGGAAGTCAGGGAGCACTTGATAGAACATAAAAAACTAGACCCGAATATTCTATTCGGGTAGCAATTGACCCACACTTCATAAATGGGTATCCAATGCTTGATGGGTCATCACATGCCTTTCCTAGAAAATGGAGGAAGATATTAGTAAAAGCCCAAGCCCACTTAATTAGGGACCCATATCTAAAAAACCCCCTAAGATGGAGACACTTGTCAACATCCAAGGAGGCGTAGTTGCCTATAAATAGCCAACTACCCCTCCTAAAAAGCCCCCGAGAAAATCTATTCAAAAATTATAGAGAGAAGTTGAGAAAAGAGAAAAACTAGTCAAAGCTTATCCCATTAAGAAACAAACCGAACAGAGAAAGAGCCGAGTATCGAAGAAGAAGGAGAACGACCAAGATAAGAGTTTAAATAGTCAAATCGAGCACAATTGTAGTAAATTAATAATAATCCGAGCAAGTGTAATAATCCGAACAAGTGTAATGACCCGATCAATAATAAAGACCAAGAAGTGTTCATTATTTACAGCTAATTTATCATTATTTTATTGTTGAAAAGTCTAACGCGACCGACCAAAGTTATGGTTTTATCAGAACCTCATATAGTTTCTTACTATTATATTCACCAAGTGAATCATATACATTGATTTATATAAGGTTAGTTTTGTGTTCACTGAAATTTAGTAAATTTATAGGGCTGCTGATGCATGACATTTTTTATAGCATAATTATCAAATTTTAAGAAAAAATATGTTTTGATATAACAGATGCATCCGGATGCTCTTAAGCGATAGTGCGGGTCAATATGTACTATTAACGTGGTTTAAATAACAGTGACGGTACACAGTACATTCAAATTAATTAATGAAAATATTCATTATTCCAGATTGAGGCGAGAAGTTAAAAGTGGCTTTGTTAATGGTGAATGAATAGTACTAAAATTACTAAGTTTTGGACAAAAATTTGAAGTCTCACTGAGATATGGCAGTGTGCATTGATACAATCGCAACAATAACAACGGGATTACTCTGGAAAAACAACAAAAGCGTATGCTTTTATTTTTCAAATTGTTTTTTTGCTGAAAGTGGTAAAAGGCGCGTGTAGTCCTAAAAATTGCCTACTTTCATCATTGGGTTCTTTTACGTAACAGCTTAGGTATCTAAAATTTTCTACTTTCTAGTACGACATACACTATTGACTATACGCTAACCAAATGTAATTTATTTAAAAATCACTGACACTGTTTTACGTTTGTTAAAAGATGCTGTCAGTAACAGATGCCTCGCTTCTTAAGTCGGTATTGCATTACTTCTAATATGCATACAAATATAATTTCTAATTACATACATTTTTTAAGGTCAATGTCTGGACTTCATTACAATTTACAAATACGGGGCAAAACTTGCTGACATGGAAGCTTTTAACATTGGGTGATAATATATTGAGAGACTTTTTTTGATATAAACTCTCACAGAGACTTAATGTGAATAATTGATTCACCCTTATTGTTTTCAACAGTCTTATTTGGCTGCAAGACCCAGATTGTTTTCCGTGTAGTTATAGTGGAATAAATAAATAGCTTTTCTCTAATAAATACGAGAAAGGAGTAGCGTGTACAGCAAACTTAAAAAAAGGTTTTTAATGGAAACTCAAATAGCTAAAATAAAATAAAATTTGTGGACGTAAGAGGAAACAATAATCAGAAAATTATGCTACACCCACCGGAAAAAAAGGAAAAA
Organism: Primula vulgaris; assembly: GCA_963920805.1. Taxonomy (NCBI): domain Eukaryota; kingdom Viridiplantae; phylum Streptophyta; class Magnoliopsida; order Ericales; family Primulaceae; genus Primula; species Primula vulgaris. The sequence goes on along the minus strand of OY987212.1, from coordinate 41,050,044 downwards.
GAAATTCTCTCAGACCAAGTATCGAAAAATCGCTACTTATACACAGCAAAATACGCCTCATGTCCAGCAGATATGAACCCGATGAATTGGAATCACAATCTATCTACACATCTGCGTAACCATCTACAGAAGCTCCGAAGAAGAACCTCAAGCTGGACAAGAGCTTACAAGGAGAAGAGAACGTTACTGGTGCAACAAGAATGAACAAATAATGTACGTATCTTGCTTATAGCTAATACTTGTACGAAAAACCAGAACCAGGTGGTGTAACCATGTACAAAAGCTCCTAAATTTCAAGGGGAGGCGGAACGTGTTGGGAAATGTTGCATACTTTTTTATGCAGCCTGCATTAATAGATCAGGACCATCCATCAGGAGAGAGAAAAAAACCATAATTCGTTTTATGTAAGTTCTCTCCTATAGGAAGGTTCCGATTTAGCATTGCAAGCTAGAATACTCGCCCAACAAGAATGTGTATACTCATAATCTAATATCTATACGAAGATCCAGAACCAGGTGGTGCTGGAGGCAACCGGTTAGGGGCACGTCGGCTGCTCGAGTCTGATCTAGAGGTTGAGTTTATATCGCTGTTTTGTGATGGGTCACTGTACCGACGACTGTGACCATTGGATTCAGATCTTGATAATCCCGAAGGACCATTGGCAGCAGCATCAAAGGCTGTTCTCCAGTCATCACCAGCGCCACTTGTTCTTGGGCTGCTCTCTGCAAGAACAAGAGTTTAAAGTAAATAAAAAGTAAAATTTATAACTTCGACGAACACTAAAAATTCAAAAATGGAATATAGGTATTACTCACTGAATAAATACTATTCACTATGCAGTGGTGCTACCAAATAAATTACACGGACAAGATACCCACCACATAAAGGATTTGCATTTACCAAAGGTCTTGTTCATTTACTTATCAGTAACAATTTACATTTAATGTCCTATCCATATAGTATTAGTCTTGCCACCTAATGTACCGTTATCTAGGTTAAAAAATATTAACACTAACCTAGAATTTGCTAGATACAAGCTTCCATATTAAGAAGTGTCGGTCATATTCGTTTAATTATCATTTACAATGAATATTATACAGTTACCTTCATAAAATAGTTTTCTGTTTATAGTTAATACTTCCAACACTAAACACTAAACACAAATAAGAAATAAATACACAAGAGAAGTCTAAACTTGATTAAATATTAAAATAATTTATTTAAAACCAATGTCACCTGGTCCACCATCGTCCATCATGCCAGATGCTGCAGCAGCCCTGTTGTCATGAACACTAAGCTGTCTGGTGAGCTTTGAAAGAAGAGCTGATTGTTTCTCACAGCGCTCCCGTTTACGTTTCACATTTTGATCTTCTAGGAGCAACTCTTCAATCCTTGCTGAACTTTGGCCACTAAATAAGACGTATAAATAAGATTTAATTTTCCAGAAAGAGAAAAAGAAAAGCACAAGAAAAGTTAAAATAAAACATGAATAAAATCAGCAATACTATTGGTAAATGGTAAGTGCAGCTTTTGTTGGCACATGGCAGACGTTGGGGACAGATAAACAGTGTCTAATGTTTTTCCCCCAGACTATATTAAATGTTACATGCATTAAATAAGCAGTCCTATCTTCGGATATTCGAGCAAGTTCACTGAAGGATAGATATATGTGCATTTGTACCTTTACAATTTCCCCATCATATATATGCACTTGCCTTGCATCTCCATATAATCATTCCATTGCTTAATAATAATAATTTTAAATATATAACAGAAATTGATATTCCAATGTATTTAAACATTTCTTGCTTCCGTAATATTTGGAAGGAAAGGTTTAAGTAAAGAACGCTTCCTTTCCATAAGATAGTTTATTAGAAGTCAGTCATGGCTGTCAGGAACGGCAGGGATGTTATAACTTTAAGAAATACCAGGAGAAAAAAACTATACCTGATAGAACTGTACAACCTATTGAGCATATCTTCTTTGGCTTTCTCCACCTGACATAGAACCACTGCCTGTACAACCACAAAAGGCATGATTAGGGACGGCAATTTTTCGGGTTTTGACCCGACCCACGTTTGCAACTTTATTTGGGTCGGGTCAAATTGGGTAAAAATGCAACTTAAAAGGTGCAACTTGAATAGTGTAACTTTACACAACTTAATACTCTCTCCCTTCTCTCTCTCCTATACATTAATTTCTCTCTCTCCTATAGTAATGGTATAGTAATACATATACATACATTTCGGTGGTTTCCGAAATAAATCTTGTATGCATTAATTAATGATATTTATAGTAAATGTTAATGTGTTAATTAATGACTAATATATTATCGTCATTATTTTTAGAAGAATTTACGGGAAATAAATCATCATATCAATCATATACATTTATATTACATTTTTACATATAGCAAATTGACGAAGTTAATGAGCCCAAATTAATTCAATAAACATGAAAATGTCAAAAAGAAGATTGCAAAATTTAAATCCCTAAATTAATATGAAAGGGTATTTAATGCCACATTAATATTTATATATTATCTTTCTAAATTAAATGATTTTTTACTTTACCATATGGGTTTTTAACAAATTCTCTTCCAAATCTTGACATTTATGAGGTTTATTTTTTGAAGGAAAAAAAGTGTTATAAAAGACGGGTCAAATGGGTAAAAGTGCAACTTTGTACATGGGTCGGGTCGGGTTTTGAATGACCCGACCCAATTACCATCCCTAGAAATGATTAGAAAATCAGCTAAAGTAATCAAATTTCACGAGGGGAAGAAAAACATTTTACTTTGGGGACATTAGCTGCAAGGCTGTTAAGCACAGCTTCTACATAACCACGAACTTCTTGGGACATCCACCTAAGTTCTTCTTCTGGATCTGCAGGTCTTCTGGTCATAGTGTCCTAAACAAATAGAAAATAAACAGTTCTAAGTCTCAGTAAATATCAAACTACCTTTCAGAGTTATTGTAATAAGGCCTTCGGCCACTACTCTGATTTTATAAAATCAACCTGTGGGTACCCCACAATTAATTAAAAAAAATAAGTATCAAACTAACACTATTCACAAACTAAACAAAATCCCATTCTGGAACCCTAGTCAAGTTAAGTTAAACACTGATTTTACATAGTAGAGTATAGTTCATACTGAGAAAAACTTTATGGCCTTTTAGTTAACCTAACGGAGAATGGTGTTAAGAAGCATTAATCTTGAAGCCTCAGGAGTGACCTTGAACCTCCTCAGGCTTGAAATGAACGTACAATAAAAAACAGGACAACAAAACATCTGCTTTCTCATTATCTCAAAACGCAAGTGCATCAAGTACGCGTTCACTACTCAACTCCAGTCACTAACCATTTTTTTACAAAGAACTGCTACTTTAAATTTGTGCCAATTTCATCTTTAGTCCCAAACACCGTTAATATTCCTATGTTTAACAAAAAAACTACCGGTGCACTTTAATGATCATACTTTTATCTTCCCCTAAACCTAACACCTGGTATGAGGACTGGAAATTCCGTAGAAAAGGGAAAAAAACGTAAATGTTAACTCACAAGGGAGCCATCAGAGAAACTTTGCCGCATAGGAAGACCTGATGGACCCCCATTAGAAGGAGGCGACACTTTTCCTATCTTATTCAACCACTCAGCCTTGTCGGCAATGTTATCAGCTTTTAGTAGAACAGCACTATGAGCTGTAAGAAGATGCACAGTTTTAACATATTAGCGCACACAACACCCCAATGGAAACAATTACGAGATACGAGAGGTTTAATAATTAAATATTATTCTACCTTTTAAAACAGTTTTGTACGGAACCTTGCTGGTAATCTTGAACACAAGACTTGGCGGTTTCCCAGAAGATCCATTTGCTTTTTTGTCCTTGGAACTTTTGGAAGGGGTTTCTTCTTCCTCGGACACTTCCTCAATATTGCATTCCTAAAAATACAGTGCTCATCTATAATGATTTACGAATAGAAAACTTTCTACTGACTTGAATTTAATTGGTGATAACCGTGATATATGTATATGCAATTCAGAATAGGTTGCATCCTTGGATTCAGTACAAAAGTGAAAACAAAATTTCCCGAAAAGCTATACCTCCAACGTGATAACACCATGAAATTGTCTTTCTTCCTGCTTTTTGGTATATCCAAGCTGTAAACAAATTCAAACAGAAGATTGAAGTAAAACAACATAAAGGCCAAAAATAGGGACACAATATGCAGGTATAATAATGGGTAAAGTGCTAAAACAAGATAATATTTTTACAATATGCAAGTGCTGACATGATAGTTTATAATTTTCCCTCTTTCGATAAGTTTCTCACCTCAAGAATAAGAATGGGGAATAAGAATGGTTGAAGGAAGCATATAGATGTGAACTGCATAATGTTTATGCTTGAATATGGTAGAGATAAGTACATAATCATAATGTATTTGATAGAAAAAGAGAGGTAGAAGTGGGGAATGGAGCACTGATTACTGAGTACCTTACACTTCAGTGTGTCAATGAAATATAATAGAGCATTCATATAGTCCCCTGACATTCTACTCACAGCTAGAAAATTAAGTTGTAATAACAGTAAATTCTAGTTCTATTATGTTTTTCACTTTCAGTGGATATGCATTTTAGTCATAAAATGCCAAATGCTAACCTTTCCAGTCTTCCCATTTAGAACAAACCATCGTTTACTCCACGAATTCTTTTTTGCACTTTTCTTCAATAAGAATCCTGCAGGAGTAAAGTAATAACTAATTATTTGGCTACGAAAACTTCAATCATTCAGTAAAGTGACGCTATATTAACCAAAAACAAAAAAGAGAAGTGTCACAAATGTAAACCTCTAATGCCAAAATGGCTTAAAATTTGTCAAACTAAGGGCTGAATTTGCAATGAACATAAATTTTTATTGCTATAAACTCTTTGACTCCTTAAAACTTATCCATAAAAGCTTGCTAAAAATAACGAGAAAGAAACCAGAAACTACAGGCATATCTAACAAAATTCTATGCATGACCAAATATATACCGGACTCTAGAGGTCACAGTGCTGTAAGACTAAGGAGTACAAATCTTCTACCCCTATTCTCTACCCCCTTCCGTGCCCCCTTGCTTATTTTATCTAAAAATTTGTTCTAAAAAACTTTTAAAAAATTGTACAATTACTACAAGACATGTATCAATACATTCCAATAATTATTTTTAAAAGAAAATCCACACGCAATTTATTTTGGAATAAATGTATAAATTAGTGTAAATTAAACATTAAATTTTAGAAAAATTGTCTAAAACAATATTATGTCCAAATGTTTTAAAATTTGAATACAATATAATATAAAAGCTTATAAACTTGTGGAAAAAGTTGTGAAATTTTAAAATTTGAGCGAAAATAAACAATGGGACACGGAAAGAGGTAGAGAATATGGGTAGAAAATTTGGACTCAAGACTAAGAAACACAATATATTGGATCTCATATAACTGCTTAAATGAAAAAAAATGCCCTTAACCATCAACTCATCACAAAGCTAAGGGGCTAAGTATAAGGCACTGTTCCACCATTAAAGACGGTGAATAACTATCAAATAAAGGGGGAAAATAAAATTACAAAAAGATGAGGAAAATGGTGTTGATTGAACCTGCTGTTATCTCCCCATCAGGTCCAGCAGTCTTTAATCCCGAGCTTCCCTCTGGAGAATCCTTATCTTGCTGACCGGGTTTATCTTTCAACGAGTTCAAGCTTCCCCCAGTTTGAGGACTGCTGGCCTAAATAAACATTAAAACAAATAAGAGACATAGCTATCTAGAAATTAAGGTTACTGAAAGAAGAACACTAGTGATAGAAAAGGGTAATTTACAAGCAGTACACAGCTTGAGTTTACTTTAATAGGTTAAGCAAGCATCAAGGTGAGAAAACCTAATAAACTAGACGTAGAAAATTGTATATACCCTATTAGATGTGGATTGTTCTGCCTCAGGACCCCTTTTAGAAGAACGGTTTTTAACTTCATCTTCTCGTCTTTGCCTATCCATTCTGGAAAGAATCAAACGTCAAATTGATCAGCTAGGGACATTCCAAGAGACCAAAACTAACAAAACAAATCAGATAGAGCATGCCTCCCAAGATAGATGAAAAAAATAAGATACAATTTACAACAAAAGGACATAATAACCGCTATCTAAAACTAAAGGTTGAGGTCCCAAAATTCTGAAAGAGTATATAACAGAATCACAGATTACAGCACAAGTGGTAAAACAGAAAGGCTGTACTCTAATTACGAAATAAGAAAAGGCATTTGGAAAATTAATGAAGAGAAGTAACACATTCAACACTATGATTAAAACTAAGAAATAACTTAACGACTCACTGGAGTTGTAAATAACAATGTTTCTTTTGGGTTTTATGAAGGAAAAGAATATCAAAACGGTTTCAAAATACCAGAGAGCTTATTCTTCTCCGTTAACAAATTTTATTGCTACCGTTCTTTAGCTCTTTCTTTATCAAACATCAGACACAGTTTACTTCTTAAACATCTTTGAAACCAATTGCACTTCCTACTTGAATTTTCCAGTAGATACTTTTCTACCATACCTCCTTTGCACCAAGCGGATGAAGTGTTGTGGAGGAACAAATGCACGCTCCATATCAACAAGGGCAACCACCATATTTTTAGATTCATTCTTAAAACCATCCAAAGCAGCACTTGCAAGTGCTACAACCTAATTAAGATTTTGAGACTTTATTAAACCATTAACAGACAAATAAACAGACGCGGACAAATGAAAATATTCGCCTTGAATAATGCATAATGTACCTCTCTTTTGAAAGGGGGATATCTTCCAAGGCCTGGTGTACCATTTGCAGCTGCAGAAACTATATCCACGAGAACACGGTGTACCTGATTGCACAAGGGTATAAAAAATTAGATAATTAAGCGGATAAGAGAGAGAGATAACAAATCCAACCCCCAAAATATTAACACATTGCGAAAACTAGAATCATAACCTTCAGTATCATGTGACCATTTCCCTACAATAATTCAATTACTTAATGATAGATATATTATAAATCCTTCAGTGAACTGGAATTCGCATTCAGTGCAAATCAAATTAATAGATAATACAACAAATAGAATGAAAACAGTAGGTTTTTGACTTTAATATCAGCAAAACGTAACTTCTGGTAACCAGAAAGGACTAAGTATTCAAGAGCCTTGCTAGTTACTCTGTATTTAACACTTCATCTAAGTTGAGCTACAACAAAATTTAAGAAAAAAGCAGAATCAAAATATTAAGCTCCGCCGGAACTTTAACACATGCAAAGTTCCATGCAAAAATCATGAATGTCAATGTTTAATCCAACCATGGGTTACAAGAGGGTGGACACTGGACAGAGTCGGTATTATCATAAACAAACGCCAATGTCTTCATCGGGTAGAACATTGGAGTGCATATGCAAGATACTTATGAGAGCAGAAGATCTTACAAATAGCAAATACACGAAACATTAATTACCTCATCAACACAAAGACGTGCAGGATCTTTTGCCAGTTCTAATACACCTTTGATTAGGGACCTTAATCCTTTCTCCGGGGATATAAGATAAGGCTGGTACCCGTCAGCTTCAAGCACAACCTATAAAGAGTTAATTATTATTACTTATTTGTCAATTTCACTTCACGGCAAAGGTGTCGAGGTATAGCAAATAGGACATAATAACAATATAAAGAAGACGGACAAATTATGAATTGCTGTTGGGACATACACCCAAACATGTCTTACGAAGCATAAATTTTAGAACCATATAGAATTTTAACTCTTGGAGCCTTGGAGGACACGTGTCTATTACACACATTATACCAAACGTACATCTATAATATCTTAGAATAATATGAAATGAAATGTCAAGTTATTAATCATTCCTCGCATGGGATATGATTTTCATGATTGCATATGTCAAACACTTCTTGACGTTAATAAAATATTCTTAGAGGTGAACAAAAGTTAGTAGAGTACAAGGTCTTTGATATCCAGGAGTAAGTTGCAGGAAGCTTCTAATTCATCGACGCTTCGGCCTCAGAAGCTCGATCCCGCGCTTCCGTCATAGGAAGCTAGGGGGAACTTCCATATCACAGTGTACAGGGAATGGAAAATTATTTAGCATTCCTTATTAACACCCAATTTGTATTTGTCCATACCAATCACATCCATATCTAACCCAACCCTACCAGATCGGATCATATCCCTATGCTAACCCGTAAAAGAATATTACGTTTTTGTTTTCAATTTTTTACATTTTAGGACAATTATTACGGTTTCATAGTATGTTATTACATAAAACTATAAAAATATACATATAAATCCTCCTAGACGCTTCGGACGACGCTTCCTCAACTCTACTACTATCCTTTTCCTCGCCCCCGCTCCCGCTTCGTGCAGGACCAGGAGATGTTATTTGAGCGTTGTGTTGTATCCTCAATTTTTCGAAAATGTTATATTAGCCAATGTTACGCATTAGCCTCCTTGCTACTTCGGCTGAATTAAATAAATACAAAGTATCACAAGAGGATAAATACATACCCGCTTAACATTGTTTAGATCAAAATGTCTGTCAAGCGGAAGTTTCTTTATCCTATCAGGAAAGCTGCCTTCAAAGCTAGCAACAACTTTCCAACCACTGCCCTGCAATTATATAATACACAAAAGGAGGTAAGAAGAGCCAATTCACGGTCTTTAATTCTTATTTTCAGTAAATGGTCAAGTAGGTAGAATGGAGTGATATTATCATTCTAAAAATTGAACATGTCAGTGCATTCACTAGGCATACAAAATCATTCTGATGGAGTAAGTGTCTATTAACCCTAAGGATAAGACGATAGGACTATCTACATAAAGCTTAAACAATTAAAAGACTTCCCCGGTCATAAATACAACATATAGCCAATGATACAACTTTTCTTACCTCACCAGTTGTTATGTGTTGAAGAAATTTATCCTCAAATTCACGACAAAGTTCTAGCGCCAGTGCTCTGGTTCCTTCCACGCTATTTACCATCGACTCACCCAGCCTAACTAATTCATCTTGCACTATTTGAGACTTACCCTGAAGCCTGCAATTTTTATTATTTTTAATATAATAAAGAGCGCTTGATACAGACATATTTGAACAATTTATAGATAAAACTGCATAACACGATAACAATATTTGTAGAAGATGTTTACTACAAAGCATGATACAAGTGTTGGCATTCACAGAGGACCTAGTATTTTCTATGGGCTCGTTGGTTGCAGTTTAAAAGCCCAAAAAAAAGTAAATTTTGTACATAACAGAAAAAAGAGACGTTTCACAAGTTAACATCCAGTGGCCAAGCAAACTCAACATAAAGAAAGTCAGAGATTCAGATCCTTAATAAAATAAAAACTGACAGGCAAAAAGGAATTAATACCCTGAGAGGAGATTAGGAAGCTTGATTTTCATCCGGTTTCTAATTTGGTGAGCTAGGGTTTCCACTAAAGATAATCTTCCAAGCTTGCTTTGAGGAGCATTTGTTAAAATCGATTTCAGGCTCTCACTCTCAGCTCTCCAAGCCGTCTCTAAAGAGTTTTCAGAATCATTATTTCCAGATGTTGTAGCGATAGATACTGTTTGGCCAATCAAAGCAACCCATGGTATATCAACGGTACTTCGTGGTCCCTGACCAAGTAAAAGAGCCTGAACAGCTGCAAGGGTTTTTGGATCCCCAGCTGCTTGATCTATTTTACTAATAACACCAATTGTTCTTGTACCTAACATTAATCAATACTGGTAATTAGTTTTTTGTCTTAAATCATGGTCTTTATCACACTTATCTAAATATTTTTGTAGTACTCACATCTAGTCTCTAAACTCTACAGTTTGTGTATTTTCCGTTCCTAAACCTGAAGCTGTTAGTTTTTCCATAAAGTAAAATTATATACTTTTTGAACAGTTCTCTTCTTATCTAATCACATTTTTTCTGCAAACATCATATCTGATTCCCTTTTGAAGTACTGAATTGTATACAAATAATATCGTCTTAAAGTTATAGTACTCTTATATTCGATTGAAAAACTAACACTGTTGAGTTTAGGGACAAAAATGAGCAACTTATATAGTTCAGGGACTAAAACTGCACTATACAAAGGTAAAGGGACAACAATGGGATATTAAAGAGAGTTTAGCGAATAAATACGAAAATGATCCAACATGAAAAGCTCTCAAATTAGTATACTTACTCTCTCCATCATATTCTTTCGCAATTCTAAGAGCCTTGTATGAGGAGATTTCTGACGCCTGCGAAGCGGGTATTACAACTAGCAATATTGCATCGTTGTTTTCTACATATTGAGTCTGCAAAGAAGAAAAGAAGAGGCAAACCTAAGCAACTACCTAAAGATGGTTTTAATAGATAAGATAACACAAGTACAATTATTGTTAAAATAAACAAAAAATTAGCAAAACTAACCAAAGAGTCGTCCAAACCCTTATCAACTCCAGGAAGATCAATTAACTTCAATGCTGGAGCTGCAATGCGGAGTAAATATGAACAACATACAGATATAGCTAAAACAAAAGCTACTCCACAATGTGTCATGTGTCTATGTATAAATCTGATACCAGTCATTGAAAGCCTGATAAAGTTTTGCTATTTTATGACTATTTCCTGATAGTGACGGCGGACAAAATTTAGGTCATAAACTGAGATAAACTAAACTGAAGATCTTTCCTACAATCCTACTGATTTCATTCTTTTCTTTCACATGTTTCAACTCCCACAACTGATATCTCATCTGAATGTTACTAAAAGGGGGATAAAGAACCAATGCACTGATACACATGGTACATGCTCCTGTAAAAATTAATAACAAAAAGCAGGTCCCAACTCCCAAGGCTAACCTGTACTTGTCTGCAGTTTAAGATGTATTAGATCACGGCTCCTTCCTGAACTTTTGCTTAATCTATCCTGTAAAGAACGTCGAAGAGCACCTGTGCCAGGCAAATAGAAAATCAGCAACCAATAACTAATCATAGGATACTATAGGAAATCTTGAACTTTTAGCAAAAATATTTGTTGTGATGAAGCCTGAAGGAAAACGGGACAGAAGCAAGAGGTCTTACTTGCAGAAACCTCCTGGGTCTTACTGTCAATCTCTAAAATAATAGATTTGCTGCTTAAAGAACTATTTCTTGTTAATTCAATGCAGATGGGAGCACGAGTGGCACCACCTTCACCAGTGGGCTGTTGACAAAAAATAACATTAAATTCAAGTATTACAGAAAAAAACATCTATGAGCTTAGAGCTAAATAAAAATGGGAATAATAAATATAAGCCAAGGATCTCACCAGTGTGGGATGTCCAATTAGACTATTCAATGCAGCTGATTTTCCGGCACCCTAAGGAAATTTCCAAAAGATGGCACTATCATGAGTATATAATCATTAAAAAACATGCTACATACAGAGAGGAAAAGAGGCGAAAAAGATTGCTCTTCTTTCCTATTTCTTATTACTAAGATATATAGTCATGTTAATTAGTTGATCACCAATAACAATAAGTAACTAGCACATAAACTAAGGATTTTTATGTTTTTGTACCCTCTACTTGCACTCCATTTCGGTTTTGTGCTCTCAACTACAAAATATTTTGTCTAGTACCTTTACTTGAACAATATCACAGTTTTATACCCTACCGTTGATGACGTGGAAATAACACCAAAATGGCTAGAGTACCCCTTTATCAAACGGAATTGGGTAATGTGGCGGTAATGGCATCAGCAATAAATATCACGACTTCATCCAATAATCAACGGTAGGGTATAAAACAGTGAGGCTGTTAAAGTAGAGGGTACTAAAAAGAATTATTCGTAGTTAAAGTAGAGGGTACTAAAAAGAATTATTCGTAATAGAGGACTAAATCGAAATAATGAAAGTAAAGGGTACAAAAACATAGAAAACCCTATCAACATAAAGACGTCCACAAATCAGAAATCGTCACATAATAAATGAAAAGAAGCAACACTTCATCATATTGGAAATGTGTTGAAGTATATCTGAGAAAAGTTTTGTACAATCACACAGATTTGATTCATTCATTACAATCTCCACACAGACAAACAAGTTTCCCTCTTAATTTTGGGAGATTACTGAAACACATAAACCCCTTTTGAGTATTAAAAAACTACTAAAAAAAGAGTCTAAAATTCACTTACATAGATTCTTTCTTAAAAAATACCTCTCCATATATGACTTACCTCTTGATACATTATTGTCTGTCATCATTAGAAACACAACTTGTTTAGACACTCAGGGTTATTTACTGCTACTTATATGAAACACATACAGGATCATTTTGAAAAAGCCTACTCTAAGTAATTAGACACTCACATCTTAGCAGTTCTACAATAAATCCTTCCAAAAACTTGTTATTTAGATTCTAAACGAATGCATTATTATGTTCCCCTCTCCATTCTCATTTCCTTCAGAGTTCGATCTCTATTCTCTCATAATATAATCTTTCACATTTCTTCATCAATCCAGATCTCATTTAGATATAAAATAGACGTGCAACAACAAGACTGTGGTTTCTCCGACGTATTAAAAGAAGGATACGAGTGCCAAAATACAAAAAGCATTTACACTCAATAAGAACTTGCCTAACCTAGATTCATGGATCTAAAACACGTCATGTGAATCACGTAATATATAATATACCAAATGTAGAGTAACGGTGTTCTAGTAAAAGCATTTACTGTATAGACACATAATAATGTTTGGCATTCTTGTGCATCACTATATATGGTTGAGAGGAGCTTAGACTAATAAAGAATTCCAGTTCATTACTGAACTTTACCATCACGATACCATTACATTCCTCAATCCCCTTTAATTATCTCAATCACGAAACGGGAAAGTAAATCTCATATAAGCTGCCAATTGAAACAATATGGTCAATGATAGAGTAATAAACATTAATTAATCAAATCCATTAAATTGGTAACATAATCTTATACCCATAATGGCACATCTATCAATGTCCACTACGAAAATACATGCAAGTTGGGCATGCACATTTTTCTATCTAATCGCCGGAAAAAAAATCAATAGATAATCACATTGTTAAACCAAACTATGTGATCAAACTTTAAAATAATTTCATTTATACAATTTAGACACGAAAAATTTGCAGGTATTTTTATTCTGGACTATTATCCATATAGATAGATGTATCGGTGGCAGTTCTGTAATTATAAAACATATCAAAGGCCTTTCCAACCTAAAAACGGAATGATTTCTCTGTGAAACTACACATAAGCTTGTTTCTATGTGCAACATTTAAATCAAAATATAAAATAATTACACAAATGTAGATAGATGTATCAGTGGCAGTTCTGTAATTCCGACCTAAAAACTACACATACGTTTGTTTATTTGTACGTGCAGCGAAATTTAATTAAATAATAAATAACAGAACCACGAATGCAGATAGATCTGTAATATAGATAAGACGTATCGGTGGCAGTTCTGTAATTTCAAAACATATCAAGGGTGTTTTCAACCTAAAAAAACGGTACGAGTTGTTTCTATGTGCAACAATTAAATCAAACTGTAAAATAATAATACAAATTCAGATAGATATATCAGTGACAGTTCCGTAATTCCGACCTAAAAAATGAACAACTCTAAGCAAAACCACGCATACGTTTGTTTATACGTGGAGCGAAATTTAATTAAATAATTAATAACAGAATCACAAATAATGCAGATAGTTTGTTTCTATGTGGAACAATTAATGAAAAATATAAAATAATTACACAAAATCAGATAGATGTATCAACGGCAGTTCTGTAAATCCGACCTAGAAAAACAAACGAGTTCTTTGCAAAACCACACATACGTTTTTTGTTTTTTTGCTTGTTTATACGTGCAGAGAAATCTAATCAAATAATTAATACTGTAACATAATCAGATAGATCATAGATATATCAGTGGCAGTTCTGTAATTCCGGCCTAAAAACTACGGATAGTTTGTTAATTTGTATGTAGAGCGAAATTTAATGCAGATAATAACAGGTCACAAATAATGCAGATAGATCCGGTGATCTGTAACCTAAAATAGAATAAATAACAATAATGGAATAAGAATTAATAATGGTGAGGGGATTACGATGGCACCGAGAGCGACGACGTTGAGGAAAGTGGAGGGGCGTCGTGACGGAGGCGGAGGAGCGTTTTCTTCGACGTCATCGTCGGCGAGGAGTGACGACGCTTGCCTCATCGAATCCGATAGCTGTGCCAATTCCTCGATCGCATCCATCGCTACGTATATCTATATCTATCTATCTATATGTATGTTATGATATGTATATATATATATAGAGAGAGAGAGAGAGAGAGAAAGATGCGCGTAAATGTGATTATACGAGGAGAAAGAGAGAGGGAGAGGGAGATCGGAGGAGAATGACGAAGTTTAATGTGTAATTTAACTATTTTTATGTGAGATTCGAAAGTTTGAATTAATGTGAGAGAGATAATGGTGAGCAAAAATTAAGAATGAGCTAATTTCTCCTCTCTTTTTTCTTAATCTCTTTTTTATTATTTGGTTTTAACTGTTGAAGTTAAAAAAGTTGTTAAAATTAATCATGTTTTTAATGTTTGTAATAGCTGACATGACAAACACGGCCCACAATTAACATTATTATATTCTATAAATTTTTCTCATAAGAATAGGGACCAGTAAAATAAAATATAAATTGTTAATTAAAAATTGATAACATTGTTAACATGAAACTAACGTGATTATTAAATTTAAGATGGTACGTGTAGGGGTGGGCACGGGGCGGATTGGTCGCAATCCTAACCCGCCCCGTAAAATAAATGGCGGGACGGATTGGGGCGGATTTGTGAAATTCAAATCCCAACCCAACCCAACCCAACTCATTACACTTAAAACATCAACCCAACACAACCCAACCCATTATCAAGCGGGGCGGATTGGGTGCGGGTTGTTTCTTGAATTTTCATTTTAGTCATTAATTTTTTATTATTTCGCATAATTTACCTAAATATTTTTAAAAAAATAAATCTTTCAAATAGAAATATAAACTAAAAGCCAACCAAAATACGTTTAGAATGTTCGGAACAAGTAACAAAGCTAAAACAAAACAAAACAAAACAAATTATTCTTCGTCAACATAATCAAAATAAAGTTGAATAGCTAATTGAATCCACAAGTTCAATAGCTAATTAAATCCACAAGTTCAATAGCTACAGATTTCGTAATAATTTTATATAACTTCATATTTGACTATACTTCAATTACAAATAAAGTTTTTAAAAATAAATTAACCACCCATACTACCTAGACCCAGATTAAAAATTCCTTCTTTTTCTAAATACGAGATAATACATTGAATTTATAAGGCAATATATCAATCGAATCATTAACCTTTAAGTTTGGACAATCCAAAGATTTTTTGTCTATATATATAATTTTTCTTAAATCAATACTATTATAATATAGAAACTCTTACTAAAAACGATTTTGAGAAAATTTATATTTATATTTATATATATATATATAAATATATATATATACGGATTAAAACGGGTTGGGGTGGATTAAACCGCGGTTTGGAAACTCCAACCCTAACCCAACCCACGAATTTTTTACGGATTGGGACGGGGCGGATTTAACTTTTTTTGACACCCAACCCGCCCCAATCCGCCCCAATCCGCACGGATTGGGTTACGGGGCGGGTTTGCGGATTTTTTGCCCACCCCTACGTACGTGTCATTTAATAATTTTTTAAGCGATTATGTGTCACTTTTTAACATTAAAAAAATTATTATGGATGCTCTTACGTTAAATCATGTGTTGTTATCTTTATAGATGTTAAAAAAATTGTTAAATATAACAATATTTTTAATGTTGTTAATTGATGAGGTGACAAAATGACTAATTAATGAGATTTTAATTAATAATTTAATTTCAATTAAAATTAGATAACTTTGTTGAATTAATACATTAATGTGAATGTTAAATTTAAGTTACATATGTGTCATTTAAGATGCAATTAAATGATGATGTGTCAAAGTTAATATTGTTAAAATTAACAACACTATTGTGGATGCTCTAACTATTCCATTAACAACACTTTAGGCCATGTTTAACAGAAAAAACTTTTACATTACTCCTTGATATGAGAATACAAGTTTAGATTTCTTTTTTTTATGTTTCATAATATTAATGTTAAATTTTTAATTTTTTTCTAAGAGGTTGTGTTATATATTTATGTTGATGAACGCTTCTCGTTTGAGTTTCTATTACTGTAACGATGAAAAATGTTAGAAAACTTGCTTATTTAAAGCATTTTTGTTATATTTTACTAAATGATAGGAAGACAAATATATGCATGGCAAGTCCATATAAATAAAAATGAAGAGACTTTAATATGGTGAGTTCGGGTGAAAATATAATGTTTTGGTTGACATATCAAAAATAAGATGGTTTAATCTAGATTTATTTAACTGTAATTATAAGTTAATAAAGTGATTTACTCGAAAATGAAAAAAATAAGAGTCCAATGGTGTGTTTCTTCGGACGATCAGTCGGTTGTATTCTTAAAGCAACAAATTATATGAAAATAAGCTTCAAAGCTGCAATGAATCAAATCATCGCCTTATTTTTGTTATTGCTAACTCATTTGTTCTATAATAGGTGTGCAATAACTACCTTGAACATACTACCATGTGATAATGTTTTCTGATTTAAACTGAGGCACAAGGATCGTTATACCTTACGACTTAAGTATGAAGCAATAATGATAAGAAATTTAGCTTCCTTCTCGTTAGGATAGGAGATAACGCGTTGTGCGATTTTAACTTATAACCTTTCTATCATATTTTCAGAAATCTTCAACGAGGTAATAAAGTGATAATTTGTTGCAACTTTTTTCTAAGCAAACAATAGAGTTTCGCTTCAAATCTACGAGTATGCATTTTATGATTACTAGGTTTGATAGGTAACTAAGAAGAGGAGAGTTTCAAATTAGAAAAAAAAAACTAGACCATAACACGATAGTTTCATAATAGACACTTGTTTTACTTAAAAAAAACATCATCACAAAATAAGCACTTCCATTAAAACCAATAAAGATAGGCCCCAAAATTTATTTCTTGTATAATTCAAAGCTCAATACAACTTCTCACTATTTTTTCTCAAAAAGAATTACAACCTACACAAAAAAGAAGGAAATATGAAACAACTGCACATTTTGACTGAATTTCTCCTATACATATATATATATATATATATTTGTACACTGGGAGGAATGATCATTAATATCTTCCTCTTACAAATTATGCACAAGTTTTCTTTTGATATATAAGTATATGTACGTGTTTATATCCTTAATGGCTTGTATGATTTAAAGGTTGTTGAAAAGGATCAACCCAGCACTTGTCCTCCTTGACTGCATTAATCCATCTTTTATGGAAAATGTTCATTTCTCTGTAGGACTGCATCCTTACCTGCGAGGATCGGTGTACATCCTTACTCTTTAGTACTCGATACTGGATATTATGAATAAGGAGTGGGTAAAATGCGAAAAAGAGTAATGTGCAACTTACCTCAGAGCGACCAACATGTGAATCCAACGAAGCAATTGTTTCTGAAGATTGATTAAGTGATTTATCACTCGTCTGTACGGCCAAATCATTGGACAAAATCAGTAAAGGAATGCTAACATTTACTACCAAATCACAGTCATTATAAGAATACTACTTACAATATTGCCAAGGGTAACACCCAATGTATGTACATCAAGGTGAACTATGTACTCGCTATCAACCACACCAACATTTCTCGTCCGGTCACCCTATAAGTAAATAATCACATTACATCACTATGTAAATTTTGTTATATAAAACAATAAACTCTTAGGAAACCTCCTTCTGATATAAGCTTTAATTTAGGTAGGATGATAGCGCACTGTTTTAACATGTTGACGGAGCAGAACTAAGCAACTTTAGCCGATAATTTAAAGGGGAGAGAAAACAGTGATAAGAAAAACTAAAGCATACATGTATAAAGAGGAATTATAAGGAAATTACCTGAGCACAATATCCAAGTTGCATATCGAGTCCCCAGGCATGGATCAAGTCGTTCTGTTAATTTATATTGATATACAAACTTAGAGACCAACCCAATCCACAAAAAAAACAGAAAGCAAAAGAAATAAATAATGTCAAATATATATATATATATATATATATATATATATATATATATGCTTTCAAATAAAAAAACTACATACTTGGATCATATACCATGAGCAACGCCAAGCTGCTCTCGAAAACACAGGCGCCATCATTTCAACCCAACTGCATTATCATTAATAATATCGTTTGCCTGTAAGTACTCATTGCTGTAAGGCCTTGTTTGTTTAAATCTTTTGCAGTCCGATGACTATAAAAGATGGTGTATTGTTGGCATTATTAGCATTGATGTTGGGACTATTTTACAATACCCTACCCCCTCTAGTATTAAAAAAGCCTATATTTACCATCTTTTCTAATCCATATTACTTTACTAGTCCAACTCAACTAAAAACATTTCAAACACCTTTTGTGGGTCCACCTACCTTGTTAGTCCAATCCCAAGTTAGCAAAGATGCTAACAAACAAGGCCAAGGTCTTATTTTAAAAAATTAATAATGTGTTTGTAGGGGTCTTTTATTATTCTGTATTTACAAATTGTACGTAGTCCACTTTCGTAAAGGCAGTCAGGTTAGTTTACTGATGCTCCCATCGTTAAATATGTATTTTATCCATAAATATTACTCCACATTCTCATTAAAAAAATTGTAAGAGCATTCTCAGAAAATATTTACCACATTAAAAAAGCTTCCTTAATCCTTTTTAAAAAAAAACTAATATTTTACCCTATGCAGGGAGGAGCTGTGCTGTTACTGTAGCACCTTCTACTTCCTCTCAGCTTGTATATTCTCCTGTGAAATAAATAAGTTACATAATTTTGATTAAAAATTTGAAATCAATAAAATATATGTACTGCGTTGCGTTGCTACCAACAAGAACGCAGCCTTGTATGCTATAGTTGAAGATCGCTATTTAAAATAGTTGATAATCACTATTGATCCAAAACCTTTATGGTGAGAGGAATTCAACTACAGCTTTTAAGCTCCTTTATTGTCATCTTGCTTAGTTTCTTAGAAGATGGACTACATTTATCCGATCAGCTTAATAGCTGACGGTATTCTGGTTTCCAGCCTAAAAGAGCTAGAACATTTAGTAAGATAAAGCTAACTTTTATCTCAACCTGAGACTATCCAGCTTATTTTGCTTATAAGTCGCAAGCAAACAAGCCTTACGTTTTAACTCGGCTTCAAGTTTAATTCTAGACATAAAAGTTATCATCCTTGAGATTGTTAACTATACCAATGCATGTAAATGAAATACATAATGAATGATATTATTAAGTATAGCATGTGATACACTTGCTATTTTTAGTGTTATTGTTTATTGTATACATATAAGAATGTGATTAAAAAAAATAACTTAATACAAAATTTCAAAAGAAAATTAACTTTATATAAAACAGAGTGATACATAAAAAATTATGTAGCCTTAAAGAATTATGTATTAACCTGTGCACAGTTGAGTTTCTCCTGCGTGCAGTGATCGGATGATGAACCTTGGAATTGCCTAATGCTGGCTGTGATATTTCGAGTCCTTCATCCTTGATTATAGATAAATAGCTGAGTAAACAAATACAACAGTTACTTTGATAACTAATGCACCAATTGGTGAAATATAGTACATGTAACCAATATAACATTTTCTGAACAATGTGTATGTTACATTTTGGTTGAAGGAAGAAAGCAGTGAGTCGGAATCTATTATCTTAAAAAAAATCAATGTAAAGAAGAATCAAATAGATGTAAGCAGCTTGTGTTTTAATTGAATTCAATACCGTTTGGGGTGAAAAAAGTCGACTCCAAGGTCTTCGTCCCAAAGAAATATATATTCGTATTCAGCTACTACGTCTGGATGTAGAAAACGCTTCGCAAACCACCTAGATCAATAAATGCTAAACTTAAAATTATAAATGCATTTCCATCCTCATATCAAGTAGAAGAACTAGTCTCAGAGAAACTGACTGAAAAATCAATAAATAAAGGTACCATTTTGTTTGATTTCTTGCAGATACGTGTATGACATGATCGTTCCACCCAAATTCCCGCCATTCATCCACAACACCGTCGTAATGGAAAAGCATCACTACAAAATCATAATTCAAAAACTGCAACAAAAGTGTCAGTATAATTAACCAATAACACGAGCTGACAAACAAAACAAACAGAAAACTGTCGAGAAGTGTTTGTACCTTTTCAATGGTTTGGTTGACTATATTTTTCTGTTTTATTCCAACTGCAACAGCCAATAAACCCGGCATAGTCTTCGACTGTTTCTAATATAAAAACACAAGAAATCTGGATTAAATTACAAATACCGTATAGCTTAATATTTACACTATAAGTAAATTATTGCTAAGGATTCAAGTCCTATGCAACAGAAGTATGTGTGGTTCGCATATGGCCTTCCTTCTTCGTTTGAAAAGGAAAACGGATTATCTCGAATGATATAGGAATCACTGGTAAAACTAACTGATGGAGCATTGTGATAACATAGACAACTAATGGGAAATTTTCAAATTAAAAAAATTAATGGTAACAGATTAATCCTTAAAGTCATAGTTTACAAATTTACTGGTGGAAACTAGGAGAATCACCATCTCGAATTGGCACTTGCTCACATTATACTTTAGTTTTCGATTTTCATTCAATTTGTTAGTGGTATCGACGCTACAACATGAGGATTTTTACTCATTAACTATTTGTTGTCCTTCCAAAAGTTGACAATTATATGATTTATATCAAATCCTCAGATTTTCAGATCTTTGCATTCAATAGCACTCAAGGTTTAAGATTTAGAATAGTTTGAAATATTGAAGAGAAAATGGACATACATTCTCGATATCACCCCATAAAGGGCGCATTTGCAAGTCCGAAGTTTTTATAACAATTCCTTCTGGTAGTGCTTCACTACCGACAGGCGTGCATTGTTTCTAAAATAAAAAACATAGATATACATATATACAATCAGAAACTATTAAAAAGATTCAACAAAAAATTGCATGGTTAACTTTTTAAATGAGATAACCTTGCACTTATCATCCCGTGTTGTCAGACTCAACTGACCAAATTTCGCTCTTGATAATGCCTGTGAAAATACTTGTAAGATAATATTACTTGTAGAGCTAAGGAAATTACAAAAGAACGATGTATATTTTCATTTCAAAAAGAAAAAGAAAAAAGAACGATGTATATTAAAAGCATATTTATCGTAACAAAAGAACGATGTATATTTTTTGTTTCTCTGAAGGTAATTTATTGGGCCAAACACATGCACAAATAAAAACTAAACACCTTCAATAAAAATCATACTTGCGTATAATCTCCGGAAAGAAATGCATTCGCAATTAAATAAGCACCAACAGTAAACAAAACCGCGACACAAATTCTCCATAAGAGAGATGCATTCTTTATCTCCGAGAACGGAGGAACCTGAAATATCAGAAAAATAAAATAAAAGGATTACTAGAGGAGCTATACTTCTGTACTAGCGGTAAAGGCACGAACAATAAAGCTGTAATTTTGCTAAGAAATTTGAAAAGATGGAACGGTATGCTTGTAATATTACCAAATTTAAAATTATGAACGCAAACATGAATATTGACCGTCTCCTTTTGATCCATTTTATTACTCTTCCAATTGACCATCTAAGGAAATTACTGAATCAAACAACGATTTTCATGTGGAAGGTAATAAATGTCAAGAAGTGTATGACTAAAGATGTAGGTGTCAGAATTTCCAAAGAGGATTAATTTCATTGGAGAATTCAATATTTGTTTAATTGTTTTGCAAATTCAATTATTACTAATCTTGGCCGCAACGTTAGATACTGAACAACAAGTCGTTGTTCAATGAAAAAATTAATTATTGCTACATCTTTGAAGTACAAAATACCATCTTATGCAACTTTACTAGGATAGTGTACTAGACCTGCTTAGACATAAGTTGTGCAAAACAGTTAATCTAATCACTGGATTCGATCAAATTTGTGTATGTGGAAACGAAGTATGTGAGAAAGTACAGTTTTAACCCTTTACACGATCCCACTCAGAGATACGATAAGGTGTAAAATGTATGCGATGAACTACTTCACAAATTGTAAGGCAATTTTAGTTGCTTCGTTTAAAGCTAGGCATTATGGCCTGAGAAATAAGCCAGAACCAAAAGAGCTCGCGTTGATGCTCACAAATAAGTTGGCTATTTTTCTTAAAATCTGCATCCCATCAAAACCTAGATCTCCAACAAAAAATAAAAAGTTTCAGCAAAACCATATATTTTTATTACCAATTCAAGACAGCAATACGAAACAAAATCATCTCTTTGTGTTTTGATTCATTTGCCCTTTTTGGTCCCCACAATGAGTTTGCTACACATGATTTACATGAGATTTTCATCAACATCCAATTTTCAAAAACTAAATTCACATATGAAAAATATTTACTTCGTATCACCATGGTTTCGCTCTCATGCCCCATTATCATCGCGCCTATTACTTTAAGCACGTCTATTGATTGAAGAATGTTATACTCCAAATAAAACACAGTCGCCGATGAAACATATTATATGAAAGATTACGGGGGTGATAGTCTAGAGCTTCCATCCTTTACATTTCACGAGAAAAAAGCCCTTAAAAAATAGTTCTTAAGCTGATGTCCAGCTTTTAAGTAAAAAAACGAAAAAACTGAGCTCCCGCCTCAAGCAAACAATGCATAATATCATCAAACTTATTCTATTAATAAGTTTTCTGTTTTGCAATAACCGATTTTCTCAGCAGCTAAAGATAAGCAAACAGAGCATCAACTAAATAAATTCATCTTCTAAATATAAAGTAATATACCATTTAACTAAAATCAATCTTACCTAATTCAGATTCTTTTACACGTAAAAGAGATAATATTTCAAAAGAGTGGGTAATATTTTTTAGAAATATTTGAATTCTCTTAGTATTTGTTATTCTCATTTTCCGCCATAATTATTTCTCAGCAGACAGCAACCAAACAGAACAGAAACAGAGCACCCAATAAATACACAATAAAGTCGGTTCAAATTTTACTTCAATTTCAACTCCTTCCAAAAAAAAAATGTACTTTTATAAAGACAAAAACAGTTTCTAAAAGTGATAATACTACAAAATAAACATGTTACAAACAGTTACTCATACCTAGTTCAAATTTTACCAAAATTTAAACTCTTTCCAAAACAAAAACAAAAAAACTCTATAGTTAAAAGAAAATAGCGGTTTCTAAAACTGATAATACTAGAAAATAAACATGTTACAAACAGTTAACAATACCAAGTTCAAAATTTACTAAAAATTAACTCTTTCCTCAAAATTGACTCTATTTTGAAAAGGAAAATTTTGGTTTCTAAAACTGATAAAAGTACAAAATAAACAACAAAAGTCATCACCCAAGGTCCCAAGTTCAAATTTAACCATAATATCAACTCCATAAAAAAAAAAAGGAAGTTATGTAATATGTATGTATAATAAAACTTAAAAGGGGACTTACAAATTTGAGTGTCTTCATCTTGATAGTTGTTGCATGCCCCTTTATCATCATGAAAATCCCAAAGTTTGGTTAGATGTTTCTTAAAAAGTGGCTTTTTGGAAAAAGAAAAAAGAAGAAGAAAGTTTTGTATATACGTAAAGCAACGAATAAGTAAAAGTAGCCTTTTATTGCATGTTGAAACGACAGCGTTTTTTAGTCACCTAGTTGTAAACCCAACTCCATTGACAAAGCATAGCTTAGGAGTCAATTAAAGGAGTTGGTTTTAGACGTTTTTTTTTTCATTTATTTATTTTTATAATCAGTTTTAAATTAGAGACGAGATAATTAATAATTTGGCACATTCATACAAGCTTTGTCTTTGCCTTAGTCATAGTCCTTTAACTTTAAATTAAATGTCTTTGGGGTTCCTTAGTCTTATTTGATACATTAATAGTTCTTGATCTATAAAAACATCAACATTTGGTCTTTTCAAACTAGGTTATGACTAATGTCGATGGCTAGCCAAAACACCCGGTCAGGTGATGGTCAAAAAATAACTATACAAAAAATACAAGGGTGAAAATTTTCGGCCAGACTAATGTGTCGAATTTTTTTAACCTAGCACTGGTTACCACTAAATGATAAATTGACAAATCATGATTTTGTTATAAATCTATTATAATAAAAGGGTTTCCTCCGGTGACCAAACTTTTAAATTCCATAAATAAATAAAGTATGGAATAACGACCACATGTCATATTTATTTTAGTTTGCTAATCACTATTCAAATCGTATTACTAAACCATATTTTTTGACTGATGTGTTTTATCTTATAGCTCAGACACTTTTGCTTGCACCTTTTGTGAGTCAACGACTTCAAATCTCGTATACCTCATAAAAGATGTGTTTTGGTACAATTTTTTTTCGGGATTATGTGTCTCGTATTAACTACAAATGACTCCAAAATAAGTGTATTTAAAAGTCATGTAATGTGACGGTGGTATTGATAGTCTCGGGATTAGTAGTCCAATAATGTTTTCGAGTACCACATTTATCCCGATCGGACTCATAATCCCGAAATTACCTATCACACAACCAAACGAGACGTGGTTATCTTTTAACTCTAAAAACATGCTTCTATATATGGCTCGATATAAAATGACTTGATTTCCTAAGAAGGATCAGGGATAAATTAAGTAAGCGAACCTAATTTTTTGAAACTTTGTTTCCATAGAAATACTTCTATTGGGTAACTTTTTCCATAGACATATGCTATTACTGGTTTAACTAAAAGTATGATTATCGAATAAATCATGATTTGAAACTAAAGAGATCATAAAAATAAAGTCGTTTTCTTTAGAGAAATAAAAAAGTGAACCTATTTGTTAATTTATTATTTAAAAACAAGTGAACAAAGGGAAAATGTTTGAAAGTGGAGAGTAATGTAAGCAGCCTACTCGCTGACATATCTTGCCACGTAAGCGTAAGAGTGGGTCCTACTAACGTAGTGGGGAAGCATAAATGTGGAAAATAATACTACTAAATTACTAATAACGGATTAGTTAAAGACTAAGTAACGCTAACGGGACACATGTTTTTTCATACTATTCTATTTGGTACCCGTGGTTACATTTGAATAAGGAAAAGTAACGAATTTGGTTTCAATATCTGAAGAAGTTGATAAATTTCGTCTTCAAACTAATTATTTTTTTCAAAATCGGTGCACAGATTAAGCAAATAATTGATATTATTCATGAGCTGCAACAGAACATACACATACAATTTATTTGAAAAGTTTCCGAGTTTTGACCGATATATTTTTTTGATTTCATAGTTATAGTTTGGAATATAAAGTAACAATTATGCTCCCAATTTAAGATGAGAAGATAGATTTTGTCCTTTTAATGTTTTTTTTTGGAAAGTAATTAGTTAAGACGTGTAAATTTTTTTTGTAATTTTATGAAATGACTTTTATATACTCTATTCATCGCTAAATAAATGTTCAATTTCATTATAATATATATCTCACGTATATTCAACAAAGTGGACATAAGATTAGGGACGGAGGGAGTAGTAGAAAGACAATGCGACTAAATTTTTGTATGTCATGAAACAATAAATTGTTAATATTTACTCTTCCTTATAAATGTTAACATGCCAATCCCTATCTTTTTGAAAATGCTATCATGTTTGTGGTGGAATGCTATAGCAAATGATAAACGTAATTTTGCACTCGAAAAGATCATACGTGGGTAAGTATAAATGACTTTCATTATGTGAATGATAATTCTTTCAATATATGGAGCGATTTTTTCAATTTTAAGACCACGGGGACCATTATTTTTAGTTTAAGTGTAGGGACAAAATAAATTAGGAACTATGAGATCATAGTTGTGATAACTTGAACCATCATGTCATTATCAACTTAATTATAGGAAAAGTCAAATGTTAAGATATTCGTGATTTATTGGAAATAATTATGAATTGTATAATTGCCCTCGTTTTCATATCTTATTATGCCGATAAATTACTCTATGGAATGTTGTCATTCATATTTTACGTGTCGTGTTTGATTATTGAAGAATTTAAAGCGTAATTGGGACGCAATTATTCTAACATTATATATTTTTATAATAACATGCAAACCATATATCACGATTAAATACAGTAGAAATTAGTAAAACAAACACCTGCATTATATATAGCATCAAATTCTAGCTGGAAGCATTCCAATCTTAAGTACAAAATTTTGCAATTTCTGCTTTTATTATCTTTGGTTAATGTTAACTATGTTATTTTAGTCTACCGTTCTTCTGTATTTTTTTATCCATGTTAGCTTATTTATAACTGGCTACATGATACAAATCAAATGTCAATATTTTTCTGTGATACAACTGAAGAAAAAGGATAAACAATACGAAATATTACGTACGTATAAATAGTACTATTTAGCTGCTGCATTGGATAATAACTTTTTGTAATACGGAGTAGTACGTATATATAATATGTACGTGATACATATATATACATACGTATATATAATACATACGTATATGTATATATACGTACGTAATACGTTTATATAGTACTATATATTTAGCTGCAGCATTGTATAATAACTTTTCGTAATACGGACTAGTACGTATTATATATACATACATGTGTATATAATACATACGTATATGTATATATATGTACGTAATACGTTTATACATTACTATATATTTAGCTGCATCATTGGATAATAACTTTTCGTAACATGGAAATCAATAAAAAGGTTAACATAGTCTGACTACCCCCTTTTTGCACATCCAGAGCATGTGTTAGAACTTAAATCATTAAAATAACAAAAGTGCAATTCAAAAAGGTTGGTTAATATGATTATTGAATTAAAAGAGGTAAATATTTCGGCTTTGTGATAACATGATATGATGCTATTGAGTTATGGTATACAGTTGTAATATCAGAGCTTAAAGATCAAGCCACAGTACTATAACTTACTCTTTATGAAAATATGGGAGTACCAATTACTTACATCTGTAGTTTTCATGTGCAATTTAAGCTGAACCTTTTCAACTTGATTTGTATTATTGAAGAATATTTCTGAAAGAAAATATTCGTCTGGATGGTAGTTTATTCAAACCACGTATATTCGTATCTTTATTCTTCTAGATTGTCACAATTCGGGTCAATACTGTAACATAATTCCTTCATAGTTGTACTTGACACGTCTTTGTGAATAAAAATTCGGCTGCATAGCTAATAATAACAATTATATACACCACGTAGAAAATGAGGGAGATGAACAAGAAATACCACGAATGAGACTATGAGATTCTTCATGGAATTTGTCGATTGCACGAGAGCGACAGTATATCAAAACCAGAAGATATTTATATCACAGTTTGTCTAATTCCATGCCCATCGTTTGTCGAATTTACATAATTAGTCTATTTCTATCACAGTTTTAAAATGGGTTACGTTACTAGCGATAGTAATAAAACCAGAAATTATAATATACTACTCTCTCCGTTTCAAATTAAATATTCACTACGAAACTATGTGTAATTTTGATCGGATAATAACTTGTATCAAAATTATGAGAATGAAATTTTTCAAAAGTTAATAATTAAATTATATGATTTAGTTTTGAAAATTTTCATTTCGATAATTTTGATACATCTTGTAAGCCGATAAAAATTACACGTAATTTTGTAAAATACAATTAATTGAGAACGGAGAGAATAGTAACTAGTAACATACAATTTGATGCCCATTATTTAGTAGACTCGATACCAACAGTCCAGCTTCACAATGAGTTATGCTAAAGAGTAACATAAAATTATCACGATTCAAAAGATAAGAGTCTAAATAGACAGAGTTTGATATTTATGTTTTCGCGATTTGTAAGTACATTCACAATAACCAAAAGAACGTTAAATTACAGAAGATATGGTAGTATAAAGAAAAGAGTTCCTAGGCACAAGACAATCTGTATTAACTCAACACATTGATTTTCTTATGGATGTAGTCATGTATTAATATGCAGAAAATAACAATAACAACTCCAGAATAGACTGGATATTTTTTTTTTAATACATTTTTGAAATTTCCACTAATTTTTTTTATCGTTTCATGGTGCGCGTTCACGCATAAGAAACTTGACTTTTTCAAAATTGATAGTTGCCAGTTGTGCCATGTCATAAAAAATTCGAGATCATGAACCTACTTGCATAAGTTGACGTTAATACACTGTCACCATCTGAACATTTCATTTTCCGTACTCTCACATTTGGGCAATCTCTACATCCAATCCTTGATATCTTGTAGTCTACAGATAAGGCTAATGTGAATTCTCTAAGGGTTATGATATTGATATACATTAAATAACGTAAAATCAATCTGATTCAATCTAGTTGTATGTATTTTACTTGCATTCATTCAATCATATTCCAAGTTCTGAAGTTTCCAAGTGATGAACAGAGCCAAAGAAGAAATGTTGGGGTTCAATTAAAACTAATTTAACAATTCTGAAAACTAAAACAACTAGCGTGTAATATGGCCCAACAAAGGCATTACAATTAATGAATTAATAACCAAAAAGCAAATAAGCTGACCATAGAATCACAACCAAGCATCAAGACATGAATTAAAAACCATCCAATTTGCTATATTTGTATCAAAAAAAAAAAAATTGATGGAAGAATAGTACAATTGACAATAAACACGAAGGGATAGTTTAACAACCAGCAGCTATTCACCATCCCGTAAAATAAAATAAAATGAAACAAAGGATTGTGACACATCTCATTCATTCAACTTCAGGAAGGCGGCAATTTCGTCAAATTCAAAATCTCCAACTCCGAGCAAAAAACATATCAGGACTCTCAGCTTAAATGATAAAATAAATAAAATTACAATTTTCTTCGCAAGACTTGTAGAGGAAACGAGATCATTCTAATGATTGATTCACATGAAATCATAATCATCGTAACCTTCATATGCATCAACTACTGCGTCATCATCAGGCTTATCAAGCTGTAGCTGTTTCTTTTTGGCTCCTGTAAGGGTAAACATTACCAAATTTACTTGAGCTAACTCGAAATTCAAATAATAAGTTTTTCTTAACATTATCATAATGTTGACAAGATAAGCAAAAAGTGACATCAAAACTACAAGATATAATTTTGTACTTGTTCAGTAGTATAAAAATAAAAACTGTTCTTCTTTTATAAGTAAAATCAATTGTAAAATACTAAAATGCCATTCTAAACATATAGTTAACCTGAGTGCCTCGTATTGTAAAGCAAAAAAGGTTCTGTAGCTTATTTAGGTGATTAAGTCATAAGAAAAAGTCGGATTATCATCTTAAACCTTTTAGAGATTTGACACCAGAAGACCATATCCGCTACACCTTATAAGCCATAAACCAAATAGCTCGACTTAAAAAACAGCAACCAAACAAGCTTATATACTTCTATGAGGAAGATCAATCCCCCAAAAAAACTAGAAAGCTCCACACAATTTTAACCAAGTTCCAACACAACATAAAATATAAAATACCTGTCTTCTTTTTACTAGTGGCTTCTTTCTCAGCTTTTAACTTCTCATTTGCAATAGCAGTGACTGAAGAGGCAACTTCCTTGGCCTCTGCCGCTTTAAGATTAGTCATTGACAGTCTCATTACGGCTTTTAGCAATCCAAGATAATGAAAACTTTTCTGCAATAGATGTAACATGGGTTAAAATATCTTTATGCGCCTAAAGTTATGCTAAAGAAATGTAAAATGTTGATGGTACTGTGTACCTCATATGGACGAAGTTTGTGAGAAATGAGCTCTGCATATTCTACAAAGTCGCTTTCGGATTTGGGAATGAAATTATCTAGGATCTTTTCAGAACCATCTTTTCCAAACAAATCTCTAGTTGCTTTAAAATCGGCCTCTTCCACAAGCCTGTGCAAGGGAGGGTACATTTCAAAACCCTATTCAATATGTCATTACGCCTTGATAAACTTCTCCAACAAGCAGAGCTAACTAACTAGGCTTCTAGGCTTACACAACTTAATTATGAATATGAATGATATAATACCTTGTGATCAGTTCAAAATATAAGAAAAGAAACATGAATGTGTGTATGTATGTATACATATAAAAAAACATATACATACAGTAAGACTTCTTTCTATACAATAATACTGTTGGTACCATAGATATTTATTAATTTAGAGAGGTATTAATTAATCGATAAATTAATAATTTATTATTTTAAAGAGGTTTTTTTATCGATTCAATAGATGTACTTGTTAATAACATAAAAGATAAAACTCATTATATATTTACTAAGAATACTCGTTAAACTCGTTAGTAAATGCAAATATACTACTTCACTTACTAAGAGCATTCACAACTGTCTCAATAAAAATTCTACACAACTACAAGCTTAGACAGCTAGATAGGCAGCAAATAGTTATATTTTACCAATGTTGCACATCAGTGTGTATAACTAAAAATGTATAACATATCTAAATAATAATATTTTAATCAAAATATTTACTTTTTTGAGGAAAAAAACAAAAAAATTATCTCCTCTCCTAAATCAATCGTCATCAACCTAGGTGACCTTCAATTACCAATTCATTGAAGCTTCAATTACACAGATCTAAGTAGAACTCACACCGTGGAGATAGAAAATGGTGGAATACAAACCCATTAACCCCATAGCTCAAAATTGTAAAAAACGAACAAATATACCCTGAAAACAGATCTAGTTGATAAATCGAAGATTCTGATGATGGTTGTTTGTTGATGGTCAAGTGCTATGAGGTAGAATAATAGGAAAATTGAGAAAGAAATATCTAGAGAGAGAAAAGAAGGCAACGTAAATAAAAAAGTAAAAGCAGAGTTTGGGTTTTGTGTTGGGGCCCACACAACCCAAGATAGATATACATGTATACAAAAGCTGTATACCTATAGACAGGTTTTTTATATTTCTAATTGATGTATAAGCTATCTTAACAGAATATAAAGACTGATGGGAACTCTATTTCCTGTGTACGTATAAAATTTGTATGTAGACAGTTTGTTAAACAGACTGTTTTGAATTGCTCTAATGTATAAATTTTGCAACATCTTAAACCGCGTAGCAAGCTAAGAATAGACATTAGATACATTAAAACTAGGGATGAGATCCAAGTAGACATAAATATTAATAAGAAGCAAACGAATATAGAGTCAGATTTCACTACGTCGTCCTAGTCATGTTTGTAATTTTAAAGAATTATTAATTTATGCTTTTGTGGAGACCAAATATGATCTATCAAAAATTTATTATCTTATCAAAATTAGTGATTTTTTACATTGGCCCCCGTCAAGACCGGAGAAAAATATTATTTTAGAGAGTTTATTAGTTTACCGAGTATTAATTAATTTGTAAAGGTTCTACCGTACACAGTTAGGCATGTACAAGTTACAGAAGGTGACATTTATCTGGAATCTGGATTAAGAAGTTGAGAGATTATCCTCTCCAAATTGGGCAGATAACAAACTTTGACCAAAGAAGAGGGTATGCTGTTCTCAAGTGTCTTTTGTTAAACGTGATAGTTTTCTTTCCTCCAGCTTTAGCATATTCAATAATTTAGGCTCTTTACTTTAACCTTCAAAATAAAGACAGACAAAAACAATAGCATTTACCTCTCTTGGCGAAGTTTTTCTGCTATGGGGTCTAATGGCACTTTCTCCGATACTTCAACACTTTTCCCCTTCTTTTCGCTAGCTTTTGCGGTAGACTTTTTTGGGGCAGGGGAAGGGGCAGGCTTAGGTGCAGGTGCCTGATTGTGAGAAAATAACAAATAGAGAGAGGAAAGTACAGGGAATTAGAACACCAAAAGCAATCCCGGATCAAACAGGAGGACAAGCAACAAAGCGAGAACGACAACATTACAAAAATAACTAGTTGCTTACGGACATCCCTATAATTTGCAAAAAAAAAATGAATTCTAGATTAAATGTAATACATGCAGTATAAAAGAAAGAACACTATTACTCCTACCATACTTTCATTTTCACAGCAACCGTCAGTGAAACTAGTCTTTACTGAACCAAAGCACAAAAATACAACAAGATAAACAACTACCGATTGCAACTATGATAAAAACTATTTAAGAACATTATTGACATTACCGGAGCAGGTTCTTCTTCATCTTCCCAAGAATCCTTCACATCATTGTCATCCTCATCTTCGTCATCCCATTGGCTCTTCAGTTCTACCTTTTTCAACACGATTGGAACTTCTTCATCCTCTACGGCCATTAAAAAATATTCATCAGCGAAAAACTTAGAATTATCAAGCTATCAGACATGAAAACGATTGACACGAAACATAGCATAACAACTGCAAACAATAGCAGAATATTCACACCAAGTAAGCAGCACAACATTTAGTGAACATCGATAGTTATTTGGGACTATCAAAGCGGAACTAAACATTTGCTTTCTATTACTGTACAACTAAACAAAGGCACACTAAAAGTGAAAAGTTGCAACTTGCAATTCTGTGTTCATCAACGAAATTGCCGTAATTCATAAATTTATAGAAAACAGAATAAGGTTTTTGTCATTACAGGCCAGGGAAACGCAACATAGAATGTGAGTTTCTTTCTTTCAATAATTTTTCCTTCCTATACCTCCTCCAAATAACAATAAAGCAACCTAACTACAATCCATGGCTCAATGAATGATATGTAAAATAAAGTGACAAACTGACAATATAGAAAGACAAGCGGGTATGAATAGAGCGAGCCACGGTAAAACCACAGTTTTTTTCGAAATTTCCACACCTTTAAACCAAGAAAGAAGGCTAAAAGATTGCATAAAAAAACTTTCCACGAACTTCAAAGTTTTTTGCTCTCATGTATTGCTACAATGTAGTTTTTTGGACACGTTTCTAGAACTTGCGGAGAATTCTCAATCACATTGTTCCAAATTCAACGCATTACCGGTTACAAAGTGGAGTAGTTAAAAAAAAAAAGTGCCCTTAAACTAAGATAGCAATATGTTACATAAATACAAAAACAAGTACACTATAAAATAGAATCAGAAAATGTTACCCCAGTCCTCCATCTAGTGATGCTTCTTCGCAAATAGAAATTGCAAACGGCCTTAAGACAGAAACCGGAACTTGATTGCTGCAGATACCCCCGGAAAGAAATTAATGACAATTTCAGATAAAATAGTAAATTAAAGAACAAGCATATCAAATAATTAATGAAAGACATTAGATGGGAGTCTTGTGCGACTAGCAAAACTATTTCAAAGAATTGTCCGTGAGTCGAAAGGCCCGAAACAGATGGCTCGGGAATCAAATGTACACGAGTAGTGTGCTACAGTAAGTCAAGGAGTCAAGGAAAACACAAGGAAAAAAGTTCCAAGCATGATAGTGTAAATTCTCCCAATTCCGATTGTGGGTCCAATTCAAACATAACTCATGCTTGTAAGAAATTGAAGTGGTTCTATCTTAATAAAAGTGATGGCTTTCTTTCAGAAACTTTTAAGCAAATAAGTTGTACCTTTGAGGCAAAGAAAAAAGTTGGGTTCTACTTCTTCCTAACTTAAATAATCTAGATTTTCCACAGCATCTAAACGCAGAAAAGCAAAATCTTTAGGTCAATCCAAATAAAACCCAAAAACAGAAAGACGTTTCGCTTAATTGTTGACAAAGAATTACATCATTAAACATCATACTTATATCAGAATTTTATCTCAAGTACATACAAGCGTACAAGGATACCATCAATCTTAATTATCTCAAGTTTTTCTAAATACCTAACAATTAAGATTCAGTAGATATAATTGATACGACATCAACTGCTGAGCTGTCTAAAATTAAGATAACAACAAAAAATCAAAAAGCTAAATTAAAACTACATACAAGGGTTCATTCCCCACTTAAACAATTTAGCTTTTCTACAGCATCTAATAAGCAAAAAGCAAACAGCTTTAGCTCAAACCAATCAAACCCAAAAACAGAAAGACGTTTCTCTTGATTGTTAACAAAGAAAAACATCATAAACACCATACTTTTATCACAAATTTATCTCAAGTACAGGCAAGGTTAATCAATCTCAATTACAAGCTTTTCTAAATACCTAACAATTAGAATTCAATAAAATTAAATTAATACTAAATCAACTGCTGAGCAGTCCAAAATTAAGAAGATACACAAAGAACACAAAAAAGCTAAATTGAGACAGCATACAAGGGTTCATTCCACGCTTAAATAATCTAGCTTTTCCACAGTATCCAATAAGCAAAAATCAAAAAGCAAACAGCTTTAGCTCAAACCAAACGAACCCAAAAACAGAAAGACGTTTCTCTTGATTGTTAACAAAGAAAAACATCATAAACACCATACTTTCATCACAAATTTATCTCAAGTACATGCAAGGTTAACATCAATCTCAATTACAAGCTTCTCTAAACATCATAAACACCACACTTTTATCACAAATTTATCTCAAGTAGATACAAGGTTAACATCAATCTCAATTACAAGCTTCTCTAAACATCATAAACACCACACTTTTATCACAAATTTATCTCAAGTAGATACAAGGTTAACATCAATCTCAATTACAAGCTTTTCTAAATACCTAAAAATTAGAATTCAGTAGATTAAATTAATACTACATCAACTGCTGAGCAGCCCAGAATTAAGACAGCATACAAGGGTTCATTCTCCACTTATATAATCTACTAATCTAGCTTTTCCACAATATCCAATAAGCAAAAAGCAAACAGCTTTAGCTCAAACGCAACAAACCCAAAAACAGAAAGACGTTTCTCTTGATTTTTGACAAAGAAAAACATCATAAATATCAAAAAATTTATCACAATTTTATCTCAAGAATATACAAGGATACCATCAATCTTAATTACCACAAGCTTTTCTAAATACCTAGCAATAAGAATTCAGTAGATTAAATTAACACTACAACTGCTGAGCAGTCAACATATAAAATAGTAACAAAAAAAGAAGCTAAATTAAGACTACATACTCATTCCCCACATAAATAATCTAGCTTTTCCACAGCATCTAATAAGCAAACAGCAAACAGCTTTAACTCAAACCCAAAAACAGAAAGATGTTCTCTTGGATTTTAACAAATAAAAACATCATAATTATCATATTTTACCACAATTGTATCTTAAGTACATACAAGGATACCATCAATCTCAATTACCTCAAGCTTTTCTAAATACCTAAAAATTAGAATTCAGTAGATTTAATTACTACTACATCAACTGCTGAGCAGTCTAAGATAAAATAGTAACAAAAAAAGGAAAAGCTAAAGTAAATAATACATACAAGGTTCCATTCCCCACTCAACTAATCTAGCTTTTCCACAGCATCTAATAAGCAAAAAGCAAAAAGCTTTAGCTGGAACCAAACAAACCCAAAAACAGAAAGACATTTCATGAATTTTGACAAATATAAACATAAAAAATATCATATTTTATCACAGTCGTACATACAAGGATAGCATCAATCTCAAATTTTCAACCACCTTAAGCTTTTCTAAATACCTAACAACTCGAATTCAGTAGATTAAATTAATACTACATCAACTGCTGAGCAGTCTAAGATTAAGATAGTAACAAAAAACAAAACAAAAAACTAAAATTAAGACTACATATTAAAAATCTAGCTTTTCAACAACATCTAATAAGCAAAAGGCAAACAGATTCAGATCAAACCAAACAAACCCACAAACAGAAAGACGTTCTTCTGAATTTTGACAAACAAAAACATTATATTATATCATTTATATCTCAACTACATACAAGGATACCATCAGTCTCAATCACCTCAATCTTTTTAAATACCAAACAACAAAAATTCAGTGGCTTTTATTATTCCATCAATACCTAAATTAAAAGGTTAAATAATTAAAAACTTTTCATCATGTATTTTGATCAAATCTTCCTATTACTGATCTCTGGCCCCCCAATAATAACAAAATCAAAACAAGAAAAACTAAAAAAATACTGATTGTAAGATTATATTACTGGTTGGTAAGAATATTTATTTACTCCATCTCAGTAAGACTAACTACCAGAATTTTATCATCAATAAAGTATATTATAATTAGAGTACATATATTATTATGTGGAAATACAAACCTATCGGATTTAAATTAATTGGGGTATATTATTATTTAAATCATAATGAGTTACCTGAGATTGAATTAAACGACGACGGCTGGTTTCGACTCTAGGGCTTTTTTCACAATATATAAATATATATAGAGATAGATAGTGTATATATAAATTAGTAAATATAAATAAATATCAGTGAAATAGATATAGGAAATAGGAATACGTATAGGATTGCGTAGGAATGTTAATTAAGGGTAAAATTGTAAAATGAAAATTAACGCTTGATATTTTGGGTGATATGTAAATAAACCCATGTACTTTTTTTTAATTTCAGTTTACCTCAGGAATGTCTAATTTTTACAAATTTAATTGAATCTTCTATTTCAATATGGCTTTATTATTTTGTTCTCGTTTAATTTGCTTCACATGTTTTTTTCAGAACCTATGCACTAATGTACATAAAATTTTGAGCAGTAACATACACTATAGCATAACAATACTAATTTTGTGTCTGCCCGCTATCAAAGGTTGTCCGATGCTAAAAAAAAATATTTGCCCCAAATTGTGATTTTTTATATAAAAGAATTAAAATTAGATGATAAGGTGGATTGAACTCTTAACCATTTGCTAAAAAACCACTAAGTGATCTATCATTAACCACTCCAACACATATATTTATAATATTATATATCATTATTTTAAAATCAACTCATAACTAAATATTTTGAGCTGCAAAATTACCCTTAAAATAAATTTGGGTTTTCTTTGCCCAATGCTTTAGCCTTATTAGACTGCATCTTGGGCCGCCTCTGATTACAATGCGGCATATATGTAGATAAAGTGTTAGGCGGAAATTACTTTTGTGCGGTAATTAAGCAGGATAGAGCGCTAGACGGTCATTTTTCGCCTAAAACACCTTCTAGAAGTTAAATCAGTTTGAAGCTTATTTTCTTAATTTCTACTTTTGTTTTCTTTGCTATTTGGCATTAGCCTCTCACGGATCAAAAGAAGAAAAGGTTCTGTATCGTCTCACATTTGAAGTATATATGCGTCTCTTAGGCCGCCAAAGAGCAAAATATTTTTTGTTCATCGAAAGATAAAAACCAAAATAACTTTATTCAGTGTTTGCACAAATTTATCATGAATCAGCACGCAAAAACTCAATCACCTCGCCATTGAACATGTAAACATCAACCATTTCAAAATTATTTGTACAAGACTTCTCGCACTAGCCAAAGAACCGTCCAGGTGAAACCATATTTTTTCTTTTCATAATTCATAAATATTCGATTGGAAAAATAAACATTATACACTACTGCACTTAGGTTGGCGTGACTTGGCTGAATTAATTAATTTTTAGTTACACGATTTCAATGCACAAACTTGTGAGCTGTTGCCCGAAGCGTTTAGGACCTTATCATAACCGAAGGAATGAAGTGATAGCCACTAATAATGTATTGAATTTGAAAGTCTATGCTTCGGTCATCCAATGTTATATTTGTTGTTTCACAGAAGTGTAAGGTGTTTCTCAGGTAAGAACACAAAAATGTCAAAAATTATAGACAAGTAAGAAAACCGAATTGAATTGAACAGTGTTTTCTAGGTGAAGTTTTCTGATTTTAGTTCATAAATAAAATCGAAATTACAAGGCTAATAGTTCTGAATAAAGAAACAAATAAGTTATAAAAAAGCGGCTGCAATCTCGATAGGAACTCCAGTTACATTATAAGCACCTATTTATACTGATATCGTCTGAGAAAGCAGCTGGTCAATGAATTTTAATCCTATATGGCAGGTGATACCATGGAACCCGCTTATGACACTTTCAATAATCTTGTATGGAATTCACGTCCGATGTCACTTGCATCACTGGTGTATATGTTCTCTTAGCAAGTCTTTTCTTCCTTGTGTAAGTTAGTTTATTTTCCCTCTTCTCTTCTGTAGTCGCAATAGTCTCCGTCTTTTGTTGTGTTTGCGAGGTGTGATCTGAGGTGTCTGTTACAGAAATCAAGAATTACTTTAATACTAGAAGGTTAAGGAGTGAAATATCAAGCCTACTTACTTAAATTAGGTTTTACCAAATTTTTCTTTGATCGTGTAAGAATCCCATTTGATAGTGTGACCTCTTGATGAGCTATTATATACCCACGATAGTAACTTTTGGGAGTGAGCTCTAGTTACCTAACTACAGAATTAATACAGGAATAATTTCAAAAATTACGCAACTTCAGCTCTAATGTACCTGAATAAGTTCCATTCTGTTCCCCATTGGAGCTAGGAGCTTCCTGACTTTCGTCGATTAATGATTTCCCCGAGATTTGTTCACCGGTATTGGCCATAGGCTCATCATCAGTCATATCTGGAATTATATTTGGAACCTTTCGCAGCAAGCGTGATTGTTCCTCTGGTGACTGGAGCAGCCGTTGCTTCTCATAACATTCGTAAAATGTACACACAAATATGTTAAGGGTCATACCACAATTTCAACTACCCCTGAGGATTTTAATTCCTACTTTATAAGAGACAAGATTATCAAAACCCGGATTTATAGTATTTCAGTTTTCAGGAGACTTTTTCGGGTCACCTCTTGTTATACTACATTACAAACACAATAATGTTATTAAAAGACTCCGAAACCAGACCTACACTCAGATTGCGAGTGTACAGCAGACCTCGCAAATAAAGCAGTGGCTTCATTTTGTGATTGTACTTGTAGTCTGGGTATGGATTTGATTTTGAGTGCGGGTAAATGCGTTTGATGAACCAGTGGGAGAGGAGATTTTGTTCACATGTACCGCTAGATATATCTATTATTTTATTTTTGGCAGTTCAATCTTTAGTATTTTTATCGCTTCAATCGAGAGTAATACAATACTACTGCACTATTCTGCAGAAAAGATTTTGGATGAACATAAGAAGTTTTCAAACTAATGCCCTAAGGACTTTCTTGATTAGATTGGTCGCTAATACTGTACTAAATAAAAGGATATTCTCTTCTCCGCCCTATTTCATTAGCATGATCGATGCGATTTTGTAATGTTATCAACTCTTTGGCAATCCACTGAAATTACAGAATCAAAGGAAATAGTATTAGAGAAAAACAAAAAGGAAAAATAAAAGATGAGATAAAAAAATCAATAAAAGTATATAATCCCGGTCAAGTGAAATATCAAAGTGAACAGCGAAAGATACCTTTTTACGATCGTCAACACGGTTTGTAATCAAAATTTTGATTTTTTCATATCTCAATTAAATCCAAAAGACAAAAATTCGTTTATTTTATTATTAGTAGGAAAAAAAAACCCAGATCAATTGTCAAAACTTCCACGGATGAACACCAAAGGTATAATTAACATTTGTGAACAACTGAAGTGAAAGCTCTTACATGCTTTGTTATATCTTCGTGAAGATACTTTGCTTTCTGTTCAAGCTCCACCTATCAGAGATTCAGAATATAGATGAGCAAAAAACGTAACATAAAACTAATTGCCACCTACTAACATTCAGAGCATAGGTAAAAATTTAATCATTAGTCTTGGCATCGAGTGAGAATTATTTCCAGGCAAATATTATCAATACATGGTGAAAACTGAAAACTACTAAAAAAAGACAATTCTAGGGAATGAGCCATGTTTAGATGTCGTGGGTGAGACCTTACACCAAAAAGCTTATATTACTAATTTTTGAAAGATATGTAAATTTTCGGCAAAAAGTAACCATATCTTTACTTGATCATTATTTTGGCTCTTCTCTGACAGAGATTTCGACAGATAACATTATTCTGAACCCCTTTGTGTTTATAACTTTAATGAAGGTCAAATTACTGTCTATTTTTGGAAAATATATACGTTTCACTACAAAGTAGTAACTTTATCTTTTCTTGATCATAGTTTTACCTCTTCTCTGACAGAGATTTCAACAGATAACAATATTCTGAACCCATATGTTTTATAGCTAAACTACAGTCAAATTACTTACATTCTTATTAACGTATCGGTTACAATAAAAACAAAGAAAATAATGTACGCAGTAACTTACTATGGTAGGCCTTTTGATTAACCCAGCTTTCACTTTTTTCCTGACATCTTCACATTCTTCCTAGAAACAGAAAACACTATTAAAACAAGTGAAAGACAGTTGAACCATCAATATTCGTGTTCAACTACATAAAGAATTGAACTCCAGGTTACCATTTTACTATTTTGTATTGAATAATGTAGGAGAATTTGAGTACCATGTTGACGAGTAAGATAACTTCAAGATAAAGAAGGGACAGTGAGCAACAAAAGTCAAACACAGTGTTCTACTAGTAAAAACACTTGAAAATATAAAATCTTCATTTCCTTGTTTATCTTTCCTTATTCGGGATTTTGAGTTTTGACTTAAAACATTTATTATATTTGGATTGCCTCCTCTTTCTTTTTCTGTTCATTTGCCGGCTAGAATAAAAAATTAGCACTCCCATTAAATTTAAGTACTAGCACGATGAGTTATATTAAATAGTTACCTCAGTGAAGTAATCATCCGAAAGCAAACTGATAGAGATATCTTTGGTCAAAGTTGTCAATTGAAGGAGAACCTCTGAACTGTCCTCTTTCAACAATTTGTTGATTCCTGTACCATAAATTTGGGTCTGAATACTATCATTAAGAAAATAGTTACAGTAAAAAATTACCATGTGTTAATGGAGACTAGGTGATCACTCTCTTAGTCTTATTCATGCAGAAATGGTTGTTTAATGTGTAAAATAAGATGCCATAATCAAAATACAAGTATTAGAAACAAGAAACATGTCAACAAATAACTAAACTTCTAGAGCAAAAATTATTTGTCGAGAACATCTTTTCATTCAACAGGTATAGGCAATATAATATGTTAAATAAGGATGAAGATCCTCCTAAAATTTTGAAAGACTTTAAGTCTATAAAGCGAAGCCAATTCCAATTATTTTAAAAAAAAAAACTATCAACCAACATAAAGAGATGTACATTATGCAGCTACAGAAGGCAAAGAGAAAGAAACTGTAGAAGTACATTAAAACCTGCAATACAAACTTTTGTTGACAGAACGTAAATGATAGAAAAGGACCTAAAAGTACGCAACCATATATGTTGTCTCTTAAGTTTTTTAATTTGATACGGGAAGTACGAAAAGTAAATTTTATGAGCAACGCCATCAATTTGATTATACACATAGAAGGAAAAGCAAGAAAGAATACGTAGTAAGCCTTTAAAGGATGCTTGGTTGCAGCTTAAAAGAAAATAAGCTGGATTTTTTCAGAATAAGGGAAAACTTGGGTTCATTCTGCTTAAAGCTTCTAGCTTTTTCAGGCCAAAAAACCCGACAAGCGCAGCTCCTAAACTGGTAGACCAAAGTGTAGTCCAGATTTCAAGCAAATAAGCAGATCTTTTAAGCTGCAACCAAACAAGCTCTTTAGTGTATTTAACGCCGTCTTTTCGCCAAGACAAACCTGTGACTGGAAGAAGTTGAAAAGAATATCTCCTGGAACCAACACCCATGTCCAATTTAACTCTCACAAAGCTCCCGACTACTTTGCTCTCAAAATTCTCATGATCCTTCAACAACTCTTGAACTAAACTCTTTTTCAAAAAAACAAGCTTAATATTTTCGGAAATAACAAAGGCAAAATAGCTCTGCGGAGCCCGTACAGGCTCCTCGCTTTTTTTGTGCGTAATTACAATTTTCTGCCTTTTACACAATTCTATAATGTCGTTCTCCTTTACTTTGGGGCAGCACTTTGTTTCTTCTTTCTCATCCTCAGATGAATCAAAAAACTCAGGATAATGGGGTTCAAGGAGGTCGACTATCTTGCTTTTATCGACCATTTTCCTTCCCAAAAGACTCTTTAGCTTTTCATCGCATACAATTTTCCTCGGTTTGACTTTGTCAAGGAGCCTATTCTCTTCGGCGTATTTATGAATGATATAAGCAACTTTATACGCTTCATATTTATTAGTCGTGTCTTCGCCCATTGACGTAAGAAAATCCAAAAGGGGTTTTGATCCCCAACTTGAAATCTCTTTTTTTGATTTTGGAATAGCAGTTTTCGACTTCGGACCGTGATTCTTCATAATATTGGATCCTTTTCTTTTTTGCATTAGCTTTGGCCTTGAACCTTCCATGTCATCAATTTTATCATCACCAGAACCATCATTCTCATTTTCATGGTCATTATCATCACCACAATCAGAATTGTCATCTGAATCTGAACAAGTTATAGGTTGAAAATCTTCTTCATTATCAGAATCTTTCGATTTGTAACCAGTTTTGTAGGTTACGCCCTTTTTTATCTGGATATCGGCTGATTGGAGATCTTCCAACGTCAAACCCTCTTTCTCCTTCACAAGTTTTTTCCAGTAATCATAAAACAGACCCTCACATGTTTCTAGATCTTTGAAGTCAACACACTCCTACAATTATAGAGATACAAATTATAGTTTATCTTTGTAGAAACTGAAATCCATCTGCAACCAAATTGATAACAACATAAATGATGTGAAGTCTAAGATAGAAATGACTACACAACCTTCTTAGTTCCATTTGCTCTCTCAAAAGGATTTAATGCTTGCTTCTTCTTTTTTAAAATCTTATTAAAGAGGATCAAGGGATTTCACACCTACCCCCATTAACAAGACTCGAACCCTGTACCTAAGGTATTCCTAGCGGGCCCACTAGGCTACTCCTAGTGC
Organism: Primula vulgaris; assembly: GCA_963920805.1. Taxonomy (NCBI): domain Eukaryota; kingdom Viridiplantae; phylum Streptophyta; class Magnoliopsida; order Ericales; family Primulaceae; genus Primula; species Primula vulgaris. The sequence continues at coordinate 41,006,952 of OY987212.1, read as the reverse complement.
GTTGATTTAATGATTGCTTGTTGAGCCTTCTACAGGAATACTTGAATTCCCAGTTAAACTATTTTGGTTATGGTAAATGGGAAGATTATGTGACTGAAAGACTAGAACAGACTATACGACTAAGTACTTACCGTTGAAGTTGGTTTCATTCTTTCTTTTATGTAGAGCCTATAAATTTTTAAAGATATAACAACACTGAATCAATTAAGCCTTGTTCAAAGTGCAGCTTTTGTTTTTTTGAATAAAATTTGGCTATTTAGTTGGCAGCTTAAAAACCGCGGGTTTCTGGCTGAAATGCTACCACATAAACTTTAATCTGGAGTGCAGCCAAAGAAGCCCTGGGGTTTGGTTTAAAAGTATCATGATATTACCCCATCAGAGTCGACATCCATGCCCTCTTCTCCAAGTAATGCGAGTTTTGCGCAGTGATGACATAATGCTTTTCCTTTAACGCAAGCAAAATCTACTTTATCAATGCAGTTTTTACATACAGCGTTTGGGCAGCCACAGCATAGGTATTTAGAGCTCTCTTTACATTGGTAGCAAAAATGCCGCCCTGAAAACATCAAATTAGAATAACCTATGTATGGCTTTACGAATTCTATCAGTACAAGAGAAAGCAATGTTAGACTCCATAAAATGGAAAAATGGTTAAAAAAAGAAAGAGCCACTACTAGTTTAGACATTTAGGACTTGTTTTCTGGCAACTTTTAAGTAACAAAAGGCTGGATTTTTTGGAGTTTTCGAGAAAAAATCTACGTTCATCCAGCTTAAAGCCTCTAGCTTCATACTAAAAAAACCCAGAAAAGTTTAGCATTTCAATTGATAAACCAAATTCAGTCCAGATTTTAAAACTTAAAAGCAACAAAAGAAAAAAAAAAGCTTCGAATCTGCAACCAAATAAGAATAAAAAGAGTGATTCTACATTATGTTAATCAATATCAATTGAATTTAAGAGTGACAGGAGTATTATTTATCAAAACTAATTACATAGCCAATTTGCCACAATAAATATTTGGTGTTTATAAATGTAAAACGAAAAAATATGAACGAAATGATTATCTACTACTAATACGACAACATTTTTTTATTTTTTTATTAAATGAGATTTGAATTAAGTAGATAGGTGATAAATAATTAAAAGGTGAAATCATATTCAGAAAGGTTGTTACGCCGTAAAAGTTGAACCGAACACATGTTAGGTGAGGGTTCAAATCCCCATTAACCTGTTTTTTCTTAATTTTTGACATTTATTGTCTGCGAGCGTCATGCTTTACAACAGATTTGCTTCGTCCTGATCTGAACGTTTTCTTATTAAATCTTTGCATTAAATACAACCTATCGCATTTACCAATCTAGCCAAGTATTTTTATTTTATTTTTGATAAGCCACCAATCTAGCTAAGTTGATTTAACTAAATTTAGCTTAACTAGACTCATCTTCAGACATACTAGATATGACTGCAATCTTAAAGCCAAATATCCAGTTGTTTAATTAGCGCTATAAAATGTATTTTCCAACTTAGATTATTAGGTTAAAAAGGGATGAGCTTTGGCGTAATGGTAAAATTATTGTCATGTGACGTGTAAGCTCATGAGTTAGCTAGAGTCGAGGAATCGATCTACAGGAAACTTTAGGCAACTGACATGATGTTATGCAACTCTATCATTTGGATAATATGTGTATTTAGTTGTACATTGTAAAAATTTATGTACAAGAAAAGAGAATAAGGAACTCACTACAAAACCAAGGATCGTCAGATGCGGTTAAAGATTCATCATTCCTCACACAATCGATATGATAAGCTTTTAAACAGTGCCTAAAACAAAAAGTACATACTTCAATAGTAGGAATGTGAAAAGATTACATATTTCTACAAAGATCAGAAATCAAGAAACATCACACAATCACTCTTATATTGAAGATTAGCGGCATGTTCAAGTGATTTCACATTCCATATATACCAATATTATTGACTACGAGCTAAATTTGAGAAAGCTATACAAAGACGAGTAGTACCTATGATCAGTGCTTGCTTACTTAAAAAAAACTGATTTTAATGTATTGCCAGGGGAAAATAATTACTTTTGACCATTTAAGAAGCTGGTTTTAATCCCACCTCTGAAGATTCTAATTGATCAAATCGGATATCGAATACCCGAGGCAATGCCCCTTCTTCCTCTAAGCACACTCATCTCTATTTCAATTATATTATTATAATATTTTTAAAACGAGTTTCTTTATTAAATTAACAACACTACCAATTAATTTTCAGCAGTCCCAAGTATCAATTAAGAAAAAAAATATACTCAACTTTCTCTTTCAATTCAACACATTTAATCTAATATAGTGTTCATTAATACTATATATGTTTTTCTCTACACCAATAAAAGCAACCAAACAAGCCCAAACTACAAATCCAAAAACATAGACATGTAAAATATGTATTTATACATGCACATTATTATTATTATTATATATTTGTTTAAAAATATATAATAAAAACTCACTTGTAATCACAAACAAGAAGAGATCCACCTTCATAACACTGAAAGCACCAATCTTCTGATATCTCCTCTTTCTTTTCCACTTTTTTCACCTTTTTCTTATTCCCCATTGTTTTAAACTTTTAATTTTCCTCTCTCAAGCACAAAAATATTTTTCTTATTTATTTCTATGAAAAATAGAATCTTTAATGTGGGTTTTAGGAATTAGGAAAAACCCAGAAAAAGAGGCCCAAAAGTGAATGCTGAAACGGTAGTGGGTTGAATGAGACTATAATAAAAATACATAAAAGTTTGCTTTTCTCGAATGACGCAAACTGGTTGTACTTGTGTTAAATAGGGTTTAAGATATAAAGAGGTTTAACAAAAGTCAGAATATTCTAAGGAATTTCCTTTTTCTAAGCACTTGTTTCCTTTTTATTTTTAGTATTCGGTCCTTCAGTCAAAGGTTATATATGGTCAATTTGACGCGTTACTTACTCCGTCTCAATTTATAAATAACGATAGAAATAGGTGTAATTTTGTAGTGTTAAATTAGTGTTATTCAATTGTCATAATTGTAAATTTAAGTTAGTCGCATACTCCTTCGTCTCAAAATAGGTGTCTGTCTTGATTCGAAAACCATGTTATTTATGAATTTGAAACAATTTCGATAAAAACTGCAAAAAAACCAAAAAAATCAACATTTTCAAGAAAAACTACTTTTTAATTAAAATGTGAGGTTTTGAGTATAATTTTGTTATGTTTAAACTAACAAAAAGTTCTTTTTAAAAAATTTAAAAAGAAAAAATTTACCAAAAAAGGAAAACGGACATTTATTTTGGGACGTCCCAGAAATAAATACACGACACTTATTTCGGGACGGAACGAGTAGTTAACATGTTAAATTATATACATAGTTTTTGAAATTTTTAATTCCGATATTTTAAGTGTACCGATGCTTAATTAACGTACTATTGCTTATTGTTTCTTATAAATTGGGAATGAGTAATATCTTTATTTGTGATAACAGAGTAAATAGTGTAATACTTCGGTTTGTGTTTAAATATATAGACCAAATAGAAGTATTTTAGAAGTTGAGGACTCAGAGTATTTTTCTTCTTCTACTCTTAGTTTAAAAAGTGGGAATAATTGGAGGCCCTCACCATGCACTCTTTTGCATAGGAGTCATATTAATATCCAGACGGGATGATCCAGACGCAAATCCAGTAAGGTTTAGACCTGTGATAAAAACTGGACTGAGGCAAAAAAAAAATAGACTGAGATAAAAAAAAAACTGAACTGGTCTTGAACAATCAACAGTACTGGACCGTCCCTGTATCCAGATAATTATTGTCTCATTTCACCATGTTAATAAATGTGTTATTGGTGCCATAACAATATTATACTATGTTGATGTTATAAAAAACCCTTAATGTGCTTGTGTTTTGTGTCCATCCACTTAAAAAAAGCTAGAAGTTATCTTGAGTGATCTTTTTCGATTTCAGGTTGAGTGTAAAAGCAGTTGTCGTTAGCAGGTAATTGTATATCAACTACCGTAGCTGAGGGTTTTTATATTGGATCGGTCATGCTTTCATCCCGTGGGGCCCTACCGGTCGTCATTTCTATCAAAGACCCAATTAACATCGGCAAAAAATTATCAAATTTTGGTTCCTCAAGACTTAGTGTTTCATCCACAACTAAGTACCCTTAGACATCTAAGTCATACAAATAAAGAGATATATTCATTGATAAGAAAAAGAAAAAACGTGAACGGGGATTGGATTGATAATAAAATAGAATCCTGGGTCGCAAACAGTGATTCGATTGATGATGAAGAAAGAGAATTCTACACCATTTTGTTGGTACCATTCACCCCAATCCAATTCAATTTATTACTTAATTGAATAAGATAAGTGAATTTTCAAATTCAACCAAGCCCTTTTCAAAATATCAATTGAATTAGATAGAATTTTTCAAAAAAAATCTTTAGAATATTGGTTTTATCTTCATTGTGCAACCGAAATCGGCCAATATAAGTTTGTAGATAAGCACCAAGTTTGTAGATAAGCACACAAGTGACACGAGCATTTTCTTGCACTTAAGCTCGCAATGAACAATCCCATTCTTATGAATATGTTTTAAGAACAATAAAGATATAAAATCTATCTATCAGTATACCCAAAAGATATTCACGTCTATCTCGTCGAATAATCTTCCACCTGGCATGTACCTGGTTTTTTTTAATATTTCCGTCAACCACCATGCATCACCACCTCCTTCCTTTTCTTTTCTTTAGATCACTCTCCAAAATTTGTAAACGAATTCAAAATCTTGAGGATCGATCTTATTTTTTAGATATCTGATTCCAGCTCCGGTTGAGCCGATTTTACTATGGAAAGGTCTGAGATTTGTCCATAAAAGATACAGAGCCGAACAGACCTAAAAGGCTAAACCGACCACTTTGTCCTTCACACAGTTATCCGACTATTGTTTTCATACAATTGAAGAGTTTTCATTGAACAAAATTTGGGAGCGAAAATCCATTTTAGTATCAGAATTTTGTTAATGCAAAAAGGTAAATACAAGGCTTTTAATATTGCCTCGGAATATCATGATCAGTAACAACATATATAAATCTCAGCAGTGAGAAAAATCAGCCAAAAGCTGACTGTTTTAGGCGTATTATGTCACGCCCCGGATTTTGGATAAACCCGAGTCGTGAATGTAAATTAAAATAAAAAGAAAACGGTTTAAATAACGAAACATACGGAATGTCATTCAATAATATGTCAATAAATATAACCAAATTAATAATTCAGTACATGCCGATAATCTCATTTGAGTCAATATTGGCTTAAGGGTAGCCAACAACGCTCAAATGTGACGATACGAAAAGAAAGCAATTTTAATAAAATGATTTATAGAAATTTCGGCATGAACTTTACGTATCTATTTGTTTCCAAAAAAAAAATCAACTTATTCAAACAACATGATATAGATAATTAAAACTCGCCAACGCGATATTTCTAAAACCAATCCAACAATAAAATGTCACATCCAACCCATCTAACTATCAAGATCCAAAACATATGGTCAAAATAAATAAGCCACGAATAAAGTATTTGTATGCAAATAACAAACAAACTCGCGATAAACACTTATTAGGCCAACATGGCTCAACTAAATAAATAGTTCCAACGTGAATAAAAAGTCTAACGTGCGCGCGATCAAGTGTAATCCGATAACTGAGCCACTAGCAATCACTCTAAGCTTCGTCACGGCTTACGTCGGCACCTGTACGTCGATTGAAAACAAAATGTACAGAAAACAAATAAAGGAGGTAAGAAAACAATCTCGCTTAAAAAGCGGCGCACGCTACTAAGCACGCACACACAATCCTAACATGACAGATATATTATCATGATAAATAATGACAAGAAAATTTTATGAAAAATGTAACCACCTCAGTAACTCACACATTCACAATAAATGAACAAATAAATAAAGTTTAAATAAATAGATTATGATAATCAAAATAAAACTCAACGAAAACAAAGTCGGGATTGATCACATACGTAGAGTCACTGCTCAAGGACCCATAATACAATGGTACCCCCACCCACACGCTGACACTACCGTATGTGACTAGAGATATGGGGCCGGCTTTAAGGGCACTACCCTTATGGTACCGATACACCTAATATTTGCGCAAGTTTCCGGGCTCTCACCGTAAGCCTCCGGGGGTCATCCTTAAATACACAATGATACAAATGTACCCACCTTTAGAGCCACTGCTCAGGGACCCATCATACAATGGTACCCCACACACATTGGTACTACAATCCCAAAAAATATATATATATATATATATATATATATATTTATATATATATATATATATATATATATATATTTATATAAAAGCTCCAAAAGCGCAAAAAACAGTAAAGTCCACACACCGAAAATAATACACAACACTTTGTAATGTTATAGTTAATTAGTTATCGAATGTCACTCGAAACACATCATTTTGATCACAGTACTACCACAAAAGTATATACAGTGTCCCCACCTTCACATTTCTAAATACAAAATCATTAGTCATTATAGTGCAACTGCACCACCATATTTGTTATAACATATATCAATATCTGAACCTAATTTAACATGCAACAAGCAACACACAAATTCCGCTTTTAGAGCGAAATCATATTCTTCCCCCTTACATACGCAAACGAGAGCTCGTTTGTCAAAATATCCCAAACTCGAGCCGAAAACCCACCGATACATCAAAACCAGATCTGGACAGCCTAATAACCGTCCATAAACAGACCCTAAACACAATTAAAATGAGCTACGGATTAATAAAACTATTATAAATTCGGATTATTATTAAAATACCAAAACTGAGTTTTTATAAAAGTTAAAATCAGATAAAACGGCTTACACGGATAGATAGCTCTCGAAAAATAGGCTAAGAAAACATATTTGATTGTCGAAAACGGACACACCTAATGACCTCGTAATCACCCTTCGAAGTCGCAGCCTTAAAACCCTAACCCGCACCCACTACCGCCACCTACTACCGCAGCCCGACCTGGTCTGGTCGTCGACCTCTCCTCTCATCCTCACTTCGTCACAGGTCTCTCTCTTCTCTCGTATCTCATCTCTCCCGGTCTTCTCTCGTTGTACGTGTCTATATATATATATATATATATGACGGCTTATGTATACTGTATATATATATATATCTATGTATAAAGGTTATGTGTTTATAATTAGGTTTTACTTTTTATTTAAATAACCATATTAGCGCACATAAGGATAAATTATTCTTTAGTGACCTGACTTTTGGCCAATTTTAGGATAAGTGGCCTAACTTTTTGTAATTTCGGTTTTGTAACCTAAGTTTAACTTTGTTAGCAATTTAGTGATCTGTCATCCTATTTTTTTTAAAAAAAACATATTTCTTGCTAAAAGAACTAAAATACCCTCAGATTTTACCCTTTTAGTTAACAGACGTGAGGGCATTGATAGCACGTGTAACGTATTTCGTCTACTGAATTGACGCAAGGTCACTAAAACAATACAAAAGTTAAACTTAGGTCACAAAACCGAAATTGCAAAAACTTAGGTCACTTATCCTAAAATTGTCCAAAACTCAGGTCACTAAACCATAATTTACCCCGCACATAATTATTACTAATTACAAATGTAACCCAACATTATTATTGCATATGCGTTGCTACATTATTTATTTCACATATATACAATTACACAATACATTAATATCATTTTAGAAAAATAATACAAATAAATAATAAATACCCAAAATTTCCGAGTCGTTACATATTATTTGACCAAAAATCTGAGATCTCATAAACCGCTTTAGGGCGGTAATGCTAAGCAATGCAGAAAGCACTCAATAGAATGTACTATCTTACGAATGGCGGAAGTAGGACTTATTTTCCACTAGAAAGCTGGAAACAAAGTAATCAAACTTGCAAAAGTATAAACATGAAAGTTTGACTCTGTTGCAGACAGGGGCGAAGCCAGGATGTGTAAATGGGGGTGCCAAAATATACCCAAAAAAAAAGCAACTTAAAATAATAATTTTTCATACTCACCCATAATCTATATACCCCATTTAAGTGTTGTTGAACAAATACCAAAGCATAAACACAAAAATTATTGCAAATAACTAACATGATACCTGATAAAATCAAAAGAAATGAACCCGACGGCTGCTCGCATTCGCAAATGCATCAATGATAGTTTCCGTGCTAAATTTTGAAGCAATATCTTTCTCAATATACATCATCATACAATCTTCAAGATAATCGGCTTCCATTTTATTACGAATACTAGTTTTGATGATATTCATAGCTGAAAATGATCTTTCTGCGGTGGCGGTAGAAACGGGAAGAGTAAGCACGAGAACCACAATTCTATAAACAAGCTGATATGTTGTAGACCATTTTGTTTCTACCAACCATTGACAAAGCTCGGAAATCGATGATAAATTCTTGTATTCAGGAAGAGAAATAACACAATTCTCGTAATGTCGAAGTTCCAATTTCAAGTTACTTTTCTCAAACTCCGTAAAGTCCTCCGGATAAAATTTGTCAACAAGTAGACAAATATCATCAATTTTGAATATTGAAGAGTGACAATTAGGATTCAAAGTAGAACTAAGGACTAACAATTCCATTACTTGCTCATCAAAGCGACGATTTAGTTCTTGAATTTGAGAATCTATAGCACGATAGAAAATATCAACTCTATAGCGGTCAAGTACTGAAAAGTTATCACGAGTGTGATCATACCTCGAAGAATATTTTGCATTCAAGTTTGGGATATCAATGTTGCGTGATTCACAAAAGAGTTTGACGGTAGCAACCAAATCATCGAATTCATCATCTCTAAGATTTTGAAGAAGGCTTTTAGTAGATAAAACCATTGAAGTAGCCTTAAGAATGTCTTGAGTTTTAGATTGCAAAGCTAGACAAAGAGAATTCGTGATTCCTAACATTGACTTCATAAGATGAAGTATAAAGACAAATTCAAAGGAAGTTAATTCCTTATGTGTTGAACGAGCTTCTCCCTTTAGAGAAGTAGGTCCATCTTCATAAATATTAAGTAAAACCATGCAAGCAGCACTATACATTTTTATCAAGCTAGAAACAGACTTTAGGTGAGAACTCCAGCGAGTATCACCAGGTCGTTGCAGATTACCAATTTGATTTAATCCTCTTCCAGTCTCAAGCTCTTCAATGGAAATTAAGAAAGCAATATCATCGGCATGGGCAACTTTCAACTCATCATTTCTCTTGCATGATGCACTAACAATATTCACGATCCGAAGCAATTTAGCAAAAAATCGGTCGACTGGAAGCACTTCTTTTGCTGATGCCACTAATGCTAATTGTAATCGATGTGCGAAGCAGTGAACATAATAAGCATATGGGCAATCACTTAATATCAAAGCTTGTAGTCCATGAAACTCACCCCGCATGTTACTTGCACCGTCAAATCCTTGTCCCCGAATATTCCGAATATCGAGATTGTGGTGATTGAGAATTGAGCATATGCTATCTTTTAGTGTCACTGCCATAGTGTTGGGAACATGAACAATACCAAAAAAACGCTCCCGTAAAACACCATTTTTATCAACAAATCTTATAATTACTGTCATCTGCTCCTTTTTTGACGCATCTCGAGCTTCGTCCACTATAATGCAGAATTTATCATGTCAAATTTCTTCTTGAATCGCCTCTTTCACTTTTATAGAAAAGATATGTAAAATTTCTTTTTGAATATCAGACGACTTGTAAGTGGCATTCTTTGGAACATTTATCAATGATTTGGTGGCTTCTTCATTATATGATGCTAATAAATCATAAAACTCAAGGAAATTACCACGGTTGTTTGATGTTGATTTCTCATCATGCCCTCTGAAAGGCATAGCTTGAAAGGTCAATCTTCGAACCAAGTCAATAGAAATTTTTAAGCGAATGCGATTGTTAAAAACTTGTTCGGCAGAAAATTTTACAATCACCCTTTCAATATTTTGAGTTGGGTTTTGTATTTCCTTCCATTTATGTTCAGCGGTTCGATGACAAGAATCGGAATTAACACATTCATGCAAACGAAAAGAACAAGTTTTCCCGCTATTGACCTTCCTCCAACCATCAAAACCTTCAACAACAAATGCACTATGTCCTGCAAAACTAGACCCATCCGGAGGCGTAAAAAGGAAACAAGGAAAACAGAAAGCCTTGTTCTTGGCCACTGAATATTCCAACCACGAAAATAAAGCAAACCACGGAGCTTGAAATCTTCGAGGACGAGCCTTGGCGGATGCAAGAGTATACGGATATTTTTTTCCTAAATCGGGACGATTTGGACCATGTAGAGTTATGTACGCCCTACGAACTTCGTCACGCCTATTAACAGGATACTCCCAAATTTTTCTACGTAATCCAGAATCACGCTCTAGCGAATTAATATCAAATTCTACTGTGTCGATTCTTTGAATTTTTGTTGGAGGACTAGGCGTATCGATTGTCACGTGATCAACACTACTACCAACATTCTCTTCCGTCGGAGAAACATTAGCTATCTTAAAGAACGAATTTATTTTAGGTGTCTTTCCCATTTTATACTCGATAAAAATATTAGCGATGCCAGATCTGCAGATTAAAACTCTAAGAGTTAATAGCCTATTTTTTTTCCCTTTGAGTACTTTAATCAAACACCTATGGTGCAACATAACATCAATAGATACAATAAAAAGAAGCATATTAAAGGAAAAAATAAATAGAAGAGTATACCTTGCCGAGCCAGAATGATAGAATTGTTGATGTTTTTTTAATTAAATCTAACCACAATCAATGCGGTGCACAGCAGCACAGAGGAGTGGAGTTTTTCTTTTTTCAACTTTGTTTTTTATTTTGATACACACGCTGACACGCACGAACAGAAGTGTTGTTGATGTTATTTTTTTTTAATTAAATCTTAAAGAGTCCAATATCAAAGAAAAATATAATTGGGTCTTTCGGCCCAAATTTAAATTATTTAATTATTGTATTTTGGGTTCAAAAATTAGCTATAAATATATGTACAAGTAACATATTTTTATGGGGTGCCAAATCTACACCTAAAAATAAATTGTACTAAAAAAAAAATTGCGTCACTTGGGATTTCTAAAATTATAGGGGTACCGTGGCACCCGATCGTCCCCACTTAGCTTCCCCTGGTTGCAGATCTTCTCAAAAGTAGAACATATCGTATAAAGCACAACTTCCAATTGCAGAATTAGATATTATGCATTTGATCCTTATAAAAACAGGCTCTTTTAATATCATACCTACATCGGAGGATTCGGAGCATCCTTATTTTTAGTAAAACAAGCAATACATATATATATATATATTATATTGCAGGTTGAAACGAATTGGGATGGATTAACCCGCGTTTTGGAAACTTCAATCCTAACCCAACCCGCAAAATATATAACGGATTGAGACGGTGCGGATTGATTTTTTTTGGACACTTAACCCCCAATCCGTGCGAGTTGGGTTAAAGGTTGAGTTTGCGGAACTTTTCCCATAACACGTGAGTTTTAAGAAGCCAAAAAAGTATTTGGTCGAACATTTTCTCTAAACAAACTGAAGAAAGAACGAAACAATAATGATTTTGTTAATTTTTGTAATATCAAATTCTAAAACCAGATTTTAACAATATAAACAGAAGATAACATGACTCAAAACTTGAGATTTTCAAAGTCAAACCACTAACTAGCAAAGTTGCAAATAAAAAATAAAAAATTGCATTCATTTTGGTTAGGTTCGAGAACAGTAAAAAAATACCCAAGTGATGAAGATGAGCGACACGTTCGACCCATAGATTAGAAACCATCTCTGGTTAACTGGGCATTTAAATTTCGATCCCATTTGATCGGGACAAAGAGTTCAGCCAAATTATCTTGATCATCGTTGTCCCATTCATCCCACTCCAATGATTCCCACCACTCACTTTCTCCTTTTAGAACCTTCAAGTGTTTACAAGATAGCTCTTTTGTAGATATATTCTCTAGCTTCGGACAATAAAACACCACTAGCCTTTCCAACTCTGGAGCTATACATAAACCGTTGCCGATGCTAACCATTTCTGGTAATCCAAGAAGAGACAATTTCTTTAATCTTGGGAGATATGGGCCTGGAATTGTGCCAGAAGACTCATCAGTAACCAAGCTCTTGATCTTAGGGCAGTCCTCGAGCAAAATCTCTTCAAGGTTCTCGAGATTCTTGATTAATTCAAAAGTGAAAACATGAGTTAAACTGATACACGTACGTAAGCTTAAGTGCTTAAGTTTGGAGAAAGTTCCCATACCAACTTGGCCTCTGCAAATGCTTGTCAAGTTCCTCAAGTAATAAAGACCCAAGTACTCTAACGATCCAAGCCTTTCATTAAACTGTAAATCTTGCCTGTCATTTTCTTTGTGAAACTCGTCTTCGTCTAGGATCGCCTCCAGCTCATTACATTCCACCAAGAAGCCAAATTCTAGATTGACCAAATTTGCAGTACCCATTTCTGACAGCTTTCTAATAGTCCAATGACGATCTAAGAAAAAAGCACGAGTGTAATTGAGTGCAGCAACAAGTTGAGTACTGATGGTATCACCATTGATGTATTTCAGAGATTTATCTAGTGTCTTAAACTTTTCGTTCACTTCATGTGGAATACGGGATATCATCCGTACCTCGTACCGGCCAACTACAAGCTTGAAGTTTGGTGGGGTTAATAGGCCTAATAGTTCAACTTTTGGCAAGTATAATTCAAGATTTCTCAAATTAATCCTTTTCAGATCTGATATAATATATTCCACTTCATTAATCCACTGCTCCTCGTCTGGATTTGCATCGATTCTTAATATTTTCAAGTTTAGGAGCTTGGACAATACCCCTCCAGGGTATATTCTACTTGTTCCCTTCTCCTTTCTGAATCTCTCTCCTTGCCCATACAGTGATAACTGCAATTCTTCCAAGCTCTTTAAATTTTCAATTTCCTTAGGAATATACATAATTTCCGTTCCCCTTGCATCAAGCACTTTGAGAAGTTGGAGCTCTCCAATTTCAGGAGGCAATTCCATTAAAAGCTCACAACATCTCAAGGTCAAATTTTTCAATGAAACCAAATTCGAGATAGTTGAAGGCAAGGCCATAATGCTTGTATGTGATAAGTCGAGAACCTGGAGTACGGGCATGCTTTCAAAGAAAGAAGGAGCAATCTTCATCAAACTAGACCCATTCATGATCAGTTTCTTCAGATGGGTAAATCCCGGTGATATTGGTAGCTCATTTAGCTCACCATTTTGAATGCTAATTGATTTGGCTTCAGCCTCTATTATTGTTGTCCCCATCCCCTCGGATCCATAATGAGCCAAAATACAATTTGACAATAATGTTTTAATTTTTGCGTGCATGTGGAGAGAGCCATCTTGTGAATCATCTATCAAAAAGGAACTAATAAGATCTTCAACAACTTCTCCTCCCTCTTCTGCTGTTCTTACCAAACCATCTAAGAGCCAACATAAAACTACAAATCCCCTGTTAGTTTCTCTTTCGTTTCCATATTCTACATAGTGTTGAATGCATCTTCTGGTGATTTTATTCTTTTGGCTCCATATGAACTTTAGTACACGAATCAAAACCTCAGTTGCAGCTTCTTCTGTTGAAGGTGAGCCGATCAACATTATTTCATTACACGCTTCTTCCCAAACATCAACTTCAACATCTTTTAATGCCCTTGCAAGTAAGATTATTGTGAGCAAATTACCGAGGCATTGTTGGACTAAGCGTACCGCAACATCATTAAAGGGAGAGGATATATGACAAAATTTGTTGCTATTCTTACAAAACAATTCCCATGGTAACAAATGATACTCCATCTTGATCTCCATGTCTACTGCAACTTTGCAATAAACGTCGGCGGACTGAGTCGCAAGCACTATAAACCCATGATCTATTGGAATCTTCAACTTGTATAGATCAAAGTAACTCTCATCAATGCAGACCAGTATTAGTAAAAAGTTGAGGGACTTCAGTGATTCTTCATAGGACATGCATGCTCCCAAAAACTCATTAATTTTTCTATTAATGCCCTCTCGAACCTCTTTATTGCTGCAAAATTGTGACAAGGAGAAGTATAGGACAACGTCAAATTTATTCAGAACATCTGGCTCAAATGCCAATTGATCTGCTACTTTCTCTGCATCCTGTCCAGAAATAGCAAGCAGTCTTCCCAATCCGTTGGTAAAGAAATGTGTGGCTTGGATGATTGCAGATTTGATTGTCCAATCCGGAATCACATTAAACGAGGTATCTTGATGAGATGGAGCATTAAAATATAGTTGATCATTTTCCAAAGTCCAGCCTTTTGGTAAATATGGCCATATTTCTCGAGGAAAGGCATTAAGATTAGCAGTGGTCTCTAGGTGTCGGCAAGAAATAGTGAGCAGGGTCATATATTCCTGACTAACCTGATAGTTTTTGTCATGGAAAGGTGCATTACATGTTGTCATTAGGCAGTTCAAACGAGCATATATTTGAAGGTCGTAGAAGTTATAAAGGTCTGGCATGTGCTCCATCGGGTATGATGACTTGAAAAAATGCCACAAGTCCTTTCTCTTAGTCAATCTCACAAAATTTGACATTAAGCTGAACAATTCCTGGTCACGCGAGATTAAGTATGATGGCCTGTCGATCGAGTCTGGTCCCTCGTTGACGTAATTGAAGACTTTCGGTATGTATCTTCTCTTGCTATGGTTATGAATCCGGAAATTCTGTAAATTGAGCAAGTATTCGAGTCTCAGAGGCAAACTGTATAGCTTGACCCAGAAATCATCATCTAGCTCGAGATTCTTCAAGTTAACCAACTTAAGAAGGTCTTGGGGAAGTGCAAGAAGCAAACGGCATTCCAATAGTTTCAGTGTAAGCAAATTGTAAAGATTGCATATAGAGTCGGGAAGTTTCCGAATCTTGGTTCTCGAAAGATCGAGCTGGTGCAACAACTTTAACTCTTCAACTGAGCTCGGCAGTTCGGTCAACAAGCTGGAACTCAAATCCAATGTCCGCAAATATTTAAAAGCGCGAAATATCTTGTCAAGGGATTCCACCCTAAAGACACCATGGTATACATTCTTTAACATGATTAGTGTGCGAAGCTTCGTGGCTTTACCGGAAAGCTTTAGGGCAGCTTCTTCCACATCATAACAAACCAAAGAAACGTGGCGCGAGCTTTGAGAAATACGATAATAAGACTCTTGGCCATTGATTTGGTAGCATTGAGGGCTTGATACGTATTTTGCCAGATCATGAAAAAGATTATGAATCTTGTACCTCGTATTGTTTCCGTGGATGGTGAGGAAAAATGACTTGCTAGACAATTCATCAAAATAACGTATTCCTATTACATCCAGTGCATCGTCTGTACCCGGATCGGGTTGGATAAAGGATTGTGCCAACCAAAGCTTGACTATCTCATTCTTATCAAAAACATGTGACTTGGGAAATAAGCTACAATACGAAAAACACCGCTTCAGATGTAAAGGAAGATGGTCATAACTCAATTTTAGTGGCTGAAAAACCATCGACTCGTCAAATTTCTCTAGGACTCTTTGCCATTTTTGCACATTGGTTTCACCCTGCAATGTGTGACCCAAGACCTTAATAGCCAAAGGGAGCCCTTCACACTTGCTTACAATTTTCCTTCCAATGATCTCTAGTTCTGTATGCAGGTTTTCATCTATATAAATGTGTTCTTTGAAAGCACTTTTTTTAAACACCAGCCAGCATTTGTCTTCAGGCAGAAAATCCAAGCAATATGGTTTACTCGAGCTACTAACTGTTGATACTTTTGTGCTTTGTGTGGTGATCATTACTCTGCTTCCTTTCGCCCCTTGTTTTAGCAAATCTTGAAGCACTTTCCACGTATTTTGACTCTCTAATGACACATCATCTAAGACAAGGAAAAACTTTCTTCCAGAGATTAGATCTAGCAGGTGGGTCTCCAATTGGGAGCGGGACAATGTAGGGATGTCAATATATATTTTTGAACATTGCTCTATCATTTCTTGTAGGATTCTTTGATAGTCGTAGGTCATACCGACCCATACCCACATTCTGAGATCAAAGTTTTCCTCAACTCGATCGTCTTTATATACAAGTCCAGCGAGAACCGTCTTGCCCAATCCACCCATCCCTACGACAGGAAGGACAGGGATGTCATCTTCTGTATCGAGCTCTGGAGATAACAATATCTCGATTATTTTTTCCCTATCATCCTCCCTACCAAGAACTTCGGTTCCAGGCAGGAAAGGAGCATCCTCCTTACCAAGAACTTCAGTGTGCTCAACCCCATAAGTTTCCCTCCTAACAATGGCATTCATAGTCAAATCAAAAGCATATTCAATTGCCATACCATCAAGCCTCGCTAAAACATCCTTAAGCTCAGTTGACCCTTCTCGGTGTTGGTATGCAAACTGAATTTCACTAGTATGAGTCCGATAGGAGTAGGTCGCTTTGTGTTTTTGTTGCCAAAGGCAGGCCTCTGTTTCTAAACTCTTCAAGATGTCTTCAGCATCGCAAACCGCTTGTGCGACTCTCCCGAGCCAGTCTCTGATATGTGGGTCATCCAGTTGCTTCTCAGCATCTTCAACCATGTACCGAATTATGTTCAGGAGGCTCGATAGAAGGATAATGTCTTTCTCCATACCTTTCAACAACGTGTACTTTGAGTTGAGCAAGGACAATGCTAGATTAAGGGAAACCGAGATAACCAGACTTGTAAAATAAGGAAATTCCATCATCTTCTTTCAAATTCTTCTGGAAAAAAAAAGAGAGGAAACATGCAAAATATATAGTTAGTAAAATTTTCTGTTTCTGTTGTTATTTTGAGCTGGAAAATATTTTACAGCCTAACAAATGGAGACTTAACTATAGCTACGGCATTGAAAACTAAGAGAGCAGATGTGGCAATTTGACCCTTACAGAATGCAATTTTATATTTTTATAAAGGTGTTGCCTGCTGGTATGAAAAAAATACGCGACTCGAGCCCCTTCTCTCTACCCCAAACTCTAGATCAAGCCGTCGTTGTCGCTTGAGGTGGGGGTCGGCCTTCGCCGCCCCTATTCCTAGGCAGCTCCCCCTACCTTGCACTCCGTCTTATCTTTCATCCTCTAATGTTCTTCCTTCTCTCTTTCAGTGGGCCGGCCCTAGCTATAATTTTAGCACCTCAGTCCAGATACAAATTTTGTCACCTAATTCTTACTAAAAAAACTATTTCCAAAAAAAAAAAAATCACATATGGACCACATGACATCCATCGGCACCTAAACTAAATGACTGACATGACTTAGGTCAGGACTCTCTTTTCATCCGATCTTCATCTCAATCTCCTCTCTTCCTCACCTCCATTCGTCTTCTCTCTCCTTCATCCTCTGCGGCCGCCGTTCTCTCTCTCTCCCTTTTCCCCGTAGCCGACCACTGCCCTCTCCGTCTCCAGACTTGACCCGTCTCTTGCCACTGTCCTTCCTGTCACCCAGCTTAACCCATCCCAGACGTGACCGCTTCTATCCACCCCATAGTGGCGGCGGCAGCTACAATTTTGAAATCCTAGGTAATGTGTAATGGTCGAAGAACCATGTCTGTAATTTTTTATAATAACATGGAGTACTGTGATGTTATATTTGATAAGTTTTGATTATTCTAGAAAGAACCAACTGAAAGAGTGATTAATCATCTGGAATTCTTGATCCTGCCCATACCTTTTCAACTTAGATGCAATTATCCAAACTTCATTCCCCTACTGTATCCTTAAGCAGTATTATAGCCTGTGACTGTAAAAGAAAATGAAGAGACATAAATTTTATTACAGGGGAGGAAATTAAAACTCCTAGAGCATAAAAAAAATAAAAATACTACTGAAACCTTTTTTGTACTCCACAGGTGAGTTAATGCTTAGTAATTTCAGATCCCCAAATTACGTACTCCACAAGTGTAGAAAGCTTGGCAACAACACAGTTTAAAGAAGCTACATATATATATGGGATGCATATCAAGAAACGAATATTAAGAAGCGGATTAAGAGAACTTAAGCAACTCTATATATGGATATCCTCAAAAACACTTTAATGAATAAATTTGAACCGGAGTATTTAAAGGAAATCATTCTGAGTTTTGCTAAGGTTAAACACTAATCCTCTCTACCTCAAACTTTGTCTGAAACAGACTTTTGGTATGTAGTAATTAAACTTTTTCTTTCTATTTTGACAATTCAACTCTGCACAAGTACTTGTCAATTTAATTTGCATCCATATGTAAATTACTAGATACAACGACAGTCTGGTGACATTTAAAATAATTAATGACATGGAAAGTAGATAATGATATGAAAACTTAATAGTATAAAACTAATGTAGATCAAGAATTTGTTTATCAGTAATAATATGACGCAATAAAAAAATTATTACCAAGTGAAATACTTGTTGTATTACTATGTTTTCACGTGTTTTAATCTAATTTTTCCTTTAGCTTTTATATTTGCAAATATATTTTCAAAAAATTGTTATAAAATGGAAGAAACAATGTTATTTAATTTTTCAAATGAGTTGTTTAATTTTAAAACTAATTCTTCTTAACGCGATTAATTTTTCTATATCATTTCGTCACGGATGTCTATTGGCGGCGATGTAGAGTTGTATGGAAAATCCTATCGACAATTAATATGTGTAAAATTAAAGGGCCGGTATATCATAAAATAAAGATGTTGGAGAAAAAATTGAGGAAGTAAAGTAATACCGTTTTACACTTTTACTTACGATCAAAGATAAAGCTCCAGTTGACGATGACTTTGAAATATGACAAAATGAAGGACCCCCCCTCGGCCCCTCCATGTGTCTTGTTAAAAGAGGCTGGATTATATTCACACAAATATTATAATTTTACACTCCTTGGTACATTGTTTTTTAAGTGAATCTAAAAAACATGACAAAACAAGTTAAAAATCGAATTTCTGGGCTAACGCGGCAAGACCCTTCAGCTTTGATTTTTTACTTTAAATATATTTTTAAAAGAAAAAAATCAGTTTCTTATCAGCTTTGATTTTTTAAAAAATAAAATATTTTTAGGCTTTTTGGGTTGTATTTCTTAGTTCTATGTTCATTTTATAGTCATATCGGATTTGCTAGGATGAGAGCATGACTCATGCAAACAC
Source organism: Primula vulgaris (assembly GCA_963920805.1). Taxonomy (NCBI): domain Eukaryota; kingdom Viridiplantae; phylum Streptophyta; class Magnoliopsida; order Ericales; family Primulaceae; genus Primula; species Primula vulgaris. The sequence continues at coordinate 40,987,689 of OY987212.1, read as the reverse complement.
GTTTACATTACCCGTTAATAAAAATCACATGCTTTGCACCCAAAAAAAAAAAAAACAAGGCCCTTCATAAATATTGTAGTAAAGAAATGTATGAAAATACGTGTAACTTTGATCGATATTTTTTTTATATCTAAATTGCCGAAAAAAATATTTCCAAAAATTAATCATGTAGTTCATGGTTAGAACTACATAGAGTAGAATCATGTGCAAATAATTATTACTCGTTTTCCAATTGATCTGCACGGGCCATATCATTACTCTCTGCATCGTTAATAGTAAGAACCATGGACTCAAAATGACATCCAACTTTGCTTAATAATTTGGGAGAGACTCTATGTTTATGTTCATACTATTATTACTCTCTGATATTTGGTATACGTTTTGGCCTTTGTAAAATGTGGTAGCATGTCAAATTGTCAATAATGAATTCAAGGCATCATTTTAACTATGTTTTTATGTTATAATCAACGATTCTTCCTATATTAGTGGGCAAATTTTGGACCCATCTCACTAGAGCATCATTAATGTAACAGAAAGTGAAACAATGGGCCGCCACGACCGTCGGTGACTAGTCTCTTTCTCTCTCTTTCCCTATTAATACACATATCAACTTAATCAGTGTCGACAAAACAACGTTTACTTAAAGCTCTCCTTGTCCGTTGTTCGATCCTATCTCCACCATTAATGATTAAGTTGATGCGTAAGGGAAGATGACTCAGACAGTGACTAAACATATTAGCTAGACACTCATTAAACAAAATTATGTAAATTTAGAGATTTGGTCAGTCTGGACATTTTTTTGAGGGTGTGGACGCAGCCCAATCCCTTAGAAATTCAAGACCCTTTTGGAAGTTGAATTATTAAAGGTATTTCTTAGAAATTTCAAAGTCTCTCCCAAATTATTAAAGTACACATAATTCCAATATAGCAAGTACAAATTGTCTACAGGAGAAAGACAGAGAGACTATAGAAGACAATGTATATCACACATTTTAGATTTTGGGGAGAATATTAATTTTATTACTGCTCTAGCTTCATACTTTATTTTTATTTTTTAAAATGATAGCTTCAGAGTTTTTATTTATTTTTTTATTTATTATGTAAAGCTTGCAAAACTTTGCAGGCGATAGGGTTCGAACCCTGAATGAGCTTGGTATACTCGGGTAACAAGCACATGGCTACCAACCACTTGCTCAGAATTTAAAGTGCATCATTTTGGCATGTCATGCTTAGGGATGATAATGAGGCGAAACTAGACGAAAACGGTCTATTTCGTTTTGTTTATTTTGAAGGTTTTTCGTTTTCGTGACGAAATAGAATTTTTTTTTCTTGTTTCGTTAAAGATATGAAATTTTTATTTCGTTTTGTCTCATAAACCATTTTTTATACTTAGATTTATTATTACAAACATGAAACATATAGTTTATATATATATATAAATATATTTAATATTAGACGAAACTAAATTTAACGAAAAGAATATAGCTATAATCATCGTCACCTCGTTCAGCACATAAACTTTAGCTAATAAAAGGTCATAGTCTTAAAATACAACACCCATTAAATTTATATTCTTCAAAAATTGATTATATGATAGGAAAATATGGCAATTGTCCCTTGTCATTGGTTAAACATGTATCATGTTTGTTGCAATTAGTTTTTTTTATTGTAATTCATTCATAAATTCTTCGTAACTTGAGTAAATTAAAGACATAAATTGGTAATAAATAGTGTTATGATATAAATGCAATAATATTTATATTAAATGAAACATCAATTTAGGAACTTATTTAATGTTTAAAGGATGTTCGAAAGCATTCATCAACAAGACCTTTATATGATATATATGCACTGTAATTTTATTACAATATTATTGTATGCCATAGTTTCTTTTCAATATTTAATTTGGTTCACTAAATTCATTGAATAATATATCGACTCCCTTTTATTTTTGGCAACCCATTTCGAAATCTCTTATTATTTTTACAATACTAACTTTTTTTTATGTACGTTTTCTGAAATGATACTAATTGTGCTACATAAAAAATGTTAAAATTCAACGTACTGGAAGCAAATACAGTTGTAAAGTAACTTTAGGGACTTACATGCAAATATAGCAAACTAAAATTGCGTTAATTAATAATACTTCGTGGAATAGGTACCCCGCCCAAAAAGGTAATAATAAAATTGCGTTAATATTCACTACACTTTGACCTGTTTCTCTCTCACCTGTTGTAACGTAAAAATGTCACTTATATTAATTTTCTAAGATTTTGGTTTAATATGTGCAAGATTTTCTCCAATAATTCATGGAAAGGTACCCCAAAAGGTAATAGTAATCAACTCCTGTTTTGTATTTTGATTAACTACGTTTTGACTCTATGCTCAAGTTTCTTCTTTTGCTTTTTTATGTTGCTTTCTTAATCTTTCGTATTCGTGGTGAAAAACCTGCAAAAGGGTCCGTTAATCTTGCCTACAAAACAAGGAGCATTTGGTTTTGGCTCCTATAGTGTCGGGACCTTTTATACAATGTAGCGTATTTATACAGTCGAGTTTTTATTAATCCAATCATAGCTTCGTTATTCGGAAATCAAAGTCGTAATTATGATAACAGACTCATATATACTTCCCAAGTACGAGCCTTAATTTTTTCAAATTTATTGACTTTTTTGAATTTTCCTATTTTTTATCCCAAAAAAATATATTCATATTTTTGTAAATTGGCCCTATAGGCTATTTCAGTATTATCCAATATATTGGACAAAAATAATAATAAAAAATATGAAAAAAAACTTTTATTACGTGTCACACGGAGCAAATTACGATCAGAAATAACAATCAGCTCAACACTAAAGAAAACAAGACTTTTATTATAATGTTGTTAAGTATTTACAGTAAAATTTCACTTTGTAAGGGTGCAATATACAATATTCTTTAATTAATTATTAAAAAAATGTTCAAAAATGTATTGCTTGTTTTGTGAACCGTGCCCGTTTAAAATAAAGAACATACGAATTTTAGAAAAGTCAACAAATTCAAAAAAGTCAAGTCTCGTACTTGGAAATTACGAGTTTGTTTTCAGAATTACGAGTTTGATTTCCGAATAACGAAGCTATGACTGAATTAAGAAAAACTCGACTATATAAGAGACGCTGAATTACACTTGTTTGTAGAGATAAAGATTTCCAACACAAATCAAAGATACTTTTTCCCTTTTCCAATCCTGATTGTTAGCCTATTTTCCTATATTGTTGAAGTCATTTAGTTCACTTTTAGATTGAGCGTAAAAAGTCTTAAGTTGAATCTTTCCTTCTTCATTCCGATGTCCCCCCTGATATTATTTTGATCATTATTTCATCTTTCTCGACAATATCAATGCAACTGGTGAACATATTAACTTTGTGCATTTCAAGGATTGTTTGTTCTCCTTTCACCTTCTAGCCGACTTATGATTGGCTAAAAATGGTGTTATTTTTAAGCTCTTATACTTGCAAGAATACTATTGTTAGTCTTAATAATAAATTTGTAAAGAATTGGTGAGAACAGGTCGTCCACGAAGATTATGCTAAAAGAATAAAGCTATATTCAAACGAGCTTTTTTTACTTCTATGCCGATATGGCTCGCGGCTTTGATTTTTGATTTGATTTCTATACCAACAAGCAAGAACAAAGCAAAACATAAAATACACGGGTTATCAATCCGTGTTGATGAGTTGATTTCGTGCTTAATTAAATAACAAGTAAAATAAAACAGTAAATAAAGAGTTAAGAGAAAATAGATAACATGCAGTAGGTAAAAGTTAAAGGAAGAAGAAGCTACTGAAATTGGCTGGGCAAAAGGAAAAAAATTATTCTAAAAAGCAATTGAATTTGAGAGTAAAGTAGAGAAAAAAGTAGTGAAAGTGTACAGAGTCGGGGGCTCTGATAATTATGGTAGCTTCGACATATTTATAGGTTATATCTCAGAAAAAAAATCGTAACTCAAACCCTAAAAAACTCTGATCCGGTTCAGATAATGATTGATCCAAATGACGATGTGAATCTGATTTTCATTTATTTGGGCGATTTCTTGTTTTATTTTTGGTATTCACTTATAGAGTATATTTGGAAACACATAACATAATAATTATAATATTTGATGATCTCTTTCTTTGAAGGCACGACGTCACAAGTGTTAGGTCGTGGTACTCGGTGCTTTAAGTAATGGAGTTTATGTAAAACTGTGATCAAGTAAATTGCAATGTTATAATCTATGGTCTATACTCATCTTTTGGCTACTTCCTTTGTTGTTTCTTCAGGAACTTACGAACTCCTAACCTAAATTCTCAATGGCCCTGGTTACTGCAGTCGCTGCCGGTGCTGCTGTTGTGAGCGCAATCGCGAATTCTGTATCTGCAACGGCTGACACTATACCTTTATTAGATGATTCTAATCTTTTCAGAGAAGCTCATTCCTTGGAGAATATTGAAGAGAACATGAATAAACTGCTAGCGATAATGTTGGACCGCCAAAAAGAAGTTGAGAGACAAAAAAGAAAAGTACCATCTGAAACCTATAAGGATTTGATTAAGAGGGTGACAAAATTTGAAAGACAACTGGCGATTCTGATGGATAGTTACAAAATAAATAAAAAAGTACCTTCAGATAGAGATCTAACAAATCTAACCATAGAAGTAAAAAATCTCGTCAAAGAGGGTGATAGTATCAGGAATGAACTGTTGGTTCCTGCACCACCAAAACCTGTTGAGAAGATGAAGGCACCTGATTTTAGAAACTATGAAACTCTGGAAGACAAAGTTGACATAATACTGGAACTATTGGAAAATCCACACGTCAATGGGGTTAGAGTCTACGGAAACAAGGGGGTCGGGAAAACAGCCATATTGAAGAATTTGAACAATCATGAAAAGGTTGCACAAATATTTGATATCGTTGTATGGCTGAAGGTTTCCGTAGACGAGGACCAAAAGAATTTAAATATAGAGCACTTGCAAAAATCAATTTTGACGAGATTAAATTTAAGGCTTAAAGGAAATATATCTTCTGATGATATGGCAATTAGAATATCAAAAGAGTTGAAGAGTAAGAAATATCTACTCCTGATGGATGATGTTAAAGAAGACCTCAATTTGTGTTATGTAGGACTTCCTAACAACGGAAAAGGTTACAAGATTGTGTTGACAACTAGACAAAGGCATGTTTGTCATAAACTTGTGAATCGGACCGTCACGGTCCCCTACTTATCAGATGATGAGGCATGGAATATGTTTACTGATGTCTTACAATGCCCATGGCTACTTGAAAATCATAAAATCAAACGTGTTGCATGGGTGTTATGCAAGCAATGTGGTGGCATTCCTCTCTTGATAGAAAAGGTAGCAAGCACCTTTAAAGTAAAAAATGATGAGCAACTTTGGCTAGACGGACTAAATAGCTGGCGACAATGGCCTGAACAAAAATGCCAAGGAATCAAAGAAATGTTCAATTTTTTCAAAATATGTTATGATGAATTGGATGATGCCCAGAAGCAATGCTTTCTTTATGGCGCTTTGTACCCTGAAGACATCGAAATTTATACGGAATATTTGTTAGAGCGTTGGAGGGCGGAAGATTTCCTAGTCGCTGGACAGAATTATATGAAAAAGTATGAAACACAAAGTGGAAGTTCGATCATGAGTCACCTTAAAGATGTTGCCCTCCTTGAAGAAAGTGAGGGTGGTAAGCATGTTAGCATGCACAAATTTATAAGACAAGTGGCTTTGCATATCTTATCAAGTAATGACCCATGCTTATATTTGGTGAAAACAAACAATGTGTTATTAGAACCCATGGACGCAGAATCATGGTCAAAAAAGAGATATATATCTTTGAGCAGAAATTCCAACTTCCACAAGCTGCCAGATGACCCGGAGAGCAACGAGCTTTCAACGTTATTTCTACAAGAAAACTTAGGACTTAAGGACGTACCTAAATCTTTTTTCGATCAGATGGGTGAACTCCGTGTCTTAGACTTTTGTGGAAGTGGAATTACATTGCTACCTGCAGAATCTCTATCCAAACTTAAATCTCTCAGGGTGCTCTGTTTATCCGATTGCATATTTTTGGGTGAGCTTCCTTTCGCTCTCGAGAACCTAGTGGATCTTGAAGTGCTTGATATTAGTCGCAGTGGTATACGTGGGATTCCATCATATATTGACAAGTTGGAAAGCCTAAGGTTCTTACGAGTGTCTCTTCCAGAAAAAATGGATGACGCTACTATTATGAATACTTTTAAAACAATCTCGAAGTTGGCTAAATTAGAGGAATTGGTTATTGACGTAGAACAGAATGAGCAGTTATCAAATACATTAGTTATATTGAGCGTCATAAAGAACGTGGCTACATTGAAAAAATTTACCGCCCTTAAGTTTTCCATTGACGGACAGATTATAGATATCATAGAGATTACACCATTCCAATTCTGCGTCAAGATTCCTGATGCAGACATCCTTCATGCTTTCTTTGAGGGAATTTGCTTCTACGAAAGAGGAAAACTCTTGGGTCATATTCGGATTTACATCGATTATGACGATTCGCGAACACTTGGGGTTCCAAACCATGAAAAGTATCCCATGTACATCAAGTACGTTAACGAGGAAGGCAAGGATCTTCGACTTCCTGAGCAATTCGTAAATTCAGAAATTGCTTTTGAATTGGTGGCCAAAAAGAACATCAAAGAACTTTCAGATTTCAATGTTGTTAATAGCGCGAACAAGATCACAGCCTTTTCTGTTGGAAGCTGCGAGAATATTGAAACTATCATTGGCACAGTAGATAGCGACGTGTGGTCAAGCATAGAGCATTTGTACTTGGATAAGTTACCGGGATTAAAAAGCATTTGGAAGGAGCCGCTGAAGCATTTATGCTTAACGAAGCTTCGAACTCTATTCTTGAGCGGATGTCCTAAGCTTGAGAAAATATTTCCTCACGGAATAGTTCAAAAACTCATTCACTTGCAAGATCTAAAGATCAAAAACTGCTCGGAAATTTTTGAAATATTTGAGAAAGCTGATTCCATGAGGAAACCCTATGTTCTGAAAAAATTGAAGAAATTAGAAATCATTGATATGCCCAAGTTGGAGTGTATTTCCAAAGAGAACTCACTAGAATGGCCATCCTTGGTAGAACTTCAGGTGTCCTACTGTCCGTGCTTAGTAAATCTATCAATCAAACGAAGTAATGCACCGAAGCTAAAGAGACCAGTGCTAAATAATTTAGCTTCAGCAGATGTTCAGGTAATCCTTTGAGTAGATCACTTCTTTTAGTTCGTTCGATTTTGCATACTCATTTCTAACTTTAAGCTCTCATATTTTCCTAGCTTCTGTGATGATGCTACTTTATGATTCTTCCACTGTTCTGTTTGGGTGAGACTTCTGGATTTTGAGTTACGTTTCTTTCTTGCCGCTTCCCGTGTGAGTATTCTTCCTTTACTTCGATAAAAAAAAAAGTGTTCCTAGTAAGCGTGGATCTTTGTGCATATGTACTTTTTATTGTTTGAGATATTGAATGCCCAAGGACTGTGTTGAGGGCTTGCAATTATTAATTACGTGATAATTACTTAATGTTGTCTGTATTTAATAGTAACATTCTGAATGTACTGAACCTTGCGTTATGCTCTTAATGTGATTGTGGTACTGTTTAAAGAAAAAAAATTCTTTGTCAAGGATTATTATTTCCCTGTGAGGTAAATACGAATTAATCAGTGTACTTGCGAGTTGCGACAATTGCGAGTTGCCAATTGGCATTGACGATGCATATGCTGCATGTTGCCACTGAGGTTTGCTTTTGTCGAAACTTTTATGATTGCAAAAATGGTATTTCTGGGGGAAATTACCATTGAATAATTAGGGAAATAATAATTTTTTCAACTAAAACTAAAATTGACAACCAAACTTTGTAACCATTAACTTTTGAACAAAGAAAGAATATTACTCCTCTACCCAGTAAAATATAATAATCCCTACTTCTAATTGGTACATTCAAAATCATTTCATGATAATGAATCTAAATTATAAACATCTCTTTGAAAACCATATATTCACTTCATAATCTTCAAAATGACCTGACGGTAACCCAGAACTCCTTTTCATTTTCCCATGAAGAAACACCTTTTTTATCCTCACAAGGCCTTGTTTGGCAAGAATAAATTCTCCTCTTGAATTCACTTCCATCCATTGAATCATCGGACTCATAACCTTGCTTGCAGTTTCCTAAACCAAACACACTTACAGGAGAGCCATTCCCTTCCTCTTTTATTCCCCAAACAAAAGGATGAAAAAGCAACTCCTCGCTTTTCCATCTTTTTTTAACATCCCTCTCCAAACACTTGTCTAAAAAGTCCAAACCCTCTTTTGAAAATCCAACTGGATAACGAGGTTTCTCATTTCCTTTCGCTATTCTCAAAATCGTAGCCATTGGTTCCACCATGTCATCATCCCACGGGGGCCTACCTGTCGCCATTTCTATAACAGTGCAACCCAAAGACCAGATATCGGCCGAAAAATCAAAATTTTCATTTCTCAAGACTTCTGGTGCCATCCACAATGGAGTACCCTCGAAAGAATTTTTGGAACCCTTTTTAGACAGTAACTTTATCTTCTTTGCACAGCCGAAGTCGGCCAATTTTACATTTCCGGATAAGCCCAAAAGTACGTTCTTGCACTTAAGATCACAATGCACAATCCCATTCTCATGAATATGTTTCAAGCCCATTAAAATCTCTCTCGTGTATAACCGAATTACGTTTTCGTCTATCACACCCCCGAATTTTTCTGCCACGTCAGATAAGCTTCCACCCGGCATGTACTCGAAAAAAATGTTGTATTCCTTTCCAACTTTTTTTATTTTCTTTAGATCACTTCCAAAATATTGTACAACGTGAGGTGAATTCAAGTTCTTGAGAATCTTAGCTTCATTTTTGAGAGACTTGATTCCACCTTCAGATTGAGCGGATTTTACAACGAAAAGGGCACCAGTAGATTTGTCCATCGACAAATGTACCGAAGCAAATGAACCTGAACCGACCATTTTACCTTTCAACCATTCACCAGGGTTAGGGGGGCAGTTTTTTTCCTCTCTCGTCATCTTACTTTGTTGAGGGATCATATCAAACAAATATTGGAAGTGAACAATCCGGTGTCAAGATTTTGAAGTTACAAAAATGAAAACAGATTCAAAGACTTTTATACTGTCTTCTTGATATCATGAACTAAAACAACATATAATTCTTAGCAAAGCAGAGAAAAACATACAAATTAGAAACCTGCTTTCGGAAGGAAAAAAAGAAGTGGAATCACAAAGTGGAATGGAGTTCGTCGTGAGTATTTCCAAAACAACCTTATCCCACTTAATTGGAAGCCCCTCTACGGATAAGAAATTTACAAAGACCAAATAGCGTTCTATTTTCGGAATTACGAAAATAGGGACAATTTCCAACTAAAAGAAAAAAACAGTCTCAAACTTGTAACTATACAAACACGCTGCTTGGAATCTGTTCAGAAATTTTCAAAAAATTCAACTATTTGCAGAATAAAAAATTGGATTATTTCCAGATACGTGAAAATATTGACTATTTTCAGACTTATAAACTGGAAACAACGAATTCAAACTTCTGACGATACAAAGTAAACAGACAAATTCTGCGTAGGAATTTCCAAAAACAAAACAATCAAATTTCTACAATTTTCGGAATACTGAAAATGTGAACTATTTTCCAACTAGAACACCAAATACAACGTTGTATACAAACTTATGACAATATAAAATCAATGGTCAGAATCTGTTTTGGGACTTTTAAGCAAAACACTTGAGATTGTCCAACTCATAAAACACGAAAAGATGGATCGTTTTGTGACTCGAAAACAGGAGATTATACGAAGATTGCTACCAGGTTTTTTTATTATTATTATCAACCAAAGCGATTTTCCGTAACGTGGAAAACCGCTCTGGGATAAAAATCACTTTTCTTCCTTTTTTCCCCCTCTGTTTCTGTTAGAAAATGTAGCAAAAACTGTTAAAAATAGTTATTAAAGTGTTTTTATAAATATAGGGAAGTTGGGAGGGAGCGGTTGGTGGTCCAAACCTTGTGGAAGTTATTGGATATTCAAAAGGGGGTAATTAAGTGGTTTCCACGTGGCATTCAATTTTTATTTGTATATGGCCAAGATTTGTATTTGTTGGGTGGCATCCTCATGATTTCCAGCGGTAAATTAATTAATTAATTAGTTTTTCATATGAAAAAGTCTTATACTTGTAAGCATTAGTACTATTTTCTATTCCATAAAATAGCATTTATATCTGTTGTTCTGCTAGTCAACACATCTATTCTATTATAACAAGAGAATCCAAAAAAAAAAACAGTTCATTTTCAGTCTACCAAATTCACTTCATTTTAAAAAAAAAATCAAAGCAAAACTTTTTAATAATTAGCCGCATAGTACCCTTATCACTTTTGTGAAATTTCGAAAATACTTTTAAATTTTTAAAAAAAATACCAAGAATTGAATATTTAGTTTCTTGGCAGTTTTTTTTTTAAAATTTAAAAGTATTTTCAAGATTTCAAAGCCTATACTAAATGTACAGTTATACTAGTATACTAAATGTAGGTAATGTACAATTATCAGCTAACTTCAAAGCTTCTCATTCTCCTCATTAGTTATGGACGACAATGAAACCCATGGAAAATATTAAACCATATTGAAAATACATTTGGTTGATGGCGTTTGTATACACGAGGCAAAGAGAAAGAAATTGTGTATCAAAGCGTTTTTTCCTCACAAGTTTAATTTCTTTTTTGTTTTCTTCATCTGATAAAATTACTAATTTACTAAGTTTTAAGCTGAATGGAACCATACACTTACCACTTATTTTTCAATACATTTACCACTTATTTTTCAATACAATGTATACACAATAGCGTTTTTTCCTCAAAAGTTTCATTTCTTGTTTGTTTTCTTCATCTGATAAAATTACCAAGTTTTAAGCTGAATGGAACCAATCTTCCTCCCAGACTCCCATAAGTCAGCTAACTCTGTTAACATACAACTGATTGATTATTGACACTCTTGAAAATTAGGGATATATGTTTTCTTAAACATAATATTGATTGCATAGTTTCAACAAAGGTTATAAAATAATAAAACAGCACAAAAATAATAAGTATACTTTTACAAATCATCTAATTTTTCTTAACGGGAAACCATTTCGCAGAATAGTCACTCTGAGACATCATTCCACACTTATCACTCCCAAATCAGCTCGACCATTTCATATTTACTTCAATTAGAAGCAAAAAGAATATGTATGACGATGGTCATAAAAAATGAACATATAAATCATGTAAGCAATCTAAGTTCTGAATCTGGAAAAAGCGAGAGCAAACTTGTCTTACAAGCCCAGCTTCTTGGATGTATAGTCAAAAACTACTTGAAAAGGGCTCCTAAAACCATGTTCTTCTGGTAGTTTAAGAAGGCGTGCGACTCTCTTAAATTCCGTGTGGTGTCTAGCCAAGGAATCTTTATTTGGTTCGAGCTTACTTTCCATAGTTAAGTTTTTTGGATGAGTTAAAGCCCACTGCATTGCCCAAATAGCCAATGCACGCATATAACCAAGAGATCTGAATTGGTCATCTGTGTTCCAACCCTCTGGAGTCTGAAACGAATAGCTATATCACAAGAAAAAAGTTAGTATATTAACATAGGGGCAACAATTAAAAGCTGTTCTATTATCAAGCAAAAGCATACTGTTTTATCCACATGCTATAGATTGAAGTAAGCTCTTTCTAGGATTTTGTCATCATTTCAATTTCAAGACCAAATTTGTACAGATCTAAACCTCAAGGGTTCTGAAAACAAGTTTCCAAAAACTATTTTGGCATCAATCCCTCAGGAAGTGTTTCCTGCAGAGAATCTCTTTTGCAAATCCTAAAAACAAAAAAGAAAGCATGACCGATTCCAGCCTATAGTTTTACTATATGTATATCATTATAATGTTAAACCTTTAAGACTGTTAACCCGGGGTTGAAGTTTCTATCAAATTCTACCAACCAACCGCGCTATAAACTATATCATACCAAACTTTGTCGAACTTCCGGTATAACGATGTTAAGGTACCGTACTATATCTAACCGATAATCCTTGGCTTGTGGGTTCAAATTTCACGGTCTGTAGATGTATTATACCCTACCGATGTATTAACTAATTCATCAAGTACCCCATATATTTTCCCTAGCTCCTAATATACCGTCATACTCTGCAATTAAGCTTTGACCAAGTTGTTTGACAAGCTAATTTTTCAGTCACAAGAGACAACTACTTGATAGAAAACAAAAAGACTACACATGGGCTAATATAATATTAAGAATTTCTCGTTTTAAATCTACCTTAAGTGTTAACAGCTACCAACTAGCTAGTAGTTCACCAAAAGTCTTTTCTCCACTATAACTATTGTTCATCTTTGTCCAAAGCTGTTTCGAAAATTATGCCAAAGAAGATTCCACCAAGGAAAATATTGTTTTTATAGATCTATGCACAGATTTGAACACATGTACGTGAGGTGAGAATAGATCCCAAATTTGTCCCACATTGATTGGTTAATTATGTGAACTCCAATGCCACAGATTTGCGTATACACAATTGGTCGTACTTAACCGAAAGATAAAACTAAGAGAGTAAAACTAACCCAAGTCCATCATTTGACCAAGCAGCTTCATTTACTCCACCTGCAGTTCTAAATGCCATATCAGACATACCCTCATGAATCATACCAGCGGCAACACCATAAGTAACTCCGGACCATATCTCTCTTGATTGCATCGATGACATGTCAATTTCTCCACTCGGTAGCATCCCATTTACTGCTCCTCGTCTCCCTCCCTTTACTTTTAACACGTTGAAGTTATAAATCTTCTCAAGAGCATTTTTTGCTTTTTCTTCATCAACAATAGATGAAAGGCCACAAGCCCGAGCATACCTATGCAACAAAAATTGCAATATATCGTTGAAATTAACTAAAGAATATAGGAGAACACATGAAATCAAGTGACTCAGGGTCAAAAGTGCCTTATTATTGTGTTTAACTCGTATACTAGAGTAAAAGCCATCTTTAAGAAATAGAATCAGAATTAATCTTCGAAGAGAAGACAGATAACTAGATCAATATCTTCAACGGATACCGAAGACAAACCAGAAATATGAAATACCACTGTCCATGCAGAAAAAAAGAAGTTGGCAGTTTACTCAAATGAATGGAACTATGATTGGTCAATCCGTTATTAGAATTTTATTCTTCAAAAGTTTTACGACTTTATAAAGCATAACAGCGACAAAAGAGCCACTTTGGAATTGGAATCCGACAAAAAGAAAGATGAAGAAATGCAAAAAATAAAATAGAAATCTTTACTGGAAGACTGATAACACGGTTCAGGGGATTTGATGTATTCAAACAAGAGTAAAAGGCATCATAAATCCCAAATACTCACACAGAATAAAGACAGTGCAGCCAAAGCTTAAAAGGACCGTTCTCTTCTCTTTTTAATTGTTGTTTTTAAAAAACATTTATGATGGAGTTTGCGGCTTGAGAAAGCACAACATAGAGAAAGAATCACTCTGAAATTGGAACAAGAACGAATAAACAAAAGTAAAATGCTATAACTTGTTAAATTCATGTAAATAAATTCTGAAGTAAACGATATAAGACATTCAGTAACTTCCTTTAGACAAAGACATCAGTATATGATTCTATTTATGGAAACATACCATTGTCCTGCCAACTGGTCGGCTTGAATAGAAGAGCTATTACTCCCACCACTGTTATCATAATTAAAGTACGACCCATTCCACAACTTCTCGTCATAAACCTTTTTCGCTTTCTCAAATTTAAACCAAAAATACTCTTCCGCCCCTCCATCACCAACTTCACGTGCCAAAGCCGATGCCGCTTGCAATGCCGCCACCCATAACCCACCACAATACGCGCTTACACCCGAAACCGACCACGTATCATACGTTTGATCAGGAAACCCCTCATTCTCTATCATTCCATCACCATTTTTATCAAATTGATCCATAAAGGCCATTGCCATATAAACCGATGGCCAAACAGCTTTCGCAAAGTTCTTATCTCCAGTGGCAACTACGTCTCTGTACACCTGGAGTACGAATTTTGGGTTCAAATCTTTCCACCTGTCCGTATTATATATGCTGTATGCGTTTACCTCAAACCACGGGTCATTCATGCCTATATCGTGAGGAACAGCGCCAAGGACTTTTCTTGAGACCCATTTCCCATTAGTTAAAAGTCTCATTTTAGAGGGATCGTGCATCATTACGGCTGCAGCAAAGTCTCTCTGAATGCTGAGCTCGAGTTTCGGAAATAGCATGATTAATGCAAAAGATGAGTAGAAATGAACGTCATATGTGTTCCACATGTGATATTCTATCCCTTCGTAATAGAGGAATTGGCCAATATTCTCCTCCCCTTGTTGGAGAAGGTTTGGACCAAAAGCTGAATTTAATGTCATCGGAGTGTGTATCTCATCAATAGTTGAAGTCATTTTTCCAAAAATATTTACAGCAGTGTCGTTCTGTTGATGACTTTTAGTGGTGTGACTGAGATTAGCATTGCACATGTCTACAGAAAATTTTCTTTCTCCTATGCTTGCCAAAGTATGAATTGGAGGTGATCCATCTGCACAGGAATAAAAAAAAACTTAAATCTGTTGCTTCACCAGCATTGCAAAATGAGAACCACAAGTCCACAACTATAGCCAAAGTTAAAATTTTACCTGTCCAAACGGTTCCCCCAGAGTTAAGATAATAAAGTTCGTTGAATAGGGTGACCGGGTACCTGCATCCGAAGAATATGTTATTCAAAGTTCTAGAAGCAACAAATGCAACAAAAATTGGATTCTAAAAAAATTACCATTCGGGTAGGCTCTTGTCTTCAATAATAGGTCTTTGCCATGCGTCTATCTGAGATTCCCAAATGTGATTCTCTGCGTTCAAAGTTAGAAATGGAATGAAAAGTTCCAAACAACTGCAATTAGGAAGGAAGGTGGAGACAAATAGAAATAATGCAGTACTAGCAGCTCAAATCTTAGGATCTGTAGTGTTGGCACTTTTTAATTTGGACTTGGTATCTACTTGGTATAAGATTTCATTCTTTCAGTTAATAGGAAAATTAAATAATAAAAAAGAACTAGGAGAACCTTTGCAAATGAGGTTTTGATGTCTGCTTTAACTTTCAATTAGATCAGATATAGAGTCATCTTTTTATCACTATTTGGAGGATCTCAGACAAAATTTTTCGATGGTAGACCCCAAAAACCTAGTCTACTTCTCCACTCCTGGCTCAATTAAAAGGACTTACGGTGAATAGCGTCACTGGCAATATTAGCAGCTGCATCACCATGATTACCATAAAATTTGGTGTAACGCCTATTTACAAAAAAAGTTTATCAGGAAACCATTCGAAATTAATATGCAAATATTGGTTTGAACTATTGTAGTACCCACCTAAAATAAGTCCTTCCACTTGGAAAGCTCACCTCAGGACAGTCCCAAGATAGCGAAAATGTGATTGTACGTACAGAATCGGGTGGAACTGTTACCGTAGCAGCAACAGCTGCTCCAATCGACGATCCTGATTCTGAGGGCGAAAATGCTTGAGAAATATCGATATGATCAAATGATCCATGCTGATAAATCATGGTTAAAAGCATCAAAGACTATACTCTAAATTAATAGATAAAGTTCTGAGAAAAAAAAAGAAAATAATTGCAGAGAAAAAGTATATGTTCAGATGGAAACCATTGTATAGAATTAACAGCAGAGAAAAATTATGGATTTATGTTCCGATCGGGCGACCATCTGAATACGATTTTATAAGAAATAATAAGTAAAAACAAAAACCAAATGTGAAATAGAATGGTACGTTCTATTTTGTACTTCAAAAACTCTCAGTTAATCATATTACATTATTACGAACATATTCATCATTTTCTGCTGAAAAATTACTCGTGCATATAGAACTTAACAGGATCATCTCCTTACTTCTAACCTTTGTCCCCATTACTTTTCTTTATCTGAAACATTAAAGAATAAAAGGTACTGAAAATGGTGACTATATAAAGTTTGGTAATATTCAGAAGTACTGCAGGTATATGAGTGTGATATGATGCGCCATTTGAAAGAACTAAAGATTATTTTCTTAATGGTAAAATAGATACATAAGTAAAAACAATCCAATGTGAAATCTCTCAGCTTAAGTTACCAAGTGGGACCAAACAATGACAAGATAGCTGGCACATATAGATCAAGGAAACAGTAGTTCTACATTTTCTTGAATATAATGTTTCTGAAAAAAGAAATAAAAAACAATATGAAAACATTTCCATTTGAAAATGCAAATAACGCAGGTATGTGGTATGATGCCAACTTAAAATCAATGTCAACAAAGCCGCAAAAAAAAAGAGAGCAAGAACTCAAAACTAGTACACATTGCATTGGGATGGGAAAAAGAAAAACCTTTTTAACTTGTTGCCACATGTCCTTTGCTGTGATACCTTGGGAGTTTCCATAGATCACAAAGGAAGGGCACTCTGAAACATGAACATCGTTTGTCTCTTCTGCTGCAATGGCAAAAGTTATTGGCGGTAGATCATTCGCTGTCCTGCGACAACATGTAATCCCATTATGACTAATTAATAAAAAAAAATGTACTCGGATTTTAAAAAAAGGAGCTGTATCCCATGAATGAATTTAAGTATAAAGTATATGCAAAATGATAGAGCGGTAAATTAGAGTTAAAAAATGGTGTTTGATACATTTCCGCTGGTTAAATGTTGTGTTCCTGCCAATCACTCTACACGGCATCTTTTCATTTTCTTTCGCTAAGTAAGTGTTTTGATTAAAGATCGAAGAGGAAGTACTTGGAAAATTACTTGTGATGTAGAAGCACACCTCGTACACCATCCTTCATCCTGCCATGAAATATGACTGACCAAAATAAGACAAGGTATAAAGTTCAATTTTCTCAATATTGAATGCTGTGAAAATAAATAAAAATCCCATACCTGATCTTCGAATTGTGGTGATCACCGGTTGATCCTGATAACCCACCAATGGAGTTCTGAATAAGCATAAGCAAGAAACTTAAACGGGAGATCATTTTTGAAAAAAGATATTTACTCCAAGTATGTAATGTATTGATTCAATCCTCCAAGATAAACATATGAGAAAACATTAATGAAAATCAAATGGATAAAGAATCGTAATTCTTTGAAAACAAAGTTTCTATAAATCGGTAGAAAATAACATATAAATGAGTAACTTACAGCCCATGTAAAGAGCAGTGAGACGTCGGCAGATGTTGTTCCCAAATTTGAAAGCTGAAGATAATGAAGATGATCCTTTTATATCAGTGCTTCCGATGGAAAGTCGGTTGTTCAAATGATGAAAAGTTCAAAAAGTTCAATCCCCTACCGTGAAAGTAAAAACCGCAGCAGGGAAACTAGTTTCCTTATAGTTATTGGGAATGAAAGGAGAAATTTGACGACAAACAATCTTGAGCAATGGATCAGGTTCACCTGCATAACAAATAGGTGGTCATGCACAAGCCAGATAGTCCATTTTGAAGATAAATATGTAAATAAACAAAATAGGAAAAAGTCTACCTTCATATACAGTCCATGACCTTGGATACAGTGCATGATAAGTAGATCTGTTTCCTTTTAAGTTCCAGTCCCAAGATCCAATCCCAGATCCTGCAGTTTCCCTGTTAATAATACAAATTTAATTGTGGGACTACTTATACATCAGTATGTAACATCGGTAAACTAATCTCTCATCAAAGTTGATCAAAGAAAGTAGTTATGTGAAAAGAAAGATGCTGCCAAAAAAGTAATAACAAGAAAAATATTACCAATGTACTCATTATTACTCACTTTAAAATCTCAGGATTAGGTGGAGAAAGTACTGAAGCATACTTCTCATGGTTTGAACGTGATACGAAAACCTAGATGGAATAAAAATCAGATAAGAAGACTGAAAATAGTTTGAATGTGTAACTATCAGCTGAAGATAATAAACAGTTTATAAAGGTTATAAATTGTAAAACTTGCTCTTTGATTCCCACTATTTATTATTATTATTATCATTTTCGTCAGCCTTGGACTCTTCAATATAAGTACTCTGTGACTGTGAAAACTTGATCCAATATTTCTTTGTTGTTTGGTAATGTATCGATATTAGACGCTTATGTATCTTGCGTGGTCCTTGTAAACTATTTTATGTCTGGGTTTATGTAGATTAAATATACAAATGTTGTTGAAATCGGACTAGTTTTTCATCTGTTACCTCCAGGCTGGGTACTTAAATGACCATGAAAAATATTGTTATTCGGACCCGAATCACACATGAAGTATGACAATATAGGTGTATAACTGTTAAACAGGTAAATACAGAATATATTGGCCTTTAGATGAATAAATTAAACCTACCGAGAATTGATTTGCTAGGATTGGCTTGTATTCACACATATTTGGGAATAGTTGCCACCTTTGAAATTCCCCTCTATAATTCCTTTCAATACTACCTGCACTGAAAATGAAGTTTTCATCAAAACCGCTATCCTCTTCTTCTTCTTTCTTTTTTTTAATAAATGATATGTATATAGGCAATAAGTAATAGTTAATAACTTTAGAATGAGGTATAAGCTGGTTAACGGAGACCTACACATGGATTTCTTCTTTTCTCACAAAGAAACATCATAAGTAAAACATATGAATGTCACTTCTGAATAAAGCAAAGAACATGTAGCCTACTATATAACACGGGTGTGGGTATAGGTGTCCTATCCGATGCTCGCATCCTGTAATGCCCGTATCCTTATCGTATCCAAATTTGATGATCAACTTTTCATTTTGACTATCTTTTAGGTATCCGTTGCTACAAAAGTATACTACTGCTCAAGGTCATAATGACATCTTCATTCCTCGGTGGATAACAGAAGATACTGGAGCATTTTACTGGTATTGCGATGTGACTAAAACAATTTGTTAAAAAAGAATAATCTATATCCCCAATGTTTTTATTAGAGTCTATTTATTCAAATCTTTACATCTTGTGTAAGAGTATTTTAAATGAAACACACCAACAAGATAGACAAAAACGGCCCCAATATAACAAAATTATTCTAGTACAGCAGGGTTCAGTTATGAACAAAATTCTTACCCCATACCACCTAGTGGAATACCATGACATGATGTAATAGGACGCTTCTGAAAAGGATTTATAATTGCCCCCTGCAGATAAAAACAATAGATAAATGAACAAAACAGGGTTAGTCTGCCACCATAAGATATAATCAGTAAATTAGTTCCTAGTGAAGAAACCTACCCTTCCTTTAGCAGCTTCTTCTCGGATAAGACGCCATAACCGGTAGCCTACTGGAGCCTACCAAAAGAAAATATCTGTCATTAATAAGCAATGTCAAGAACTGTATTGAAAGTTACCTAAGAGGGTTAACTGTAACGAGCAGCAAAAGAACTATGTTTGTCATCCAACAGAAACGAATGTATCACTTTAAGGTTCACTAAACTTTCTTTGTGAGAGAAGTTACAGATTTTCCACGAGTTAGATGTAATTTATTTTTTTACCTTTTTTGGATGCATTACAAGGAATCTTAAATTATCATGTTAGACATAATTAAGGAATGCCTCTATAGGTTTATCTCATTGATGCTTTACACTCAAAAAAGGAAATCTTAACAGATAACAGTAGGACCTTGATGCTTCATAAAATAGTGTTGTAGGCTAAGAAACAAAGATTAACAGTGAGGATGTAACTACACTTGACAATATGAGGTTCACGGGAACTTGCAAGGAAGAGATATGAACCACTATAACTAAAAAAAACAGGATGATGTAAGGAAACCTTTGAGAGATGGAGAGAGAGCAAAAATTCCTCACAGCAAGTTAGAAGAAATTTCTCTTTTTATTATTTGTCACTAAATTTGATGTCTGGATCGAAAATTGAGTGATCAATGGTTGACAATCGGCATTGAAGGTAATTAGAGACAAGTATCGACCAATTTGTCTAGATGATTGGTCCAAAAAAGGGGGTTCTGAATCTCTATATTAACATATGTACTAGATGCCTACATTTGAAACAGTGTAATGAACTAACTGAAAAGAGTTGGATTAATAAAAGAACTCAAAAGAATGTGACAAGGTAACTGGTTAATCCAATGGACTACCACCATAAATAATCATGTAAAGGAAATCCTATTAGTTGAGAACATGTTTGATTGATTTCGGTCAGTAGAAGATCAATCATAAGGAGATGATGCAATTCGAGATCATTGGAGGTAAAAAAGAAAAGGTGCCAAACATTAATAATTGGTAACCACAACATACCATGTGCACTATTTCCAGAAACTTTAGGCCAAATTCCAAAGGCACGTTATCTTCGTTATTTAGTTTACGATGCCAGGTCAAAGAGGCAATATTTGATGAGTTATCCTGGAAATAAATAAAATTGTTAGTGATAAAAGACTGTAATGGTACAACGAATCAGGTCTAAAACCCACTAGAAGTCATCAAACTCCAGCTACATATTTTGAAGTAGAAAACATGGAAATAAAGTTTTAAAAAATACATTCAAGCAAAGTGGAATAATTTTGTAATAAACGCTGCAGTCATGAAAACATTAGGGTTTAAACACTGATCTAAAGAAGGGAAGTGGCAGCAAAAACAAAAATAAAAGAAATACACAGAGAAGTGTCATGGTGATGATTCGAGGCATAAGAAACATGAAACACTGGATTTATAAAAATCAAATCTTTAAAATAATATACTTGAGCACATATTACACATCAGAGAAATTACCACGTCAATGCGAAAATCTGAAGAATCATCTTCTCCTTCAACGAAACCATTTGCCAGCATCTTGTCCTATAAAACGAGTAACTTACCATAAATATCAGTAATGAAAAAAGGCCAGTGTTGAGCCCACAATTATGTTCAGCTTATTTTCTTTTTGGCTCAAAAGATGTATTGCGTATTGGTTAAACAAAAGCAACTTTCTTGGTTTTCTGACCTGAAAAGCAACAAGTCTCAAGTTGGGTGAGCTCGGAATTCTTTTCCGCCTTAGTTAAACTTATTTGCTTTAAAACTGAAACCAAACAAGCCCAGGACTTTTAAATTAAGTAGCCAAAAAGAATTCATGGTTCAATCAATAATTAACTGTGAAACTACTGTATGTAAATTATTTCTTTTTCCAATCCAGCTATTTATTCAACTACACAACAGAAATACTCGAGAACTTTTTCAAAAAAACTACTACCAAGTAAAAGGTAAATCTTTTCAATTGTATATGCTTTAGTGAAATAAAAACGACACATTTACGTAATCTGATCATCAATAATTGAAAACCAAAATTAACTTCTTTTCTTCATCCCTGTAAAGCTGTATAAAATTGTAACAAAAAATATTCCATCCATTAAAAAAAAACTAATCATATATATTCTAATGTAATGCATTCAATCGATTTCCCTGTGATTTAATGAATAAAATGAAAATTCAACTGGAATATATAATAAATTCTTACTCCTAAGTTGACTTATTTCTTAACAGATTGACTCAGGTATTTTCTTTAATCTTATTCAACAAGTTAAGTAACAATTCAGTTATTCGGATTAAATTCTACCATTTCCATATAATTTAACAAAATCAAACGACTAAAAATCAAATTGCTTTAAGAGAATTAAAAAGAATACAAATAGCAATCAACTATAACACTAACCTGATAGAGATTGATCGAATTTAAAACTCAATCAGCAAATGATTAAGATACGTAAAGAGAGAGAAAGAATATTATGTATGTATTTATAGTCAATTACGTATAAAGATCCCGGAACTGGTTAATTTTGTTGCGTTTTCACTCATCATAAGCCCACGTATTTTAATTTCTTTCATAATAGCCCCTTCTTATTTTCCTTTTACCGGTTTGAACTGTTTTTCCTTTCGTAATTTGACGATTTGGCTACATTTGTTTTAGTTGTAATGTCCAAAGGGTTGGATGGTTTGAGAAGGATATATACTTTATTGTGATAATTGGAATTTTTTGTTCTTCTTTACATGAGAGATCTAGGAGAGTTGGTATTAGTATATTTTAATAATACAGATGATTACTTTTGGACTTTACTTTAAAAAAGAGGCAATAAGGCACGATAAGAATAAACGCGCACGGGCAATCAAGTGAATCATTACATCAACCAAGACAAATGTGTGATTTAGGTCACGGACAATCAAGTGAATCGTTGCATCAATCAAGACAAATGTGTGATTTAGGTAACGCTATAGATGAATCAAGTGAGTTTTTGGTTATTAGAATACTTCAATTATTGGCTTTTTGGGAAGGGTTATGTTGAGTTGTGGAGCCAGATATACTTTGGTCATGTTAACTAATTATATCACATCATCTTGTAAAGTATAAAAGTCCATTGTATGTTCTATATATATCTTAATATTATTTGTATTTTACTATCACACAGCTGAGAGAGAGAGAGAGAAATAATATTAAAAGATAGAGGTTTGTTTATAAGTAAACCATATATTTGTAATCAAGCACTTGTAATCTTCTTTATAATATTTATATGAATACCACTTGCAGCGGTTCCGATGAAGATGAAGTAGCAATTGTTGGGTGAAACTCGTTAAAAGTGTTTGTGTTTTACGTTCTTATTCGTTATATGTGTGCATTGATTTCCCAACAACTTGATACTAAAATTATTCAATTCAACACAATGGAGAGGATCATTAAATTCTAAGCAAACATATAGTCTATAGATGTGACGAACAATGTGATATCCATACATTCAAATTTCCACCATGAAAAGGGGAAAACTTTGTCACATTTAGAACTCGTACATAATAAATGTCTCAAAAGGAAGTCACAAAACCAGATGTGATGTAAGTTTTAACTACTGGGCCATTGGTCTAACTATTAACAATTAGTGGACCAGATTGAATTTCGTAAATGCGTGTCATTTGAGAGATAGTGGCAAACACCAAGTCAGCAAGCTATCTATTTTGAACCACTTTCATTTATCGTTTTTCATTTTGTTTTATAATTTTGGGTAAATTTTGGATTGGTCCATGAAAACACAAGTATTTAAGGATTGGTCCATGAAACTGAAACTAATTAAGGATTGGTCCATTTGCTGACATCATTAAAAAAATTGCTGACGTCATCAAAAACAATTAAAAAATAAATTAAATAAAAAACAGTCTGAAAAATAAACAGTCTGAAAAACAGTCTGAAAAATAAAAATAAAAACAGTCTGAAAAATAAAAAAAAAACAGTCTGAAAAATAAATAAAAAAACAGTCTGAAAAATAAAAAGTCTGAAAAACAGTCTGAAAAATAAAAAATAAAACAATTAAATAAAAAACAGTCTGAAAAATAAATTAATTAAAAAACAGTCTGAAAAAAAAACAGTCTGAAAAATAAATTAATTAAAAAACAGTCTGAAAAAAAAACAGTCTGAAAAATAAAAAACAACAGTCTGAAAAATTAAAAAAAAACAGTTTGAAATTTTTTAAAAAACAGTCTGAAAAATTAAAAAAAAAACAGTCTGCAGTCATAGAAAGCAGAAATAGTTTCCAGCAAGTTTAGTACTATACTACTATTCCAAGTTCGATGTATCCAAAATTCCAAACACGTTTAGTACTATACTACTATTCCATATGCCTTCTGAAATAAGCAATAAATCAAGAAAACAGAAAAAGAAGGATCTGATTCTCAAGCAATTGAGTTTTCATTGTATTTATTAAAACTGAGAATATAAATTTTGGCTATATTCTAACCCAAATGGTGAATGTAGACAGATAAGACGGTGATGTATATATATATATATATATATATTATGTGGGTATGTATGCGGGTATGTATGGATATATATATATATATATATATTATGTGGGTATGTATGTATGTGGGTATGTATGTATGTGGGTATGTATGTAGAGAGAGAGAGATTTGGGGATAAAATATTTTCTCTGTAAGCTGTTTTTTTTTTTTTAGAGAGAGAATGATTAATTAGATAAATAGATTTGGGAGAGCTTTTATATTGGACCAATTCTTAATTAGTTTCATAAATAATGGATCAATCCTTAAATGAATTTTATAGCCGGACCAATCCTTAAATACTTTTGTTTTCGTGGACCAATCCTTAATTTTCTCTATAATTTATGACCCAACTTGTTGGATGATAATCACGAATAGGCAATAGCCAACCATGCAATGATTTGGTTTGGTATATAGTTTACACTTTACATATTAGATCATCTAAATTAGAGATGTTAAATATTGATACTTTTAATTTTACCATATTAAATATTGATACTTTTAACTTTACCATATGGGTATAAAGTGACTTTATAAATTCCACATATACATGTTTACACTCTATATTTGACAATTTTGTTTGAACTAACAAAACAATTTTACATTATTATAATAATAAAATTATATTATAGTAATGTTAAAAGTAACTACCATGTGCCCATGTTGGTATAAAAAGTAAAACATTTATTGTAATCAAATGCAATGAAGCCACCTAGGATGTTAAAACACTTGCTAACTGTAGAGGTATTTCTAACATCGGACACATTTTGTCTTGTCGTGTCATCTAACCAGCAACACCTATGCAGCTATGCTCTCTTGAAAAAAAAAAAAAAAAACTATGTAGCACAAAATTTGACCATTAGAAAAACATACGGGATTATTGAACTACAAACTATATGTTTTAACGTCAAAACCGTAAGTAATTCTGATTTACGGTCTGGTTTTTTATTTTTTATTTCAAAAAAAAGAAGATAAACCGTAATTCTGAATTACGGTTTGTAATTTGAAATTAATTTGAAATTACGGTTTTAACGTAAAAACAGATTTTTTGTAATCTAAAAATTCAGTCTCTTATAAAAAAAAAAAAAACATGACACTAAAGCTAAGTACTAACAAGAGCATTGCAGATGTTCTTAGCCTATTAGGGAAGGCACAAGTAACATAAACGGTCAAAAAGTCTAAACTTTAAAGTTAGTGACTTTTAGTGTAGTTTTGTCCTTGATTTAAGACCAATTTATTTACATAATCAGATAATCTGGAGTAATTCATGCTTTCGTCTATGCTAGTACTAGTAAATACAGGTGCTCTGCCCAGAAGTGAGATAGTTTTTTTTTTTAGTTTTTAAAAATTAAATAGTTAGTTTATGGGGTAGTTTCTTGGTAGTTTTTCTTTATTATTTAAATAGTATTTTCGAAATTTCACAAATGTGATAGGGGTATTTTTTGAAAAATATGGATAAAATTTAACTTAAATAGTACATTTTTATAACTTATAAGTAAATGTTTTGATTTATACAAATTATCAGTTTTTTTATCAATTTTTATATCAAAACTATACAACTCATACTTTTGTTATTTTATTAATTTATATGTGAAAAGTATAAATAAATAAGAGAGAATAAGAAAAAAGTAAGAGAGATAAATTATTATTTTAATTATAAGCGAACATATTAATTCATCCCTTATATTTGAGCGATATTTGAGTTCATATATATTTAAGGTAATGGATGAGAAAACTGATGCGTATATAATTTTAGAACAATCTCCTCGTATTTAAGATAGATGAGTTATATAAAAAAAACTGATGGGCTTACTCTAAATAGCCAAAACAGGGCTATAGCTCTAAATAGCCAAAACAGGGCTATAGACTTATGTTGAAAGATGAATTGATTTTTGCTACTGTATATGTATTTTTAGTGAAATTCTGTCAATTGTAATTTTGTTCCTCTTAAAATAAAATAGAATGTCTAGACTTTATTTGAATTCTAGGATGTTTTCTCCCTCCTTTATATTATCCATCAAGACCCGCTACTACGAATTTAAATTAGAAGCAAAAGTGAAAAAAAACCAGCAGGACCGAAATATGTCTTTAATTTCCTCTATTATTCTAGTAATAGGTTATAGGCCCTATTATATATATTATGGGAATAATAGAATCACGAGGACCGAACGAGTGGAGACCGAAGAGGACGGGACGAGTGAAGAGAAAGTCATCAGTTTTACATGTCTATGACTTGATAAGAATCGAAGAGAAGTTTAATTAAGTTCATTGTACATATTTGAATAATTTGTGTATATGCAATATGTTGTTAAGAATTAACGAGGTTCTGGTATTTAAAGTTTTAGTCGCCTAAAAGTCAAATGCATTCTATTGTGACTTTCAATATGTCATTGTTAATCGGTTTAGTTCTAATTTGACATTTCAATCTCATAAATTGTATCGTCGAACGAATAAACTGTGGGGTACTTTCTGAGTATTCAAATGTCGTGCAAATCGGACCCTTTTCCTTCTCCCTTATATCGTTTTTTGGATCTTTTAAGTGGTGTGATCATATTATACAATGTTAGTGTTGCGATTAAGAATGGTAAAACCAATACCAGGTATACTTTGTATTGATATGTAGGGAATAAAGTAACACTCGATTAACTAGCTGTCTATATGATTATGGTAATGCAAGTTTAGCTGTAAGACATGTTACTTGCTTGGGAAAGTATATTTTATCTCCCCCTCTATTAATGCAAAGGCAACAATGATGATAACAGATAATGCAACTTTTGAAATAAGTTTTAGAGAGCAATTTAATGATAAACCTACTATGTTTTCTGTATATTATTAGGAACAAAAAATTTTACGGTTATGCTATGAAGACTATGACCCCTTCCTATGCGCATCAAGTTATTAGAAGTTCAATACAAAATACTTTTAGAAGATAAAAGCAAAATAGTTTAAATTTTCTTCAACTCAAGCCTAAATTTCCTGCCTTGTCATCTTTCACATGTGTATTGGCGGTATTAAGATTCCAAATATTACACTCCAGTACCTTATTTCCTTATTTCGTATACTTTTAGCTATTTTTATTTAAAATTTAAATTTTTTTATGTGTTTATAAACTGTTACAACGTATTCTACACATATTTCATAATATTGGGACATATTGTTGAGTTACATAATTTTTTTAGGATTTTATATTTAATTTACACTGATTTTTAATTTATTTCAAAATATAACATATTTGAATTTTTTATAAGAAAAAAATTATTGAAATATATTCATACATATCTAATTGTAATTGTATTATTTCAAAAAAACCAACTATTTTGGATTTAAAAATCGATGACACGATAATATACAAATTATGAAATAAAATATTTGTATTACATTATTAGCAATGGCATATCTACTCAACTGGGTGGTGGTGTGCCTTTGAATAAGTATATATTGTAGTCATGACGAACGTCTTACTAAGATCAAACGTACCAGCTTTTTTATATTTTATTTTATATTTAATTTAATTAGTATTACTTTTATATTTTTATGATAACAGTTTAACTTTATATAATTTTCAGTTTCTCTGCCAAATTTATTATCATAACTAAATATTACTATATTTTAATATACTTCTATCAATTTTTTTCAATCCAAATTAATTTACTAGAGTAACCACGTTAAATAACTTACAAGTTTTCTCATATTTAAAGTAAAAATTACACTTTTACAACTTATAAGGAAACGTTTTGGTTTATACAAATTATCAGTTTTTTTATAAATTTCTCTATCACAACTATATAACTCATCTTTTTGTTATTTTATTAATTTATATGTGAAAATTACAAATAAAGCAGAGAGAATAAGAGAAAAATAATAGAGATAAATTATTATTTTAATTATAAGTGAACATATTGATCACTTATATTTGAGCAATGTTTGAGCAAATGCTTAGGAGGTTAGTATACCCCACTCATTGGGTTGTTGTCCATTTAGACCGGTTCAAATTCTTTAAAGTTCATAATGCACTCAGATACTTTAAAGTTTCATCTAACGGATTAAATTAAAATAATCTAATTGTCTATATTTATGCGTGAATTTTGTAATTTTATTTTTATATAATTTTAATATATAAAATAAGATATATTAGAATCATTGATTTTTTTACTATTTTTAAATAATACTTAAATTTAAAATAATCTCAACTAGTTTTTGGTCCTTATTGGATAAATTAATAAAAATAGTACATTTGAAACTAAATTAACAAAAATATAGCCAAAAATTTCTAATTAACAAACACATACACAAAAGTTCATACCCTATTTTGTATATTTCGTACGCTTATTTCAAAAGTTCATACCCTAATTTGTATTTTTTGCATACCCTTATTTTAAAAGTTCATACAATACTTTGTATATTTTAATACCCTTATTCCAAAAGTTCATACCGTTATTTTAAAAGTTCATACTCTAATTTATAGATTTCATACTTATTTTCAAAGTTTATAACCCAATTTACAGAATTTATATCCTTATTTACATAATTCATACACTTAATTCACGTAATTCATAAACTTATTTTTCAACCTTATACACTAGTTAGCAAATTCAACATTTGCACGTCCTCCGATCTCAGACTAACACGTCGTCGTCGTGGGCCTCTCCTTTGACAATCACATCTCCGTCGACATCAATCTTGAGTTTTTGAGCTCGCTCTACACCCTCGTCACCCACTCCGACGAATGTCTCCGTTTCAATTTTTAACGATTAGAGAGATTAGAGAGAGAGAGAGCGAGAAATAGAGAAATATCGAAAAGAGATATGAAGGAGGAAAGAGACATCGAAAAGAGGAGGATGAGGAAAGAGAGCGGAATGAGAAGAGATCGGAGAGAATGAGAAGGATGGGGGGAAAGACAGATTGGAGAGAGAGAAAAGACGAAAAAGAGAGATATTGGAGAGAGGGAGAATAATGAAAAGAGATAGTGAAAGGAGTATAGAGAGAGGAAAGAGGGGAGAAAGATCGAAAAGGGATATAAAGGAGCAGAAATCGAAAAGAGCGAGAAGGATGATGAGATAGAGATCGAAAAGAGAGCGAGAAGGAGGATGAGAGATAGATCGGTGAGAGAATGACAGGAGTAGAGAGATGAAAGATATCAGGAGTGATGAATGGGGTTTTTTATTTTTTATTTTTTATTTTTTATTTTTTATTAATGAAATTTATGTTTTTGATAATTTAATTTTTGAGAGTAGGTTTTTGTTAATATAATATGTGTAGAGTATGTTTATGTTAATTCTTCTTACTTTTTAATTTACAAAATCATAATTTGTATTTTATATATTAAAATTATATGAAAATAAAATTGTAAAAACCATTTCTAAATGTATACCATTAGATTATTTTAATTTCATCCGTTAGATAAAATTTTAAAATATGTAAGTGTACTATGAAATATAGAGAATTTAAATCACATTTAGACGGTTACATTAATAATAGTGCATATTTTGTTGACATAATTTTCCATTTCCAATTATCTAATATCTCCGTCCATAAATAAGTGTGATGTTTTTGTTTTCGACGTACATTTTTAATAAATTTCTTATTTTAATTTTTTGCATTAACTATTTTTTATAGTCAAAACATATGAAATTCATACATATAGCCTCATATTTGAAGTAGTAAATAATTTATGTTTCATTTTTTTTAATTTTTTAATTGTTTTTTTTGTTGAATTTTAAGTAAAATTGTTTTCGATACTTAAATATTACCCTTTTTGAAGTATGCACGGATTTATGCACGGTTGGAGTTAGTATGTTATTTCTTTTAAAAAAATATTTAACGTTTCATGTTTCATATCTGTTTTCTGTTTTATTTTCGGTTCAAGTCCCATTATATAAACATACTCCATCCGTTCTTATTTAAATTTTTATTACGAAACTACGTGTAATTTTAACCGACTAATAAATTGTATCTGTTGTGTGACATATTAGCTCGTTATAGATATATATAGAGATATGTATAGATATAGAGAGAGGTATGAGAGAGACAACAACATGGTCTTTATTAATCAGAATGTATATGAATGAATGTATAATACAATACCCCTAACCCTCTTTATATAGATAGAGGGGTAGGGTTACAAGTCCACTTGGGCCCATAAAGTACAAGCCCAAGAGTCCAATAATATCCTACAACACTCCCCCTTTGGACGTCTTGAATTCTTCGTCTTCATGCTGTCGATGTGAGTCGAGTTCATTCGCAGTGCTAAACACATAAAAACCTTAGGGCCGGAAAACCCAGTGTGGGACAAAACCGGTACCTAGGAGAAACTGTGTAGCCGAATGATATAGACCGAAATATCATGTAAGTAACTAACCACAAAACAGTGTGCCTCATCAAAACCTTGACAGAGCAAACCCAATGGGAAAATCTCTGATCGAAGGAAAAAGAGTGCAACAATGGTAGTAGTAGGGATCAACCACAAAATAGGTGCCTCATCAAAACCTTGCTAGAGTAAACCCAGTGGGAAAAACCTCTAGTCGAAGGACAAAAGAGTACACAGTGGTAAGAAGTATACAACAGGATACTCCCCCTAATTTCGGCAATCTTAAGTGAGATATGATTGGAACGTGTCTCGCTAAAAACCTTGCCAAGGAAAACCCAGTGGGAAAAAACCTTGGTCTAAGGACAAAAAGAGTACACGAACATGCGACTGGATGCTCCCCCTCACTTGCACACGACAGGGTGCGAAAATTTTGACTAAGTAGTAATTAGTGCAATTAGCATTCACCTGGATGATCCCCCTCACTTGCACACGACTGGGTGCAAAGATTTCATATTCCAAGAAAGAGTACGAGCATTCGACTGGATGCCTAATTTACTTGCACACGACTGGATGCAAGAAAATCTAATGTGGAATAGAAGGAGCATTCAACTGGATGCTCTTAAACTTCATATGTGAAGATTTATTTCAGCGAAAAATGCTAAATAGCATAATCTAGTCATATCTCTCTTGATCGATAACAACAAGTTGTCTTATATGACAAGTGTTTTATCTGGATCGTGAGACAGAGCATATGTAATTCAAATATGGCTAATACTAGCTCGAAGCCATATACACTCTCTAGTCGTCTCATAGAGCACGAGTAGATCAGAGTGATTCGTTTGGAGTCATTCCAAGACCTCCAAGATATTGCCTTATTCCTAATGGTAAAGACAGACCATGTTAGGAATATCCCTTATGCGGGTCTGATAAGTAACCGGCATCGGTATAAACGAAAAAGAGTTGCGTTAATTCGAGTACCGACGGGGGTAGGTACACTTGATGACGCAAATGGGATAAGACAAGCCCTCATCCACAGTTACCTTAAGGTAATGGGAAAATGTCTTTTATGCCATTTCGATGGCAGCGTGTTAGCCCGATACTGTGTCGAGCTATACCATTCATAGCAGACAAGATGTTCATCCTAGTACATTAGACCAAGTACAATGATGCGCTTATTGTACTTAGATATGAACATCATGGTTCAATATCTCTTCATCGTCTCATCAGGGACGGACTGGGTCTATATCAATGTCTAATGATCGAACGATCATGGGAGAATCTGACGACTTAGCGTCATAATGACTAAAACGTCATAACACCTTCTAGGTGTAGTCTGAATCATGGACTTAGATTCAATCTTTACGGGACTCGATCATCGGGCCGAGTCACTACCGTGTCTTCCCAAGATCCTTCATCTCGAAGTCAAATCCAAAAATGGATCGCGTAATAAAACACGCAAGGGCATAATACTTGTTCAAGTATCCCAAGATAATCAAGTACTCACTTAGGCGGTATACCACATCCGCTCGGATTATATTAATCCATATAGTAAACGTCTCAGTCAATTGAGATCGTGTTCCGTGGTCAGGAACTACTTGATTTAAGCACATGAAGTCACACAGGGACCTTCATCTATATCTCGTTGTCTAAATCTCCATAGAGATAAAACCGTGACCACATTCATGGCTGCATACTCACTTTTTCGGAAACTACTAAACTGGTAAAGTAGGGGACTTATAATGTCCATTACGAGGAAATCAACCATCTCGTAATCAATTCCAAGGTGTGAGAGAAGCCTTGCGCTACTAGGCGAGCATTCTACAATCTCATTATTCTCATCACTCTTCCTTACGAATAACCAAATAAACGAACTCGTTTAACATTGGTGGTGTTGGAGCTACAGGTCCGAACACACTTTCGCTAAGGAGTCTACTTGGATTGCAAGTTTCCATTAGTCCAATCTATTCTATGTTGACTTCAGGCAACGGTACATGGTTCTCTGTCATAATTTGCTCATATTATTAGTCGTCACTGAATATATAAACAAGTAATCAATGACAGTCTCGTTTCGCTTCAATATTGTCTAAGATATCATGATCGACAGATATTTCGAGATTCTTAGGATGAAGAGGAATCACACATCTCCTAGATCCTTTATAATCTCGTGCGACGAACGAGTTTCAGTTCACCACCTCTGGGGCTGAACAAATTGGAACCGGTCAACTTCCTCGTATCTTGGGAAGGACGACAGACTGACGGCCGACGGCAGCGTCCTTTGCTTGGCGGGTTCGGCCAAAGCAACGTGTTACGATAGGAACACGGCGTCCGACAGGGACGTCTATCCTTGCAAGCATTTTGCAGCAGGTATAAATGATCTCGTGACATCTCATAAAGTCATTAAATGCGTCTGACATTTAGTTCGACTTGAGGGAGTCTATGCACTTACTTATCACTAAATGCAGTTTTGGGGATCAAGCTAAGACTGAGTAGGCTATGCCACGTTACTTCACGTCGTTCCTTATCAACGGTAACGTGCAAATCTCCCTCTAAGGACGGGGAGAATAGTCTTATCGATGTCACTTTCGCATATCATGCGGTAAAGAGATCGCTTGCCAAGGTTATTCTATCAAATGATAGGCAAGGGATTCATAATCGACTTATGTCCCCTTCAGAGGTCCATATTTTGAACGCTATAGCGGCTCAATCAAAATATTAATTAAGCACTCTGAACACGCGTTAATATGAGACTTCTGGCTCATAACCAGTAACCAGCTGTTACGCATTTAGTGTTTTGAGTGACTATGGGCCTCAGACGGACCAATGCAGCAAAATAGCATGACCTCACACGGAAATATAAATCTTGGTGTGCAAGACCAATAAATGCGTGCAATCATTTGCAGTCGCATCATCAAACTTTCCGTGAGTCCATTTGGGTCTGAACATAATCGACAGGATGTTCAATTTCAATTTCCAAACTCAAGTAATTCAAATCGAAATTTCGATTCTTACTCTTCGGAATTATCAAGTCGACCAGACTTTTCAGGATAATCCGGATCATGAGCCATCAACTTAATGATAGGGCTAAAAGTTTGGAAAGTGCTGCATTTATGTGGACAACATTAAAATGTGACAATATTGTCGATGCATCAACCATAACCATTTATATTTATGGTCCGTCTTATGGTTGGATAAGTCCACAATAACTCCTTCAATTCTTTACAAGAATTCTACGAGTTCATTTCGTGATCTTTACACATACTAGTCTTTCAAAGTGAGCATTAATGGCATGAATTTCGGATTAATCGCGAAATATATTCTCAGAGAGAATCCAAATGCGATGCGATTATAAATCAAGCATCGTCTTTTGACCCGGGAATATCTCATCCGGTCAATGCCACAATATCAAAATGCTCTTATCAATCGACGACAGGCGAATAATAGTACAGACAATCATGTCTTAGCATCTAAATCATTTATCATTTCGACGACAGGCGAAATGATAAGGTAACTTTAAATGCTTTAAAGAATGTGGTAGCAACCACTTGAAAGACATTTCAACTCCTTTAAAATACGCTTTTGGTCGTATTGAATGGAGGCTATGTAAAGAAATTTTAATTCTTTTATGAGCTATTACCAGATAACACTGGTTTTCTCGAATATTTTATAACTCAACAAGGTACGGCAGAACCTAAATGAGTATAAGACCTCATATTTGACAAATCAATTTGGTTTTACCAAAGATTTCGATTTTGGAACGACAGGTCCAGAATCATTGTCACCGAGTACTCTTTTAGGCAAATAGTTGATGAAATTATGTGGTACACTGTTACCCACTATTTCCAAAAAAAAATCAACTACCCCACAAGTATTGCCTAAAATTTCATAATTTAAAGTTTGGTCACATTTGTCAAAGGAATTTGCTCAAAACACTTTAAATTATTTCGAGAAATTTCGTAAACAGGCAAACCATAATCCAAAAGTATGTCCAAATGGAAAAATCATAATCCAAATGGAAAAACATAATCCAGATGAGCGAAAAAATGGCCCATTGATTTATCAAAATCAATAAAGAAAGGTATCAAACTCATTTGAGCCACAAAATCGGGGGTCTCAAGAGTTTCCTTTCAATTAACATTAACCACATTAGCATCGGTTTTTCCACCTTTATAATAGTTGTGAACTATTTAAGGAGTAACCGTGCATGACCTTTGTCTTTATAGCATAGAGTTGCATCATTTGAGCGTTATCTCTTGCTTTGTGACAACGGGCCATATTGTTCCTTTCAATTACTGTCTTGAAGCCACAGGTTTTCGATTTTTTTTTACGATTGTCTAAAATCTCGCTTGGCTAGGCGATTCATCGGGATCGCGACAGTTCGAGACAAATAACACTTGTCTCCGTTCTCGATTCGTGGAAAAAAATATACACGAAGAGTATTAATATAAGGCAAACAATTCGCCATTGACCCAATAGGATTAAAACTACTCACCGGGGTAATTTTCTTATCCAATAACAGATGGGCGATAAAGGAACATGGTGAATATAAATTCACGATACTGCTTATGGAATACAATTTCCAAGCTAGTATTTTGGTGAAGGATAGCTCCAATATGTCAATTTCAGACATTTGTTCACCATAGACGTCATCACGTCTCAAATGTGGCGGCGGAATAAAATCAACGCCTTAGCATTCATCCCGATGGTAACAACAATCTCGTGTTTTACTCATCAAAGATGGCATCCAAAAAAAATTTGGGCATCACATTTTCACACATCAGGGTGACTAACATGTGGTGACAAATTAAAATCAACGTTTAAACAGTCATTTCGCAAGTATGTTTTACGATTTTTCTTATCATATATGGCATCCAACATGTGTTGGGAGTTCTGGATTATTTATCATATAAAACGACTGGTTTATATGTTTATGGTTTGCAAAAGCACAAACTTTATTTCGAAACGACAGGTTCGAAAATAGTTTTGCTTTTAATGTGAATTGGTTCTCATTGATCGAACGACGGGTCGATACTGAGACACCAATTCGGCGAATACATATCTATATAGACACATTCGGGGAAATTATTATTTACTCAACCCCTTTCGGTAGCTCTATTTGAACACGACCAGGAAAGACGGTGAGGGGGTGGGCACGAATGCCTCTTAAAAACCGACCTCATTAGGAGAACGACTTCCGCCTTTATCTTTACTAGACATCGTATCCAAATATGTGAGCCTATTTGGGGAAGATTCATAATTTTTCCAACTTAAATGTGAATATATACGATTTTTGCTTTTTTATATATGGCAATAATATTCGTAATATAGACAATATCTATCTAGATTAACCACATATATATAAACATGCAGTAAATATATTTTAGGATCTATCTAATCATGCAGTAGATTTGATGTTATAAACAAATCAATTTAAGATTATCAATCAATCCATAAAGATTCTAACATATCAAATCAAATCAATTTAAGATTATCAATCAATCCTAAATATTCTAACATATCAAATCAAATCAATTTAATATTATCAATCAATCCATAAAGATTCTAACATATCAAATCAAATCAATTAGATACAATCCAATAATTTACTGGCATATGTGATATTTATATATGATAATATCAAAAAGATATGATTATACTAACAAGATATCAATCAATTATCTATGTTTATCGTCATATGAATAATTCTATACATGGTAGTTTTAACATGCAAGCAATCAATATATTTTTAATTACCAATTAATTCTATATATGATAATTTTTAACATGCAGAGTGGTTAAATATACATGGAAACATATCAATTTATTCAATTAAAAAACATATAGCAAAACACAGTATATATGTCGATATATGATACATATTATATATTCAGGATTATATATATGTGTAATATATAATTTAATTGAATAATATAGGATGATTTAGTCCTGACGTTTTACATATAACTAAATCATGGACTATACACAGGATACATATTACACAGTATAATTTCAATATATAATTTCAGCAAACTATAATATTTTGTTTGAATTCGATACCTTACGCACGGTATGTTGGTGACTAAAAAAAACCAGGATAAACCTCAAGGTTTATAGATACCCAATATCTGTGCGTTTACCAAAAATCTCCAATATCCGTGAGCGCATATCTTAATTTTTGCGAGCAAAGTGCCGATA
This sequence comes from Primula vulgaris, assembly GCA_963920805.1. Classification (NCBI taxonomy): domain Eukaryota; kingdom Viridiplantae; phylum Streptophyta; class Magnoliopsida; order Ericales; family Primulaceae; genus Primula; species Primula vulgaris. The sequence continues at coordinate 40,951,246 of OY987212.1, read as the reverse complement.
ACGTGTTGTGTGACATATTAGCTCGTTATAGATATATATAGAGATATGTATAGATATAGAGAGAGGTATCAGAGACACAACAACATGCTCTTTATTAATCAGAATGTATATGAATGTATAATACAAGACCCCTAACCCTACAAGCCCATAAAGTACAAGCCCAAGAGTCCAATAATATACTACAACAGTATCAAAATTATAGAAATGGTTTTTTTTTTAACATTTGAACTACACGATCAAATTTTAAAAAATTTCAGTCCGATAATTTTAATATAAGTATAATATTTTTAAATAGTAACGCGTTATTAATTGTTTTTCACAATATTTCAAACACGTCGTTCTTAATATCTGATAGGAGACCACTTTCCGTAGCTTTCCCATTATCTTCCTCTCTCTCTCTCTCTCTCTCTCTCTCTATATATATATATATACACTTTATATACTTACATAAACACACTATATATATCTCATAAATCCCCCAACTTTCATTATTTTTCGATCACCAAATACAATGAACTCCGGATAGTAAGTATATATATATATCGTTCCTCTTTTATTTTTCCCTTTTATATTATTCACTAGTACTATTTATTAATTAATTTACAATATTTGCAGCGACTACTTGTTCAAGCTTCTGCTGATCGGAGACTCCGCTGTCGGAAAATCTTGTCTTCTTCTCCGATTCGCTGTAACTAGTTCACAGCTAGTTATTAATATTTGAAATATTTGTGTGTGTTTATTATTGATATGAATATAAAACAGCTGTTTATTTGATTTCAGGACGACTCGTATGTGGATAGCTACATTAGCACGATCGGAGTTGATTTCGTGAGTTTTTTCTTCTTTATTTTGTTTTGGTTCGGTTTCGAGTTTATTTGTTATTAGTTTTTAGTTTATACTACTATTGATAAGATTTTACCAGATTAGTGAGCTGTTTGGTTGTAGATTTAAGCAAATAAGCTTGCTTATTTGAGGATGAGAAAAGATAGACTTAAATCAGTTTAAAAACTGAGTATTTTCAGAAGAAAAATAATAAATAAAATTTTAAGCTTGCTAACCAGGTTTCTGCAGCTTATAAGTGAGACACGGAGAAGGCGAGCTTACGAAACTTTAAGGAAACAAACATTTATGCATAAGCATGTTTATAAGAGTACTATATTATGTTTTCTGTTTTTCCTGTCAAATTTTTAGCAGAAAGGGTGGCTTATTTGAGAGCCTGAGAAGAAAATTTGATATCATTCGATTTAAAGTAACTTTTTTGTGGCAGAGAATGAAAAGCTCTAAGCTATTAAGCTAGTCAACTTAATGCTTTATAACATATTAGTAAAGTGATAATGTTTAACTTCCACAAAGAAAACATATTAGTAAAGGCATGAGTTAGAATCTGCATTCTGCTAGTAAACAAGCTCCATGAGTTTGTGTACATTTTCTGCTTAAATCTTTTCTACATGTGACATTCTCGTTATGTTGAGCTAAGATACAAATATGGTTGGTGTTTTTGTTTGTAGAAAATTAGGACAGTGGAGCTGGACGGGAAAACAAGCAAGTTGCAAATCGTAAGTATTGGTTGCTTATTTTTACTTTTTAGATATACTCAAAATTTTTTTAATTTTAGTGTTGCAAATGAACTTAACAAACAGGTTTGACCTCAAGTAAGCAAACTCTCCTAGTTTGAACTATGCAAGCTCAGCTTGGCTTATTTTGCAGCCCTACGCGTGTTCAGCCTGAATATTAGTCAGGAATTGTTACTTCTGTGTTGTATGGAACCCTTTTAAAAGTCTTGACCGGCAGAAGATTTTCGGGGATTTCGTTTATATAACTAGCTAATTAATCTTTGCAAAGCCTTGTTGACACAACTAATGATTTGTTTTCTGTTTGCCTGTTTAGTGGGATACTGCTGGACAGGAGCGATTCCGAACTATAACTAGCAGTTATTACCGAGGGGCACATGGCATCATTGTAAGAAACCCATCTTAAGTTGTGAATGTCTAGTTTGTCATTTTATAATCTGAGATTTTGTTTTGCTGTCGGTATAACTATAACTTAGAAATAATTATTGCTGCCTGTTTTGAAACGTATTAACTATTAAGTGTTGACATTTACAACAGATTGTTTATGACGTCACTGATATGGAAAGCTTTAACAATGTCAAGCAATGGTTGAACGAGATTGACAGATATGCCAATGATTCTGTATGCAAGCTTCTAGTGGGAAATAAATGTGATTTAGTCGAGAACAAAGTTGTCGACACAGAAATGGCTAAGGTAAATTTTGCGTCTTTAATCTAATTATTATGGCGTTGTTTATCAGTATGGCACTGGTGGTTATTGTTAGATGATGAAATTACAATTCAAAACGATGATTAGCTAATGATGCCAGAAAGTAAGTAACTTAGTCGGTCCCCCTTTCCGCCCTTCTTGCGCTATACGTATATATACTTGTCTCAAACATCGAATGTTTATTTTAAATTGTTTATCCTTGCCTTTCCCGTTTGCGCCTTTATGATCATCACTTCTGAAACTAAATTTCTTGAAATCATTCATGTATAAGGTTAAATATTATGATGGTCAACTCCTTATGGTAAATGTTATTAGATTGGACATTCTGCCAGTACGAATTGCGAAAAATAATTGGTTTAACTTCAGTTCCTGGAGCTTAAGTGGGTTATAGAATTCCCGAGTCATTCTGTGTTGACACAATGTTGTTATTGTTGTTGCATTGTGGAAACTCTTGAATTATCTATCTACCGTCCCTAACCACTTTTACAGGAAGATGTTGCTTTCTTCAGTGTTACGTGATAACATCGTTAAATTTGAAAAGATGTGCATAAAATGTTTTACATGTCCAAAAGGGTATTTGTCTATATAGAGAAAATTGCCCGTCCCTTCCTCGAACTCGCACTCTCCCACCCTTATGCACAAAATGCCTTCTCACTCCAACTTCTGATGTTGTAAATGTGCATAATTACAGGCTTTTGCTGATGAACTTGGGATCCCTTTCCTCGAGACTAGTGCAAAAGATTCTATAAATGTGGAGCAAGCTTTCCTAACCATGGCTGGCGAGATAAAGAAAAAGTAAAGTTCGCTCATAAACCATCATAATTTCTTATGCTTTTCTCATAAACCATTCTATAAATGCACTTTAGTTGCATATACAAGCCACTTGGCCTGTATATGCAACTAAAGTGCATTTATAAAGTCATTATTTTTACAGAGATCGGTTGTTTAATTTGATGATAACGGAGGGACTTAAGAAACTCAAAAAAACTCATATCCCGTGTGTAAAGCTTTGTTACAGTTTTCTGTTTTTGAAAGGCAATTGATTATCTGTGAAGACCGAGGAATTCATAATTTAATTGCACATCTTAGATCAACTTTTCACTATAGCTGCTCTGCTTGAAGTTGAACCAAGATTTCAGTACTCTAGTCTCTAAATACAACTTTATTAACCTCTACTTAGCTGCTTGAGGCCTAGTCTTTAAAATACATGGATTATATTTTACTCGTATACTTATATATATCGTTGTCACTCTTGTTCCGAGTTCTAATAATCTGTTAAAATATTATGTGCAGAATGGGTAACCAGCCAACTGCAAACAAGTCGACAGAACGTGTTGAAATCAAGGGCCGGCCTATTCAGCAGAAAAGCAACTGCTGTAATTGACGAGTTATTTCTTATTTCTAAACTGTATTGTGGGAAATGTGACGATAAGAAAACCAAATAGAACATGTTATGACAACTGGATTTTTATGGGATTGTTTTAACTTTTTCGTGTTTTTGTATTCCTACCAGCTTTAATATATTCTTGTATATAAGCACACGGACACCAGTATCTATGTACACAAACATATTATTGCAGAGAGAACAGCGTAATTGCTCGTGACTGAACTTCACTTAGATCAAGTGGCTTAGGAAATTGGATTTCAAAATCAAAACTGGATCATCTCAAAGTAAACAAGCTTGTTGCCTTGTTGGGGTTCAACTTTTGATCAAAATGCTCGCTATCTTCAGTGATCAGTAGCACTGTTAAAATATTTTGGTCAATTAGTATTATAAAAAAAAATGATATCTTTACAAAAAAGGAATCCTCAATCATGAATATTAATTTGGAATGCTGGTGTGTCAATGTAGTGTTTGGATTACTCAAATAAATGAAGATACTGATGAGAGCTTTTGATTATTTGATTTTATCTTCTTCCAATTTGGTTACCATTAAACCAAACAAAAGTTGCTAGCTTACAATTTCAGAATTGAAATAGTAGGTAATTAGCAATGACACCATGGCTACTCAGCAAAATGTATGGCAAGTCTTATTTAGACAAATGAAATCATTTATTTATCACAACCAGGGATGTTGCTTGTTCAAAAGCTAGCACAATGACCAAGTAGGCAAGTACCCACTTATCAGTCTTACGTCATTGAATATGTGATGTTTAGACATGAGATAATACATGCATAACTGTTTGAAATATAGGCATTTACAGCAGGACACAACGTTTGCATTCAACAATTAACGGATCGGTCAAGCAAAATTAATACGCAGTTCAATATATGATGATTGCGCACAGTATACATCACGACTTGAAAATACTTTCCTTGATATAATGCCCCTTCAAATCAAGTGAATATACACATCAATCAACTAAAAACTGCATACACACAATATTATCCGAATTACAAGCAATCCTCTCAAGATTGCACCCGTTGAAAGAAAAAGAAAAAGAAAAGAAATACAGTAAATTGAGGAAACTGAAGGACCAAAGTAATTTAAAATTTAAAAAGACCCAAAATTACAATTTTACTTGCTTTAAGAAACGAGTAAAAGAACAAGAACCTTTATGAAGAGCAACAAGGCTTCTTTGTATCGCTCTCTGTAGCTCCAACAACAAGAGTTGTCCCCTCTTTCACACTAGCCACCACCGGCTCACCTGATGCAAGAGTTTTTTTGCTAATTATTCGATAAATTTCAGATAGAATCGTCTGAAAAGCCTTCTCAACATTTAAAGCCTCTAGAGCCGAAGTCTCGATAAAAGAAAGTCCTTCTTTCTCAGCAAAACCTTGAGCGTCCTCAGTAGCAACAGCTCTGAGATGTTTCAAATCGGTTTTATTTCCAATAAGCATGATTACAATGTTAGAATCCGCATGATTTCTCAGCTCATTCAACCAACGGCTCACATTATCAAAAGTTGTTGGCTTCGTCGTATCATAGACTAGTAGGGCTCCCAGGGCGCCACGATAGTAGGCGCTTGTGATGGCTCTGTATCGCTCTTGCCCTGCTGTGTCCCATATCTGCGCTTTGACAGTTCTACCCTCAACCTGAACAGGTTAACAAGTTTTAAAGGAGGGCAACTGAATCTTTATAAAGTGCAAGAATTAATGAACCGGGTCAAATGACAAAATATGGATTGCAAAAGAGGCCAAAGAATTTTATATCAGAAAACCTCGTGAAGAAGCAGGTTTTTGAAGAAAGTGTGAGCTACATAATAGAACCAACTTTCTACAAATATAAAAATCCCACAACTTAATACCTAACACATTAACTTAACTGCAACGACGTTTTTTCATGCATTGAAATAAACCAAACAAGGCGACACGTGAGGCACTACAGGAACTACAAGACTCTCTCACCAAATCCCAGAAAGCATAGCAAAATTACAAAATTACAAAATTGTCATTGCCCATTGAAATTTACATTCAAAATTACTCAACAGGCCATTCCCCAAGAATATGATTAGTCCCAACTCCCAATTCCCAACAAATAAAGTACAGTCACAAATACTAGTAGAACTAACTTGGCTGAGGTGAAACAGATAAGAAAATTAATCAGAAACAGGATAATGTTGGTCACCAGTGTTTTTTGTTCTTGTTGTGATATTTACGAAAATGGGTCCATAATGAAAGCTTTATTGACAGTAATTAACTAATTACAGAACCTATGAACCTAAAATGCAAAACTTGAAAGTAGCATAACAGGTTTACCAATTCTGGAAAATGACCAAGTAAACTGCAACGTCACAAGAATACAACACAGAAAAAGCTAAACGGAACCGAAGGAGCATACTTTTAATTTTCCACTTAAGTTATAAGATGCTAATAAGGTATTATCTAATTATGTGGGTCTGTCATTATTTACTGTCAATATTCCACTGCCCAAATCAACACCTGTCTAACCAGATCCATCTATACCAATGCATTGTTCGCCCAGCTGAATCTTTATACATTAAAAACAAATATACTTGATTTTATTTTAGATTAACAAAGATGCCTAGTTAAACCATCAAAACCAAGTTCTCCAAAACAAGAGACCCAGAAAGCTAAGTTTTTGAGCGGATTATCAAATGCAATCAAACTATTAAGAAATAATATAAAGAAGCTAAGCATAAAAAAGATGCAAACAAACAATGCCCAGATCAAAAAACACCATATCACCTCATACACATAACGCAATCCAATGATCCGTTCTAATATAAATCACTATCGTTGTTACGAACAGTCAATAGATCACCAATAACTAGGAGCGAACAAAAACAAATAAGGATACATACGATTGACAATTCAATAAATGAATATACATATTAGCAGCATTATATATAAATACGAAGAGAGAAACCCATGATCCATAAAAAAAAACTAGTTTAAGCTTGATTTTTAGATTAAGAAAGAGGCCTGGTAATACAATCCAACTTTTAATCAAAAAGATAAAAAAAAAAAAAAAAACTGATCTCAAAAGATGTAATCAAACAAGGCCTAGATCAAATAAAGCCACACCAACTCAATCAAAATGAGAGTATATAGTCCTAATATTCATATAATCTCTAGAAGTCTAGCTAAATAGCAAACAATCAATAGATCCACAAAGTACTAGGAGTAAACAAGATCAAGTAGCAATAATAAGATTGGCAATTCGATTAATTTAATACATATAACTAATAGCTATAGTCATTATTTATATTGTTTCTTAATATTATACAATCAACAGATCACCAAATACTAGAAGTGGACAAGTAACGATAATACAATTAACAATTCGATTATACCACATACGTATAACCAATATGTATATAGACAATCATTATATATACTCTTACTTAGTATCATTATATTATCAAAAGATCAGCAACTACTATAAGTGAACAAGTATTATAACACAATTAGCAATTCGTATTTTATATACATATAAATAATAATTAATAAATACTTACTAAGTATCATTATATAATCAACAGATCCGCATATACTAGAAGTGAACTAGTAGCAATAATACAATTGGCAATTCAAGTATATTTACATACTAAAAACTAATATTAAATATATAAATAGCCATTACTTAGTATCAATATAAAATCACTATAATAACTAGATCAGCACATACTATAGTAGCAATAATACAATTAGCAATTCAATTAGTATATTACAATTACATACATATAGCCAGTAGATATATAGTCATTATTTATATTCTTACTTAGTATCACTATATAATGACTAGATCAGCAAATACTAGGAGCGTGCAAGTAGCAATATTACAATTAATATATATATATATATATATATATATATATAGCGAGATAGATAGATATATAAATGTGGGGGACCTGGAGGGTACGAGTGGCGAATTCGACGCCGATAGTGGATTTAGACTCGAGACAAAACTCGTTACGAGTGAATCTAGAGAGTAGATTCGATTTGCCTACGCCTGAGTCGCCGATTAGTACTACTTTGAACAAGTAATCGTACTCCTCGTCTGCTCTTCGGCTCATCCTCTCTCTATATATATATATCTATTTATATAAATATATATATATAGATATTTATATCTATATATCAGTGGCGAGGAAAGTGAAGAGTAGTTGAATCGGAAAGAGAGATCACAGACGTGGTCTTTTCTAGAGTTTTTTTGCTGAAATGGGTTACTGTGTACGCTTAATTCCCAGTATGGCTACCTTTCTGAAATATTCCCAAAATGGTTTACTTTCGAAAAACGACCGATCGAAATTGTTAAAACGACCGGTCGTTTTATTATTGAACTCTCTGGAACAATTTGGACAATAAACGATCGGTCGAATTGGACAATACGACCGGTCGTTTTTCAGACAAAAACGATCGGTCGTTACGTACATTTCGATCGGTCGTTTTTATGTTGAACTCTCTGGAAGAAATCATACCTGAAACGATCGGTCGTTTCTGAAAAACGATCGATCGTTTTTCTTGTGAACTCTCTGGAAGAAATTTGGATTTATTAGATCGATCGTTTTTTAATAACGATCGGTCGTCTGTGGATAAACGATCGGTCGTTTTTCACAGTCGACCGATCGACTGTAAACAATTTACAGAACAAAGAATTTTTGGTACTTTTCGACACTGATTTGGCAAAAAATATATAAAAACATGATCCCCTTTTTGAACATGATCCCTTAAAAAATGATGTAAATTAATATGTTTAGTACATCGGATTGTCCGGAAGATTTATAGCACAAGTATTATCACATAAAATGATGTCGTAAATTAATATGTTTAGTATAAGATGTGTAGGTGACGTTTTACTAAACATTCGATTTAAAACGAAGTTAAACAAAGCTAAACGATTAAGGAAAACGAACGATCAAATGCAAGCGAAAAATTGGCCATAGTTTTGCCTAAAAACGGTCAATCGCCACAAATGAAAACAACACAAATAACCCAATCAACTATAGATATATATACGCACAAGTTATAATAACAACAAAATCGCATTTGTAGAATTATAAATACGCAATCTCACAACGTCATACAATTTAACACGTAATGATAAATAGCAACATAAAAAAGATAAAAAACGCATACTATAAGTGCACAAACTCACAACGCATAAGCAACATAATAATGATTCATAAAATAAAGCGTTTGCTACTTATTACATCAAAAACCAACGTTGTTCGAAATCGAAAGAAATGAGAAATACAACGCAAAAACAAAAGAGAGGGTATTTCTCCCCCTTTGACATCATCAAAAATAACAAAAAAATATCCGCCTAGTCGCGGTGGGAGGTTGCATCATCCTCGTCGTCGTCGTCGTCGTTGTTTGGCCCGGCAAGGTTGGGAAAGAAGCGATTGAACTCGGCCCTTTGCTCGGTGCTCATTCGATCAAGTTCTTCGAGTTCTTCTTGACCCGGGTTCATGAATCGAAACATACGACGGGTCATTTGAGCATTGCGATATTGGTTTATATAGAGAGCGTTATAGAAGTCGTCCGTGCGCGGGGGAGGGTTGGAGGATCCGACTTGGGCTTTTCCTTTGCCCCGAACTCGAGAGGGACGAGAGGAGGTAGGGATATCGGTGGGGGGAATGGAATCGGGGGAGATAGCTACGTCCTCATGAGAAGTTCGCGGTGTTGGCTTAGGGCCGACATACTCTTCCTCTTCGGGGGTAAGAGAGGTATAGCCGGGGCCGGACACCCGCTTACCGAACCAAGTTATAGACTTGTCGGTATTATGGAATTTTATGGACATTTGGGAAAGATAGGAAGTGTCCCAAATATGTTTGTCCTTGTTTTTGAACAACGTTCCACCGGGAACGAGATTTTGGTCTTTCAAGATGGCCGAAATTAGGGCACCGTAAGGTAACCCATTCTTGGATTTTGTTTTAAGCGAATCCATCTTAAAGAAAATGAGCACATTAAGCGAATCCATCTTAAAGGTAACCCATTCTTGGATTTTGTTTTAAGCGAATCGATCGGTCGGGTTTGGACAAAATTCTTCCAGTGAGCACATTAAAAAAACGATCGGTCGTTTTTTCATAACGATCGGTCGTCTGTGTAAAAACGATCGGTCGTTTTTCACAGAGATCGGTCGTTTTTGGACAGAATTCTTCCAGTGAGCACACCGAAATAACGATCGGTCGTTGTTTCATAACGATCGGTCGTCTGTGTAAAAACGATCGGTCGTTTCTCACAGAGATCGGTCGTTTTTGGACAGAATTCTTCCAGTGAGCACACCGAAATAACGATCGGTCGTTTTTTCATAACGATCGGTCGTCTGTAACATTTAGACATAACAAATAATTTTTTGCACTTTTCGACACTGATTTGGCAAGAAAAATATATATAAATACTAAAATATATATAAAATCAATCAAATATATATATTTATGTTAATTGCACTTATTTATTTATGTTGTTCATTCTACTTTTTATGTTAATTGCATTTATTTATTTACTCTCATACTTAACAAACCAGTTTATCTTCTCAAAAAACAGTATGAAAAAACACTGAGAATAAATATATATATTTCATCTTAAAAAAGACAATTACAAGCGGAAAATTAAAATAGTACAAGATACATATTGTCTCGTTGATAAGCGTACAATTACAAGCGGACAATTACAGCTAAAATCATAAGCGTCGAGGACGTATTGGATACGGACACTTACGACAATCATGTCCTCGCCCTTGACAACTAGAACATCTCATACGTGCTCGTCTCTCCGACTGATCCATACCATTATGAATACGAGTAGATCTTGGACGACCCCTTTCTCTTACAAGAGTAACATCCGGAAGAAATAATCTATCACATTCATCCCAATAGTCTTGATGCCGAAGAGGACAAAATTGCGCCGAGTACGTACCTTCGTATGATTCAAGACTGTAATATTTTACTATGTAAGCTTCCCAATCAAGACGGTTTGCAGCGCATACGGAAAACACATGTGAACAAGGGATTCCATCACTCTGCCACTTACCGCAATCGCATTGCCAAAGTGAAAAGTCGACAACTTGAGTATTGCCTCCCCTGGAATTTCTTGAACTTGTACACACGGAATAAACCCCTCTTTCATAATCGAAAGTAACATTGGTATGACCAATGTCCGACCTACGTTTCTCTAAAATTTTAAGGATATTGGGACCATATCTTGTGCCGCTGTTTCTCATCCCGATTACTATCTTTTTCCGCTCGCAAAAATAGTGTACCAACTTATAGAAAATAAGCTGCACAGCAGCAGTGATTGGTAAATTACGAGCAGCTTTTAAAACATTATTGAAAATTTCAGCCATGTTTGTGGTCATGTTACCATGTCGCCTCCCTTTATCATGAAAATATGACCATTTTTCCGCAGGCTCTCTTATCAACCATTGATATGCTTGAGGATTCATGACTTTTATTGCTTCCATGATTCTTTTCAATTTTCTTTCTTGTAATTCCCAAATGGCGTTCTCCACTAACTTATGTAAGTCAGGATCTCCTTTGAAAGCTTTCTTAAAATTATCCAAAAAATGATTTGAACAATATCGATGAACAAAACCTTGACCACGCCAAACTCCTCTCACTGCACTTAGAATACCAGCATGTCTATCCGAAATTAGACAAATATTCACGCGCTCTTTAATCACATGTCGCATAATGTTAGAAAGAAAATAGCTCCACGAAATTGTACTCTCCTCAGAAACAAATGCACAACCAATGGGAAAAACATGATTATCTGCATCCGATGCCATGGCCAACAAAATCTTACCTTTATACTTCCCATATAAGTGAGTAGCATCAATAGCGATAACTGGCCTACAATACTGAAATGCATCAATAACGGCCTTAAATGTGAAGAAAAATCTGTTCAATACCTCACCCACTGAATTTGTTACCACATCGTAAACTGGCGTTGTCTCATAAGAAGCTACGGTACCGGGATTATACTTTTGAAGCGCTTTCATAAATTTAGGTAAAACCTTATACGAGTCTTCCCAATTACCAAATATCTCTGCGATTGCTTTTTGTTTACCCAAATAAGCTTTTTTGTATGAAACCGACATTTCAAAGCGGGCATTCACAATCTCTTTAACTAATGAAATCTTCATCATAGGATTAGTTGTCATGGCATTTCGAATGGTTTGGGCAACAAGATTGGAATCTAATTGTGGATGATCAGTTGTAAGCTCGGCATGAATGCATGTATGAGGACCGTTGTACACCGACACTTCAAAAAATCCATGTTTCTTTCTTAGTGAAGCTCGTAGTTTCCATTTGCATTGTTGAGTTTCGGCCAGTTTACAACGAATTTCCCAAAATTTTGCCTTCGAACTTTTAGTGGAAAAATGGATGTTACGTTTGATTGACCAAAGTTTTATTCCCTTTTTCAACATTTCTTTATCCCTAAATAAAAGACCAATAAAAGGATCATTAACTTGAGGATCCCAAAATCCAGGATACATCATATAATTGCTTCTCTGGTTACTATAATTTTCTTGAGTGTCGAACGGTTCATTAAACAAACTTGACATTGGTTGATGCATAGGAATTTCATCGAGGATAGTATTATTCGCCAATTGTGACCCACTTGATTGGTCGTTTTCATCCTCATCCATATACAAGCCCATTTCAGATGATAATTCTTCGTACTCAACTTCTTCTACATTTTCTTCGTCATCGTCAGACTCGTTTTCGCTAATATTGAAGTCCGGATCTTCATCCTCTGGTTCATCCCCAAGTTCTATCGACCAACCAATATTATCTGCCAATCGACACACTGCATCCAAATGTGTCAAATCTGGTTCGTTGTTCTCAGAATATACCTCTAGCATTGGCTCTTGTCGAATGGGTGTTCTACTTGATGTACCGATTTCATGCATTGGCTCTTGTCGAATGGGTGTTCCACTAGATGTACCGATTTCATTAGTGGAAAGAATATTATAATACAACCCGTAATCTTGATCAGAAGAGTAAACTTGCTCAATTTCAACATATAACTCTATAAACGTTCTTCCATTTTCTTCTATTAACTCAAGCATGGTTTCCAACGAATCATTATCATCAACAGCCAATCGCATATATTTAAACTCAGTAAGTGTAGTCAGATATGGATAACGACATGTTAAACTCAAACGATTTGAAGTCGATGACACATCAAGTACCTTAAACAATTTTTCCAAAAATTGGTCGTATGTCGTGTTTCTAGATACCTTAAAAAAAATTTTATAAGAAATATCATAAGATAACCCCTCGCTAATAATTTCCATTATCGTACCTCCCCAATAACACATAATTGTAGGATTTTTCATTTCGATAACCACACGGTAAAATTAACAATTTTACTCAAATAATACTCCAACAACACAAAATATTGAGCTTTTACCTGTTTTGGAAGAGATCTGAGATTTGCCCTAAAATGATCTAAGAGCTCTGTTTTTTTTATTTTTACAGTGGTAATGAGATGAGTACAGTGGTCTGTGGAAATGAGATGAGTTTTTTAAGTACAAGTATTTCCGAAAAACGACCGATCGAAATGTACGTAACGACCGATCGTTTTTGTCTGAAAAACGACCGGTCGTATTGTCCAATTCGACCGATCGTTTATTGTCCAAATTGTTCAAGAGAGTTCAATAATAAAACGACCGGTCGTTTTAACAATTTCGATCGGTCGTTTTTCAAAAGTAGACCATTTTGGGAATATTTCAGAAAGGTAGCCCATTCTGGGAATTAAGTGTACACAGTAACCCATTTCAGCAAAAAACTCTCTTTTCTATGGGTATTTTGTCAAAACACCTAATTACTTTTGGTAACATTCAAATAAACCTTGTAAATTCTAATCTTTGCAAATAATTCTCTGATCAGAGTATTAGTGTGATACGTGGGAGTGAGAAAAGTAGAGTTTTTTTTTTCTTTCGAAATTATGTGCGCGATGAAAGTCTATAAAAGATTTTAAAAAACCAGCATACATGGTTAAATATCAGGTTTTTCTCAAAATTTGGGGTGATGGAATTTTTTTCAGCCTGTTTATAATTCCTCCATTGATAAGGGGGGTAAAATAGCGTGTGAATATATTTTTTTGGAGGGTGTTTTGGTTAATAATCTTTGTTGTATGTTTTGGTCAATGTTCTTTCTTTATACAAAATCTACTAAATGACACAATTTTGGGTTTTTTAGCATGTTTTTACAATTTATTTGAACCGCTTTGTGATTGTTTTACATCAACGGGTTAGATCATGGATTATGGGGTAAGTGGATGGATTGTTGTTGTGATTGTTTTAATTACAATGTAGGCAATCGAATTGATATGTGCGTATAATTGAGTGACTTGTAAAACGACTAAACGAGCTTACATGCTTCAAAATGGTATGCGATTATACCTCGCATATTGACCTGAAACTAACAACCAATATAAATAAAACAAGGTTACAACGTGATCGTGATGCAACACAGATGGTGAATGTTTATGAAAGTTAAACAAAACAGATATAGTGCAAGATAGGAATTAAGTAAACGTATTGGTCGGTTGAAAAATAAGTGAGCAACGAGTCTCTTACTGGAAATATTTGGCATAATTGAACAAGATGCTAATTAATAAAATTTTAATAGTTTATGTTTATGAAATTATTTATCTGAATATAACATGATGGAAATAATGTGAAGATTTTAGAAGGGAAAACTTTTGATATTTTACAGTTTTTGGCTTGACGTAACATATCTTCACCATTTGTAATATATGAAAATGGATGTAGCAAATTTTGTAGAGGCTTTGAAAACCATTTATATATTTAAATTCGAATAACATTTAATAAAAAGACATTATTTACCTTTAATAATTTTTCCATCGACCCCACGTACTAAAAAATGCTATATATTTCTTTATTTTAAACCAAAACAAACAGAGACACTCAAAAGTGTATTTCCTTCCAATTTACACTACATAGGTATGCCCATACCCAACTTACACCGCTTTGAAACTACTATTCAAGCCGTTTAATAAAAAAATGCGTGAGAATTTAGTATAAGGAATTTATAACCCGGTATTGTTTTGAAACTTTAAATTAAGTTTCGGATCAACTATGTAATAATACTAAGTTTTAGGCGAACCACTCTTTGAAGGGCACGTGTCCATGTCGTGCGCGTTTCTTTAGCAAACTCACGCCCACGACACGCATTAAATTTAAATATTTTCCTTACAGTATATGATATATTAATACCAGACATCCATTGTTTTAAGAAGAGTTATTGGAGAGTAATGCTTATTTAGTGTGTGTTATTTACTAAAACTCAACACCTATTAATTAATCTAAAAATAATTATCCTAAAATTAAATGGCAAAACTCAAAAAAAGAAAATTCTAAAACGCTAAAAACCTTTTGGATTGTTTCTTGAGAACTCTGAACGACAAATTAAACCACACAATGAAAACAGTATCTAACAATCTATGGCCATTTGAAAACAATCAATAGGCATTTATGAATTGTTTTTGCTTTTGAAACAATCTATGATCATTTTTAAAACATTCTGTTGTCATTTGAAGATAGTTTATGGTCATATATAACATTATACGGTCATTTGAAAACAATATATGGTCATCTCACAACATTATATGTTCATTTCTAAAACAATATATGGGCATTTAAAAACAGTTTGACAACGGCGTAAAATATTTGTTGTTCTTTCGGTGTTTGGTAAACAACCAGTAGTCAGTTGCTTGTGGATTTGAGTCATTGAACCGCTCCAAATATTAATTACTTTGCATTAAGCATTTTTCATTAACTAATTTGGTTAGAGGAATGCACTTTAGATCGGTAAAACCATAACATCGGCTATGCAATTTCATCAAAGTGTTGAAACTTACATAACTAGTCCAGTTGTCATGTATATCTCGTTCTCCATAACCTTCTTCATTCGTCGTTAACGTCGCGTTAACGTCGCTCGAAGTCTAGTAATCCACCGAAACTATTGTATTTGTTGAGACGAGATGAACAAATATAAAATATAATAGAGAGCGCTACAGACATAAAAACTGTCGCATGAAATACAAAGATAGAAAAGACATATATGATATGAGACTGAGGTAGAAAGATCCTAAATTGTGTGAGAGATAGATAGAGGGACACATAGAGATCGATGCATGATAAAAACAATGATGTGGCAACGACAATGGTGGCCCTAGACGGTGACAGTGATAAAAAAAACGAATAAAAAACAATTGATTGTCCTCTTATATTCAATGAAATTCGTAGTCGATGTAAATAAGCTTGGTTAAATTGGATGATGATTTTATTATAAATTATAAACGTACAGAAAAAGCAACAAAATACAAAAGACACACCGTTAAATTGAATTAATTATTAAATACATTCAAAAGCTAGTCTAAGAGTCTATTTGGCAACATGTTTGCAAGGACGGATGCAGGTAGGGGCACGAGGGGTTCAATGCCCTCCGAAAATTTTCATCAAATATAATTACGAAAATGTTGTTAAAATTTATATTAATCCATAATATCGTTTTTTTTTACATATACTATACTTATAATTAACTTTTATTCATTTGGTAAGATGACTTTATTTTCTACAAGATTACAACAATACTCGTATTCTAATCAATAATTTCCGTACAAGTTTACAACAATACTATTATCATAAACAAAAAACAAGAGAATAAATCTATTTAGTCTCAAAGGGGTTGAATGTTTTTTCAGAACAAATTAATTTATTTATTGAAAGTGAATGTGATGATTTACCCCATAACATACTTATAATTGAGATATAATTTAGATGTACTTGAATCGTGAACTGAACTACTTATAATTAACGTTTATTCATTTGATAAGATGGTTTGAAGGTATTGAAGGTTTTCCTAAACAAATTAATCTGTTTATTCTAGAGTTTTGATAAGATTTTATAGTTTGTTTTGTTTTGTTACTTTCTATTATATTGTGACGTTTTTTATTATACTCTTGTAACATTCAATGTTCCTTATGTCTATTTTGTTTGCAAGCAAATCGATCAAAGTGGACAAAGCGAACAACAAACGTCGAATGAATTATTAATTGGATTGTTTTTTGGGGAAACCAACTATGTAAACGAAATATATTAGTTTTGTTTTCAATTTAAATCAAACCAAATCGATTATTCTAATTTATATACAAATATTATATGCATATATATATATATATATATATTGATTTTAAAGAGTTTACCCGAATTTACTTATTCAAATATTAGAACACATGATTCTAGTTTCACATGAACTTATAAATTTTTCGGCACTAGTCACCGTTATTATTATAAAATTGTGTCTTCCGAATCTAAAATACTGGATCCGCTCATGAGCGTTTGGACACTTTCTAAAAAAAAATACATATATTATTAATATAAGTCAACCCAAGAAAAAATGAGCCTGCCAAATTTTGGCCATTTTTTTCAAAAATGTCCCCACTCTTTTTTACTAATTACCAATATACATAATCTAATTAATTAACTATTGATCCTCACTATATTTTTCTAATTACGGATGTATCCTAAATTAATTAACAATTCGGTTTAACCTCCATAAGGACCATAACTATAATAAATGATAACAAATTTGAATCTTATGTTAAAAATAAAATATATTACGAGATTTATGTCATTACGCATCTCACACGCAACGCGTGGGTAACTTTTACTGATTACTAAAATATGAGTTTTCAATGTATTTTTAAATTTTAATTTTGGATAAAAAAAATGTTACGGACCAAAAATATTTTGTTTCGACCTAATTTTTCCTAAAAAAAAATAAAGATTCACAAGATCCGATACGTTTAGCCAACTAAACCACAGTAAATGACCCGGTTAGTTTGATAGTAGTTGTATTGGGTACATACACTATTGAACTGTAACACTAAAACCTCCATCATTTGAAAACGCAATAAGTTTGATCTCCAAAGTTTCACAATAATAAAACTCAACAGTACTACATCCACCCACACATTGAGCCAAAAAATCTTTAACAACTACGGAAATATTATATAAAGATTAAAATATAATACCACTAATTTATAAGATTTTATTATAAGCAATGAAATGATTATAGAAGGTAAGCGCGCAAAATTTTACTGATGTTTCTTTAAAAAAATAATAATAAATAAGTTTCAGGTAGTTTTTAAGATCTTAAAGTCTGCATATAAATAATTCATTCATATGAGTTTATTCATTTAAACCGACTAAACTCACAATAAAACGTTAAAAACCAATTGATCAAAACATAACCGAGTACTAACGGTCTTTATAAAATCTATTGAGGGACGAAATAACATGAAGTAATAAAAATAAGAATGGTTTGTGTAATTATTAGTTAATTTGTAAGTTTATGTAACCCTAGCTTTCCAATTTTTATAACCCTTCTTTCACTTCGCCTCCATCTCCTTCTCTCTCTAGAAGACGCTCGTAATATGTAAATTGATCTCTCTCTCTCTATATATATATATTTATATATATATATATATACATAGTAGTAGTATTTATTTATCTATTCTTGTTACTTTTATTTAATCTAATCGGTTATTGTCTGTGTTATTTTCTGCAGATCTGATATAAATCGCAGCAGCAATGGCACTGGTGAGTTTTCATTACTATCGTGTTGATTTTATTGTTTTTTTTAATTCTTAGTTTTTTGTTTACTGCTAAAAATATAATAAATCTAATATTATTTGTTGCATCGGTACTGTAATTATATATCATGTTTGTGAATTTGGAATTGGGATTTGAGATCATCTGATTAATGAATTATCATGCTTTTAGTTTCATGCTTATAATAATTATTATTATTATTATTTATACATATGTATGTGAGATTGGCGTTAGTAGCTACATAGTGGATTATTGAAAACGTTGTTTATGTTGATTATATTGATTATAATTTCCTACAACAGTAATTATTGGTTTAGCTAAGTAAGACTAGTTATGCTTATATCAATTAATCTTAAATTAGGGAACAATCCTATATGACGGAGTATACGAGGGTTTAAAAAATTTAAGTATTAATGTTTAAACCTCGTGTGTTCAATTTTGTGGAGCTACGAGGTTATGAACGAGAAAAAAACACTCTAAACACTCATTTAAATGTCATTGTTGTCTTCTTTAAATAACTGCGGTGTTTGGTTTTTATGTAAACAGATTGTTTATGGCTTTTTTGTCCTTAATAACGATACTTATTGCTTACCTATGATATTCATCTTTACTATATTTGTGAAATCGGGAATTGATATCTCATTAGTGAATTGTCCTGCTATTAGTTTCGTGCCTACAATTTATATAGGTGCATGTATACATGTCTTTGTGTTGTTTTGGTGGATTAACATAGGATTAGTTACGTTTCAACAATAAAATATTTGAGAGGCCACCTGTTCTTGTTGGTATATGACAGTATAATGGTACTACAGCCTGGCCGTGATGTAAAATATTCTGAATTGGGCAAATATTAGGAGTTGGAACAAACAGAATAAAGTTTAAAGTATAGGTGTGCATATGCTACTCTTATGTTCAATTTGGTACTTAATAACACTTTACTCTCTTTCCGATGTTACTAGACTATGAACAAGAACAAGTCCCAAACAATTTTATAAAATCTTATATCAGTCTTAATTTTGTAATTGTAGTGCTTTTTAAGAGATTGTTTGACAACATTGTGCGTATGTATGGTGTTGGCAACACTAGATTATGTACTTAGCAGTGATAAAAGGTAGATATTCCCATACCATAACAAACCCAAACATGCTGAATAAACAAACAAATAACAAAAAAATTGTATTGTATGTTAAATTGGGGTTTAAACAATATTGGTCTGAAAGTGTTTACCGTAATCCCTTGCATCTTCTCAAAACTCAAAGGAATTCAGTCCCCTACTCCAGATTCATTTTCTCACCATGCTAAGCAAATTAGATGATTATGGTTTAATATATGTAAGCAATTCACTAATTGGTTTATTTTTGCTTTAAGGTCTTGCATGCTGGGAGCACAAACAGAAATGCTTACAAGGCGCTCATTGCTGCTGAATACTGTGGCGTCGAATTGAAAACGGTGACAGATTTTGAGATGGGAAAGTCAAATAAAACCCCAGAATTCCTAAAGATGAATCCTCTTGGAAAGGTGATTTTATTGTTTTTTGGCAATAAATATTGAATTCTAACTTTGACTCGTCGTTGGGTATTTATTAAAAGTGACATGTTTTAAAAAACAGGTTCCTGTCTTGGAAACTCCCGAAGGTCCCGTCTTTGAGAGCAATGCCATCGCCCGTTACGGTCAGAATAGTTTCTTTCTTATCTTTTGTCTCTTTTTAAGATTTCTGCAACCTTATTTTGCTCATACCAGTTTTTGCATGATTATTGCAGTCGTGCGCATGAAGTCGGACAGTACTCTCTACGGTTCGTCATTGATTGATTATGTAAGTTGGTACTTGATTATCTTTCCTGTCTATTACATTACTTAAACAGTCAAATACTCGTATATGTTTAGTGTTTTATCTACTTGTTATATAATTATATTGATTTTTTACACTTTTATTTCAGGCCCATGTAGAACAATGGATGGATTTTACAGCAACAGAGGTTGATTCAAATCTCTCCAGGTGGCTTTACCCCAGATTGGGTTACATGGTCTACCTTCCTCCTGTGAGTTGATTCTTGTTTTTCTGTTCTGTGTCCCCTATGCTTTTCCCTTTTCAGTACCTAACTTATGGAAATTGACTCTTGCCTTTAGTTTCCTTTTCTTTTGCATGTTAACCCTTTTCAGTAACTAACTTTAGTGTCCATTATTTTCTTCTGCATGTTACGTTTCAAATATAATAGGTTATTATTGTGAGAAAATTGTTTACATGGATGCCCATAAGTCCTGTTTTCTGGTTAACTCAAAATAGAAGGGGTAATCAGGACTGCCTATTACGTGTGTTAAATTTTACACTTCCATCTATTTTAGTCGTTGCCTTGAATTTAATGTTTCCAGAAAGTCTAAAATTGGAAAATGTTATATAGTTTGTTTACTATTTGGAAAAAGTGTTTCCACTTTCCATCCTCTATTTTAGTCGTTGCCTTAAATTTTAATGTTTCCAGAAAGTCTAAAATTGGAAAATGTTATATAGTATGTTTACTATTTGGAGAAAGTGTGACAACAAATATTTTGATTTAAAGTGTAAAAATAAAAAATGCCTTGACAATCGAATCTATGCACAATCAACCAAATTGTATTTACATCTTTACTGAAGATAATTGTTCATCTGTATACAGATCATATCTATGCACGCTTTAGAAAACATATGTTAATCTGTTGATTTGTTTCCTTCTATGAAGGCTGAGGAAGATGCAGTTGCTCGTTTAAAGAGAGCTCTTGGGGCACTAAACACCCACTTAACCTCAGCAACTTTTCTCGTTGGAGATGCTGTGACCCTTGCCGACATTGTCTTGACTTGTGTTTTATATAGTGGGTTCGCACATATCATGACCAAGACCTTCACCTCTGAGTTTCCTCATGTGGAGAGATACTTCTGGACCATGGTTAATCAACCCAATGTGAGCAAAATTATTGGTGAGGTTAAGCAGGCTGAGAAGATTCCAGCTGCTCCTTCTGCTAAGAAGGATGCACCTAAGAAAGAAGCTGCCAAGCCCAAGGAGACGCCAAAGCCCAAGGTAGTTGAGCAGCCCAAGGAAGTAGCTTTAGAGGAAGAGGAGGCACCAAAGCCTAAAGCAAAGAATCCTCTTGATTTGTTGCCACCTAGTCCGATGGTTTTGGATGACTGGAAGAGGCTTTACTCTAACACCAAGAGTAATTTCCGTGAGGTTGCAATTAAAGGTATTCATTTATACATGGTAGCTCCTTGTCTATTTTGTCAGATTCTCTTTGATGATTCCTTTTTTTTTGGTTTGTCGTTACCTATCTGTATAGTTTGTATGAACTTGCTTGTTGTGAAGTTGATCTTTTGGGAAAATTAGAAAATTTAAACCTGTTTTCTTGAAATCTAAATGAGTAAAATTTGCCATTGCTACAAGTTTTGCAAAGGCCACAAGATGTAATAGGTGGCTAGCTGTAAGGATAAAGCTCCCCTCAGTTTTCATAATTTGTAATGATATACACGCTATTAGTACACTGCAGACATGGCGGCACCACTGTTGAACAGTTTCAAAATCCAGTGACCTCTTCTGTAAAACCATAAAATTGGATTTTGAGGAACTTTAAACTGTCGAAAATTTCTCTCTCAACTCACTGATGGGTTTTAGGTTTTGGTTTATCAGCTCTACTTTTGTTTATATTGGTTCTCAAAAACAAACCTGAATCTCTTTAAACAGTAACTTTTTAAAAACCCAAATTATTGAAACCTGTATTTATCCAAAAACCAAAGCAATCAATTCTTATTTTTGAAATAAAAATAAAGAATCCAGTCTTGATAACATTTATCTAGTGACAAATAAAATAGCAATTCACCTTTTCAGTAGAAGTAGGTAGGGAACGATTACAAGGTGGAAGAAAAAGTGCTGCAGAGTTGAGCGATAGATAGAAAATTGAGTGCTACAGTAACTAAACCCAATTTTACACATTAGGTCCTATATTTTGAACATATTCCAGGTTGGGTTGCCACGTCAACAGTGCGTGTACTAATGGTGTGTACATCATTGTTCATTTGATTACATATTTTAAGCTTAACGCTTCTTACCGAAGCTTTTCTATCTATGCATAGTGTGTCTGTTCATAATGCCTTGAATGTAATAATATCATAATCACAGGCATATGACCAGCACAATTTATCATGTAGAAATAGTGAATTGAAAGCAGATGGACTTTTATCTATCTATGCATAGTGTGTCTGTTCATAATGCCTTGAATGTAATAATATCATAATCACAGGCATATGACCAGCACAATTTATCATGTAGAAATAGTGAATTGAAAGCAGATGGATTTTTATTTCAAAAAAAGTAGATAGATTCTTGTGTTAAATGGACAATAAAATGCTCTTGTTATTTCTCGAGGCTGTGCAAGTTGATATCAATCTCGTAGTTCATAAATTGAAGTTTGTATTATTTCTTATTTGACGTTTTAAAGACCATTTTCATTTGTAGGTTTCTGGGACATGTATGACCCCGAGGGATACTCTTTGTGGTTTTGTGATTACAAATACCAAGAGGAGAACACTGTTTCATTCGTAACCATGAACAAGGTTGGTGGATTCCTCCAGCGTATGGATTTAGTACGCAAGTATGCGTTTGGAAAGATGTTGGTTATTGGCTCAGAGCCCCCATTCAAGGTGAAGGGATTATGGCTTTTCCGTGGTCAGGAGATCCCCAAGTTTGTTATGGAAGAGTGCTACGACATGGAGCTCTATGAGTGGACCAAGGTGGACATTACCGATGAGGCTCAGAAGGAGAGGGCCAGTCAGATGATTGAAGATTTTGAGCCCTTTGAGGGAGAGGCTCTGCTTGATGCCAAGTGCTTCAAGTGAGGAGAGAGAGGTGTAAGGAGTTTAACTCTGCTTAGTTTTGATCGTATTGTTTTTGTTGGAGTTGCCTTTGTGACGCTTTAAATAGTTATACTCGTACTTTTGTTTATTTTGCGTGATGTTATTGTGAGGATCTTCAGACTGCTATGCTTAATTTACATTTTTGGCAACACCTATTGTTCCGTTTTGCCATTTATGTTCTATTTGTGTTTTATTTTGAATCACGTTCTGTGATTTACTTCAACCCTGCAATTTACAAAGAGTGATTTCTAACGTCAGTTCTCCCAAATAATCCTTAAATAGTGTATTTTTCATGTGTTTTTAAAATTATTATACTTTTTAGCAACCCCAAAATATTTTTCCTTGCCCCTTCATTGGTCACTCTATGATTCATAACTTTGTGGCAACACTTTCATGATGTTTTCATATTGGTGACATTTCATGACGTGTGTGGGGTATTCTGTTTTCTCTCTTGTTCTACGGAGTTTGTTTTCCTGATGCATAATACTCCGTTGTTTGCTTCTGGTTCTTTAGTTAAATTTGATTATGATAATGCTGTTTACAAATTTGGTTTTTAACAAACCATTTATGAAATAAACAATCATTCTTGCAATTCCGTCAGTTCTGTATATCTCATTTTTTTTACACACGGACTTCTCGAAATAATCTTGTTGCCCTTGTAATAATTTGATCATTATTTTCCTATTAGCTTCACTATGGTGTATAAGTTATTCTTTAAATAAGAAGAACGTCAATCCAACCATCATTCCAAGTTTGAAGTTTCTAAGGACGTAATATTTTTTGGAGGGTTATTGATGTTTCCTTTCAACAATGAATGTCATTTTGTAGCTAACCCACTTTGTCAGTGTCATAATTCAAACCCCTGGTGAGGAGAGTACTCCACATCGACTTGGATCTTCCTCGATTAATTGATTTTTGTATATTAACCTTTCAAGTTTTAATAGTTAGGTATACTAGACCAAATGGAACACCGAACATGTAATGAGCATCAAGTTCGTACGGAGCGTTCTGAACTTTTAAGTGATGTGATTGTAAGCCAACAAAGCTGATGATATTAGAATTGGTGGTAACAATATGTCCCAAACATTTCTGCACCAGTTTCTCTTGGTCTTATCAGGAAAAAAAGGAGGTTCATTTTTTCAGTTTCTGTCTTGAATCCAAATATCGGATTTCACCCATGGAAGACTCGAACTAGAAAATGGGAAGTTGCCAAAGTTTTGGGCATCTGGCTTTAGAGCACCTACTATAAATGCTCCATCAAACTTGAACCATATACATTTTGGTTAAGAAAACGTCTCTGACATTCCTTTCGCTGAGGACCGTTCTACCATTTCGCCTATTTGGATTGAAATCAAAGGAAGTATAACGTATGTCAATAACACATAAGAAAGACCAATATGCTTTTATAAGTTTCTGTACATGTACATAATGGTAAAACAAAAATCTTTTTAACATAACTTGAAAAGCATACGAACTACATCATTGCATACTTCCCCTCTTCACCACTGATACCGGGCAATAGTTATTCGAGCTAGAAATCCCTTGAAACTTTGACAAATCAGACCTATTTATCGACCTAACAGAGTATAGCCTCTCAGGCTGAGTGCCCGTCGGTGAAAGGTGGCCGAGACGGTGAATCTGTTGTGGTTGATGGTAATGATAAAAGCCATAATGGTTGGGCGGCGATTTTTGCGGTTGGTTGAAACTAGACACGTTTGGTGAGCTATGCACTCTATGCATACCACCTTTATGACTCATTTGTATTTGTTGGACCTTTTGCAGTGCAGACTCTTGGTTAAGACCCCCCCTAAAGTCGCTAGTACAACTGTCGGGCGACCTTGGGGAGGTGCATGCGCTACGGGGTATTTGGCGTAACCTGAGTCCGGCCAAAGCAGCACACATTATTCCAGGTCGTACTATTCCATTGACCGCGTCGATGTATTTTGTGTGGTGATCTATTGGAGTTGTATGATTTTCGACTATTATTGGTGAAGAGGGGAATAAAAAAACTCGGAACTTGGGGGTACCGGTGGAGGATGTATGACGGTCATATTCGTCTGCCATGTGACGAAGATCTTCTTCGTTTTTTACGGATACTAGGGCTTCGAAGTCGTCTGGAATCAGCTGGTATTTGAGGATTGTGTCGGCGTCTGATATACTTGCTAGCTTATTTTTTAACTCTGCAAAACATTCAACCATGTAATTGTTAGTTTAGTGTTGTTCCTTGCAGTTTTTGGGCAAAAAGAATGTTTTTTTCCGGAATGAGAAAAAAATACAGTCAATGCAGCTGAAGGATTCTAGCTCGTGGACGGAAAAAAGAACTTTAACTTAAATATTGAGCAGCCAAATGAAAAGCACACACGAAAGCATAAAAGTTGCAGCCAAACGGATGATTTTATTTATCCCATTTTGTGTTGATTGTACACTAAATGGTATTGTATTAGATCAGTGCACATTCTCTACGAATTGAAGGAGAAAATAAAAGGACTAAAAGTATGGAAGAAAGCTACTTTACATGGAGAACAAAATAGTTCCACCAATCGATAGCAGGACTTTTGGGGGTTGTTCTTGTTTGTCTGCAACTTGAACATAAGCAAGACAACTTAAATGAAGTTGAGAAAATTGTAGGGTCTTTCAGCTACTTTTACGCTGACCAGCCAAATGTATACAAAAAAAATGAGCTTAAAAATCGCAAGCAAACAAGGCACGGAATTTAAGTCTGTGACATCAACAATCGACTTCTTCAACAAAGAGCATCCCCTGATCCTTTATGTAAATCCGGAAAATATATTGATTAGGAGCTCTTTGTTGCTTAAGAAAAAAGCAATTTCGTCACCATTTGTTGATCCCAGTTTAAGCAGTCAATTCACCTACTAAAAATTTGGACTGCTCCGCTTCCAACTCCACTTTTGCCTTCTATCGAGAACTTTTCTTTAAACGTGTACATTAGTGTATGCATGATATACCTATTGTGCATGAGATGAAACGCAGGACATAGAACGAAACTGTTTTATCATAATTGAAATTTTATGACTGCAAATTGTAACATGTCTATATGTGATGCATATGTAGCACAATCACAAGTTCATAGTGTGATTTGTGTACCTACATACACCTAGCGCCAAATGTGAATCAGTTTTCTCAAATTTTACTTCTCATGGATTTTTATTAGACACACAAACAAATGGAAATGAAAAAGATTACCCGGAAAAGTGATGTCCCGAGGAACGACAACAGCTCGGGTCTCACCGCCAACGTACTTAAGCCGTCCGTCACCGGATCTGGGAAGTATCCTTCCACCATGGCTGCACAAAAACTTCATTTTGTTCTTATTGGTACTATTGTTATTGTTACTACTATTTCTAGGTGACTCTGGAGCCGACCCTTCGCTACCTAGACCGCTGTCTTCCATCGCGAGAAAGATCAGAGGTAGGATTGTTTTTGTTGGTGACAAGCTAAGCGTTCAAAAGTTGAAAAAACATTGTACATATGGATATGTAAGTAATATTTATGGTGTGGAGTAATCCGAATAATTAGGTACCCTATATAAATGCCATTTGCTTTTTTTCTTTTTTCACTCTTTACCATGAAAAGCAGGGAGCAGAGATAGGCAAGCCGTGTTAAATGCTGATTACAAGATTCTAGTTTGGGAAAATCTGTTCCCTAATTTACTCAACTAGCCTCACAAAAGGGCTAATAATAGTATTATTCATTTATTTCCGTTCCCTAATAAGATATTTTATCCTGTATATGTTTTAGTAATATCTATTCCTTCTCGTCAAACAAGAACGGTACAGTAAATTGCCTATCACTCCATCGAACAACTACACAGTTTTTTTTTAATATTCGATCGCTATATTGAAAATTTCAGGTCAGGCTTCATGACTTTTTTGTGTAAAAAATACTAAAATATATAAGTTTTACAAAGATCATGAAAGGAGATGCGTAAATAAATTATACTTGTCCAATTCCATTTGTATGGATGAGTATACTTTTGGTTGGGTTCACATTTAACAAGGTGAAAACAGGGCTGTTTTCATACTGTTTGTCTATGTCCAATAAAAAATGACCACGTGGCATAATTAACGCTATCCTACTACACTGGATTCAATCCCATATTTAGTTCAGTTTTCTCCCTCACCCTTCTCATTTTCTTCTCCATTTTCTCAAAAAAAAAAAAAAAACCTTTAGAATTCGACTTAATAAGTTTGTTATGTCAGAAAACTAATAACTAAATAAAAACAAACATAATAGATCAAATCCTGTTATCATAGATGATAGACAGAATAAAAACTTGTATTGAAAATCCAAGCAAATCACAGAAAAAGAAAGATGTAAAATAAGGTAGTAAATAAAGTGAAAATAAAATAGAGCGTAACATCCCATCATGAGGAATTCACCTCCATATATATTGCATATCAGAAAAGAAATAATCTGAGCATGGGAAATTCCAGCCAAACGGAATTTACCCAAATCTTCGAAATCCGAGTAAAAGAAATAAGACCATAAAGACATACTATAAGGTTACATAGATCCTAAAAGATATACTGGGAACACCGCCTCAAGGTATGGGGACACCAGCTTAATTTGACGCGTGCAGGTGATCATAACACTTCTCTACTTGAAAACTCAAAAAAAATATATAGAAAAAAGGTAAATCCTTTGTTTGTTCACGTTCCTAAATATTAAGCATAGGTCACACCACTTGGTAGTTCTCTGTTGATAGAAGTGTCCTCTGAGTAAACTTTGGATTAGGTCCATCACTTAGCGACAACACATTAATAACCTGCATAAAAGGTTATATACACAATCAAACACATAAATATGATCATGTGCCTCAAATAAAAGCCTAACACGTTAAAATGCTGTAAAAATCTTCACTTATATTAAGCATATCAAGTATTTGAGAAATTTAGAGGATATATGCCCAATGGTGTACAAATCTTAATGACTGTTAAATCAATTCAGTATAAACAAAATGAATTGCATATTGTTTAGTCACCAAAAATCCAGGTATAACTGCAACCATCTTTGATGGTGGCGGGCAAAACAACAAATACTAACGAAAAAGAGGCTAACCTTTAATTCGCTGAATGTACTGACAGCAGTGAAACGCACAGAAATTGGAAAAAAGACGTTTGTATCTGCTGGAGGGACGACAAACTCCATTGTTCCGCTGCCAAATTCACCAGAAAAATATCAGAGATTAAACAACCAGGCTCACAAGTAGAGTATTTATGTAAGAAGTAAATTGTATCGTACTAACCTGCGGTTTGAGTTATCAATGAAAAGAATAGACCACTCTAAAATGGAATTCCTGGAGTCATACCTGGAAAAAAGTTGCAAGCAGTTAGCTGATAGTATATCCTGGATAAGTTGAAATTTCCGAGATAATGAGCAAACACAAATCAAAAAATGAACAGTCAAACTATTTTCTAAAATTGCCTAGCTTTACCCTCCTAAACTAAGTGATATGAAAAGAGGACATTGGTGAAACTTGAAAGAGAAAGAAGGAAACCAAAATCTCCATTTAACGGTCAAAGTAATTTATGAAGCAAAAGTAGGACAAAAGTATGGCAGTAAGAAACTGAATTTTGTTCAACCCATAGATTACTTTTTCTGATATTCGAATAGAAGAACTTTTCAAACTGGTAAATATGAGATGCAGACATAAAAAAAAACAAAATACCTCCATTCACCATCAATCTGCTTTACATTTGGTGCCTCCCTTAGAGCCGGAAGAGGTACTGAGATCACAACATTCTGCAAATCAAACATTGACGAAGCTTCGTACTCAATAGTGACATAAGTCTCATTTCCGGAAACAGAAGGCCAGCAGTTGACTGAGAAAACATACACCAATGTATCAGCAATGAATTATAGAATATAAAAGCTTATTCACTAGTAAGAGGGAATGCATCACTTCTGTTTACCAACATTTAAAATTTTAAAAATTAATACACCATATTATGAAGTATAAAGTTTAACTATGAGCTCTCATGATTTAGACATAAAACTTGTACATAATCGAATAATTAAACCTATCAAGAACACAATTTTTTAACACCTAACATAGTAAAACAATAAATACTCTAATCTATCAATATTCACGAGTGCTTAAACTTTTAACTTTTATTGTTGGTGTATTAAATGTTTAATTTTGAGTAGGTTGGTGTTTAGTGCACAATCATGAAAAAAATAGTGCTTTTGAGTTAACTTTCTAACGGTTGTGAACAAGATGTTCTAATCTGTATAGATTGGTGTCTGAATTGTAAAATTCAGATACTTAAAATTCAAAAAATTCTCTTAGTAAGATATGGAGTATATTAAACATTTAAACTATAACTCACTTGACAATGGCACAACCGACTCATCCACACTTTGCATTCTCCACCTCAATAGACCAACACCATCTCCAGCTTGACCAGTGGGAAATGGTCGGGTAGAATCTTTGAGGCCTAGAATATTCTCGTTAGAAAACAGTTCTTTGTTGATGTTAGGATGTGTCTTATAGATAACACCTGGATTGCCTCCACTCGCGATCTGAAATAAGGCAACATGTTTAAATTATTTTTTATCCTCTGGATGCAAGCATCCAAAAATAAGAGGGGGGTTCTGATTACAATTTTAGTAGTCAGGATAACTAATTTTTTTTATAGACCGCTTGGTCATTTAGTTCAAGATCCAGTGTTGAGAAACTTAAGTTTAAAAAAGCTGAAATTGTCTTCTCTCTCCTATCTTCACAGCCCTTTTCATCTTCCCAGACGAAACACCATTAAAAAAAGTTCTTTCTTCTTACTTCCTCCAAATCCAACAAGTGAAAATCGTCCTTCCTTTACATCAAAACTTTGCTATAATCAAATAATAGTACATTTTTCCGAAAATAAAGTTGTACAAAAATAGTGTATATGTTAACCAAGATCTAAAAAAATCCTAAATAATTTATCTGAAGGTTAACAGAAATTATATATATTTTAAAAGGGATGCGATATAAACTTATCGGAATGGGGATGTGAGATGGGCGATGAGAGAGGATGTAGAAAGAGGGAGAGTAGTTTATTTATTTATTTTTGAACCCAATTGGTTATAACCATGGGATTCATCTATTAAGATCCAAGGGCTCAAATATAAGCCAGTTTTTCCAACTAATTTAAAAATACAGAGACACCCCTCTTCCCAAAAATAATGGAAAGTTACCCTGGTATCATTTTCCTTTCAGGAAACTTGACATCATTTCTACCATCAACGTCATGTAGAGGATATCTTTTAATTTATGAGTATGTTTATTAGAGCAACGTATTCAGAACGAAAACCCAGTACAAGGTTCAAAAGAAAGAGCCAGACAAACCCGGCAAGTGTGTCTACAATACATCAATCATAAAACCAATCGACGACCACAGCACAAAAGAAAAGTTCGTTTTTTTCTTCCAATATGCCTCCACACATGGTAAGTAATTCCACAAGAAATTCAATGCCAAAACAGGTGAAATGACAAATTTTATCTTCTAAACTTATTCAAAACTAAGCTTTTATGCAATGGGTTCATCGCGAACATATATTTGCCTCATGCCCATACAAAAAAAACAAGTTCTTACTCTAAAAATTACTTTAGACCATAGCTACAACTGATGACTTTTAACTTAAGTGCCAACTCCAAAAGTACTAATAAGTATCATTGAATAACCTTTCGCATCAAAGCTTGTTAAGCGAAATAGTAAAGAGGAAAAGGATAAAACTCAAGAGATGGAAAATAACATTTAATAAAAAAAATTAGCCTTGATTGTATGCAGAATATGAAGCAAATAAGAATAAAAATGTTAAATGTCATTAAGCAAGAAAAATGTTACCTGGACTTGGATAAGCCCATCTTCCCCATTGCGAATTTGAAGAGATAAAGTTCCTTGAATGTCAAAGTTGCTTACACCACCATCTCTTCTAAGTGCAACATTGAGTTTCTCTTCAACGGTTAGAGTGATCGGATCAGTTGGCAGTGGAGCAGATGATATAGATGAACCAACACGAGGACGAACATCTTCGATGATAACTTCACCTTCAGCTTTTAATGATTCCAAAAACTGATTTGCCTTTTGTGTTTTACCAAGCTTCATACCAAGACCTTTCGGAGGAGCTGTAGCAGATGCAGCTGGACGACCTAAAAACAAATCCAAATTACAATACAATTCACATTATGATATGGTAGATCGAATGTGTATACCAAACTGATTCACAATTATAACACCAAGCTATTAACTTTCAGTAATTAGACACCAGTCCATGCAAAATCGAACAATTATTACCATCTCTAAGAATTCAACTCAAAGCAATAGTAAGCTAATTTTTCAAATACGTTTATGTACATAGATGTGAGACCCAACTTGCATACAATCGGACAATTAGTGCACCATTGTAAAATTTAGACTTGCAAATACAAGTGATTTTTGATGAGTTGATGTAACAATATCTTGATTTTGTGACAATTGGTGTCTTAATCGCGAAATCTGATAGGTTGGTGTAGTAATTTTTTAATCTTTTGTAGACTAATACTGACCATTAAGAATTGATAGTCTATTATACATAAAATATTTTTCTTTTATTACACAGATCTTATCACAACAAACTAAAGAGAAAGAAACGAAATGCCTTTGATTAAGACACACAATAAAATAGCGAATATTGACTGTGGCTCCGACAACATGATCAAAATTGAAAATATAAATTATTTTTAAATGATTCCATTTTCCCCTCTACATAGAAAAGGCTCCACTTCAGGTATAAATACAAATGAATTAGTGCTAAAAGAATAACCAACTAATATAAAAATTCAAATACAAAGCTTAACATGTTTTGAGCTCTGAAAGAGTAGCAAACGAACCTTTGGGCTTGCTGGAGAATGAATCAATATCAGAGCTTAATCCAAACCCTGAACCACTTCCGAAACCAGCTCCGCTACTAGAAATGCTCATCTCGCTACCAGAACCCATCGTCTGTAAAGACAGATACCCTCCCTTGTCACTTCCTCTCTTTTCTATCTGCAAAACATTACAAAATGAATATTTAAGCAATAAAGAAATATAAAACAAGACTTACAATATGCTTACTGAAAAAATTACCTTCGTTTTGTCAATTTCATTAGCTTTCCGTTTCATAACATCCTTAGTTTCATTTATCTTATTCTGCATTATTAATTTGTGCAGTTTTTCCTCGTGACTCTCCATCTCAATGTATTGTTTAACCTGCGCAGCAGTGACATTTTCCTTGTGCCCAAGGGAAATAACTTCATCGAATGCAAAAATAAGTTCAAATGCCGTCTTGCCAATGCCATCGTCATCGAGAGATAAAGCAAATTCAGGAACCTAGTCATAGTTAAGAAATCAACAGAAAAAGGCTAGCAAAAAAGGAACCAGCATATGGAAATTACCGGTGTTGCCAACAAGATCAAGAGACTCGCATGCAGCTTGATAACTATATCTTTGAAAAGTATAAGGGTGAAGTAAAGCAATAGTCTCTATACTTTGGATCAAATTCTAATTGGATCCCCATATTTTCAATTGCACAACTACTCATTATGGTCCTCATAGTGTAGGTATAATTTCTTTCAAACTAATATCCCCACGCTCTATGAACTGCACAAGTGGTCCCCATGTGAAACAGTACAGGCCCCCATATAAAGGGGAACCCCAGTGTACCTTACCGAACTGTGGGACCAAAATGTAATTAAAATTTTGGGACCACTAATGTAGCTTATTTAAATATGAAAACTAAGTGTGCTGCAACTAAAACTATGAGGACCAAATCAATTTTTTTAACCAAGTAAGAAGGTTAAAGTCTTTAATACTCCCATAGAGTATGTAATTGCTTCTGTTCACATTTTCCTAGCAATAAATGCATGTGAGATTCAACAGTATACTACAAGAGAAAATCAACTAAAAACATGTGCATGTTTACTATGAAAGCAAGCAAAGATTGATAAATAAAGCAGTAATCGACAAAGCACTAATATAAAAGGATACTAGTTTCGAAAGCAGCCTCAACGTATCTAAATCTTCAAGAATATTGCTCTGTTTGTTTGTCACGAGCAGCAGATACAAAGATTCTATTGGCTGGTAAACATATCGCACATTTTCAGTTTCAACATATGTATGTTGTTTTCCTGTTCCAACCAACTTAGGGAATGCAGCAAGGAGTCCCTCAATTCTTATGCGGGACATATCCACATATTGCCTCGATACAAGAACTGTACCATAAATAAACAAATAAGCAACAACCCAAACAACAAGGGGGATGGATACATACAACAAGAGTGTGAATGCAACAATCTTAGAGAAATTAAGGAGTCAAGTAATCAACAGAGCGAAATCCGGCAAATTTGGAAGGAAGTAAAATCTAAAAATAGGGCGTAGGAGACAAGCAAAAATAGCCAGACCTCCAAATAGTTTGTTGAAATGCGATAGAATATCAAGTTTTTCATGCTTCAATCTTGATTGTTCCTATATCCCTAGGTAGCATTTAAAAGAGATGTTATAGATGTATGATCTTTGGTGAACATAAAAACTTCTGGTTTTATATATTAAAAAGGTAACAGGTCAAGAACCGACAATATGGATACAAAAGATACTACAAGAAGAAAGATTGCAGCGGGGAAGAAGAAAGATTGTTTTGCTAAGCTTGACAAAAAAACTTCCAGATTTAGGCCATAAATAAAACTAAAGCTCAGCTTAAAACTCACAGCACAAATTGTAAGCCGAAAAAGAAGTTGCATTTTAAAACCTGCATATGTAGCGAATAATTTTCATGTATAAGTCTAGAAAATAAGTCCAGCTAATCATTATAATATGTTGGCAAAATTAGTGAGAAACCACATGGTTAAAATAAAATGCCAAATCTTGTGGCACTAACTTAATGTTGTGCATACAATAGAAATAAAAACACATCTGAGTTAAGAAGAAAAAAACGAACCTTTTCCAGATTTACTGGTAACAGAAGCCGCAAGAACAACCTGAATCAGTAACGTAATAAGAGGAAAAACAATAAGCTTACAAACGAAAATCAAGTACAACATAATTTTCCCACGTAAAACAAAAAACAGAACATACGGGTTTTATTAGAAATTCCAAACACTAACTTGGAGCTCTTTTTTACCGTCAATTTTATGCGCTTCCGCAATTCTAGTAACTATAATCGAGGCTCTTTTTCCCCCAAATACTTAGTTTCCAAATAATTAGTTTACGATAGACATTATGCACTGGCATTTTAACCCCGTAAAATATTAAAGTTAAATTAAAATATGCAGATACAAAATGATATCCACATAAATTTAAGTTACAGTTTACTTAGGTCACTTAAATCCCATTAAAAATTACAAATTCTATGAGATCTACTGTTAATAAAAAAATGGAGCAAGATATAAAGTTGAATTAAAACTGAAATTAACAACAATGCAGACAAAAACCAACCCAAAGGAATTATATTATCAAAACTGAAATTTATAACGTTGATAAGCGAAATTTGAGAAATGTTACCATTTCGACAGAATGTTTTGCAGTAGATCAAATCGCGTACCTGAGAAACATAAAATCTTATATTCTTATTAACAGATCGAATAAGTGGATTTAATAGTAATAATATATGGAAATAACGAAACAATACTTGTTAATGAGAGATAGAGATCAATGCATACCCGATATTTATATGTATGTATATATTATATATATATATAGAGAGAGAGAGAGAGATCGGAACAAAATAAAAGTGAAGTTATTTTTTATTGAAAGAGGGAAAGGTTTTTTTAATTATGTGAAAATACTTAGATCTACTTCCAGATTTCATCTACACCGCTCATTTGTTTTTTTACGTCATCAAACCGATCGTGACCGTTTATTTAATTTTTACCATCACCAAATAAATCACCCACCGTTTTTCTTAATTGTTACTAATTGTAATTAGCGGGTTTTTTTAACCACGTAACTTCTTTAATTCTCAAATACCATTTGTTTTAACTAATTTACGGTTACATACATTAAACATTGATTAGATAATTGATACCGGTGTCGTGGTGTAACGCGTATATGTTTATAATGCGAAATATGTGTATATTGTTCTTGAAATTAAGAAAAATAAGAATTACTAATAAAAATTCAATTTATTTTAAAAAAAAACTACTAATCTTAAAGAGGAGAAATAATGGTACCTGAGACTAGATAATGCAAAGATGACAAGAGAGAGGGGGAGTTTATTTCCACGTTGAAATAAATGATGGGTTTGGGTTTTTTAACTGTTACCCTTAAGCCAGTTAATTATTTTACAGGCAGTTTCTTTTATTAACGGGTAAGTTTGGAAAGCTAGGAACGATGCTAGTTTTTTGCCAAAATGGTACAGTGGAGCGGGTTATTTCCCAGAATGGGCTACCTTTCTGAAATATTCCCAAAATGGTCTACTTTCGAAAAACGACCGATCGAAATGATTAAAACGACCGGTCGTTTTATTATTGAACTCTCTGAAACAATTTGGACAATAAACGATCGGTCGAATTGGGCAATACGACCGGTCGTTTTTCAGACAAAAACGATCGGTCGTTATGTACATTTCGATCGGTCGTTTTTATGGTGAACTCTCTGAAAGAAATCATACCTAAAACGATCGGTCGTTTCTGAAAAACGATCGATCGTTTTTCTTGTGAACTCTCTGGAAGAAATTTGGATTTATTAGATCGATCGTTTTTTAATAACGATCGGTCGTCTGTGGATAAACGATCGATCATTTTTCACAGTCGACCGATCGACTGTAAACAATTTACAGAACAAAGAATTTTTGGCACTTTTCGACACTGATTTGGCAAAAAATATATAAAAACACGATCCCTTTTTGAACATGATCCCTTAAAAAATGATGTAAATTAATATGTTTAGTACATCGGATTGTCCGGAAGATTTATAGCACAAGTATTATCACATAAAATGATGTCGTAAATTAATATGTTTAGTATAAGATGTGTAGGTGACGTTTTACTAAACATCCGATTTAAAACATCCGATTTAAAACGAAGTTAAACAAAGCTAAACGATTAAGGAAAACGAACGATCAAATGCAAGCGAAAAATTGGCCATAGTTTTGCCTAAAAACGGTCAATCGCCACAAATGAAAACAACACAAATAACCCAATCAACTATAGATATATATACGCACAAGTTATAATAACATCAAAATCGCATTTGTAGAATTATAAATACGCAATCTCACAACGTCATACAATTTAACACGTAATGATAAAGAGCAACATAAAAAAGATTCATAACATAAATGCAAAGCGTTTGCTACTTATTACATCAAAAACAACGTTGGAAGAAAATGAAAAACAAAGGAAATACAACGCAAAATAAAAGAGAGGTATTTCTCCCCCTTTGACATCATAAATGAAAAACAAAGAAAATACAACGCAAAATAAAATAACCGCCTAGTCGCGGTGGGAGGTCGCGTCGTCCTCTTCTTCGGCGTCATCGTCGGGACCGGCTAGATCGGGAAAATACCCGTAGAACTTTGCCCGTTGCTCGGCGCTTATCCTATCAATTTCGTCCAAGTCTTCTTGACTTGTGTTCATGGAGCGAAACATGCGTCGGTTGAGTCGCGCATTTTGATATTGGTCGATGTATAGATCGTCGTAGAATTGTTCGGTGCGCGGAGGACGGTTGGAAGATCCGACTTGAGCTTTTCCGCGACCTCGAGTGGGACGAGAAGAGGAAGGCATTATGTGAGACGGGGGAAGGGACTCGGAGGAAATAGGCACATCCTCACGAGCGGCTTGCGGTGTGGCCTTAGGGCCGACATATTCTTCCTCTTCGAGGGAAAGAGTAGTATAGTCGGGGCCGGACACCCGTTTACCAGACCAAGTAATGGTCTTGGCGGTAGTGTTGAATTTTATTGACATTTGGGCAAGATAGGAGGTGTCCCAAATGTGTTTGTCCTTGTTCTTGAACAGGGTTCCACCGGGAACAAGGTTCATGTCTTTTAAGATGGCCGAAATCAAGGCACCGTAAGGTAACCCATTCTTGGATTTCGTTTTTAGCGAATCCATCTTAAAGAATATGAGTGTCGCGAAGTCAAGTTTGACTCGGCGATGGATGCACCCTAAAAGGAAGATGTACTCATTGGTAACATCCGTGAAGTTTGAGGTATGGGGGAGGACAATATGGGAGAGGATATGGTAGGCTAATTTATTTCGGAAGAGAAGGCCGTGGGCTTTGTTAGAGCGATTGTTGTGTGCGGGATGAAATAGTTCATCTTTGAAATCGGTAAAATTAACGATGTTGAGCATTTCGCAAAGTTCGTCACTTTGCTCGTGCACCCCCTCAGCATCGAGGTGTAGAAGATTTCGTAAACGGTCTACACCGTAAACGAAGGGTTGACCATTAAACGATGAACGCACGCGGAGTGCGTCATCATGATCTCTATCAAGAACCAGGTTATGGTAAAATTCATATATATTTTCAATGAAGAAAGGCTCTTTTAGAGTAAAAATTACATTGAGTTTTTGGAAGTTTAAATCTTGCATGAGAAGAGGAAAACGTTCAACAAATAAAGGCATGTCTAATGTAAAGTTAGTCAAAATAGCTCTTTTACCCATTGTAGATGGATAGAGGGGAGGAAGAGAGCCGGAAGAGGCACCGGGGCCCGATGGTGGAGCGGTGGAGGGGCCGGTTCGTCGAGCGCGAGGAACACGGGGGCGGCTCGGGGACGGAGGCACGTAGTCGTCCTCATGTTCGTCGACGATGTGTGATTGAGCTTTCTTGGTGCGAACCATGGTTGGAAATTAAAAAAAATTAGGGTTTAGGACAAATTGGTATTTTGAAAAAAAAGGGTTTTCAGGAAACGGAATCAATCGATTGTTGATTATAAGGATTAATAAGAGAATTGGGTTATATATATGTAGATATTAGGGATTTTTGATAGATTTTGATAGAAAGAGACGATTTTGAAAGAGAGAGAGGGTTGATATAATTGTTGAATGAAATAGAATTAGGGTTTGAAAGAAGTTAAAAGGCTGAAAAACAGAAAAACGATCGGTCGTTTTGTAATTACGATCGGTCGTTTTTGGACAAAAATGTTCCAGTGAGCACACCGAAAAAACGATCGGTCGTTTTTGCATAACGATCGGTCGTCTGTGTAAAAACGATCGGTCGTTTTGTAATTACGATCGGTCGTTTTTGGACAAAAATGTTCCAGTGAGCACACTGAAAAAACGATCGGTCGTTTTTTCATAACGATCGGTCGTCTGTGTAAAAACGATCAGTCGTTTTGTAATTACGATCGGTCGTTTTTGGATAAAAATGTTCCAGTGAGCACACTGAAAAAACGATCGGTCGTTTTTGCAGAACGATCGGTCGTCTGTGTAAAAACGATCGGTCGTTTTGTAATTACGATCGGTCGTTTTTGGACAAAAATGTTCCAGTGAGCACACTGAAAAAACGATCGGTCGTTTTTGCAGAACGATCGGTCGTCTGTATAAAAACGATCGGTCGTTGTATACAGCGATCGGTCGTTTTTGGACAAAAATGTTCCAGTGAGCACACTGAAAAAACGATCGGTCGTTTTTGCATAACGATCGGTCGTCTGTGTAAAAACGATCGGTCGTTGTATACAGCGATCGGTCGTTTTTGGACAAAAATGTTCCAGTGAGCACACTGAAAAAACGATCGGTCGTTTTTGCAGAACGATCGGTCTGTGTTATATATGTTAATCAAATATATATATTTATGTTAATTGCACTTATTTATTTATGTTGTTCATTCTACTTTTTATGTTAATTGCACTTATTTATTTATTCATACTTAACAAACCAGTTTATCTTCTCAAAAAACAGTATGAAAAAACACTGAGAATAAATATATATATTTCATCTTAAAAAAGACAATTACAAGCGGAAAATTAAAATAGTACAAGATACATATTGTCTCGTTGATAAGTGTACAATTACAAGCGGACAATTACAGCTAAAATCATAAGCGTCGAGCACGTATTGGATACGGACACTTACGACAATCATGTCCTCGCCCTTGACAACTAGAACATCTCATGCGTGCTCGTCTCTCCGACTGATCCATACCATTATGAATACGAGTAGATCTTGGACGACCCCTTTCTCTTACAAGAGTAACATCCGGAAGAAATAATCTATCACATGAATCCCAATAGTCTTGATGCCGAAGAGGACAAAATTGCGCCGAGTACGTACCTTCGTATGATTCAAGACTGTAATATTTTACTATGTAAGCTTCCCAATCAAGACGGTTTGCAGCGCATACGGAAAACACATGTGAACAAGGGATTCCATCACTCTGCCACTTACCGCAATCGCATTGCCAAAGTGAAAAGTCGACAACTTGAGTATTGCCTCCCCTGGAATTTCTTGAACTTGTACACACGGAATAAACCCCTCTTTCATAATCGAAAGTAACATTGGTATGACCAATGTCCGACCTACGTTTCTCTAAAATTTTAAGGATATTGGGACCATATCTTGTGTCGCTGTTTCTCATCCCGATTACTATCTTTTTCCGCTCGCAAAAATAGTGTACCAACTTATAGAAAATAAGCTGCACAGCAGCAGTGATTGGTAAATTACGAGCAGCTTTTAAAACATTATTGAAAATTTCAGCCATGTTTGTGGTCATGCTACCATGTCGCCTCCCTTTATCATGAAAATATGACCATTTTTCCGCAGGCTCTCTTATCAACCATTGATATGCTTGAGGATTCATGACTTTTATTGCTTCCATGATTCTTTTCAATTTTCTTTCTTGTAATTCCCAAATGGCGTTCTCCGCTAACTTGTGTAAGTCAGGATCTCCTTTGAAAGCTTTCTTAAAATTATCCAAAAAATGATTTGAACAATATCGATGAACAAAACCTTGACCACGCCAAACTCCTCTCACTGCACTTAGAATACCAGCATGTCTATCCGAAATTAGACAAATATTCACGCGCTCTTTAATCACATGTCGCATAATGTTAGAAAGAAAATAGCTCCACGAAATTGTACTCTCCTCAGCAACAAATGCACAACCAATGGGAAAAACATGATTATCTGCATCCGATGCCACGGCCAAAAAAATCTTACCTTTATACTTCCCATATAAGTGAGTAGCATCAATAGCGATAACTGGCCTACAATACTGAAATGCATCAATAACGGCCTTAAATGTGAAGAAAAATCTGTTCAATACCTCACCCACTGGATTTCCTACCACATCGTAAACTGGCGTGGTCTTATAAGAAGCAACGGTACCGGGATTATACTTTTGAAGCGCTTTCATAAATTTAGGTAAAACCTTATACGAGTCTTCCCAATTACCAAATATCTCTGCGATTGCTTTTTGTTTACCCAAATAAGCTTTTTTGTATGAAACTGACATTTCAAAGCGGGCATTCACAATCTCTTTAACTAATGAAATCTTCATCATAGGATTAGTTGTGATGGCATTTCGAATGGTTTGGGCAACAAGATTGGAATCTAACTGTGGATGATCAGTTGTAAGCTCGGCATGAATGCATGTATGAGGACCGTTGTACACCGACACTTCAAAAAATCCATGTTTCTTTCTTAGTGAAGCTCGTAGTTTCCATTTGCATTGTTAAGTTTCGGCCAGTTTACAACGAATTTCCCAAAATTTTGCCTTCGAACTTTTAGTGGAAAAATGGATGTTACGTTTGATTGACCAAAGTTTTATTCCCTTTTTCAACATTTCTTTATCCCTAAATAAAAGACCAATAAAAGGATCATTAACTTGAGGATCCCAAAATCCAGGATACATCATATAATTTCGTCTCTGGTTACTATAATTTTCTTGAGTGTCGAACGGTTCATTAAACAAACTTGACATTGGTTGATGCATAGGAATTTCATCGGGGATAGTATTATTCGCCAATTGTGACCCACTTGATTGGTCGTTTTCATCCTCATCCATATACAAGCCCATTTCAGATGATAATTCTTCGTACTCAACTTCTTCTACATTTTCTTCGTCATCGTCAGACTCGTTTTCGCTAATATTGAAGTCCGGATCTTCATCCTCTGGTTCATCCCCAAGTTCTATCGACCAACCAATATTATCTGCCAATCGACACACTGCATCCAAATGTGTCAAATCTGGTTCGTTGTTCTCAGAATATACCTCTAGCATTGGCTCTTGTCGAATGGGTGTTCTACTTGATGTACCGATTTCATGCATTGGCTCTTGTCGAATGGGTGTTCCACTTGATGTACCGATTTCATTAGTGGAAAGAATATTATAATACAACCCGTAATCTTGATCAGAAGAGTAAACTTGCTCAATTTCAACATATAACTCTATAAACGTTCTTCCATTTTCTTCTATTAACTCAAGCATGGTTTCCAACGAATCATTATCATCAACAGCCAATCGCATATATTTAAACTCAGTAAGTGTAGTCAGATATGGATAACGACATGTTAAACTCAAACGATTTGAAGTCGATGATACATCACGTACCTTAAACAATTTTTCCAAAAATTGGTCGTATGTCGTGTTTCTAGATACCTTAAAAAAAATTTTATAAGAAATATCATAAGATAACCCCTCGCTAATAGTTTCCATTATCGTACCTCCCCAATAACACATAATTGTAGGAATTTTCATTTCGATAACCACACGGTAAAACTATCAATTTTATTCAAATAATACTCCAACAACACAAAATATTGAGCTTTTACCTGTTTTGGAAGAGATCTGAGATTTGCCCTAAAATGATCTAAGAGCTCTGTTTTTTTATTTTCACAGTGCTCTGGGAAATGAGATGAGTGGTCTGGAAAATGAGATGAGTTTTTTTAAATAGGAAATTCAGACCAAAAACGACCGATCGAAATGTACACAACGACCGATCGTTTTTGGTCTGAAAAACGACCGATCGTAATGTACAGAACGACCGATCGGTGTGGAACGAAAATGTTCCAGTGAGCAAACCTTAAAAACGACCGATCGCTACTATAAAACGACCGATCGTTTTAAGTAGAAATTCTTCCAGTGAGCACAACACAAAAAACGACCGATCGCTAGGATAAAACGACCGATCGTTTTTGGTCTGAAAAACGACTGATCGTAATGTACAGAACGACCGATCGTTTTTGGTCCAAATTGTTCCAGAGAGTTAATGATAAAAACGACCGGTCGTTTTATTCATTTCGATCGGTCGTTTTTCGAAAGTAGACCATTTTGGGAATATTACAGAAAAATAACCCATTCTGGGAATTTGGGTTGGTCACTGTACCATTTCAGCAAAAAACTCCAATAGCGAAGTGACCCAAAAGCCAAATGATGTTATTGCAAAAAGGGTTCAGGAACTTTCTTTATGATTTCAAGCATTCACAAATATTTTTGTAATGAGATTTTCAAGATGAAAAAGCAGTATCCTGAAGTCAGGAACTTGCAAAATCAGCGACTTTTGATTCGTAAATTTGTTGTTATTGACATTTAAAGGCTTGCTTGCTTATACGTCTTACTTATGCAAGGAAGCAGGAAATCTTCAAGTTGGGTGTACCTTAAAGATGTTACCGGTTCAAATTGCGAGCAGGTTTTGAAATTAAGGTCCGATCGGCAATCCAGACATGAACGGACTAATATAATATCACACGATTTATGGTTTTGCAAATACTCCAAAAAGTGCATCATTTGTAATACAAATCATACTCCAAAAAGTGCATCATTTTGCAGACCCGATAATCACAACCTTCCAATGACAGAAACAAACAAGGCCGAACAAGCATTATGTAACTGGAAAAGGAAATCAAAATGATGAATCCAATATTAAAATTCGTCTTTCACTCAGATAAAACAGCAAAAACGTCTAAATAAAGAAAAAAACAATCCAGTACTCAAAAATATGAAACAACTCTCTTGGACACAGAATAAGCAAAATAACTCGGCAAAATTGAAGAAACCCTAGATAAACTATGCGTTTTGAACTTTTTAAGCCTTGACACGTCCGTAATACTTGGCCTTCTCTTGAGAGGTTTGAAAGCGACCATGGCCAAACTTTGAAGCGGCATCGATGTACTTGAGTTTAATTTCTTCCAAAGCAACCCTAGATGTCTGAGTCAGCAGAGACTGCCTTAGGGTCACAACTCGCTTTTTTGGGCCGACAATTCCACCTTTGATCATCAAATAGGAATCTTTCACCACACCATAATGCGGAAAGCCTCCCATTGGTGTAATTTCCTTCTCAGTCCTGCAAAAAGATACATACTAACTTAAGATATGCACGGGGAGGAGATAAATATGTATGGACAACTTACAAAAACTAGAGCAGAGAGTAGAGAAATGGTATTCATGAACATACACAAAGTAAAATTAAATTAGAAAAGCTGACAATTTTTTTGGAAAATTTAAAATACTTTCCAGCAAACATAAAACAAACTACTCCAACACCAAAGGGCTTTGCAACATTTTCTAAATTACTGATAGATTTGTTGAGTTTGAAGCATAGGGTGCAAAAAGTATGAAGTTTAGGTGCTCGGGCAGAAAACCAAATGCAATCCAAAATTTAGACATTAAAAAGGTAAACCTAAGCTTAAAGGCAGAAAACCAAATGCAATCCAATTAATGACAACAGCAAATGTAATCAATGCTGGCCCCAAAAAGTAAGGCTCGTCTGACTGCAGATTTTAAGCAAATAAGCCGGACTTTAAGCCTTTTCAACATGTCAAACAAAAAAGCTCAGGGTTTAATATAGCAGTTTCTATACAATAAATCTGAGCTTAAAGGATACAACCAAACAAGGCAATGGAGATGAAAAGAGCTCCTGAGCTACAAGCCTTGAAGATATATCTAACCTGTCATATTCAGTCATAGCAGAATGAGACTCTTCACCAGGTCTCCCAAGCCTGTAAATCTTCTTATTCAACTCTGTGCGGTGATGATACCCATTCTGCCCAGCCCTAGCAACAGTAAAAGAAACCCTGGCTGGATGCCATGCTCCAATACATGCCACCTTGCGAAGCCCACGATGAGTCTTTCTTGGGAGACGAGTAACACCCCACCTGGTCACCACACCCTCATAACCCTTACCCTTGGTTACACCAATAATGTCGATCATTTCATCTTTTTGGAAAACAGCATCTACGGGAATTTGTTTTTCGAAGAAACCATAAGCATAATCGACTTTCTGAGCCGGGGTACCACCATTCACCTGAATCTCCATCAGATGGGCCTTTTTCTGTTTTAGGCCTTTCATTTTCCGTATCTGCGAACAGAAACAAGGTGTAAATGAATAAATTGACCAGAATTTAAAAAAAACATATATATGTTACATTGGTAAAACCAAATGATATTAGTATTAACCTTCTTATATCTTAGTGTAACTAGGACTACATACAAGAAGGATCGACGGACTAAGCATCGCTATACTTCTTAAATTTTAGTGTGCTGAGAGTGGAGACTACAATATGTGAAGCGCTTCAGTTCTTAAAATATGTAACAACACAATTGAGCTGTGTATTACCGGGCAAGTAAGTGTAGAAAAGAAAACAAATTTGCTTTACACCACCACTGAAGTTTGGAAATATAT
This sequence comes from Primula vulgaris, assembly GCA_963920805.1. Lineage (NCBI taxonomy): Eukaryota > Viridiplantae > Streptophyta > Magnoliopsida > Ericales > Primulaceae > Primula > Primula vulgaris. The sequence goes on along the minus strand of OY987212.1, from coordinate 40,906,460 downwards.
AATATTATCTAAAGAGAAGAGTAACATCCAAAAATTGACTGATTGTGCTGTAGAAGTATTATCATATTTTAACAAAGATCATGTGGTTTTGTTTCAGTTTGTAAGCGATGGTTTTGCGAAAAAGAATGTTCCTAAAAGCACTAACATCAAATGATATAACTTCCTTATTTTCCACCTAGCTAGGTTGATCATGAGAAAAAAAAACTTCTTAATTCTACCTGAGTATGAGCCAGAACACGGATGACAGAGCAATACTTCTTCATTTTCTCCAACTGTGCATTAATGTCCTTTTTCCCTTCTTCAGATTCAAACTTCTTGGAGTATTTTGTGAAAGCCTTCTTTTTGGACTTGCACCAGTTCTTGTAGAACCTCCTCTTAACTTCCTCACTGAGATGCTGAGTCCAAACAGTATTAAGCGAGCGAAGACCGCGAGGTGTTTTGACATAACCAACGACTCCAACTACAATCATTGGTGGAGTTTCAATGATAGTTACTGCTTCACATGTTTCCTTCTTGTGGAGCTCTGAGCAAAAAAGGTTTAATCAGCAAAATAACACTTAATTAATTTACCAGAAATTAAGAAAACAATGGCAGTCGGACAAATATGACATAATCTCATTCTCCCATACAAAAAATACCAGATCTATTTGTGTCAATGTAAGAGAATTTTCATTCTAATACACCAAACTATTGACTTTTAACAATTAGTATGGCATGCTAATTATTTTTACAATTTAATTACACCATTCTATACAAACCAGACTTCTTGTACACGTGTAAAATTCACTTAATAACTAATTATGTTCAAATATCATTTTACAAAGAAACAAACTATTCATCTGATAAGCTAATGAATCAAGAACGTGATCTGACTTTCTCCAAATTGATGTCTAAGATTCTATAGAAACCAGACAACTTGTACACGTGTAAAATTCACTTAATAACTAATTATGTTCAAATATCATTTTACAAAGAAACAAACTATTCATCTGATAAGCTAATGAACCAAGAACGTGATCTGACTTTCTCCAAATTGATGTCTAAGATGTTGATTTTAGTGAACCAAGGGTCGGGTAGAATATTGTTCTGTCATTAAGAGAGAGAAAAAAATACAGATCGCGAATCTTATTGTCTGCTTAGCAAATGTTACGTAAAAAGGAAAAAAAACGAGGAAAATGGAGGTAGAGAATACTTGATCCAGGCTTCTCAACTTCCCTGACAATATGAGTCATCCCAGCCTTATAGCCCAAAAAAGCAGTAATTCTACATGGTTTCGAGGGATCATCCTTAGGGAAGCATTTCACTGCATAAAATTAACACACCGAAATTTAATGTTAAAAATATAACATGGAAAAAAGTAATACAGGTTGAAATATAATAAGAACCGGCAGCAATTATCAATCAAAGAATACATTGGCAAAGCAATGAACTTCTAACAGTGAAAGCACAAATTTGAGTGGGTTTTTCAACCATGAAAGTTATCCACTGAAAGCAAAATTTAAGAAGCGCAAGAGCATGAACACTACAACGACAACTCAAATGAAACTGTACAATATGGGCTAAAATGTATGTGAATCAACATAACAGTTTTGTCCATATAGCTTAATAAAAGCGAAACCCAAAAAATGTTATTGTTAAAGACTTGCACATAAAAAACGAGATTAGTGTATTTCATATTTCCTAGACCGGAACCTTTCATGAGTGAAATTCTTTGCTGTATCCAGTTCAATTATTCTCTTACAAGAAGAATCTTCAGACTTAAAACCAAAAACATATTCCTCACATGCATATAAGCGCTAACCATGGGAACAATAATGTGAAAGTATACAGTTATTTAAGGATTCAAAACAACAGCAACCTTTCCCACGGTGACGAGCAGCTCTTTTCCTAGGAAGGAATCCCAAAGAACCATGTCTTGGATGCTCAAACTTGCGATGTGACATGATGCTCACTCAAAATTCTGCAATACTCAATAGTTTATTAAATTAATCTACAATGACAACATATACAACGTCACGTAGAGTATTATTTCAAATGGAAAAAGGGAATCATGCACTTGAAGATGAAAGTGTAAGTTAAAAACATATTAAAAAATATTATTTGTCAAGGACTGCAAAATACAACATGAAAACGATAAACAATCATCAAAAAATAAAACCCAGTTGAAATTAAAGCAATAGAATGAAGTTTAAAGAAAATACTAAGCAACAAAAACCATTACTCTACGTCTGCCAACATGCAAACACCCAATTGTAATTAAAGCAACATTGTAAAAGAAATGAATTGAAGTTCAAAAAAAAAAAACAAGCGTATATATGACAGTCCAACTTAGGAATCATGAAACTGGAAATAGAACACAATCATCAAAATGGAACATCCACTTGAAATTAAAGCAATAAAACAACGTGCATGTTTAGCAACAGCTTTTTCATTAGTTTTTTAGCTTTTTCATTAGTTTTTTAGCTTTTTCGTTAGTTTTTTAGCTTTTTGCTCTACAGTAGTTATGGATGTTTGGATTGTTAGCTTAAAAAATTTCTATTGATTCCTGTGATTGGATGAAATAAATTGTTTGAATGTGGTATTTATCTTAGGGATGGATTAAAAAGTCATTTTTATGGGCTCTGCCTCTACCCCACAAGTGTATTTGATGAGGAGAATGAATCTCAGTATCAAAAGATAACAAATGGGCCTTTCAAAGCACCTACCTAAGCTAGAAATAGAGAGTATTTTTAGCTTGTACACAATAATGATCAAAACAGGATTGTCTAATAAAATATGTTTGGATATATACAAAGTAAAAAAGAAAAATAAATAAAATATTATTTGTCACTTGTTAAAAAAAGAGTTGCAGCTTCTTTCTCATTGCTTTTTTAAGCAGCTTTTTAATAGAAAAATAGGTAGCAAACGAATTCAAAATAAAATAAAGTTCAAAGAAAATACTAAGCATGCAAGGGTAAGTATGAGTATGACAGTCTCACTTGACTATAGACATGAATACGGAAATACAGCATGAAAACATGGCACACAATCATCAAAATAGAACCCAATCACAGTAAAGTGGGTTCAAACTATTCAAAATGTAAATGCTACATCATTTCTTTTTAAAATCAAGTAAACATGAAAATAGAACAGATTAATCATAGCAGAAACTAATAATATTGTAATAAACTGGTTGAGAATCTGTCAAGTTCAACACAAAAAATGGGAAATGAAAATTTAAATATCAATTATCAAATAGCTAGTGAGCAATTAATAATAGATCAAAATGAAATAAAAAACGAAAAATAGCTTTAAAACCCGTTAAACTGGTAGGCACATACAAGACCACTAAATACCACAAGCAACTAGAAATGTTCCCATACCAAAAGCCTATGGCACAAAAGTGCCAATTCTCGGACCCAATTGGTTTTCCTTTCCAGATACCCAAAAAGGGTATTGGTAAAAAGAGCCCATTCTGAGATTCCAGCTTTGATTAATAACATATCCACGGGAAACAATTTCAATCAGCAAGTGGATAGTGGAAAATAAATGTATCTACAACAGTCGCTAGGTATGAAATTAAAAACATAAATACGATAAAATACAAGTAAATAAATATATATATATATATCATCGGAATATAATCTATTCCACATTTGTATTAAATCGAACCTTATCATATTTAGAACACGAAGTCTAAAATAAATTGGAACAAATCCAAATACCAAACATGTAAAGCCTAAACATTAATTACAGTTTATTTAAAACAAGTAAATTCCCCAGGACTACATAACTTCAGTTAACACTTAATAAATCCAAATTTAGCTTAGGTCGACATTGATTATATAAGTCTGTAATAATTATATATATATAAAAAAAGTAACTAAATTTTCACACATCAACGTACACGCATATGTAGTGTCAACAATAATTACAGTTTCTCTGTTTCTATATAATAAAACTTAAACTTTACCAAATAACACTATTATAATTTCAATTTACAAAAGCTGACTAAATTGAAACCTCTCCTAGTATTTTGAATTAAAAAAAAAAGTAGAATACGATAAATCAAATTAATTCACAATTCTTACTGAACAAAAAGCAATCATAACTCATAAATCTTTCATTTACAACTGGAAATAAAACGAGCTAATAATTTTAATAAAACAAATGAGCTTATTTTCCCAATCGACGGTAAAAAGTACAGACTCGAACCAATATTCACAAGAAAGTAAGATTTGCAAATGGAATAAATAAATATATTTAAAGCTAAGAATATAAGATGTTAAAACTTAAAACGAATCTTGAAATAAGCAGCAGCAAATAGCTATTAAATTAACGATTAAATGAAACAAAAAGGAGAAAAGGTTCTTCAAAGTGAACCATATTCTATATAAAATGATATTTAATAAAACCATAGTCGAAATATAGAACGGCGTTACCTCGAGCGGAGTTAGAGAGAGAGAGAGATAGTCGAAAAACCTAGTTTAATAAGATGGATAATATGAGAATATATATAGCCTTTTGATAAAGTAATCAACGGCTGGGATGAATCCACATCTTTAATTTCGCCGTTATTAAATTTAGACTTGGTAAGTGTAGTAGCCCTATGTTCATGTCATGATATATTTGTAATACGGGACCATTGGTTTATTGGGCCTGGATATGCAACATTGACTCGTACAGCCCACTTAGATGAATTGTTGCCGACTTGGAAACGGTGGCTGGAATCGATAAAACTGCTATTTCCGACTTTGTGTTAAACATAAAATGCTGAAATCGATAATCATGCTAACATTATGTGATATGTGCCGAGACCTATGTTATTAATTAACCATAAAGTTCTTTAAAATAATTAAAAAATTGTTCAAATGTTATATTTCTGACTTTTTAAAGAGTTGTTTCTTTGTACTTTTAAACCTACTATGTGCTTACTGTATTCGTTTTCTTTCAGACTTCTAGTGTGCCATCTAAATCGAATAATCTCCTTGAATATCTTCATGTGGTGTCCATCCATCGGGTTTCGATTCTCACCAACAACATAATCAAGTTGTGAAAGAGAAACCATGGTAGTGGGGCCCTATGCTAGTCCCCCCGGAACTAAGTCGAGGTACGCGTGGACAACGTTGGCTCCGACACCACGGTATCAAAAATAAAATCCCACATATTGTAATTGTATTTTAATGTTATATCGACTACTAGTCAAAGGAATGCATGTCCCTTGTATATCACATATATTGCACTTGCACATCTTTACTATTGTTCGCATATGTGTCACGGCAACTTTATTGTCACGAGATATTTCATGTGTGTTAATGATTATGTTATTGCACGTTAATCTCAACTAGTAGTCTACCAACATTAATACATCATGATTATGCGATGAGCATGTACTTCAACCGTTTTAAAGTGTAATCCAACCAATTCTCGGGCAGTTTCAACTTAATTACGTCGTGGAGCTTTTCCCGTCATCATTCGCTCTTTAACAACAACTTTCATCTTTTTATTTTTTTCACCGTTCATCGCAAGCAGTCCTATCGTAAATCTTACTCTTGAGAGTTCTTGAGATTGTCCTTTTTGGGGAAAAAAAATACTTACTATCCTTCCCGAGTTTTTCTATCATCCTTGATATGTAACAACTATTGTCATGTTTTTTCGAGTTCAAACGATGGTAGGGAGGCTTGGTGGCCTCGAAGTTCCGCGTAAGCATGGCAGATGGTACTACGTTAAGAGTATGGTTCATAGGGAGATAATATATGCAAACACTATGTGTCGCACACTTTTGTATAGACTTACCGGAGTCATCCGTTTAGCCCAATCTATATTCATCAAACGCATTAGTATTGTTGAACCATGGGGTTCAATAATTGATTTTGATTATAACTTTGATTATGTTTTTAATGATTTTACGATTTCTCTATTTCGATGATATAATGCTTGTTTTTTCCAAAAAGAGAATTTGTAAATTGCAGTACGCCAGAAAGATAGAGCTCGGAAAAACGAAGCCACAGGTTCAAGCGGAACCAAATTCGGAGCTAAAACGAAGGAGTTATGGGCTTTCAAAGAAGACCGAAAAACTGCCAGAAGAACAGTCGACCGATCGACTGGACAAAAACGACCGATCGTTTTTGTCCCAATTTCTTCCGGTGAGGACATCGAAAAAACGACCGATCGTTTTCTGGAAAACGACCGATCGTTTTCTACAGAATTCGAAAACAGCTTTTCAGCTTTTTCTGGAAAATAGCTTAAAACAGCCTCAACCACTTCCAACGGTCATAACCCAGAAAAACAGACCATTGGTCTTTATAAACAAGCCCAATCTCTTTTCCAAACCACCAATTAGAATATCTATTAACATCCTGCAACCTCTCTCATAAAAACCCTAAAATCACTATTTTGGTGAATATATTCGAGAAAGAGGGAAATCAAAGAAAAGGAGATTCAAGCTCGATCATCATCAACAACTCATCAATTAGCTTTTTAAGAAGCAATTAGAATCGTGAGCGAAGTTACATTTTTGTAACTAAATTTGTATCGAGTGTTTTATAAACTCAATTGTGAGCGAGTGAACGTGTAGAGGATTTGTAAGCAAGTGAAGCTTAAAAGCTCTAGGTCTTTTCATTCGGGTACTCATAGATTGAGGGGGAGTCGTTGACTCATTAGACGTGTACGCCTGCACTTGTATCAAGAGTTAGGAACCCCGGGTAGAGGGTGAGCCAATCGGTCGATTGAGCTCAATAGGATTTGTAATATCCGCAAGAACATTTTTAGTGAATTACTCGGTAGTACCGAGGAGAGGACGTAGGCGCGTTTGCCGAACCTCTATAAATCGCGGTGTCAATTCCTTTCCCTTACTTTTGCTTTACGCAACTTATTTTATTGCTTATTTTCTCTTTTGCGTTAAGTAATTATAGCAATTCTTTAACTCTTGTTATAACGCTTAAGCTTAGCATTGCATTAGTTGGGTGGTTAGTTGCTTAGAATTTTTAATTAGGCGAAAATCGCCAAAACCTTATTCACTCCCCTTCTAAGGTTAGCACGCGGGCCAACAAGTATGTGTCAAAAAGTATTTAACCATGTCAACTTACAAAATTATATTTACATCCAACCTTCGAAAAGATGCAAGACGCTAACTAGACGAAAATGGATTGACTGTCACGTAGTACCGACTGATTCTGATTAATCTATGTCTAGTAGTTTAATCCCGCTGAATACACTAGACGCCTCCGCCTAATTTCTTCGCTCTAATCCAAATGTTAGTAATTTATTAGTGCATCACGTAAACTACTCCAATTTAAGAATCATCATCATCTTTCAAATATACTTTTAAAAGTAGATAATTTCTTAACATAATAAAATAAAAATTAAAGTTAGAAAGCAAATATATTGAACAACCCATGTATTGGTGGAAGTAATATGTTATTAATTCTAAAACAAACTAGTCTACCGAAGACTAGAAGGGGCTGTTTGATGTCAATTTTTCCAGTCAAAAAGCTGTTTTCAGAAAGCAATAGAAAAAAAAGATTGGTTTCCAAACTATACACGAGTACTTGACAAAAACTTAAAAAAAACTAACTTTCAACATCTTTATTTTTTGCATTAGCTAATAATTTTGTATTTTTTCAATAAAAATAACCTTATAAGATTTTTTTTTATAAATTTTCAAAATATCATATTTAAACGAGCAAATAACACACGTCAAACATACGAATAAATTTTAAGCTGAGATAAGATCAATATTTATTTAAATTATTAAAATTATGATAATAAATGTCTCAAAATATTCAAAATGGTTGGTTTTGTTTTCTTTTAACCCAAATGTTTAAAAGCTCACAGACTCAGCGTGATACACAATTTTTTTATTTTTATTTATACCAAACCTGCGCTATAAGTGAACAAAAAAAGAAGAAGACTTTTTTAGTTATCTCTGCCCATTCTCTGAACTCTCTGATGACTCGCGACTCTCACCCTCCCTACACCTCCCTCCTCAAACACATCCGCCTATACATACATACATACATACATACATACATACATAACAATAATACTCAATTATATATAAGATCATCTCATTAACCTCTATTCCACAATTTAGTAAGACTAAGTTCTAAATTTAGTCACTTCCATTTCCTTCTGAACTAGGGTACCGCTCTATTACTGCTTTTACTCACTTCAAAAATACTATATTGGTTTGCTAATTTTGGTTATAACTTTAGTTTAGTTTCAATTTATTCATCTCTGTTCATGACTGTTTTACTCATATTTAGCTATCTTGATTGGATATAATTTCCGGTTAGGAAATCAGTTGTTGGCTGTTTAAACCGTAGTTAAGTAGCAAAGTGTTATAATTTGGGAATTCCATGTGGGTTAGTTTGATTAATCGAAAGTTTGAAAAGATGTGTGTAAAATTAAAAGGCGTAGCGTACGCAGGGGCGAAGTTAGTATTAACATTTTGGGTTGCATAACACAAATATTCTACGAGGTTATAATACTTATTGTTTTAAAATTATTTAAAAATTCTTCAAAGAAAACATAGCATTTTCGTAAATTGTGACGTATGAAAATTGGTAAATTCTTGTATAGGATACGCGGATTGATAAGGGGCCAAAGATGAGTCCGGGTCGTATTCTCTTTCTCTGTGCCCTCTTCCATTCCACTTGCCTATTTCAATGGAAATTTTAAATTTTTATAACTTTGTATAAATTTTTACAATATATATTTTAGGCAAATTTCACTATAATTGGACATAATATTGGTGTAAACGTTTTTTCTTTTTGTTTAAATGTTTATTTCACACTAGGTTTGATATTTATTCCAATTTAAATTATGCATGGCTTTATTTTATGAATACTTGTTACGATCTATTGATATATGTTTAATCAAAATTGTAGAATTTTTTCTGACTTTTTTAAATAAATATTTTGCGTTATATAGCCAAAGTCGAATATAAATGGGTACGAATGAGGGGTAGAAGATCCGGACTCGCAAAGATTCACATATCATTATTGGAGTCCGGATCCTCTATCCTTTTTTTTGACCCCGCAATCATACCCCCTTAGCTATATTTGCTCAAATTTTGAACATTTATAACTTATTTCATATGTTTACTCTAGATAAATTTCATAATATTTGGGCAAAATAGATATTGATTTGATTTTCTTTTATATAATATTTATTTTAAATGAACTCTTATTTTATTCCAAATTAGAAAGTATATGACTTTCCCGTAAGAAAAAATTTGTAGGATGTCTACTTGTTATTGACATATTGTAGTCTTTTTTTTTGAATAATTATTTTGGGTTTGAAAGCCAAGCGGGCATGGAAGAGGTAGAGAAAAAAGGATAGTAATCCATAGTATTAGTGACCTTGTTAATATAATAAAAATATTTGACAATATTTTTTATTTGTACAATTCCTTAATTTAGATTTGTAACCATACAGTGCCTATTAGTATTCTTTTTCTCATGAATAGAATATTAACCAAATTTACTAACTTAACATGCGTATATTTATACCCGTGTTTTATATGCTAAGTATACAAGGCTAGTCATAGTCCTATTTCTGCATTTAATTTGTTTTAAAAATTATTCAACCTTACTTTGGGTAACTCAATTACTGGCGAGCTTTTCTGGGAATAAACGGTTATGGAATTTGTTTTTCTTCTAGTAAACCTTGGCTAATAGTGTAGGAGTTGGCAAAAAAATATTCCATACACTACACCGTGAGATTGTGTGCAGATTATCTTCTAACACCGTTAATTAGGAGGGGATCCAAACATGAGTTTAATTGTTTAAGACTTCAATCAAACATATCTATAGGCAAGAAATCACATCAGATCATGTAGACTGATGTTTTTTTTTGGTACATTGGAATTTTGATTGATGTTCATTTGTTGATGCTTTGTATGTGTGTTTTATAACCGTGTCATCGTAAATCTAACATATATGCAAGTACTTCTGTTTCTGGTACAGATAGTTTTGCATCTCTATTTGTGTGATTTTATGTTTTATTATTATTTTAGTAATGTATTTCCGAGAAAGCTCGAAACAGGACAATGTAAGAATATAAACCAGAAATCTAGCTCGGATGCAACATGCAAAAATAAGTGTTTTTTACATCCATTTTTTTGGGGTGGGTTTATGTGAATCAGGTAGAATAAGGGTTATCTTTTGGAGTATCTTATTAGCAGGGATCAAGAGTTTACATGGTTAACTGATTGGATTTTTATTTGATTTGTGGGTTATATATCCCAATTATTTCTTTTGTATCCCTTTGAATTATTTCTTTTGTATCTTAAGATAGGGAAAAAATTGGTTTTGTAACCCCAACTACCATACATTAACAAAATGGGGACCAAACTACTGACATTAACAATTGAGGCACCGAACTATATATTTTTTCCTAAACTGGGGACCTCCGTCAATTTAATTGGACGGAAGTTAAGTTTAAATTACATTTCAGTTCCCAATTTTATAAAATATATGTATTTAACCCGAAAATTTTATAATTTTACATTTTTAACCCGAAAAAATATTATTTTTTTTAAAAGTAACTTATTTTTGAAAAAATCAACTTTTAAAAAAATGACTTTTTTGAAAAAACTAACTTTTTTTTTGAAAAAAATTAGTTTTTTTTGAAAAAATTAACTTTAAAAAAAACAAAAGAAGTTACTTTTTTAAAAAATATTTAACTTTTTTTATAAAAATCATTTTTTTAAAAAAGTTAATATTTTTAAAAAAATTTCCTTTTTAAAAAAAAGCAAATTCTTTTGTGTTTTTTTTAAAGTCAATTTTTTCAAAAAAGAGTAATTTTTTTCAAAAAAAAAGTAATTTTTTTCAAAAAAAAAGTTTGTTTTTTCAAAAAAGTTAATTTTTTCAAAAAATAAGTTAATTTTAATAAAATAATATATTTTTTCGGGTTAAAAATGTAAAATTATAAAATTTTCGGGTTAAATTCATATGTTTTATAAAATTTGGGACTGAAATATAATTTAAACTTAACTTCCGTCCAATTAAATTGACGGAGGTCGCCAGTTTAGGAAAAAATATATAGTTCAGTGCCTAAATTGTTAATGTCAGTAGTTTGGTCCCTATTTTGTTAATGTATGGTAGTTGAGGTAACTAAACCAATTTTCCCCCCTTAAGATATAATCTTCTTTGCCTGGTTTATGTAGGGTGACTGCACTCAACTTTAACTCAATGAAACCATATTAGTCTCTACCAGGTTTTACATCTCTCATCTCAAATTTTGCAACTCATCTTCTGAATAATAGACCTAGGGGCTAAGGTTTAGCTGGGATCATGACAACAAGCATCCACTGGATTAGTTTTAAATTTTTTGATCAGTGCATGATAGAAACATAAAGGTAACTTATGAGTAGTAATTACATGATATATGGAAACATGTCCATGCTCCTTCCTCCATCTTAATTTTTTTGATAAGCTAGTATTCGGATTTCGGTGTAATGCTATACTATTTAATTATCAATTTGGGATTGAACTAAATTGCTAATTTTACTAGGACATTGTTTTGTTCGAGGATGAGCGACATTGATTGTGATTGCGACCCTGATTGTTGTGACTTTGATTGTTGCGACTTTGATTGTTGCGACATGGATTGCTGTCCTGAGAATTGTTGTGGTTGTGACTCTTGTTACTCTGGTGGCTGTTGGTACTTTTGCTGCTTCGGAGGTGGTGAAGATACTTCGGTGAGATTTTAAAATTTATATTGTAAAAGTCATCTGAATTTCGGTTTAGACTTGCTCATGAACATTATTTCTGAAAAATAATTTAAGGGTTAATTACAGTTTTGCAGACTGACTGACTAATATTAGCATTTAGTACACAAATATGCTACTTTTCTCTGCGTTTATTGTACTTGGGCTTTTTTTCATTGCAGCTTATGAGCTTAGTTTTTGTTTGCTTTTTAGCTTAAAAGTTGGAATGGAATTGGTTGACCAGCTAGAAGCTGCAATTTTATTAAATTTTGGCCCTAAATGAGTAAGATTCTTTTAGCTGGACGTGTTTTGCTGCAATCCAATAAGCCCCTGGTGTACCAAATAGAAAAAAGAGATACATAGGTTGGGGTAATGGGGTAGTATTGTAGTAATTAGAAAACGAATTATGTAGCTCGAATCACGATACTAATTTTTTACTTTTATTTTGTTTATAAATATTGTATCAATTTTTTTAGCCACTTTAGTCCCCAAACTTTGTTTCGCTTGTTCATAGGAAGAGTGCAAAAGCGAAAGAAAATGCTAGGGTGGGTTACTAACTGTTAACTTTGTGCACAAAGTCGAAGGATCATGACACTTAGCTCATCAAATTGTAACTGAGCTTCTTTTTTTTTTGGTTTACAATGAACCCGAAATTTAATAACATTATGCATCTATAAAACAGGTTTACTTCATTGATAGTTCGAATTCCAGGAGTAACCCAGAGTTGAGGTCTTATGGTAGTGGAGGTAGACACGTTACGCAGAAAGCGGGTCCGAAGCCCAAGCCCAAAAAAAGAAGTAGGTTTAAGAGGATTTTATTGTTCTGGAAGACCAATAAGAGGAATGATCAAGAACAAAAACCTGTCGAGGAAGAACTTGATCATATGCCATCTCAGCCGTCGTATCCTCATGTATTCGGCCCTCCTCGAGGGTACCATCATCATGAGTTTGGGCATCCTAGGAACTTCTCGTATCGGACTGAACGTATTTAGAAATGAAACAGAAAACCGAAAAGAAAACGCCAACGTGTGGGCTTTTATCTTTTCACCACCTAAGTTCATTGTTATTCTTGTCTAATTGGAATTTACTTTTATATGTTCTGACACAGTTTATGATCTCGTATATTTCGCTTCTCCGACATTTGCCACATCAAGGTGACAGGATTCGAACCTGAACGGAGAGTGGGCAGAAGGGAAGGAGGTAGGAATTCTATTGAAACTGAGTTGATTCTCTATTTTCCTTGAGCTATTGAATGGAGTTCGTACTGTTACTAAAATTCGATCAACATATTTATCAACATTGTGTGGAAAAAGTAAGCACGTTTGCATTGCTTTTTTGTTCTGTATTTTTAAAAGAGATTCTTTTGTACGATAAAAGGTTAGTTGAAGCAGACACTTTAATGGTTCTTTTTCCTGAAGAATAATGCTTTCGGCACACAGCTATAAGAACCAAAACTGCCATATACCCGTGGATTTTATTTTCCACGATTGTATCCACACTTCCTGCGATTGGAGGAGTATCATGTGAGAGCATCACCTATTCCCTTGATTCCGGGGTGGGAAATAGCAGCAGGGGAATTGCGACAAAAAAAATTAGAGATTGGTCACGCTGTTTGGATCTTCTTGCTGAAGGAAGAAGGTGGAAGTTGGCGAGCCTAATTTTCTTCCTAGGCTCGGCTTATTCTACAGCTTGCGTCGGCTCCGAGATCGTCGAGTGGTCCGGTATAGATGCGGTCTGCTTCGGGGACGGGGTTCTCGTCGTACCTGCACAAGCAACGAACAGGGGGCCCGGGTTGATACCAGGCTTTCCCTCTCCGACGGTCAAGTCAGTACGGTTGAAAAGAAATCTAGTAACTAAAGGTGAAAGTTTAGTTAAAGAGTGAGTGGGGGCGGTCCGGTTACTTAGTATAATATCGGGTTCAACGGGGTAGGATGGAGTAGGCCGGGTTCCTTTGGGTTTATCTCTCTTGTTTCCGTTTTTCTGTCCCCCTCTAAGTAGTATTAGTGGGGGTATTTATAGTATCATTCAAAAGCATATTAGCCCTTTGATCACTGTACTGTCAAATGCTAATCCGACGACGTCAGGGCCATTATGATTCTGACAAGGGTACAATCCTTGTCCAGGACCCACAGTTGGTGGCTTATGATTGGGCCACGTCGATGAAACCCTGAGGGGTCCCCCAAGGGAGCAACAACATTAATTGGAGAAGCGTACTCGATACGTTTCTCTGGGCCGGCGTAGACACAGCTCGGGCTCTCAAGGTCCGGGGTGACGTATCAATCATGATTGATAGAGGCCCGGATACACTGTTATGGGTTCATGGTGGGACCGGACGAGGGGATACTGACATTCACTCGCCATAAGCATAAGGCTTTTTTTGGGGTATGGCATTGTTTGGTTACAGTACTTGTAGTCCGGGACTACAAATCCCATGGGTTTTGAAATGATGATAGTATTATTAGTTCGGATCAATAATTCGAATGCAGCGTTTGTTTACATTGGTGTTGCAAACGGATTATTTTATAAATTTACAATTTTACCCATCCTTCAAACAAAATTTACAACAACAAAACTAAATAGAAAAACATTGAACTCGTCAAAAAATAACCGAAATTGGCAAGTTTTAACAATAGTATTTTATTTTATTTTGCAAGAAAACTCACATAAAAATAAATATTTTAATCATTATTTTGCCAATGAAAAAGGAAAGTTTTACATTCTAAAAAAAAACTAATTTCATTTCAGATTTTTGTGAATTGGAGATGAGAAAAAAGAAAAAAGAAGAAGAAGAGAGTAATTCGAAATCTGACTCATGTCCTCAAAATAAATATAGAGACTAATTTGGAATGTAAATATTGTGATCAAATGGGTGTATGTATATCATATCATATCATCATACTAATAATATAAGAGAACTCAGACTGCTCAATTTTATCCATTTTTTTCAAAAAATGCCCATATTCTAATTACTAATTACTAAAATAACTTAATGTAATTTAAATAAATAAATAAATATTCTTTTCTTTTTTCACATATCAAATCATCTCCCAAACAAATCATCATACATGTATTTTTATATTACTATAACAATAAAACATTATATTTTTACGATATTCATCCAATTATTTTTGTAAACTTTTTGAAAATGTTAAATTTTTTGTGCCGGATCATGTTTATGCAACTACGTGTTATAAACGCAACGCGTGTGCTACGATTACTAGTATATAAATATGAATGTGTGTATGTAAGTATTGGGAGAGAGGTGAAAGTATATACACTTTTATAAGGAGTTCTATACTACTTCGAATACCACCCTTACCCATGAGTTTGTATATAACCCGATATTTTGAGTATTTAAATTCCCAGTGTCATTTATAGTCCAAAACTAATAAGTTTGTCAAACAAGTATTAGTGGGCCCGCATGTATTTAGTATCCAATCATACCCTGCTTATCCTGTTAACAAACAGGGCCCGAAAGTATTAATTAATTATACAGTCGTATTCACTTGTGTTGGTATTTCATCGTATCATGTCCACAACAGCCTTTGTCTAAAAATAAACAGTAGGCACCAAACCCCTACTAAAGCCATATATGCTATTTTTCATAATAAGATCTTTCCGAATTCACTTGTGTCGGCATTGCACCTATCATGACTTCGATTACATTGTCTAATAGACGGGTAACGGTCTCATCTATTTTTTCCGAAACCTATATAGCCTCGTTTGTTTACAGGATTAGTAGTCTCATGATTAATAATACGGTCTGGAATCCCGATTTGAAGGTCGGATTAACAATCCGGACGGATTGTACTAATCTAACACCCCACCCCACTATTGCATATACACCAAAAATGCATCATCTGTACTCCGCTAATAGTTTGGTTACACTTTAAGCAACCTACCAAATCGTTTATGGGCCCGATAAGACTTCTGATTCAATCCCGACCTTCGACAACCAAACAAGTGCCACTCTAACTAAAACAAACAATCAATCAATATGAGGCATATCAGGAAAATAAATTAATCTGTAGGGTCACTTCTGTAGCTAATCAAACCTTAAAGGACTCTACTGAAACAATACCATAATTTCCCCCAATAACAAATAAAACACCAAAAACCCTACTAAAATACCAGTCCACAGCGAGGGAAATAAAACTACTATCATACTTATTTTTATTTTCTAATTTCCACACCGGGAGATCAAATCGCGTACCCAATGAGAGGCGAAAAAGAAGAAGAAGAAGAAGAACAATCATCGCCGTCGATCGCTAACCCGTCGATCCAACGGCCGGCGAAGATCCCAAGGTTCGGGTCGGAGGATCTAATCGACGGTGGAGAAGAAGCGAGGGAAAACAACGAGGAGATGGTGAGGATAAGAAACCCTAATGCGCAGAGATACTTAGTGGCGATAGAGTATATCGGTACTCGTTTCGCTGGGGCACAGCAACAGCCTAACCAGAGGACCGTTGTCGGTGTCCTCCAGGTCAAATTTACCTTACTACCCTTGGCTAATTTTGATAATGTATTAATGTGCCTGTTTCGCAATTTTTTTTTTATAATTTTTATCTCAGCCTTTTGCCCTTTTGAGTTTTTTTTTTAAATTAAAAAAATGGTATATAGGTTGGCATGTTAGCTTTTTTACCTTTTCAAAAGTTTACAAGCTAGGAATTTGAGGATTTTTAAAGATTTTTCACGTAGTAATTTTCCAATTGAATCGTTTTTTATAATTACAAGACACTTATAAGCTACTATAATATTAAACGACTTATCAACAAAAATAATATATGCCACTTTTAAGTAAGTTCTTGAGGTTAATTTACTTTCTTACCCTTGGAAATTTTGATTACTATAGAAGCATTGATTTTTTTATTCTTCTAGTTTTTAGTATTTTAATGAAATTGAGGTATAGGAGTAATTTTGAAAAAAAACAATAGGGGCGTTTTTTTTGTTGAAAAATTGTGTCAATCTCATGGGTTGCCTTATTATAATAGAATGATATTATCGTGTTATTATTTGTTTCAGAATGTCGGAGTTCTCGAAGTCAATTTACTTTATTTATTCTTACTTTATGTCGGAGTTCTCATGGGTTGCCTTGCATAATGTTGATTACTATAGAAGCATTGTTTATTTATTCTTACCGTTTTTTAGTATTTGGATGAAATTAAGGTATATGACTAATTTTAAAAGAACAGTAGGGGTATTTTTGGAAAAACTGTGTCAATCTTCGGCAGGCTAATGGGTAATTGTCAATTGACTTCCCTCATTATAATAGAATGATATAAATATAATTGTGTTATTATTTGTTTCGGAATGTTGGATACTCGGAGTTATCGAGGTCAATTACTTTCTTACCCTTGGATATGTTGATCACTAGAACATAGAAGCATTGTTCTTTATTCTTTCTGGTTTTTAGTATACGTCACTTATAAATATTCAGATGACCTTCGTCGAAGTCTTCCAGGTTAAGTTACTTTCTTACCCTTGGTTAGTGTATTAATGTGCCTGTTTGGCAGCAACTTTTTTTCTCAGCCTTTTTAGCATTTCGATTAAAAAAGCTATAGAGATGTTTGGCATGTTAACTTTTTACCTTTTTGAAAGCTAACTTTTGGGGTCAAAGAAGCTAGAAAAGCTCAAAACCAGAGAAGCTAGGAATTTGAGGAATTTTTTTAGCCTTTTCACGTAAAAATTACCAGAGTAGTAATTTTCCAATTGAATCGTTTTATATAATTACAAGACACTTGGAAGCTAAAATAAATAAAAAATGACTTATAAACAAAAATAGTATACAAGTCACTTATAAGTAACCAGAGGACCGTTGTCGGTGTTTTTGAGGTCAATTTACTTTCTTACCCCTGGATATGTTTTTTTTGGAGGGTTACCCTTGGATATGTTGATTACTAGAACGTAGAAGCATTGTTTTTTTATTCTTCCTGTTGTTAGTATTTGAACGAAATTAAGGGATATGAGTAATCTTAGAAAAAAACAGTTGAGGCATTTTTGGAAAAACTGTGCCAATTTTCGGCAGGCTAATGGGTAATTGTCAATTCTGAGCTTCCCTTTTTACTATAGAATGATATTATCGTGTTATTATTTGTTTCGGAATGTCAGAGTTCTCAAGGTCAATTAACTTTCTTACCCTTGGATATGTTGATTACCAGAACACAGGACCCGTTTGGCATCAGATTTCCTGTCAAAAAACTGATTTTATAAAGTAACGAGAAAAAATATTGCTTAAAAAAAGCCGCAGTGTATTGTTTGACACCACTGTAACTGTTTTACTTATAAGTGACTTATAACTTATTGTTATTGACACGTCATTACTCACCTGTTTTAATTTATAAGTGAGTTGTAAATATGCAATCACATTATATTATAAAGTTTTTTATTTTTGGACAACGCAAATTCCCAGCTTCTCTGTTTTTGAGCATTTTAAGCTTTTTTGACCCAACAACTAGCTTCTTAAAAGCTAAAAAGCTGACAGACATACCAGACACCCATGTATTTTTTTAATCTAAAAAAGCTAAGAAAAAAAGTTGTTGCCAAAAACACACATAAAAGCATTGTTTTTTCATTCTTCCCATATCTAGTAGTTGAATGAAATTAAGGTATGGTAATTTTTAAAATAACAGTAGGGGCATTTTTGTGTCAAGCTTTGGCATTAGGCTCATGGGTAACTGTCAATTATTGGATTCTCTTATTATAATAGAAGGATATAATCGTGTTATTATTTGTTTCAGAATGTAGGATTTATTGTGCCTGTGTATGTTTTTATCTGGTTGGGTAACAGTTTAGTTTTTGTATGTTTCTTTAATTCTTGTCCATGATTGACAGAGTTTGGCATCGATTTTTATGCTAAGTTAAGATGTGTTTAAAAAGCAATGAGAGAAAAGTTTGCTTACAAGAAGGTGCAGTGTACTGTTTGGCACCTTTTTAGCTTTGTACTTATAACTTATAAGTGACTTATAGCTTATATTTGTTGATAAGTAATTTTTACTTATATTGAGTTATAAGTGACTCGTAAATATACAAAATGATCTAATTGGAAAATTTCTACTTCTGGTAATTTTTTATGTGAAAAAACTAAAAAATCCCCAAATTCATAGTTTCTCAGCTTTTAAGCCTATTTACCCCCCCCCCCCCCCCCCCCCCCCACACACACACACACACAAGCTAGATATTAAAAAAGCTGAGAAATAAAGCTGTTGCCTTTCAGGCACAATTTTATTAGGATTTCCGTTCTTGCTTATTTTTTAAATAGAGCAACAGATTTTATATTACCCGGTGCAGAACTTGATTTGATATCACATTCAGGAACTTTTGTTTGAAAGATAAAAAATATGTTATTTAATGATTTAAATTAGCGGTAGCCAATGGTTTTTTGATGCATATTAGTGTAGGATAAAGAAGTTGCTCGAATCTAGTTTTGTTGACTTTTCTGTTTGATTTCGTCACGTATTGTAACATTGTATTTATTAGTTGTAATGAAATTACTGAAGCTAGTGATCCTCAGACTCTGAGGGGTTGAAATTGTATGAAGAAAGATATGCCAGATTACGCGGGTTAAAAGGATAGCAACATAAAGATGATGTTGAGTTAGCTTTAAGTTCAGTTTTCAGTCCCTGCCACCTAGAAATGCTGAGATGGTGAGTGTGGCTGGTGTTTAACGGTTGTCATCTTAGCATGGTTGGATTTTATGTATAGAGTTTTCGTTATATTTTGTTTGAAATGAGGGGATGCTATAATTGGAAGAATTTATATTGATTAATGACTCATGTCACCGCCTAGGTGCCTACCTACTCCCATGAGGTCATGATCACTGTCACTATTTTTTATTTTATTTTGCAATTGACATCTTATTTGCAAATTTTGGTATTGTATTTTTTTTTGTGTGCTTATGGTCGTTTGGCGCCACGAACGTCTGGGAAGAAGTTGTTTCTGCTATGACAGGACATTTATCCATATAGAGTATAGATAAGCATATAAGCTGTTGATTAAACTTATGTTGGAGTAGTAGTAACCAAAATAGTGGACTCCTTAATATCTTAGTATACCAATTACCCACATAAGTCTGTTTAAGGTTTTGTATGAAAAGTCTTTTCCTGTATTCTAACCAGAACATTTTTATTGAGAAGCTATTTTGTGGTGAATAGATCTTAAAAAATACACACTTACATGAAAAATCTATCCTACATGCACCACCAAACGTAAAATTATGCCATGTCAGAGCTGGAAGGAAATGATTGATCTTTTTGCCAAAAAACGGTTTTACATTGCGATTGATTTTTAAAGATCAAACTATGTTATAATGGTGGTTTTCCTAAACAATGTGTACTACATGGGCATTATTCGCAATTTACTATTTGCCATAAAGTGTATGTTGGATAGAGATTAAATTCTGTTATGCCTGTATGGATTTGAAAATCTGAGTTTGCTCACTAGCAACTTTATGACTATCGATTAGCGTGTGTTTGATAATCCACCCGTTGAAAAAGAAAATTGCAAATTCGCATATTTTTGGGTCACCTGCATGTCTGAATTTCGTCCACATTGTCATGTTCTAGACAGATCTTCAGTTGGCAAAGCATTATTCACATTCACTTTACTTGAATTCTGATCTTTACTTTGTTTAAAAAGGAAGAGCGTTAACTGCGAGCAGGGAACGAGCCGAGCTCACCTCTTTGAAATAAAATGCTCAATATATGTATATCTTGTTGAACAGAAATCAACCATCAATCTATTATTAAAGACAATTTTAACCTATGACTTTATTTCTTGACTTGCTTGTTCGAATAATCCTTAAGTGCGAATAGTCAATAAGTGCTCTCTGTCTTGCCTGAACTAATTATTAATATTTCTTAGTTTCTGAAAAAAAAATATTGCAGGAAGCTTTTCATAAATTCATTGGACAGCCAGTTTCTGTCTTTTGCTCTAGCAGAACAGTAAGTTAATATTGCCTATATCTCTGCTCTCTGCTTTATCCGTTTAATTTTCCTTTGAGGTGATGATTTTTAGTGTTTTGTTGTAGGATACAGGAGTGCATGCCTTATCAAATGTTTGCCACATAGACGTTGAACGTGTCAGCAAAAGAAAACCTGGTGATGTGGTACTTTTATTGAAATATGAAGATCTCTTTAAGTTGTATGTTAGTTTAGAGAGGCCAGAGACGTAATGCTCTATTTATGAATTTTGAAGAAAATAGCTATGCTTTCGCTGCTGGATAGCAATTTTAACACTGTCCCGAGTGAAGTTTCAGCTGTATCTATAGCTATCTCCAAATAAAATTTAGAAGGATAAGACGTGATGATATTCTAACATCTTTTAAATTTTGTCCAGTTAGAGCCTCATGAACCGGCGGTGGTTAAAAAAGCTGTCAATCATTTCTTACAGGTTTGTCTGATAACTTCTTATGTTTGCTCATTATTTCCCTCGTATTAGAATTATTATTATTATTTTTTGCAATATTTGAACATTTGTTAGCCATCGGTGTTCTATGTTCTTGTTATCAAAAGTTTGCTACTTAGCAGTTTCTTTTAGAGTTTAAGGACGCTAACATATGATCTCCATGCACTTTGATGGGAAATTAACCTTATGTTGTGAATTCTAGTATGAAAATTCGTGTATGATTTGATTGAGGATGTAGTTGTTATGAATTCTGAAGTGCCAGCCAATTTGCAGGCTTTAGTTAATTTAATAGTACAAGTATACATAAGAATTGCTCTTTTCTTCTGATTTTTTAAACTTTAACTCATTCTGTTATGCAGAAAAATGAAGGTGATATAATGGTGACAGACGTTCGATGTGTAGCTCCTACTTTTCATGCTAGATATAAAGCTCAAGAGCGGACGTAGGTATCAAAGACTTTTTCGAGCTTTTGTATATGATTTTATCATGTGTAGCGAATTAATGTTCTATTTTTCTCATTTGATTTTAATGTACAAGGGAGTCGTATCATTGGATCTGAGTATATAGTTTTATATTTCTGTTTTAGGTACTTTTATCGCTTGTTGTCTGGACCAGAACCTTTGTCAATATTTGAGAAAGATCGGGCTTGGCATGTTCCTGAGGATCTAGATATTTTAGCTATGCAGGTTCGGATGCATTGTCTAAGACTTCTTCTTCTATTTTTCATCTATCGTTAATAAAATAAGACATAACAATGTATACGCTTGACTAGAGAGCGTGCAAAGTTCTTGTCGGACTCCATGATTTCAGTTCCTTCAGAGCAGCTTCTTGCGAGGTCACTATTTCCCTCTGACCAACCTCTTCATAGTTTTTCCATGCTGGTCATTAATTTCAGCATTTCAATTTTTTAAACTTTTTGCTCGCAGTTCTATATGGAGATTGTATGAAGAATCTTATATGATCTCTGTCAGATTTAACTATTGTTAAACATTTGTAATTTTCTTAAATCAGGCAAAGTCACCTATCAGACTCTTAGATGAGTTTAATGTGACTGAGGTGGTTTCTACTCCGTATTTTCCTTCAATTAGAGAAAGGGGATTAAGCAACTGTATCGAAAAAGATCTATATCAATGTTCCAACAGCTCAGAAGCTGAACCCCCTCTTTGTTCTTTAACAACTAATCAAGATGGACTCAAGAGTTCAAACGGCGAAGTTCGCTCTATATTTGGCATAAGAGAAACGCATCGCTGCTATGTGGTCACTGCAAGATCTCGCTCATTTCTGTATCACCAGGTCAAAATTTCGCCTTTGCTTTAAAACTTGTTGATGATATTGCTTCTAAGGCTCTGTTTGTTTCAATGTAAAACAGGGGGAAACAAATATTTACGGGTAAAATAAATATTACAGATGTTTGTTTAAAAGTAAAACAAAAAGATTTGGAAAATGTTTCCCTTATTTCACGTAAAACAGGAGTAAAAGATTCCTATGAAAAAAACCAAGGAAACATTTACGGCAGAGCTAAGCAAATATACATATGTGCAATCTTCTAATATCTTCCATCCATAATTATCTCAATACATCTCATTTTTTTTATAAATCCACCAGAAAAGATTCAACTAATATTTTCTATACCTTTTTAATATATATTTTAAAATTAATATAAACGTACCCATTGAAAGACCAAAATAAATAAATCCATATGTATAAATAATATAGATAGAAACAACATGTTACAATATTTATTTATAATCCTTAATAATTTTGTTGTAAGCTCAACTTTTAATCTTAACGTTTGTTTTTCTTTCTAATTAATACCTCAATTCCTCCAATAATAACAAAATCATTCTTTCCTATATATATATATATATATATATATATATATATATATATATATAACCATACATGATAACCCAATATTAGATCGACCCCCAAATATACTTTAGAAAACCAAATTTTATATTTTTTAATACTCATGCATATAATCGTCATACATATATGTACATATATACCCGATCATGAACCATCAGGTATTAGATTGACCCCAAAATATACTTTTAGAAAAACAATTTTTTAATTTTTTAATACCATATTTGTGTATGATGTCTTCATTTTCTAATTTTTTAATACCATATCTTCATTTTCTAATTTTTTAATACCATATCTTCATTTTCCTACAAGTTCTAAAACCGAAACGTAAATTATAATCTCTAGTTCATCTCATACTCCAACCTTTTTTAAACTATTTTTACCTAAAAATAATGATTTTAATTGGACTTAAATTTTGATATTTCATCTTAACATATTAGAGTTTTACATGGAAAACTTTTTGTGCACCAAACGCTTGTAAATGAAATGCAAACAAAAGTCTTTGCGGTAAAGCTTTGCTAGGAAAATATTTCCCACCGGGAAACCTTTAATGTGAAACAAACGGAGCCTAAAAACAAATAAGGCAATCTACACAGGTCCATAAGATTGGTTAGGTGGGTGGGTGTCCCATACATATTTCTTCACACTGAGAGGTTGGAATATGTAATAAATCTGAATGGGACCTGATTACACAGATCCTTATAATTGCTTAGGTCGCATTGTATCCCATACATAATTCTTTACACCGAATGGTTGGATTTTAATGATTCTGAGTGGGACCCGTTGCCACCTAAGCAATCTGTATGTAATTAGCATTACATGTTACATACGGCAATAAGACCCTGTTTGGTGTTAAGAGTTACTTCGGGGGAAATGTAACAAAAAATAAAATGTCTTTACAAAAATCACGGATCGGAAAACACCGTTTTCTTTTCCGTTACATATTGCACAAGGATCCCTTGCACCAAAAGCAGCTTTTAAATGTGGAGCAGGTAGACAGACAAGAGTAATTGACTGCTTATGTTAAGATTGTTGATGAAGTTGTATTCTCTCTGATTGTAGTATCTCTCTTATCACTATAATTAAACCAATCAAAAAATAGAATAAGCCATTTTTGAGTTTATAGGCAAGTTTAATAACACAATTTTGTTGGTTGTCTGACTTGTGTTTCTCTTCCAGTCATTCATAAACAAACAACCTGAATTTGCTTAAAAATTATTAAACTGCCACCCAAGTTACAAAATTGTCACTGCCACCTCTTATAAATGCAAATTTATGTATGTCAATCATTTCTCTTGTTTTCTTAAAAATATCACCGTTGTTTTTTTAATTGTTCCGGGTTAACCGCTCTTGCTGATGACATGACATTTTCATCAAACAGGTCAGGTTGTTGGTTGGCGCCTTGAAATGCGTTGGCACAGGAGAACTTACAATTTCTGATGGTAAGTACAGTGGTAAATATCCTCCTTTATCGTAGTACTCATATAATCATGTTTGAGTCATTTTTTTTCTTTTCCATCTTTTAAGTGTTTGTTTTTGAAGGATGTTAAATTTTACAGTTGAGCGCATTTTGAATGCAAAGACGGTGAGTGCTACGAGTCCCATGGCCCCTGCTTGTGGTCTCTATCTGGGAAGTGTCAAATACGAGCTGTCTTAGTCAAAATCTATTCATTTTGCCTCTTTCATTGAAAAGATAGCCGAAGTTGCTCTTGCATAACTTTGGAGGAGTTTTTCTCTCGACGGGCTTCTGTTTTGTCTTTACCGTAAGGCCGGCCCTGATTAGCCTTTATCCAAGGCCTAAAAAAAGAAAGGAACATCGCATTTTCTTTTGATCTCATTCCAATTAGATGGCACAAAATACATTAAATTAGACAAACCTGGTTCTCTTCGAGAAGGCACCCACCCCATAAGACTCCTTCAGACCATTGTAGAACTGGAAGTTGTGGTATGAATTTGTGACTGGTCAAACTGTACCTGTGTTATTGTGTTTTCATTTTCCAAATTTGTTGCCGTGTTATGCAGAACTGTGGCTTTAGTGGTTTCAATTTTTACGCTCAAACCTTTTGTTTTTGGTTAAAAGCTGGACTGCAGCTTAAAAGTACTGCTTTGACATTTTGCGTAATATTTTTTTTATAAAAAAAACCATGACTATGATCACTAGTGTATACATACAACATATTCTCATTCCTTACAAAGACAACATACTTAAAGCTCAAACCTTCTAAGGGGAAATTTAGCTTCATTACCTAGTTGGTTAAAAAATTGAGAAAAAAAGTAGAACAAACAAAAAAGTTGTTCATGAACATACAACTGATCGGAGAAAGATACAATTAGTAGTGGAACTTTGATCTATGTTTATGAGAGTGGTTGAATTTCACACAGATTTAATTTTGCTAATGTCCGGGTGATTAAAAAGGTATCTAACAATGCTTTTAATGAATAATGTGATAAAAGACCGATAGTTTGTCAATGTGTAGGCAATTTTAGCCTGATTAAATCACTAATCACTCACGCCCCTTTTTATAATCACAATCAGTCCTTTGTGTTGCACCTAAGTTTGTCTATCTTATCAAATCCAATAAACTCTTTTTTAAGAACAAAATACAAGTCCTGAAAAAACAAACAATCGAGTTAAGCTAAAGTCCCAATAGTACTCCTAGCTTTGAACATAACATACACTTATTTCACACTCCGCATATATGCATTGTATTTTGGTAAACAAAAATCAAGTGTATTTTTTTAAATCGGAAGCTAAGCTATAGTCCATCGGGGATCATGCGAGGTCCGACCCTACTCCTACTATTAGTTAAGCATGTTGAGTGTTGTTCCTAAAACTTAAGCAGTATCCGGACGCGAACCGCAACTAATAAAAAACTTGGGGGTATATTTCCAAACAACCCATATTACACGGGGCTACTTACAAATAGAACAATATTCAAACAAAGTATTCGTTCCGTCCCGTTTTTAATTGATAAGTTTGAGAATGATCCAAAATAAATTAATAAGGGGTGTAAAACTATAAATGAAGATACAACAATGTCCATAAAAATACAAAATCGGTCACATCAAAATATTAATTTATTAAAATAGTAAAGTCACGTCCCAAAATATTATTATTATTTTTAGGGAGGGAAAATAGTGAAATACTGATTCTGAGAGGCAACTTCTCTCTCTCTCTCTACACTCCAGGATGACTCTCTCTCTCCTCCTCACACCCCACCTCACTCTCTCACCAACCCTCAAAGTCAAATCTCTCCACAAAAACCCTAACTCCAACACTCCTTTACTAACCGTCCGATCAAATCAAGGGCTAGAAACAGTGCTATCGGCAGCAGCGAATCTTTACCCTGCGTATGTGACGGTTGGGGGATTAGTTGGCTTTATAAAACCCGATACGTTTAATTGGTTTGTTAATAAGGGTCCGGGTTCATATAGCGTTACGTTAGGGCTTATAATGCTGGCTATGGGTTTGACTATCGAGGTCGATGATTTGGTTATTTTGTTTTTGCAAAGGCCACTTCATGTCAGTAATTCTTTTTTATTTTATTTTGTTAATGTCTATTAGAATAGTTTGTATAGTAGGAATAGACTAGTTATAGGAACTGATTACAAAAAATAAATAAAAAACTAGTTATAGGAATAATGATTTATGGTCCCGACTTGGACCAGTTGCTAATAAGATTAAATTACATATTGTCGTACCTATATCTTTTTAGGTAATGAATGGCGTTACATTACAAAATTATACTCCTATACAGGTTCATTAAATTTAAGATGATTTGAAATATTAAGCTAAGGTTTAACAAGTGAGATCGATGAATTGATTAATTTGTTATCGCAAAGGCCACTTTACATTTTTTTTCTTCTGTAGTTAGTATTTTGATAGATGTAATGGAAGTTGTTAATTGTAGGCTTGTATCCCGTTATCAATATATTTCGTCTTGGACCCATAAATATATGGGCTATGTGTTGTTAGTCTTGCGTAGGGGAGGAACTAGGTGGACATAGTCGGGGAAATAGCCCCTCCTATCTGGATAAAATTGACGAAAGATGTTATTTTCATCTTTGTAATCGGTTACAATCTTTTTAAAATTAGCGTATCATTCCCTTTCATACTTTCCAAGAAAAACATATAAAATACAGTCCCTGTCATTTGAGTTATGCTTCCGTCACTTGTTTTGGGGGCTGTGACATGGTAGATTTTATAACCGCATACATCGATTTTAAATATAACAAAACTCGTCACTGTCATACACTTTTTTTTAAATTAAATATCAGTAGTTGTTTCTGAATTATTGAGAAAGGCCGCAATTTACATAAAAACTAATGTCAAGTGAAACAAATATAACAGGGGGTGCAGAATCAATATTTTCAACATATTATACTATTTTAGTAAAATTCAATATAGGAACTGCTGTGGCACCCGATGCTCACCATATAGCTCTCCCCCTGTGCCCGGGCCCTCCTCTAGGTCCGCTCCTGGATACACTATCATAGCTGCCTAGGCTCTTGTTTATGATTTGCTATCTTGATTGGTTAGATCTCCCTTATAGCAGCTATGCTAAAATGAAACCAGTTTTAACTTAACCGAGTCAGTAAAGAGAAATAAGAGAGAGTTAGATATCTAGTGCAATCAAGATGAAATTATAGGCGGATGGGAAAACTCCAAGCTAATCTTTGGTTTCGGATTTGTTTATGGACTCGTAAGGTAGTACTTAGCAATGCATTGACTACCAAATTGATAAAAGAGTTGCCACAACTGAAGGGACTTGCTAAAAGTAAAGATAACGAATATGACTCCGTTTATCTTCTTTTGTTTCATATTGTTGGTCATAACTTTTTGGAATATTGAAGAATATCTGAGACCTTTTTTGAAAAATTTAAATGATTAATTGATGCCAATTTTCTCCCTTTTGTGTCCACATAACGTTCCACTGCTCATCAAAAAGGATATTTGGAAATGTCATATTAAGACAATGCAGTTGATTACATTTCCATAATAAGTTGGAGTCCCCTAAAGCACCAATGATAAGGAACAAAGGAATACATTATGTCTCTCTATCGAGTAAGCTTAAGTTCTAAGGTTATTTGGTAGAACATTACTCGTATTAAACATGTTATCAGAAATATTATTCAGAGTAGCCCTCTATGGCCATTTTACAAAAAAAAAAGGATATGGTTACAATCATCCTTTATTTTGGGTTAACAATTTGGAATTAAATGAGTTATTTAATGGATTATATTGAAGTGCATCTCATCTGGGGTCCTTGTGTATTGATATAAATCTCGAAATGGCAAATGATGCATTTGGAAAGAAGCCCCCAAACATATTCAACGAAGTGGATTTGGCTTAGGGGAGAATTTGTTATTTGTAATCTTGTCGTGCACTTATTTAGTGTAATAAAAGTCCATAATATATGAAGACTGCTAAAGAAAGCCTTTTTTTATATATATATTTGGTGTCACTGTCTATCGCCATAAACATATATCTTTGCTACTAAAGTTCTTGATGCATGAAATTTTAAGTAACCAACTCGTAGTCAATTTATTGACCCGGATTATTTCTCTTGGTTTTACAGATAATTTATGGATGTTTGGCCCAATATACTATTATGCCCATTCTTGGAGTGCTCATAAGCAAATTGTTGGGGCTATCACCTTATGTCTCGGTTGGTTTAATATTGCTTTCTTGTTGTCCAGGGGGTACCGCATCTAACGTGGTAATGCTTTCTTTTATACCAATCAGTTTACAGAGAGTTTGTTTAATGCCTAATGATTAGCTTTATATAGTGATACAGTTGTTCGGAAGTATGGTTAAAGAAACCATATAAATTACTGATTAAGACTTCACTAATTGAATCAAGTTTGTCTACCCTGCAACCAAATAAAAGACTCAAAGTTTTAGATACTTCCTTGTTCATTTCTCTTTCCTTGAAATAGTGATGCAGGTGACCTTAATCGCTCAAGGGGATGTTGCATTATCTGTTGTTATGACTGTTTGCACTACTCTTGGAGCTGTTCTTCTTACTCCTCTTTTGACAACACTTTTAGCCGGAACGTATGTTCCAGTGGATGCTTTTAAACTTTCCATCAGCACCCTTCAGGTGAATTTATGTATGTCAATTCTCTTGGTCAGTTCTTCATATCTGGATAATGAATCTAATCTAATTATTGTACTTTTCTTGTTTTCTATCCAGGTCATAGTTGCTCCTATTCTGCTAGGTTCATTTCTGCAGAGTAGGTTTCCGAAAGCTGTGAAAGTTGTAGCACCTTTTGCACCTTTATTTGCTGTTCTGTCTGCATCTTTGCTTGCAAGCAGGTAACCTGAACCCCATTTCACGTTGATGCTTATGAGTTTCATTTTTCATTCATTCCTAAAAACTCGAAGAAAGTTGTCTCCTTACAAGAGTAATTTTAGGAACAAACAGTGGTAAGATGTGAACTCACATATCTTATGCGGGTGTAAATTTTACATAATCATGACAGAAGAAGCTACAATCTCATCTCCCTAGTTAGTGAGAGTTTGTTAAGTGATAGTCAGTGACTGAGTGTGCAGATTTAATTTTTGTAGAAAAGGGAACCATAGCAATTTTGAGTCCAAAACTCAGTTATTATGCAGTAAATATGGTTGTTTCTAACTTTGTATCTTGTCCATTTCTAATTTGTTTGTGTTTATATGTTTTTTGTCAGTATCTTTTCGGAAAATGTTGTTCGTCTGAGATCTTCAATAGCCATGACACCATTATCACAAGACATGTCTCCTTTTAATCGAGTTCAAGCAATTTTATCTGGTGAATTGGGTGGTATCATCCTCTCTGTAATGCTGCTACATTTTGCAGGGTTCTTTTTGGGGTAAGAGTTGATTACCCTTTTCTGCTAATCAGTTATTAACATTGACACTTTGTTTTAATAGTGAAGGATTTGTGTGCCGAGACTTATTTGTAGGTATGCGTCAGCAGCTCTTTTGGGGTTCAAAGAGCGACAACGACGTGCAATTTCAATTGAGGTATGATGTTCGTTAGAAATCTTACTGTCGGTCGTATTATTTCAAAAAGGGTAATTAATCTTTTAAACACTAAACTCATTGTGAATTCAGTATAGTATCCCCAACTAATGATTTTGCATGTTAAGTGTACCAAACTACCTCTTTTCGCTAATTTTGTGTACTGTCCTCAATATTGCATCTCGGCATACGTTTTTTTCGTAGGATAGTTTATGTCATGTTGTCAAAGTTTTCACATGAATTTAAAAGTCTTTAAGGCAAGTGTACATTATTGACATTCGTAAGGTATATCTAGTTAAATGTACTAAATATAAACTGATTCGAGTTTGTAGAGATTTGTGAAGTTCTATCCGAGTTCTAGCTTTCACAATGCCCCATTAATATCAAAAGTTTCATAATCAGGAAGTGTTTGAATGATCGCTTTTAACACGACCTGTTGGTCAATATTTTGCAGGTGGGCATGCAAAATTCATCTTTAGGAGTGGTCTTAGCGGCCTCACATTTCATCTCACCGATGGTCGCATTTCCCCCTGCCATCTCTGCTGTGATCATGAACATTATGGGTAGCAGTTTGGGTTTCTTTTGGAGATATTTAGATCCCTCTGATACAGACACTAGTCCTATAGTTGATGAATAGGTTCTTTCTCGCCCTGGATCACTATAATTTTGTTTGTCATTTATTCTTTCCTGTGGTTGCCATTATACACTTTTTTTTTCTAGTTCTAATCAAGTATTCCCATAGTTCCGAGGACCCCCACATAAAGTTAGTAGCGACGGTTGGCAAATTAGAGTATGCGAGGCTTGAAATTAACTATAATACAAACATATAAAGTATCCCATGGGATTTTTTTTTTTTTAGAATGTATTTTTCCTGGATCATGAACATTATGGATAATGGCTGTGGTTTCTTAAAGGAGATACGCCTATCCCTCTAAATCAAACACTAACTCTGAAGTCGCTGATTTAAGGTGAAACTCCTCTTTTTTTTTTATCACAATCGCAATAAGTTCAGTTACTTAATGTAATTTGGTTGATGCTAGCAGAAATGTTTGTCTGCTTCAGGTAGGTATTGCTTTGAAATTGTGAGTCACTAAGACACTTTATTACTTATTTTTGAAAAGTTGTCATTTTCTCCGAGTTGAATCTTGTGCGAATACGAACAATAAGGGGCGGTCTTCGGCCTGGCTTGCTAGACGATAATCTGTACTCTATGGGTTACCATTAAGCAAAACTAGACCATATAACACAATTAAATGGTTCTTTAATATCAATCGGTGCCACTCAGGTTCTAACAATTAGTTCTCTCTTTTAGGATGTTGATGATCGATTCGTCCTATGCTTTACCGAGACTGTTATGTACTTATAGATCAAATTGATATACTTGCTTCGCTCCTTAAAGTTGGTATCCCTTCCTAATTTGTACTCCATTATTCTTGTCTTAAAACTGGTACCAAATGCTCATTTTATTTTTTATGTGCGTATTTATGAAAAGCGAGCGTCTAAGTCCTTTTGGAAGTGTCAGCTCAGCACCCCTATGGTTTACACCATAAAAGTTTAGCAATGTTGTTACATCTTCTTTAAGCAAACGACTTCATTCGTTGTTTAGTCGGTATCTTTGTAAATTTTGATGCTTTAATAATTTTTCCGGTACCTAATTGGCAAAAAAAAAAGCTAGAAGTATAACTGTTCCACATAAGACCAATCCTTGCATTAATTAATTGGAGTATATAGTATTCAACCTATTTTTTCTTTTTTAAAACTATTCACAACCCCACATCTTATATATATTTTTTATCAATGTTTGTGGTGATTTGTAATATAAGGGCTTGTTTGAGTTTGAGTTTGAGTTTGAGTTTGAGTTCAATACTTTAGAGTTCAGGTCTACCGGGCGCTGTTACTATTAAATTTTAACCAAATAAGATATCTTGTATTCCCATGAATGAGTTTGGGAATAATAATTTCCCTGAAAGGTTTGGCCTTTTTAGTTCCCAGAAAAACAACTAAATTTTTATTTGTTTTATGTATTGCATTGCTTTTTATAAGCAGAAAGAAAAGTAAGAAACTCTTTAAGTTTGGAAAAAAATTAGCTGGATAATGTAGTTGAGAGAGTGGCAATTCTACAAGATACTAAATCATGGACAGTAGGCTTAACACTCTTTGCCATGAAAAGTTAAAATACCAGCGGGAACACAAGTACACAACAGTATGATTTATGATAAAATTGCAATAATATTTTTTTATGCAACATCGTCACAAAAAATTATTTCCATGCCTCCCTGTAATTTGCCTTGTATAATTCAAATTGCAACGGAATGTTCCTCAAAGTTTGAAATCCCAGAATTGATTTCTAGATGGAAAGTCATAAGTAAGCAAAATCATATCAAATGACCCATTTTATTAAAACAAACTCTTTTGCTTGAATCTCATAAAAAAGATCCAAAAAGTTCCGACTCTGTAATTTCGTCCGAAACTTGGTAACCAAATTCATCAGCTTTTGAAAGGAAATGCTATACCTACACGTTGGTCTTGCCCATATATTTTATTGCTTCATTGAATAAACATGTTGGCACTTAATATTTATAATCAGAAAAAAAGGTGAGAAAAACATGTTTGGTGGTGGATATGAAACATTCCGAATGACTAAATTCTAATTTTTGGGTACCATAGGCTAGAACGTCACAACATTAAAATGTGCGCAAGTGTGGGTTTTGAATTAAAAAAAAAAAAAAAACATAAAAAAACGTGGGTTTGAATTGACCATATAGTCAGTAAACAATTGCCCTGGTTGTACATGTGGCACCAACAAGGGTGAGGTTGCATGAGAGAATCCAACATATCAAACTTAAGTTTAAGCAAATCAAACAAAACACCTTCTTTGTACATATCGTTTGCCTGTCCAATGCCCATGTTTTAACCCACACTTTCCTTCAATCTTTATTTACTTACTCAGTGTGTAAATGTATGTATGTATGTATATGCAGGTGTGAATTTCTTTAGCCCCCAGGTGTGACAGGTTCTCCTTTTCTTCAGGTTAGTTTTGAGAATAGCATAACGTTATTCAATTTAAATTTCTTACTTTTCATGTATGACACTATGAATGAATGATAGAGATTGTATCTCTAACAAAAGCAAGAAACTAAATAGTGACACCAAGGGTGATAATCCCAAATCGTCACCGAAACTTTAATACTGTTATGAAATACTACTGGTGAAATTTGAAATTTTAGCATACTGACCCTCATTAATACTCAGCCTCCCACCCGAATACTTGTTGCTCTTGTTGAAAAATAATAATTTTGCTACGTTGCCTTATTGAAGCCTAGTTACAATGTTGTTTTCAATCTTGCTTTTGGTTTTCTTTAGTTTTGTTACTCCCTTGAAAGTTGAAAATGTAACATTTTTTTATGAGCGAGTTTCCTGTTTTTTATTGTTTGTCTTTTTTTCATGCCTTCAACAGTATTTAGACTACATTTAGTTCTCCATGGACATCCCTGTTTTTAATAAGTCCTTAGTGAGAACTAATTGTTCAATGACGATGATTTTAATCATCATCTAATATACAAGTTACCTTTTTTTCATTTGTAGTAGTTAATACATAATCTGTGGCATTGTAGTGTTAACTTATTACTTGAGGGCCTGAGTCTTGTTGGGTATATCTAAAGGCTAAAAGTTAATTGATTTTCTAGCTTTTAAGTTGTGTAGGATATTGTTGTTTGGTTTTTTTACTTGAAGAGTCTGAAGTTTTAAACTAAATTTATCTTTTTTATTATTGATCTAGAAACGTTAATTTTTTTTTCTGAGAGCTACAACCCATCAAACCTTCATTAGGATTAAATCAGCATTTGCTTTCTTTTTGGTACAGTTTAGTGTACTTCAAATTTTCTGATATAAGAACTAGCTCCTTACAATCTCGTATTATTAGATTCTTTGCCAATTTAATTATGAACCGTATTGAGTGTGGTCTTGTTTTCTACTTATTCCCAGTTCTTTTCTTTTCTTGGTATTTGCTCTCTGGAGAACCAAACATTTAAGTCATGGTAAATAAAAGTGTACTGATACTCACGACCTGGCAAATTCACATTTCATTCTTGAAAATGCATTTGCTAAAGCTTTCTTATTTAATGTCACTTGTGTTTAGTTCACAAAACAAACTTTTGACATGTACTTAATTTATTAATTGTTTCTTATTAAGAATTTATATAACACCTTCTTGTATGATGCTTTTGGTTGTTTGTTTGAAAAAAGATTCTTTCCCACAAAAGAAGACCTGGTCATTACATAATTTGTCTTACCTTTTTGGATAAATTTCAACATCGGTTTCCTAGTTTTATGTAATTTTCGATTCATTTAGAGGAAAATGGTAAACATGTTAATTCAAATTACCGCACATGTTGCTTGGAACGACCATTTTCATTGTTTTAGTAAAATTTAGTGATTAAATTGTTGCAGTTGGAGTTTATGCTCCAAATGACAACTAGCTTAAGGTCAAGGTTTACATGTGTTTAATTTGCTTTCTTTAAATAAAAATAATAATCATGTATTTGAAGCTTAGGTTTTATTTATTCTATCTTATATACTTGTAGCTAGGCAAACATGTCTTGCAGCTCTCGTGGTGCAATTGATTTCTTGAAGATGAATACTCCTACAAATAGATTTGATTCCGAATTTGGTTATGACAAAAACAAAAGTATAGAACCGTGCTCGTCTGAAGATAATCAAATCGATAAACTCAAAAAAATTCTTGTTGAATCTGATGATACAAATCAAACCCTTGATTTATTCAAAAGATATCGTCCTTTGGTGAAACCGGAATTCGATAATGGCCAACGCAAGCCGACATTACTGGAAAACTCACTACTTCCGAGATTCAGGTATATACATTATCTGAATTTACATTAGGGAAAATATTCACTTTAATATCTCAACCTTTCATCGAGTTAGTGCCCCAACATTTACACCTGTTCAGTTTTACTCCCCAATGTCTGGTAAAATGTAGCAATTGAGTGCACAACTGCACATTTATGAATTTCGCTTAAAACTTGATAGATTTTTTTTAACTTCATACTCATATGAGTGCTTTTTGGGTACAACCAAAAGTTTTGCAAGGGACACTCACAAATCCAGTTAACACGGGTTTTCTCCGACTATTTTCAACTTACTATTCTCGTCCTATTTTCATGATTATTTGTGTTCTTTCCGCTCTATCTTTTGGTGTAATCATTACTCGGTGTCAGACCTATGAACTACATGTGGCCAATATTAAGTCTGATTTTTACTGTAATACCAATCTTAACCTTACTTGCTACATAATAGCAGACATTTGGCACTAAATTAAGCAATTGAGACACTAAATAGAAAGTGACTTAAATGGTAAACCACTAATTTGAAATTCCGTTCCAAATTAATGAAATTGTTTAAAATGCACAATTTAGTATTATTTACAAGGAATTTTAGTTTTGAAACAACACGTTTGATTTCTTTTTTACTTTGATTTGCATAGTCGCGATCTTACAACTCCGAATTTAGCCAGTGACAAAGGGGTTAAAGCGCAGCTAACGATATTCTATGGTGGGCAAATTAATGTCTACAATGACGTTCCTTTTGAAAAGGCATGTTATACTTTCATTCTAAGTAGTTTATAATTATCTGTTCATTATTTTTACAATGCTTGTGCATATAAGAAAATCATAAAAAGGGTTTAAGACAACTGAGCTCTGAGGCACATGAAATAAAAGTCCATTACTTTATGTAGAGTTTCACTTTTAGTACATATAGATATCAACTATCAAGTATTCTTCTTAATTGATCTAAATATCTTAAATAAAGTCACACCAATACACCATCATGGTGTTTTGGGCAAATAACACTATTTATGTAGGTTCGCTGA
Organism: Primula vulgaris; assembly: GCA_963920805.1. Classification (NCBI taxonomy): domain Eukaryota; kingdom Viridiplantae; phylum Streptophyta; class Magnoliopsida; order Ericales; family Primulaceae; genus Primula; species Primula vulgaris. Next base: position 40,870,608 of record OY987212.1, on the reverse strand, counting down.
TAAAAGCTATCCTTAACCAAAGATTTTGATCGATTGAACTAATTACGCAGAAGTGATTTAAAGATTGCGTTCAGTTAAGGAGCAATTAGTCAGCTTTTACTATATGATATGCTTAAGCAATTAGTCGTTTTTTATGTGGATGCTTTATTTTAATAAATAATAGGCACATGCCATAATTCTACTTGCTGGAGAAAACTCTCAATCTGCTCCTATTGTCACAAACCTGCTAGAGGAAGAAGTGGAAAAGCCAGTGCATAACCAACAAAACCTGCCTTCTTGTAAGTTGAAATTTATCAGCTTTATGAGTACTTTGCAAGTTTTGATACAATTTTTATTCTTTTTCATTCATGTCCTCCAGATCTTCCTATTGCAAGAAAATTTTCCCTCAAACGTTTCCTTGAAAAGCGTCGTGACAGGTATGCCTCAGTTCTCTCACAATCCATAATAGTGTTGGAACTTGGATTGTACCTATATATCCTTTAATGGTTGATAATAGTCAATAGATATATCTTGTCTTCACCTGCACAACAAGCTCATTGCCTACTGGTCTCAACCTTTCAGATGGATATGAAAATCATTATTAAATAAACCAGATTTCTTATATACCTACAGGCTACACTTGAGGAGCGTACCTTGTCAATAGCGTGTTAGCATAATACAAAGATTTTTTTGCTTAAAAGCCTACATATAGTAGATCAGCTTAGAAAATGAGCTTATGTGCTTAGAAGCTACAACCAAACAACTAGTATTTAGAATTAAAAAGAGGGACATATAGTAAAAGAGGGAGAAGAAAACAAGTATTTTCTTGGCAAGTTTTTATCTCATTTCATTTTTTCCATCTTGAGGAAAAACAAGAAAGAGATATTGTAGAAATACCCCTTTGTTTGAGTAATTTAATTTGCTTGAAACTGCAACTAATCATACTCTTAGTGGATAATAAAATGAGAAAATCATACTCACTTTATCGGGGAAAAAAAACACTATTGTACTCCGGAAGAGGGTTTCTGACTTTCTGCTAGTTCTAATTTTTTTTCCTACAAAATTTGAAATAAAATCTAATGATGAAACCCTCAAAGGTTTCAGAATATTTTCTGTCCGGAAATACATGTAAACGGAAACATTAAGTGTAAAGTTTCTGAAATAAAAACATTAATCTCCTGGCATAACAATTCAATCTTTTTTGTGAGATCAACTTAACAACTAGTCGTGTGGATAAATATGGACCATGTATACAGTATACCACACATAACATATCTAGATGGTCCTTCCCAAGCGATGATAGTTGAATAAAATTCCATCTTTTAAAAGAATTTTATATCTGCCTTGCCGAGTCGTCCGACAAATTAAATATAACGGACTAGTATTAAATACTAGTCCTAGTACGACAACAAGTAGTGCTTGCAGTTTTAGTATATCCAAATTGGACCTGTTAATAAATTAGTTGTGTAAATAATAGTAGTGTTCTATTTAAAGAGTTAAATCTTTATCATGTTATGTACAGAATAACAAGCAAGGCTCCTTATCCCTCTCCAGAAACAAGGCATGACGAGGTAGCTACCGGTGACGATCACCAGACTGCAAGTGAAGATAATGATCGCAATGAGAAATTGCAAAAGAAACCCTTGGTTCTCTCACCCTTCCCTTCACGTTTGGGGAACTTTTTTTGACGGACTAAAAATTCTGGTCATAATAACTTATAGCTATTGTTACTTTGACAGAGTTTGTACTATTTCAAAATAACAAGGGTGATTAAAGGTGGAGTTCTAAGTCTATCTCTCATTGATTATTATGCCGACAATATTTGTTATACTCATTTGGTGTTTGAGAAATTACGTTTACTGATGTTGTACACACCATCAAATTGAATCATAATGAAGCTAACACGGGCTTGTTTGCTTGCAGCTTTAAGTTAATAAGTTGGGCTTAATTAGTTATGAGAAGAAACTGAGTTCAATCGGCTTCTAGCATCTAACATACCAGCAAACTAGAAAATCTTATGTTTTAAGCTCAAAAACCAAATACACCCACCTATCCTTGATGGTTGCAAACAAATAACATCGATGAAGACTATATTGTACTATAATCCTGGTGCACAAGTTCTTTTATTGTCGTACGGCGCTGGGTGCTGTTACGACACATAATAGAATAAGTGTGTAGTTCAAAAGAAACTTATATTGATAGCTATCTTATTTTCAACTTACAACATTGCCCACCAAGAATAAGTGTGATATTTTGATATTTTCAAATACTCCTTTTCAGTACAGTAACAGTTCTTCTCCGAATTTTAGTAGCCACCTTCTCCAACGGGGATAATAAATGTTATTCACTTCGTACCAACAAATAGTCTCATTTTCATTTTTGATTGCCCTAGATTATGGTATCATTTTCATTTATGAGGTGATGGTTGTGTTTTAGTTTCCAAATAGTATTCATATTTTTCAAATGGTATAGCAGTAAAACTGTAAGCATATTAAACATTATAACTAAACTTTCTTAATATCGGTGAAATTGCAAATGAGACCATCTTTTGGGGATGAACGACATTTGAGAAGTGAAAGACACTGTCGAATAGGGGGTTGGGGGTGGAATGTAGGTGGAAACCGACAATCTCATGTTATGTATGGTTTTTTGATCTGAAATATGACATGAGTCGTCCCCAAAAAATGGGGGTTGAAAGTCGTTACAGAGTTTTGTAATGTGTGAAAGAGAAGCAAAAATATGAAATAGGAAGTGTCGTTGAGTTTGTTGTAATTCTCCTTGACGCCTAAAAATTGTTAATGCCGAGTTTAATTAGCAATTTTCAACCTGCCTAAATAAACATATTAATGGCCAATTTGGTTCAGCGGGGACAAAATTAGAATACAAGTCTTGTTAGTCATGAACAATATATTGAAAAATAATAAATGATAAATGATCTAACATTAAATATGTTGATGGAATACCAAATAAACCGAATTTTATGAACAACTTACTGATTTTGATCTTAAAACAGAAAACTAATTTAAGTATTTCGAGTAACAAATAGTATAAAATAAATAGTAATTTGGATGAACTATCATGTATTGAATTATAGGCTAAAAATGAAAATTCATGACAACCCCAAACAGTAATAAATAAAACCAGAACCAAATAGTAATAAATTATAAAATGAGTAATATCCTAATTGAATACAAAAATGAAACTTATACAATATTCAGCAATATACACACAAAACAAACAGTTTTTTGGGATAGATTTCATGTTTTATACTATTGAAAAAAGAAAGAAAATTAAACTAAATAAATTGGGTATTTTATACATGTTATAGAGAGTAAAGACAAAATTGTTCGCAAACAGTGGAGTTTCGAACTCCTGCTTGTCGGTTGAAAGGAGGGTGTGTGAACCAAATGACCAGAAACATATATAAGCACTGGTAATCGTACCCCACGTGTTGCGTGTGTGACGCGTAATGCAACTAAAATATAAAAAATAAGTGTAGTTATGATACAAATACGTGGATAATACAAAAAAAAATAGTATAAGACTTAAAAGAATGTTTGGTCGTTAAAGAGGGACACATAGTGTTATTAGTTGTTATTTTTTTTATTTTTTTTTATATGAGGATGGTATTATTGTAATTAATAAAACAATATAGGGGTATTTTTGGAAAAAATGGGCAAAATTTGGCAGCCTCATTTGTCTTGGGTTGTCTTATTATAATAGAATGATATACAATATATAATAAATAGAATAAATCCGGCTCTGTCTCACATTGTGGGTCTATACGAAAATACGTACAATTTTGATCGAAAAATAACTCATATCTAAATTGTCGAAATCGAATTTTTAAAAAGTTAATCACATAGTTTAAATGCTAAACTATATAAACAAATTTTAAAAATTTACATTTCAACAATTAAAAAAAATATATATTTATCGATTAAAATTACACATAGATACGTTTAATATTTTTATGTTCAATATTTTGGTACGACCGAAGGAGTAATTATGTATCGTGAGTGGCATTGACACACGGACCCATTTCATTTCATTATTCACATGGTGGGTACCGCCTTTGTTGGTTCACTCTGGAGTAAATGCAAAATTGTGGACCAATTTTTATGTATTCCAAATCCATCTTTAACATCGTATTTCGTTTAATTACAAATCACTCTAACAATTTAATAACTTATATTATTTTGTCTAAAATTTTATTTAACTGCATTTCCATTATGTAAGTGTCGAAATATTGCAATAGAGTCACATTCCGTTTAATAGAAATAAAATTATTTATTTATTTTTAGTCTTTATATTTTAAATTATTGTTTTTATGTATATGGAAACCAAAGAGATGAACTTCCTGCTTTGATCAAAATGGGTATCTGTCATCTACATGAAGTCTTCTGTTTTACTTATAATATTTGATACATGTGGTCTTTTAAATTACCGACTTACTAGCTAGTTACTTTTAAGAAATAGTTAGTAAACCTACAAAACAATGAATTCAACTTCTTGTAAGTACGTCCAATATTAGCAATGCAATAAAAAGGTTTATTTTCTTTAAAGATATCATGATATACCAATAAATAACTTCAATTACACCATAAAAAAGTACCTTCAGACATCTTGGTTCTAACTAATTTCACATTTGCCATTCGACTGATCAATGGCATAATTTGTCCACTAGACTGCTCTATCGATCAATTCGATCCATGATAAATAGCTCCAATGATCGAACAGTTTTCACTACAAAAAAAATTCATTTACCATCAGTTTTAAAAAATCAAACGGAAGCCTATACAATTGGACATGGTGGCCATTGAATGTATGGCTTCAAAAGTCAAAACTACATGCTGTCTATGGATATACAAAGTCTACATTTTTACTTTATTTAAAAAGTTTGTTGTAATATTCATTGCACGTTTGTCATGATCGAACTCGAAGGAACTTGATAATTTTGGGGGTGTTGCACAAGATGTTCTATTTATTTTTTATCTTATTGTTCTAAATTTGCAACTGTCAAGAATGAATTTATTACCTAGCCACTTAGGCTCTAACATGTTGAGTAATGAATTCTACCAAGAGAAAAAGACGTTATATAGCACTTATGGCCTATGGGAGTACAACTTTAATAAGGTAGTCATTATTCAAGCATTCAACAAAAACTCCAATACTACACCCGGCTAAAATGTTTCACTTTTATGAACAAGTGATCGAAAAGTACAATTTTCCGACACCTTACATGTTTATTGCAATACAACTTTACGAAAAAGAATTCAATACACACTAAAAAGTATAAACAGGTCACTCTCAATACACAGATAAAATCGAAAAATTTCATCAAATTTAATTTTCTTTTTTATGTTCTCCACTTTCTCTTGAACGAATTCACTTTTAAAAGGAAATGTCCATCATGTTCGCTTCCAAGTACACCATCAAAGCGTCTACTTCTCCGGAGCACTTTCTATCTGAGAAAATAATAATGGCGATTTTTGTTAATAGATGATTATTATAAATAATTGTAAATAACTGTAATTAAGGAGGTGTGAATAATAATACTTCAATAATTTTGAATGTTATTATATGATTTTACAATTAATACACTTTGGTGGGTGTGTTTTAAATGAGTGGCCGGTACAAACATGACTTTGCATGCCCTAGTTATCATTATTTTTATTTCTTCTTGTTAGAGTTTAGACTTGGTTATACCCAAATCTCAGACCTAACTTGTACAGTTCAAACAAAAAAGGGTAACTTAATTATAACTCAGAGAGCAACCACTCACATATCTCTATATTTGGTGACCGAAATTGTTTTACGATTATATTATTTAATGTGAATGTCTTTTCATTTGATGACTTGATCAAGGTCAATTGTATATACTAGTACCTAAAGGAAATTACATGACCCAAAACTTTGTAATTCCGTATTAAAATGACAGCTTATCCTACACGACTAGTAGGTTTATTGATATATTCATGCATTTTTAATTGTTTATATCGTGTTCTAATTTTCAGTAGTTCTGTAAAAGAAGACTGACAAATAAAGCATTTATTGAATCACACAAAAAAAAGAAACATGTGAGAAAGCTTGGGGTCCTTGACATTGGACATTTCCTTCTTAAAGTTAAAAGTGTGTATGGACTGAGGTAAATTTATGAATATTATGATGGTGAGTTGGGATACTGACGCTATATATGGTCCCCATTCTAAACAATTTACTTTAATTTACAAAAAAAAAAGTGACACTTGCCCTTATTCCACACTCGGTTAATAAGTAGTTTATAATATATTTTTGTGTGTTTAATAAAAATACAAGTTCTTTTTTTCGAGAGAATAAATACTCACCATTCAGCGAGGGTTTTGCTTGTTTGGTCGTAACGACGGTAGGCACAGTGTTCTTCTTGAGAGGGCACGCAGAGATCGGAAGAATAGGCAAATTCTGGCAGTTGCAGATTTCGATCATGTAACCATCCGGGTCATGGAAGAACAACTGTTCGACCACTACACCGCCTTCCTTGACCAAAGCTGTAACAAATTCGATGTTCATATCATCAAGTTTCGACATTATAAGGCTCATGTCTGGGGTTTGGAATGAAATGTGGTTATCTTTAGGGTTTATTTTTCCTTTTTCCCTTTGCAAGTCCTCCTTTTCTAGAAGGTGGATCCCAATTCCATGATTGAACAACCTGAAAACAAACAAACAAGTAAATAACCAATCTGATTAGATTTCAAGTAGTTTAATTTAAAATGTTTGAACAGTTTTTTTTTTTCAAACCTAATGTTTGTACAGATAGAGTGTTTTTATTTATTTATTAATTGCAAATTAATTATTAGCACAATCATCATTTTAACAATTAATTTACTTTACTCCTATGAGTAATTTTCTTCATTGGTAGATATGACTACTAAAAACAATCTGGTAGAAAAAAATGAATTCTTTAACCCTTTAAATAATAATACTCCAACACTTGCCGTCACATACAACCCGGACTAATTGAATTTAACTAATGAACACATCTTTACTACCATGTTAGGTTACCTTTTGTGATAAATTTGTTAGTTTTAGAATGACAAAAAAAAAAGGGTAATCAAGCTTGAATTTATAGTTCTTTAATTAAAGGATATTTAATACTTAGTACATAATTTCACACGTTAATCATTATTATGAAAAATCCCTGTATATATGTGTCTTTGTTTAAGAATTGGTAGATGTCAATGTAGCATCATTAAGTATAAAAAAGAAGTTACATTGAGAATTCTTACATATAATCTTCTTACCCATAAAAAATAGCCCTGTTTTTTTTTAAAGATCCCAGACTTTATATCGAATGACCTTTTTATGTACAATAATAAGACTCTAAAAAGAGAATTTAACCACATCATTTGGTACTACACAAATTAACCCCACCCGGGTTGGAAAGATTGGTTCGAGTTGAAAACTTCTTCGTTTTTCAGGCCATGAAACAAGAAAAGCTTATAGTTCTAATTTCTAAGATTGTTAGCCAAGTGCAATAAAATTTAATTATAATAAACAAAAAAAAAACGAATTTATAAGCACACAATCCCATATAGACATTTATTTCATAACATTTTTGTCGAGTTTAATAAGTTTTAATGTAATTAACTTTATTCTCAATTCCGGTTTAGTGTGCTGAACTGTAAGTTTTGTGATTAATGCAATTAACTTTGCTTGAAATATGATTTATTGTGCTCATCTCCAAACTTTTCTAATTAATATAATTAAATTTGCTCTAATTCCGATATAGTGTGCTGAACTCTAAATTTTACTAATCTTGGTTATAGGTATACTATCTTTAAATTGAAACGAAATTGTATTAATTGAGAAGTAAAAAAAGTCAAATACATTAATTAGAAAAATTTAGAGATGAGCAAACTAAATCAGAATTGTAGCAAAGTTAATTAGATTAATTAGTACTCACTTGGAGTTTAACACACTAAATGAAAATTGTAGCAAAGTTAATTACATTAAATGTTATTATAGTCCATTTTTGTATAAGTTTAGAGCATTTACAATAGTTTTGTTATCTCTATTGTTAACTAAAATAGTTAGCTAACAATGCATTTTTGTGTCTCTATTAGTTATGTTAAATCAGCTGTTATCTTTATAAATGTTAAAAAAATTGTTAAAGATAATAATATTTTTAATGTTGTTAATTAATGATGTGACAAATTACCATTAATTAAAACGTAAACTCTATTTCAACTAACCCTATTTTAGTTCCTATATTAGTGGAGTTTACAAAATGACTAATTAATGATATTTTAATTAATAATTAATTTTAATTAAAATTAGATAACTTTATTAAATTAATACACTAATGTGAATGTTAAATTTAAGTTAGATATGTAATATTTAAAATGCAATTAAATAATTATCTGTCAAAGTTAATATTATTAAAATTAACACAAGTATTATAGATGCTTTTACAAGTTTAGGTTCATTCCAATATACTAAAAATAGAATGGGTTCATCAAGCACAAAGTACTTTGACTTTTTCCAATCCAAAAATCAAAATACACGGTTGTAATTTAGTTGGTTAACCAGATTAAAAATAGTTTATAACCGATAACACAAATAATTTGAGCTTCGAAGGTGCAAGCAAACAAATTCCTCAAACGAGCATATACATTTACGAGGCTATATTTTGAAACATTGTCCTTATGGACCTAATTAAGGACCTTATCAACTATACGTACCAAGCGCCTTCAAAATCGAAGGAAGAGGGGCGTTTGATGAGCACAAACCCGAGCACCTCCTCGTAGAATCTCACGGACGTGCTAACGGACTTACAAACATACGACACATGGTTCAACAACAACAAAGGTTGTTGTTTCAATGAGGATGATGAATGTGTAGTGGTTTTCACAAACATATTATTCACCTCCTCTCCTAAATCAACTATCTCACTAATCCCCATCTCTCTATTTGACAAGAAATGCAAGCTTTTAATTTTAGTTGAGCAAAATTAAATAGCTAGGTCAAATGTATGTGTTGATACTCTATTGATAAGCACTCCTATTTATACAACTACAAGCTAATCCAGCTGGAAGGTAGAGAATGGTGATAACTTGATGATATTAATCTGACTAGGATAACATCCTAAAAAATAATTCTGACTAGGATTTTGTTTATTTGAATAATTGCGTCTGACTAGGATAAATGTGTATTTACATTGTAATTATAGAAAGAGTAAACTACACCTGTGGTCCTATAATTTTAATGTCAACAATATTCATCCAAGTTTTCATAAGAAATAAATTTAGTTTCTCAATCGTTTGTTAAATTACATATTAGGTCATGTGCACACCATTTATCTATCATCAATTAAATTATAAAAACAAATATAGACTTTGGTTACTATAGTTGTATTCATTTTTATCTGATCACATTTAATGTGTATTTTGTTGGAAAAGTTACTTCTTTCGTCTTTTCATAGTTTCAAAATTACTTATTTATCCATAATAATTACCAATTATATATGTCTCTTTTTCGTATGAAAATCGACCAATACTTTATTAGTTACAAGTACTAAAACCAAATAACATCGATCTATGATTAGGTATATATGCGGTGTGTAACTGATCGACCCAGCATTCAAAAGGCTAATTTCCCAAAACCCCTTATATTTTTAGTGTTGTTTCATCTTTTTCATTGAACGTCTCAAATCGATTCAATTAGAAACAAGCAATGTCATAATTAAGTTCGATAAAAATCCTTGGGAAAAACCTAAAATCATCATTGCAAAAAGTAGTCGGAAATTTTAAATTTTATGGAGCAAGTACTAGTTAAATAAAAAATCAACTAACTCAATATTAAGTAGTTTGGGGGTGAAATACGGCCACCTGACTCATCTCACGGGTCTTTTACCATAATTTGTGACACCATTTGCTTTTTTGTTTGGTTTAATGCATTATATAAAAGATTAGGGGGAGGTAAATCAAAACAAGTTAAAGTGCAAATCGAAAAGACGATGAAATATGCGGGGAAAAATGTAGTTTAAATTTGTCCAAATATACAAATTGTTTGGACAAATATGCGGGCAAATGGCAAGTGTGAAATGCTAATACATGTGCAAAAGCACTAGTCATAAGTGTGGAATTCTTAAATGAATGTTCGATGATGTGTATATATGTAGATATGGTTATACATATCCCCTACATTGATAAATTATTAGGTTGTGAATGTCTATCCATTTGCCACACCGACGACACTGTTGAAGAACATTTATCTCGTGGGATATCTTAGTCAATTCTTTTTTGGTACTTTTATTTTTTTTTCATTTCCTTCAAACATTGTTTGTTGCTTTGCCAAACGTCAAAGGCGTTATAATTACGTTTTATAATTCACTTATATATAACTAGTATTACTTAACTTCTAACTCTCTCCAATCTGAGTTCTCACGATAACTGTGTATGACAAAGACTAATTAAAGTTACTTAATTAAAGACTACCTAAAACATGGCTCAATTGACTTACCGAAAGTCATTTGCTATTTTTATACACATATACAATAAGTAGAACCAGAAAATTCAATTTGTGAGCATCACGATTCAAACCCAAACAGTACTGACCATGATATTATACAATGATATCAACACTCACCTAACCATGATTGCGAACTGGTGCCATTTTATATATATAAAAAATTATACCTTGTATTAAGTTATTTTACGGAGAGGGGCTGAAATATTAAAATTCATCATTTTTGATCAAAATACATAGCAAAAATATATTTTTTCATAATTTTTTCCAAAATAGAGTATATAGCCCCCGACTATCTTTATTTAGTTACTTTCCTGCAATGGAGCACTTGTTAATTTGATACCTATTTCAATATTTATGCACAAAAAATAAACACTCCCATTTGTGTTTAATTACAATAATCATGACTAGCTAGTAGCTAGTACCCATTGATACGTTCAAAAATCAATTGACCCACATCATTCCCATTGAACCATCAAACAATAATGGTTTCCCAAATCTGAGCTATATAGACGAGAGGTACGTAATGTTGAGTTTTTGAAGTGACCATGCATGCATATGTAATTCAAGTTAAGTAATAATTTAACCCTTTTAAAATCATTACTGTTGACGCTTATCCATACTTGGTAAAAATCTATAATGAGACATCTAGCCCGTGTACGTAGTATAAAAGAGACAAACTGGGACCAAATTTGTTCCATGGGATTCGAAAATATTCTACACTTAAAAGGTGTGCTTTAGATAGGAAAAAGACCTCCTTAAAGTACTTTTTTTTTTAAAGTAAAATTACAATGGAAACAAGAACAGTCGTTATAATTTATTTTTTAAAATTTAATAGTACTACCGTATACATCTATCTCTATTTATTTAACATAGAAAAGTGAGATTATGGTCCCATGTTTAGCTGGTATATACTTCACAATCAACCAATTAATTAAATAGATTCCGATTTGCTATATATATTAAATATATACATATAAAGCTCATAAGCACTATACATGTGCGCATCCAGGATTTTTATTTTGGGGGCACGTTTTTTATTTTTAAAAAAATAAGAAAGTGATGATGTAACATGATTGTGTGAAAATATGAGTGTTTTTCCGGTAATAACTTGATAAATAATACGTATAATCTCAACATAGTTAAATGAAAAGTTTACAATCAATTCTAATTATATACAAACAATGCCAATCAAGTATTATAACAATTTTAAATTCATCATTTTATTCTGTGTACTAAGAAATTTCAGTACAACTCAGTCAAATAGATATCCCAAGTATTATAACAAATAGTATAAACTTATATAGATTATTTTTATTTTCAAATAAAATGTGTATTGATAAAACATAAATAATTAACACACCATTTATTCCCATCAAAATACACTTTGAGAAGAAAAAATTGACTACACAATTCTAGTATCGTGATACACACAATTGAAATAGAAGATAGATAAGTGAAAATAAAATAAAACCAATGAATTATTTAGATAAGGGACAATGGTTGTCAATGTCACCTTGGTTATTTGTAAATGAGATAAAAACATCTAAGTAATGGATTAGAAAAAGAGAGAGGATAAACTGACTATGCTACTATATGACATTATTGTAGATTATTAATCTATAGGGGTAAAAATGTAATTTCATATGCCAAAAATTTGGGGGAGCACGTGACCCCGTGTCCCCGGATCCATTTTTGCTGCCTTAATTTTTCAGGCAGCAAAAATGTGTAATTTTGTATGTTACATTTTTGTTTTAATGTTTTGGAATCAACATCGAATGATTAACACTATCGTGAATCTAGTCCATTATTATTTAAACTGTGTCACATACTAAAAATTTAACACATATTAATAAACTCAAAAATATCTACCCTAAAATTAATTCAAAATTAAAACTAAAAAATATTAAAAAGCTAACACATGTTAATGAACCCAAAAATATATAGCATAAAATTAATTTAAAATTAAAACTAAAAAATATTATTGGTTGACACACCCTAAATAATAGTGCATTTTGAAATGTACAACGAACGATTAACACTATCGTGAATCTAATACACTATTATTATGTGTGTGTCACATACTAAAAACTTAACATGTATTAATGAACTGAAAAATATAATAAATAGATCCAAAAGGGATCGGTTTTTGCTACCTTGAAAAATCAAGGCAGACTCGCTTGAATTTTTTAAACAGCCAAAATCAATCTCGTGCCCCCTCTGCATCCGCCACGACCATACTGTAGGATATATATAACTTATGTAGAAGAGCAATGATTAAATCGAATACTGATGGTCTTCAGGGGTGTTAGAGTATATTATGCCACATTAACTAGATAACGATCGAGCATGTGGTTTATAAAGAATTAGTCATCCTTACCATTACGAGACCTTTTAATGATAGGTATATGAAGTTTAACATGTTATCAGAACGGGCCTAGCGATGTTGGGCTTACATCCACCCATTTAATATGTCCGCTCGTATGACCCTTGAAATGTCGGGCCACGAGCGAGGGAGAGTGTTAGAGTATATTATGCCACATCGACTAGATAACGATCGAGCCTGTGGTTTATAAAGAGTTACCCATCCTTACCATTACGATGCATTTTAATGGTAGATATATGAGGTTTAACAAGGGGGGAAATTACTATTAGTTTTACTGGACGTGTTGTAAAAAATATGTCGAATAGAAGATAAAATAAATATGGTCTAATACAAAATAAAGATTTTTTTTTATGTTTAACATTGCATAAAATAAATATGAAGTTAAGACACAGGGTATTGGGCAATAAAATATTTTTTTTTAGTAATCTTGTTTGTTTCGGAAAATACAATGATCATTTACGAAATTTGGTTATTTCAAGATAAAAAATATAATTTTTTATAAAAAAATAAGCTACCATGATTTGAACTCATAACCTTCCAATACATTAAATCCAATTTTACCACTACACCAACAACTCTTTTATTTAATTAGGGGGGCCATCAATGTATGTATTTTATAAAATTTTAAATTACACATATAAAAAAAAAATTAAAAAAAAAAATCGCCACGGGCTGATCACGGCCACCCCGAGGTCCGTCCGTGATGGTCTTGTTTCTATTTTCACTTAAATAAATAAATAAAAATCTGGAAAATTAAGTATATACTATTAACTTTCTTTTTCATATACAGTACAACAATACTGTAAATTAGTATATACGAATAACTTGGCATAGCTGATAAGGGCAGAATCAGGAAACTAATTAGAGATTAATTAACCAATACACCAAAATTTGGAAGTAAATTAATATTATAGTTTTGAGACATATATTTGGAAACGAAACTTGGAGTGTCAAATGTGTCATTACAGTCACGATATGGATTATAGATTATATTCCAGTCACGATATGGATTGGGATTAGCTTAAATTTCTGGGTCATGTACCAGAAAGATTAAAATTAACCCCTACGCGTTCTCAGTATGAAAACACTTATTTTTCGTGTGGATTGAAAAGATGTACATAGGACTACGGCTAAGAATAAGAACATAAAATCTCATAATATGTAAATCTTAATTTTATAGTATATAGTTGCATGACTTGTTCGTATTTGTATAATATGCTCCGTCTAAGGAAAGTAGCAAGGTAACACAAACAATTATATATCTTACCATCATTTTGGAGAAAACCTCATAGTATTATAATTGTGAAATCGTGAATTTGTTTGAGAAAGTCCTACGTAATAGTTTCACTTTTTTTTAAGTAAATATGCGTTCTCATTTTAATTAAAAAAATACGTAGAGTTTCCATTTTATGTCCCAAGATTCACTCTACGAGTACCCAACTAATTCAATTAATTGTGAACTATACTATTGCTTACTAGTAATTTTTAAGGAATTAAGTATTTGGTCCCCGTATGCTTAATTATTCTTACCATCTTTGTGTAGTTTCCACAAATTTACAAAACTTGAACAAATGTGGATATATTTTGAGGATGAATAGCCCAGTAGCTAGATCTCCACAACTACTTTAGCCAAATGTCGATCCGTTTGAGTTATTTTTTCCTTTTTCTTGTATTACTATATATCCAAAGTTTTGATACGACAATAAGTAATTAAATTAAAACTTCATTAAGGCCTATTTCATGCTTCAGATTGGTGAAGCATAATATTGATCTCGTTTCTCTTTTAAATTTTCTTAAATTGTAAGCTTGCATCTTGTTTCAGTCAACTTTGGCAATAGCCAATAGAACCAATCGGCCAAGGTGGAGAGGTCGATTAAGGATGAATCTTTTAGTTTTTAATCAGTGTAACAATAAGGGTGAATTTTCTTTGTTCAATATACAAATCTATGAAAGTGATTTTTTTTGCCCGAGTCAGGTCTTGGGATAGTAATAATAAAACTAGAATGAGTCGTTTTTTTGAAATATTATAATTTGATATATAAGAAAATACTTTTCAAACTTATAGTGAAATACATGTTCTCATTTGCCCCAACTTATGGAACTCAATTATGGAGACTTAAAGCCTTAATACATAAACTATTTATGGCAATCAAATAAATTTTCTAAACAAAGGGACAGTTACGAAATCAACACAGATTATTTTTGCAACTGCCCTATTTTCTATTTCTTTTCGTTCCCATTTGTTTATTTTATTCAAACAAAAATTATAAAAAACTTAAAATTTTTTTATACAAATACTATAACACATGTGTCAATACATTCAAATAATTATTTTTAAAAAAAAATACACACGCAATTTATTTTGGAATAAATATATAAATTAGTGTAAATTAAACATTAAATCTTAAAAAAACTGTCTAAAATAATATTATGTCCAAATATTTTAAATTTTGAATATAATATAATATAAAAATAAGATGACACAAAAAGGATAGAGAATAAGTGATAAAAGATTTGGACTCTCTTTTTTATCTCTGTGGAATACGCGAAACTTGTATATAAATATAAAGGGAAAACCCACCGGTTATTAAGACGATTAAACATGTTTTAAGAGATTAAGAATTAATGATTCGTTAAGACGTTATTTCCAAAAGTCAAATAAGTTGATTTCAATTTTTCATTATTGATTGGAAATATTTTTAATGGTTTAGGAAAAATGGAAAATCTAGCATAAGCAGTTCATAAATACAAACCCTTATGCTTGCTTACTTACTATAAAATATTTTTTTATGGGTTTTCTTGTTGATTTTTTTGTTTGTTTTATCTATTTAAAGAAAACCCAAAAAGACGTAGTCTAATTTTGTTTCTTTGAAAAATTATTTGATTTTATGGTGGGATACCTAGTCCACCCACACTATTTGCATTCCGTCAAAACCGGCCTTGTGTGTTCACGTTATCCATGATCATTAATTAGAATGTAGCATTTCTGGTTGATAGTCGAAGTGGACATATATATGTTGCCACTGGTGGTTCATTATATTTAATCTTAAAATAACTCTAGTGTCCCACGATTTTGATAGTCAAATTGATGACTTTTGTGATCAAAATAAAATAACCAAAAACATTGCACAAAATATATTCGTCATAATTCCTACCTGACTAATTAATTAACACACATTGTTTATCAGATGCAAATGTACATGGAGATATAAGCATAAAAAAATCAAAATCAATAGACAAATTATTTAGAGATAATGCACGTACAATTTATCTCTAAATAATAAGTGAAGTATTTGTTAGGAAATCAAGCGAGCACAAAGAAAGACAGAAGTATTAAAACTAAGCACACACACTTTGATAACGGAGTTCATCCAAATTGGCGACGTCTCCGGGCTGCTACATGTGACACTTAATATTATTATAATGAGGATTACAATTGTAATCCAACTCAACACAAGCTATGGTTCTCTCGCAACTAGAACTCTCTCACTTATAATATTCTCACAGTGATGTGTAAATGTGTAATTAAAATACAAGATATTGGGACATATAAATAGAACCCATAGTGGGTCATATTACAATTCCAGGCGATGTGGGATAATTAGAAAACATGGCCAAATCTCATTTGGCCCCACAACTCAACAATCTCCCATTTAGAGTCAAATGTCAAGTGCTTCAAAAGAATTCTGATTATCCCCGACCACTGAACTCACTGTGCTCCACCGAGCAGAATGCTCCCATTGGTATCCTTGTATAGTAATTGGTACTCTTCCGTCATCGGCGAGTTACCCATTCTTGTTGTGTAGCGGCGACCCTGAGCCTCAAGCTCGGAGTCCTACTGAGGTTGCACACAGCCTCAGTTTGTCGATTATAACAGTCTTCGTTTGCATATCGGCGGGGTTCTTAGCGCCCTCAATCTTTTCTAGCGCAAAGATTTCATCTTCCAGAACAGCCCGGATAAAATGGTAACGAATCTGTATGTGCTTGGTGCGTGAATGGAATACAGGATTCTTAGCTAGCTGAACTGCACTTTGACTATCACAGTGCAGAACTCCCTCATCGGTTTTCTGACTGAGCTCCTTTAAGAAACCTTGCAACCAAATCATCTCTTTGCTTGCTTCCGTCATCGCAACGTACTCAGCCTCTGTGGTCGACAATGCAACAATCTTTTGCAACTTAGATGTCCAACTCACAGCAGTACCACCCTAGGTACAAACACATCCCGTTGTGCTCTTTCGGCTGTCCAGATCACCGGCCATGTCAGCATCCACATAGCCGTGCAGGCCTTCCGATGTCTTTCTGAAACATAATGCCAAACTCACGGTACCCGAGAGATATCTCAATATCCACTTCACAGCTTCCCAATGGTGCTTTCTTGGGTTACTCATATAACGACTGACAACTCCCATTGCATGGGCAATGTCCGGTCTTGTACACACCATAGCGTACATCAAGCTACCAATTGCTGAAGCGTAGGGTATGTTCGACATACGATCCTTTCCTTCCTCGTCTGTGGGTGATTACTTCTTCGACAAGCTAAAGTGTGCGGCTAGCGGTGAGCCTACAGCCTTGGAGTCACTCATGCTAAATCGTGCCAACACTTTCTTCACATACTCGGCTTGCGGCAGAAACAGGGACCCATCCCTTCCTCGAGAAATTCTCATACCGAGGATCTGATTTGCGGCTCCCAAATCTTTCATCTCGAACTGTTTCACCAACTATTGCTTCACCTTGTTGATCTCAACAAGGCTTGTCCCGGCAAGCAACATGTCATCTACTACAACAGTAGTATGACATACGAAGAGTTCGCAAATTTCTTCACGAAACAACAGTGATCACTATCACTTCTTTCGAACCCGATATCCGCCATGAAACTGTCAAACTTCTTATACCACTGCCGTGGTGCTTGTTTTAACCCGTACAAGCTCTTCCGCAGTTTGCAGACCAGTTTCTCTTTTTCCTTTTCGGCAAACCCTTCAGGTTGGAGCATGTAAATTTCTTCTTCTAGATCTCCATGGAGAAATGCAGTTTTCACATCTAACTGCTCAAGATGAAGATTCGCATTTACAACAATGCTCAACAATAGCCGAATAGTCGTCATCTTTACGACTGGTGAAAAGATCTCGGTGTAGTCAATTCCTGCCTTTTCCTGGAACTCTTTGACTACTAGGCGTGTCTTATACCGTTTCGTGCCGTCTTGTTCCTCCTTCAGTCGGAACACCCATTTGTTGCTCAGTGCCCTTTTCCTCTTAGGCAGTTCGGCTAACTGCCAAGTCACACTCTTCTCAACTGACTTCATCTCATCCTTCATCGCGAGCTCCCACTTGCTCGAGTCTTTCAGCTCCAGAGCTTCCTCTCTACTTTCGGGATCGCCTGCATCACTGAGCAATATGTAATTCAGGAAATGTGAGTATCGGGCAGGAGGTCTCTTCATGCGATGACCTCGGCCTAATTCAAGTCGGGGAGTTTGGGGCAGCTCCTCGGCCTCTTCAGTCTCTGTTGGTGGGTTGTCGAGCACCATTGGCTCATCTTCAGTGTCATTTTCCAATTCTCTTGGAAACACATTCATGTCGACCATACCACTTTCCTCGGACGGGAGCGCATCTTCTTCCACCACTGCACTTTGTCGATCTTTGTACAAAATGCCTTCGTTGAAGATGACATCCTTACTGCGAATGATCTTCTTTGTTTGACCATCACAGAAGCGATATCCGAACTCAGCTCCACCGTACCCCACAAAGTAACACACTTTGGACTTCGAGTCAAGCTTGGTACGCTCGTTTATGTCGACATGGATATATGACAGACAAGCGAACACTCGCAAGTGTTCATAAAAGATAGACTTACCTATCCACTCTTCTTCGGAAATTCTCCTTTCTATTGGCACTGAGGGTCCGCGGTTAATGAGGTAAACCGCCGTGCTTACTGCATGTTCCCACAAGGCTTTGGGCAACCCACTTTGCAGTATCATACTCCTAGCACGCTCATTGATTGTTCGGTTCATTCGCTCGGCCATGCCATTCTGCTGTGGCGTTCTTCGGATGGTCTTCTCCATTCGAATGTCTCTTTGAGCACAGAACTCTACGAACTTCGTATCAATGTACTCTCCGCCGTTATCGGACCTCAAACATTTGAGTTTATTCCCGGTCTCTAGTTCGACCATGGCCTTCCATTCTTGAAATCTCTTAAACACCTCAGACTTGTGTTTCAAGAAATAGACCCATGTTTTCCTTGTCGAATCATCGATGAAGGTCACATAGTACTGAGCTCCTCCCAGTGAAGTTACTGGAGTTGGTCCCCATACGTCTGAGTGGACCAGTGCTAGCTTTTACTCCTTGGGAGCTTTTCCACCTTTCCAGAAGCTCACTTTCTTCTGCTTCTCGAAGATGAAACCTTCGCACATGTCGAGGTTGATAGACTTCAAGCCTGGAAGTCTGCTGTCCTTCGCTAACACATTCATCCCCTTCTCACTCATGTGACCCAACCGTCGATGCCACAGTTCCGAGCAGTTTTGCGACACAGCTGCCGCAATTGTACGCTCATCATCGGTCGTCATGTACAATGTACCGACCTTACTCCCTCGGGCTATCACCATAGCTCCTCGTGAAACTTTCCAAGCCCCACAACTAAACGAAATGGAGTGCCTTTCGGCATCGAGTTGACCTACTGAAATCAGATTCTTGGTCAACCTCGGGACATGCCTCACTTTCGTTAGCTTCCATACCGACCCATTTGGAATGCGAATCTTCACATCGCCCATTCCAACAACATCTAACGCTTCTCCGTCTGTTAGATACACTTTATCGAAATTACCCGCAGTGTAATTTTCGAATAAATCCTTCTGAGCGGTCGTGTGAAATGATGCCCCAGAGTCTAGAATCCACGAATCTATATCTCTCTGCATGGCAAGCATTAGACAGTCACCCGAATCCTCGTCGCTCGCAACATTTGCCCCGTGATCACGGCCGGTACTCTTCTTCGGCTGCTTGCACTCATGACTGAAGTGCCCCATACCCTGGCAGTTATAGCACCTAAGATTCTTTTTACTTCGGTCGCTATCTTTGCCTTCTCGGCTTAGCCCTCTTCTACCTCGGGATTGCGAACGTCCTCTAACGTCCCATACCCTGGCCTTACCCCGGTCTCTTGAACCCATGTTCAAGGCTGCTCCATCATTTGAGCATTCACCCATGTCTAATCTCCTGAGTTCCTCAGCGAGTATTTGATCTCAGATGCCGTTGTAAGTCAGTTTCTCCTTTCCAATTGAGTTGCTAACAGCAGCTTGCATGAATTCCTAACTGTTCGGTAGAGATGCTAGCAGTATAAGGGCTCTCACTTCGTCTTCAAAAGTTATCTCCACCGCATCCAACTGATTTACGGTGTTGATGAACTTGTTCACGTGACTCGCGACAGGTGTCCCCTCAGCCATGCGTAGGTTGAACAACTTACGCATGAGATGTACCTTGTTGTTCGTGGATGGTTTCTCATACATATCGGTGAGGACCTTCATCATCCCCATCGTCGTCGTCTCTCTTGCGACGTTATGTGCTACACTCCTAGATAGTGTTAGGCGGATCACTCCCAACACTTGTCAATCTAAGAGTTTCCACGCCTCCTCGGTGGTCGTGGTCGTCCTTTCCTCAAGGAGAAGTGGCTGATGCATCTTTCTTCAGTAGAGGTAGTTCTCTATTTGCATTCTCCAGAATGCGAAGTCCTTCCCGTCAAACTTCTCGATCCCGTGTGCGGTTATGTCTTATTTCGCCATTGATCTTCCTCTCGGTCTTCGACCTTGGTTCTGCGAACCTCGGGCTCTGATACCACTTGTTAGGAAATCAAGCGAGCACAAAGAAAGACAGAAGTATTAAAACCAAGCACACACACTTTGATAACGGAGTTCACCCAAATTGGCTACGTCTCCGGGCCGCTACACGTGCCACTTAATATTATTATAATGAGGATTACAATCGTAATCTAGCTCAACACAAGCTATGGTTCTCTCGCAAGTAGAACTCTCTCACTTATAATATTCTCACAGTGATGTGTAAAGTTGTAATTAAAATACAAGATATTGGGGCATATAAATAGAACCCATAGTGGGCCATATTACAATTCCAGGCGATGTGGGATAATTAGAAAACATGGTCAAATCTCATTTGGCTCAACAACTCAACAGTATCTTGTTAGGGAGCAAAATATTTTTTTGTCTCCAAATTTAATATTATGGACTAAATTTTTTGAAAAAAATGTGTTGTCAAAAATACATTAATCTACATGGGATGATAGGAGTATAACAATTTTTTGTGTCAAAAAGATTTGTAGAGACAGATTTAAATTGTTTGCTTATGTTGTTATAATTTTATTTTATTTTTATCCTATAAGGACAAAGAAATATTTTTTTTATCCAAGTTACTTTGTTTGTTGCCGTCTCTCTTTTAAAAAAAAAAATCTTAAAATGATCAGTTATCTTTTATTAATAGTTATTACTACAAGTGTACATGTACTTATTGATTGTTCCTCGTTAGTATGCGCATTAATTATTGGAGTACTACATTGTTACGATTATGTCATATAATTATCCTTTCCTTGCAAAAAATGTATCTATAATTATTGTCTGGAATAGTATGCAAGGATGTTATAACTTATTGTAAAGATAGTGATTGTGAGCTAATCCTTCAAACAACCTGATCTTAAATAGATAGTGGCGAGCCTGATTTTCTTCCCAAGCTCGGCTTAATCAATTTTATTTGCGTCGGCTCCGATCTTTCAAGGTATCTGCTTCGGTCGATGTCTCCTTCAATGGAGAGGTGTTCTTTTGTGCCTGCACAAGAAACGAACAGGGGCCCGGGGTTGGTACCAGGTTTTCCCTCTCCGACGATCAAGTCAGTATTAGTATAGACTGAAGGTAGGAATATAGTTAAGGGTGAGGGATTGGTCCAGTTACAAGTCGTGGCGTCAGGTGTCACGGTTGATATTCTGGTGGTCCGGGTTGTTTTAGCTTTATCTCTCCTCTCTGTCTTTTTGTGTGTCCCCCTCTAATTGGTATTAGTGGGGGTATTTATAGTCTGATCAGAGGCGTATTAGCCCTTGGATCACTGCACTGTCTAATAAAGATCCAACGGCTTCAGGTCATTTATGACTCTGACAATGGTACTGTTCATCGGCCGGGGCCCACAGGGCTGGCCTGTGATTGGGCCACGTCGATGAAACACGTAAAGGGTCCCCCAAGGGAGCAGCAGCATTAATTGGGGAAGTGTACTCGACAAGCTTCTCCGGGCCGTCCTGGACACGGTCCGGCCCCTCAAGATCCGGAGTGACGCGTTACCCATGGTTGACAGGCCCGGATCGCCAGTTGTGGGGTTGATATCGGTCCGGACGAGGGGGTACCGACATCCCCTCGCCAACAGCTCCCTGTCCGGAGTCGTCGTTAGGGACGAGGTCTTCGGGGACTTTTAGTCGTTACGGGGGCTCCGGTCATTGTATTCTTACGCTTGACGGTGTGGAGACGTCTCGGCGTAGTCCGACACGTGTTCTCATATTCTGAAATTTTTGACACGTGGAGCACGCCCATTGTGCATTTATGAGGCGCCGCCTCTGTCCCTTCGATTCCATCAATGCCATCAATGTTAAAACGGTTGGTGAGTGACACTTGACGGTTGACCTCTATTTGCTGTACACGTGTACTGCATCGATTGAGTGGCAGCATTTATTTGTGGGAGTTTGTGTAATGAACCGCCGCTGTCTTTTCACCTTCTGGTAAATGTCTTTTCATCTTCTGGTGGGGGTCTATAAATACCCTCAGTGAAATCTCATTTTGACCTTCTCACTCTCTCACTAAAATTTTCACACAGCAGACCATTCTCTCTCTTCCTTCACACTTAGCATATTTCATCAAACATCTAGCCGTCATGGTTATAAAACACGGAGCTGGAAAAGGCCCGATGGTTGCCCCACAACCACGGCGCCTTGAGGTAATGGCAAACGCCTTGCCATTCCGGGAGATGGTTATCGATCCGGCCATATCCGTAGCAGTAAACGACAACAGCATCATGGTCAGGCAGCACGGGGCTGACCTGGATGAGTTTTGTCAACTATGCGGCATAGGGGGGGAGTTCCGACTTCGGACCTGTGCGACTGCAGACGAGGTGAACGGGATCGTGGCTGATCCCAAGAGTATGGTAACTCTCTCCCTCTCTACTCTTCTATACGGGGGTACCCACCTCCCCATTCCGGAGCTACTGGCGGAGCTCTGCACCTGGACGTAGACTCTTCCATGCCAGTAGCCTCTGCAGGCGCACCGGATCTGCCCCGGAATAGAGGCCCTAAGTGTCATGCTGGGCCCAGCCATCCCGGAACCATTGGGGCTCAGAGAGCTCTTGGCCTGCTATGAATTCTTGCAGACCGAGCCAAGCTCCCAATCTAAGAGCCGGTAGCCCTACCTGAGGTGCCGGTCCCATAATCAGCTGATTACGGGTAACTCCGATTCGAATCGGGGTTACACGCAAGATGTAGTCGTGGTGGAAGGGCACTAGATCCACCGCGACGACCTGGTTCTGCCAACCAGGCCGGGGAGGGTGATGAGCACCAAGGAAAATAAATTCATAGTGGCCTCTAAGCTGAGGGGCCTGGGCGAACCCAACATAGAGTCGTTGGAGGTGGCTCTTAATTGGTGGGGTCCAGACGGGACCGACGTAGGGGCGCGCGATGCGGAGCGTCTGCTAATCTGTGGCTCCCCCACCTCCTGCAAGGGGAATAGCTTCAAATGGCCCCATAGGACCTTCTGTCCCGTGGGATACTCCAGGGAAAGATGGGAGAAGGAGAAGGGTCTGGAGTCGACCCTCCCTCCCAAGGTAGCAGAGGAGGCCGATGTCGGGGCAACGCCTGTGGTTAAAAAGGCGATGAAGCCTAAGCCTAAGCCTAAGCTAAGCAGCAAGGCGAAGGTCGTGACGGTGGTCTCTTCCGCTCCTACATCGGCCGGGGTTCACTTTGAGACCCGGCCGGATGGTACCGTCCTCCACTATAGGGTGGGGCCGGATGGTACCCGCAACTATATAGACCAGTATGGGAAGCCTCTAACAGAGGTAACTCCCTTGAGGTCTCGGGAGCCCACCGCGGGGAGTCCCCTTCGCTTGGAAGACAACATCACTGAGGCCGAACCCTCCGGACCAACCTTAGGCACCTCGCGGACCTGGGTACGTTGCCTTTTGTGCTTCAATAACTCCAGTTTTGCACTTTTACACTTAGCTAAATTGTGTTAGAAATTTGTGTTAATTTTTCTAACTTCTTTCTTGTATGGCCTGTGTAGGTGGTCCGTTCTGACGAGGAGGACGGGGAGGTGGAAGAAGGGGAGGAGGGGGATAACGATGAGGTTGTCGAGAGGGGCAACGGCGGGGGTGAGGTCATTCAGCCCGAGGCTGTAGAGGAGGGGGTGAAAGAAGCTAGGGATGAGGTGGCGGTCGTGGCGGGGAAAAAGGAGGTTGAGGCGGGGGAAAAGGAGGTTGTCGTACCTCTACCCGGTGCCGATGCTGCGGATGAGATGGCAGCTAAGGCCAGGCTTGATCGGGCCGCCCGCAAGGCCCAGCTTGGGAAGAGGAAGGTGGAGGGGATGAGGCCCCTTCGTGATGGAAAGAAGTCTAGGGCTGGGGGGAGCCCCCCGCCTGAGGTTGTGGTGGTGGAGGAGAGGCCGAAGGTGACGTTGGGCCCTACTCAAAGCTCGGGTTCCTCCTCTTCTTCTCCGTTTCACAGGATGCCTGTGCGAACACCCGAGGAGGTGAAGGCGACCACAGGGGTGAAGAGCATAATGGAGGCTCATCCGTCCGCCGGCCTACTGGCTTTGGCTGCGCTCCAGCAGCAAAGCGTCGAAACTGACCACCGGGGGCGTGACCTTTGGGCATCGGCTATGGCCATGATACCTCAGGTACGAAACTCCTCACAGTGCTTATTTCGTATGTTTCCTTTTATTTCTCAAATATTTTGCCAAGTGTTTTGCTTCTTCCATTTGTAGGCCTACTTGATGATGAACCAATATGTCTATCACCAAGGCCGGCAGGTGAGATCATGGTCCAAGAAGGCAGAGGCTAATGCCAGGCTTCTGGAGGAGGCCCAGAAAAGGGCGGAGGAGGCCCAGACTAGGGCGGAGAAGGCCGAGGACCTTAATGCCTCGATTGAGGCTCGAAGGGTTGAGGCCGTGAAGGCTAGGGTGGAGGCCGAGGAGCGTGCCCAGGCTGGGGAGGCGGCTCTAAAAGAGGCTGAGGCTGGCATAGCCGATAGGATAAAGACGGCAGTCCAAACTGGTCAAGCCGAGCTGAGTGCCGCCTGGGCCTCAAAGACACAGAAGGAATTCAATTCCTTCTATGTCGAAGGGTGGACCGAGGCAGCTGCCTTTCTGAGGGCGGGACCGGATCATCCGGTGTGGAATATGGACAACATCATCGTCCCTGTCCCCTCGGCTCCCGTTCCCGAGGTGGTTCCCCTCACTCCTCGAGCTCTCTCCGACGAAGAGGACGAGGAGGATGACGACGGGGCTACCTAGGATAGTTTTATTTTCTGTTCTGTGGTGTAATTTCTTTTTTGCACTTAGCTTGTAATAGCTTCTTATTGAATGAAATGAAAAAACAATTTTGGACTTGTCTTTTATTCTTCTGGGTTTTTTTTTTTTTTTTTTTTTTTTTTTTTTACTTCCGATGTATGTACGTTCCTGTGTGTACGTGCCCCCAATGAGTGGGCCGGTATGCTTCGGCATGGGGGCACTCATTCTATATAGCTCGCACTTCGAATTAATACTTTAGAAAATAAATATAAGCCGGGGTACCATATAGGTTCGTGTGTTCTGAAACACTTGTAAGATTTAAATGAACTCAAAAATCCAGATAAATATAAACCGGGGTGCCGTATAGGCTTGTGTTCTGAAACACTAGTAAGATTTAAATGAACTCAAAAATCCAGATAAATATAAACCGGGGTGCCGTATAGGCTTGTGTTCTGAAACACTAGTAAGATTTAAATGAACTGAAAAATTCAAACAAATATAATCCGGGGTGCCGTATAGGCCCGTGTTCTGAAACACTTGTAAATTAAATTGAAAATGTAAGTCGGGGTGCCGTATAGGCTCGGGTGTTCTGAAACACTTGTAAGATTTAAATGAACTGAGCAATTCAAATAAATATAATCCGGGGTGCCGTATAGGCCCGTGTTCTGAAACACTTGTAAATTAAATTGAAAATGTAAGCCGGGGTGATTTCGAAATAAAAACAGTTTTATTCATAAAGCCCTTGGGCACATTTACATCATACTCTTATTTACATCAAAACGCAAAAGTCGAGCCCTATTGATAGTACTTTCTTAGGTTATTGACGTTCCAATGTCGATCTATCGGGACGTCGTTGGGGAGGCGACCCAACAGGTAGGCCCCGTTGCCCGCCGCACCGAAGATTCGATAGGGGCCTTCCCAGTTGGGGCCTAGCTTTCTGTCGGACTGTACCCTAGTGTTGTTGTTTACTTTCCGTAGCAGGAGGTCTTCGTCTTGGAAACGTCTGGCGTTCACTCTTTTGTTATAGGAACGTCCCAGATCGTTCTTGTATTCGGCGTTACGGATGGCCGCCACTTCCCTTCGTTCTTCAGCATATTCGAGCTCGAGCCCCATCATCTTTTCGTTCAGTCCGTTCTCCACCATGTCGGTTCTGAGCGAGGGGAGCCCGATTTCTAACGGGATGACAGCTTCCATCCCGTAGGTTAGACTATAGGGCGTTTGTTGAGTGCCCCATCTCCTTGTCGTACGGTAGGCCCAAAGAACGTGTTGCAGTTCATCGGCCCATCGTCCTTTGGATTTGTCTAGCCTCTTTTTGATTCCGTCGAGAACGGTCTTATTCGACACTTCAGCTTGGCCATTTCTTTGGGGATACGAAGGGGTGGAATAATAGCTTCGGATGTGGTACTTCGCATACATCGCTTTTAACTTAGCCCCAATGAATTGGCCCCCATTATCAGCCACTATAGAGTAGGGGATTCCGAATCTCGTGATTACATCCCTCCAGAGGAACCTGATCACCTCGGCCTCCGTTATCTTTGCTAATGCTACGGCTTCTACCCATTTTGAGAAGTAGTCGGTGACCATGAGGAGGAACTTTTTGCCTCCCGGGGCCCGAGGGAATGGTCCGACGATGTCCATGCCCCATTGGTCAAAGGGCCAAGGCGACGTCACGCTGCTCATCTTTTGGGCCTGGGCTCTAGGTATGGGGGCGTATTTCTGGCACTTCTCACATTTGAGCACGAATGTTTTAGAATCTTTTTGCATGAGGGGCCACCAATATCCGTGAGTCAAGGCACGATTGGCAAGCGACCTGCCCCCGGTGTGGCTCCCACACGTGCCTTCGTGTATCTCCTCCATGACTTTTACCACCATATAAGGGTGGACACAGAGGAGATAGGGCCCGGAGAACGATCTCTTATAAAGTTTATCGTTGGAGGCTAGCCAGAACCCTAATGCCTTTCTTTTTATTTTTTCAGCCTCCTTCTTATCGTCAGGAAGGTCGCCGGAGCGATGGTATTCGATTATGGGGTCCATCCAGCTTAGCTCCGGCGGAAGGTCGGTCACCATGTTAATGCTTGCCCTGGCGTCGATGCTAGGAGAAGGGACGTACTCTATGGTGATGACTCGCTCCTTTTGATCACTCATAGCCGAGGCCAGGGTCGCTAGTGCATCGGCGTGGGTGTTCTCGTTTCTGTTGATGTTGACGATCTCCCGATACTCGAAGCTCTGGAGTATTTCGGAGGCGATGGCCACGTACTTTGCCATCCTTTCGTCCTTCGTTTGGAATTCACCACTGATCTGGCTACTGACTAATTGGGAATCAGTGTGCACCAGTATCTTCTTGATGCCGAGGCTTCGGGCCATTTTCAGGCCAGCTATCACGGCTTCGTACTCCGCCTCGTTATTGGTGGCTCGGAAGCCAAGCTGGATTGACTTCTCGATTACATCACCCTGTGGGGATTGGAGTACCACCCCGAGGCCAGATCCCTTTTTATTGGCAGCTCCGTCGGCGTGCAAGGTCCATGTTCCTTGGGCACGTTCCTCGATGCCGGGGGACGTTGTCGTTCTGGTGAATTCTGCCACAAAGTCGGCCAAGGCCTGCCCCTTGACAGAGGTTCGCGGCTCATACCGGATGTCGTACGCGTTCAGGTGGCAAGCCCACTTCGTCATACGCCGAGACAGGTCTCCCTTCTGGAGTATTTCCCGAACGGGCTGATCCGTATACACCACGATACTGTGTGTCGAGAAGTAATGGGCAGTTTTCGCGATGCCATAACGAGTGCCAGGATGAGCTTTTCGAGGGGGATATACCTAGCCTCGGCATCGAGGAGGGTTTTGCTCACGTAATAGATTGGCCTTTGCTCCCTGCCGACCTCTTTGATGAGAACGGCGCTAACGGCTATCTCGGACACGGCGAGGTACAGGGCAAGGACGTCGCCGGTGTCCGGCTTGGCCAGCAGAGGCGCGCTTCCGAGGTAGTTCTCCAGCTCCGTGAACGCATTCCGGCATTCGTCATTCCATTCGAACTTCTTCTGAGCCTTCAGAGCCGTAAAGAATGGCTTGCACCGATCTCCGAACCGGGCTATAAACCGGTTGAGGGCGGCGGCCATTCCGGCTAACTTCTGTACGTCCTTCCTCTTTTCAGGAGTTCTCAAGTTCTTCAAGGCAGAGATTTGGACCGGGTTCGCCTCTATGCCGCGATGGGTTACCATGAACCCTAGGAACTTCCCGGCACCAACTCCGAAGGCGCACTTAGAGGCGTTCAGCTTCAGATCATGCTTTCGTATTGTTTCGAACACCTCTCTTAGGTCGGACAGGTGGTCGTCCTCTTGGGCGCTTTTGACAACCATGTCGTCGATATAGACCTCCATGCTCCGGCCTATGCTCTTGGCGAATATCTTGGTGACCATTCTCTGATACGTCGCCCCGGCGTTCTTAAGCCCAAATGGCATCACCTTGTAACAGTAATTCCCCCTTGGGGTTATGAAGGCGGTTTTTTCTTGGTCAGCCTCCGACATGGGTATTTGGTGATAGCCGAAGAAGGCGTCCAGGAAGCTCATTCTGGCGGCTCCGGCGGTGGAGTCCACTATCTGGTCAATTTTAGGCAGAGGGAAAGGATCCTTAGGACAGGCCCGGTTAAGGCTCGTGTAATCGATGCAGACACGCAGCTTGCCATTCTTTTTAGGGACCACCACGGGGTTAGCGAGCCATCTAGGATAAAAGATTTCCCTAATGGCTCCAGCTAGCAGAAGCTTTTGTACTTCCTCATTTATGGCATCGGCATGCTCCGGACTAACGCGACGCCCCTTTTGCATCACAGGCTTCGCATCCGGGTTGACGTTCAAAATATGGCAGGCGAGGTCGGGACTGATACCCGACATTTCGCACGGGGACCATGCGAAGTTATCGAGGTATTCGAGCAGAAGCTTAATGAGATCTGAAATCTCAGGCTCGCTCAGCATCTCGCCCACCATAAAAAAGTGATCCTCGTCGTACCCCAGGATCTTGACCTTCAGCAATCCTCCTTCTACCTTTTCTTCAGCTTCCGGACCCATCTTCTTGTTCAGTTCTCGCAGCAGTTTAGGATCCTCAGCTTCTATGTTCATAGCACTCTGGGTCGGAACCTGGTTATTGCCGGAGTATACGGCCATGGCACAGCTTCTCGAGACCTTTTGGTTTCCCGATATGGTCTCGACTCCATTCGCAGTGGGGTACTTGACCTTTTGGTGTAGAGTGGAGGAGACGCCTTCTATCTCATGAAGCCACGCGCGCCCTAGTATGACGTTGTAAACGGAGGGGACGTCCACCATCGTGAACTCCACGCTCATAACCTTGGTTCCTGTCTTAACAGGCAAGGTTATGTTCCCTCTGGGCTGAACGGCCTCAGAGTTGAATCCGTACAGAGGAGGGGCGTTGGTATCTAACTGCCCCTCTGTCAGCCCCATCTTTCGGTAGAGGTCACCAAAGAGAATGTTCACCGACGCCCCCTGATCGACGAGGATTCGTCCAACTGAGCAATGGCCCACTTGGGCCGTGATAACAAGGGCGTCATAATGGGGCAGGTCTACCCCCACTAGGTCGAAGTCGGTGAAGCTTAGATCTGGCTTGGTACCTTGTTTGCACCTCTTTCGGGGTTCCGAGCTTTCGGCGAGGCAGACGTGCTTTTTCATTGTGGCCTCACGGGCCTCGGTTCTCTCCGCCCCATCTGGCTTCGGCTTCCTTGGCCCGGAATGGATAACCAGGCAAGTCATCACCGGTGGGGGGAGGTCTGGTTGCCTCTCGTCGTCTCCTTCTCGGTCTCGATCGGGGTCCCTTCGTGTCTTGACGTATTTATCCATCAAGCCGTCTCGGACCCATCCTTCTAGCCTTGCCTTTAGACCATGACACTCATTGGTATAGTGGCCGTGGCCTCTGTGATAGTCACAAAATTTGTCATTGGGCCCCCGGGCCGGCTCGTTCCTGAGCGGGGGAGGCCAGGAAAAGAATGGCTCGTTCTCGATCTCAAAGAGCAGGTCGGTCAGTGGTAGGCGAAATGTGGTGGAGTAGGCATTTCCTGGGATTGAAGGGCCAGCCCGACGGGTATCCTCTCTTCTACGCTTTGCGGCCGGTTGCGGGCTCTCCTTCGTTCGCGGTCTCTCCAACCTCTCCGCTATGGGGCGATCTTGCCGGATGCTCCTTGAGACGGCTCCTCCCCGAGGCTGCTCGATGCTGGCGACTGAACGCGTCGCTCTAGCAGATCTCATGTCTTTCTCGATATCGACATGCTGTTTGATTAGTGACCGGAGCTGGGAAACTGAGCCAGGAGGGGTTGCTATCATTTCGTTGTGGATCCTGCTTCCCACGATCATGTTCTGCCTGAAAGCAGCTATAGCAGTAGAATCGGGGCATTCGGCACACTCAGCGTGCTTCTGCCAAAACCGATTATCGTAACTCTCGAGGGTCTCCTTGGGTTGGGACCTCACTTGGTACAGCTGCTCCGGTTGGGCAACCCTTTCCTTCAAGTTGATGAACCGGTGTGCAAAATCATAGGCCAGATCATCCCAACAGTGGATGGAGTTGGCAGGCAGAGACTGGAACCATTTACTTGCGAGCCTCCCCAGGCTGGCGGGGAAGCATTTACACATAAGGCGATCGAGGTGGGACCAGTGGTTCATCTGGTATCGATAGTGCCGGAGGTGGGCTTCCGGGTCAGAATCTGCATTGAACACTTGGAGAACGGGGGCAGTAAAATTTCCGGGGGGCGCACTGTACTCTATCTCATCTGAGAACGGGGTACTGCGGGTGGAGGCAACGATTTTTAGCGCTGCCTCATCCGCGACTTCATCTCGGCCAGCGCGACGACCCCGCCTCCTCCTCCGGGGAGGCCTTTCAGTTCGAGCATGACTCGAGGTGGGCCGTGAATCGTGACTATCACCTGGTCGACTGATTCGCGAGTGTACGCTTTGGTCGTTTATACGGCGCGAACTCCCCTCGTGGGAACGCCTTGACTCCTCTCCCCTAGCCGGCTCCTCAGGAACCTCTAGGGGGGGGTCGTCTTGAGGGTCCCAACCGCGACATCACGCTCTTGGCGGGGATGCGAACGGGCTCTGGCTGCTCTACGCCACGAGAGACGGGTCCGGGCTCAGATGCCATCATAGAGGCTATCAACGCCTTTTGAGCCGCCAAGGCAACGAGTTCCTTCTCATGGATCTCTAACATCATGCGAGTCAGCTCGTCGCGCGACCGGGGCGTCCCCTGGACCGCATTGAGTGGAGTAGGCTGCCCCTCAGGCACAGTTCCCGGTGTGCCAAAAGAGAGGGTCCTCGGCATTCCAAATACTGGGACATGCCGTGGGGGCGGGCTCTCGTACTGATCATTATCTGTCATTGTTCCTTGAAAACGGATTGTCGGAGCTAGCGCGCTATGAATTCCCACAGACGACGCCAATTGGCGAGCCTGATTTTCTTCCCAAGCTCGGCTTAATCAATTTTATTCGCGTCGGCTCCGATCTTTCAAGGTATCTGCTTCGGTCGATGTCTCCTTCAATGGCGAGGTGTTCTTTTGTGCCTGCACAAGAAACGAACAGGGGCCCGGGGTTGGTACCAGGTTTTCCCTCTCCGACGATCAAGTCAGTATTAGTATAGACTGAAGGTAGGAATATAGTTAAGGGTGAGGGATTGGTCCAGTTACAAGTCGTGGCGTCAGGTGTCACGGTTGATATTCTGGTGGTCCGGGTTGTTTTAGCTTTATCTCTCCTCTCTGTCTTTTTGTGTGTCCCCCTCTAATTGGTATTAGTGGGGGTATTTATAGTCTGATCAGAGGCGTATTAGCCCTTGGATCACTGCACTGTCTAATAAAGATCCAACGGCTTCAGGTCATTTATGACTCTGACAATGGTACTGTTCATCGGCCGGGGCCCACAGGGCTGGCCTGTGATTGGGTCACGTCGATGAAACACGTAAAGGGTCCCCCAAGGGAGCAGCAGCATTAATTGGGGAAGTGTACTCGACAAGCTTCTCCGGGCCGTCCTGGACACGGTCCGGCCCCTCAAGATCCGGGGTGACGCGTTACCCATGGTTGACAGGCCCGGATCGCCAGTTGTGGGGTTGATATCGGTCCGGACGAGGGGGTACCGACATCCCCTCGCCAGATAGTGACTCGTTTGTTGTTAGAGTCTTCAGATTATTAGCGCTAATCTCATGCTTTTGTATTTCTTTTGAATTAGAAATGCTAAAAAAGCTTAATATTGAAACGGGCAGGAGGGTTTCAACTGTTATACTTTCTGAATATGTCCCTTAATAATTTATGTTTTATCCATAGAAAACTATTTGCAACCTTAATTTACAAAAATCTCGTATCTGAATTTTTGTAATTCAAAGGTGTACGTAGTTTCATAACGGTCAATTAATTAGGGACGTCGATCGGAGTATATAAAGAGGATAAGTAATTAAAGAGCGGATCAAAAATAGAACGGCTTAAATAATACAGAGGTGCAATGGTATTTATATTAATAACGTTTTGTGTATGGGAAAGAATGATGAAGAATTATATTTCAGCGTAAGACAACTCAGACTGAAACTAGTTTAAACGCATATAGTCGGGGTACACGATCAATACACAGGCCGGTCCATTATTTTTAGTTTGTAAAACACAATTAAAACTTAACTTAATGCTAACTATCTTTATTGACAAAAGATATAATTGACGAGCTTAATTTTCTTTCTAAACTCGGTTTATCAACAGCACGGGGCTTCGGTGTAGGTGCTGCTTCGGTGACGGGACTCTCCTCGTACCTGCACAAGCAACGAACATGGGGTCCGGATTGATTTCAGGCTTTCCCTCTCCGACTGTCAAGTCAGTACAGTGAAAAAGAATTTAGGTAAATAAAGGTTATATTTTAGTTAAGGAGTGAGTGGGGGCGGTACAGTTACTTGGCGTAGTATCGGGTTCTTTGATGTACAATGGAGTAGGCCGGGTTCTTTTCGTTTTATCTCTCTTCTCTTTTTTTTTCTGTCCCACTCTAAGTAGCATTAGTGGAGGTATTTATAGTATTATCCAAAACATATTAGCCCTTGAATCACTGTACTGTAAAATACTAATCTGACGGCGTTAGCACTTTTATGACTCTGACAAGGGTACAATTCTTGTCCAGGACCCATAATTGATGACATGTGATTGGGCCACGTCGATGAAACGCTGAGGGGTCCTCCAAGGGAGCAGCAACATTAATTGAAGAAACGTACTCGATACGCTTCTCTGGACCGGCGTAGACACAGCTCGACCTCTTAAGGTACGGGATGGCGTATCAATCATGATTGACAGAGGTCCGAACAGACTGTTTTGAGAGTGATATGAGCCCGGACAAAGAGATGCTGACATTTACTCACCAATAATAGTACTATAAGATATGAGATTAGTTAAACACATTAAAATTTTAAAATGAACTGGGCCTATATATAAAGTTTATGTCCCCTAATAATTATCTTTTGATGTACATAGATAGGCACTGCAAAGCTGACAAAGCAAAGAGGTGTTCTCATTGTACTACATAATTTCTGTTTTCACGCGCAGACCGTAGATATAATCTACGGTCTGGATCATTTAACACAGACCGTAGATATAATCTACGGTCTGTGTTGATTGATCCAGACCGTAGATTATATCTACGGTCTGTGGCAAGTTTTGAAATTTACACAGTCAGTCCCTGCGCTTCCAAATTACACAGTCAGTCCCTGTGCGAAATTACACAGACAGTCCCTGAAAAAAACAGAAACTTTCGTTTTTTTTTTAAAAAATATAATTTTATTCTACACTCTCTCTCTTTCTCTCAAAAACCCCCAATTTTCAACCCAAAAAATCACCCAAATCAATCAACCACATTAACTATCAAATTTATTAATAAAAAACCCCAAATCATCAATCAAACTTATCCATAATTCAAGGGTATATCTTTTATTCTCTAATTTATTATGTATTTTGTGTAATTTAAATTTGTAAAATAGGAAAAAATATATAAAATATGCAAATCCATAATTCACTTAGCTATATATCATTGTTTGTTGTTTGTTTATATTAATTATAGAAATTTTATTAATTGTTGATATTTGGCCCATTTTTGCATGTTTTTTTATTTTTTGTAATTTTAATTTGTAAAATAGGAAAAAATATATAAAATATGCAAAACCATAATTCACTTAGCTATATATAATTGTTTGTTGTTTGTTTATATTAATTATAGAAATTTTATTAATTGTTGATATTTGTCCCATTTTTGCATGTTTTTTTATTTTGTTTGGTTAATTTGAATTGTTTATGAAAAAATGTGTGTTTGGTTATGATTAAAAAATTGAATTATTATTGTTTGGTTTATGAAAAAATGTGTGTTTGGTTATGATTAAAAAATTAAATTATTATTGTTTGGTTTATGAAAAAATGTGTGTTTGGTTATGATTAAAAAATTGAATTATTATTGTTTGGTTTATGAAAAAATGTGTGTTTGGTTATGATTAAAAAATTAAATTATTATTGTTTGGTTTATGAAAAAATGTGTGTTTGGTTATGATTGAAAAATTAAATTATTATTGTTTGGTTTATGAAAAAATGTGTGTTTGGTTATGATTAAAAAATTGAATTATTATTGTTTGGTTTATGAAAAAATGTGTGTTTGGTTATGATTGAAAAATTAAATTATTATTGTTTGGTTTATGAAAAAATGTGTGTTTGGTTATGATTAAAAAATTGAATTATTATTGTTTGGTTTATGAAAAAATGTGTGTTTGGTTATGATTGAAAAATTAAATTATTATTGTTTGGTTTATGAAAAAATGTGTGTTTGGTTATGATTAAAAAATTAAATTATTATTGTTTGGTTTATGAAAAAATGTGTGTTTGGTTATGATTAAAAAATTAAATTATTATTGTTTGGTTTATGAAAAAATGTGTGTTTGGTTATGATTAAAAAATTAAATTATTATTGTTTGGTTTATGAAAAAATGTGTGTTTGGTTATCATTGTTTTGTTATCATGAATTGGTTATAATTGAGTTATCATTGTTTAGTTATCATTAATTGGTTATCATTGAGTTATCATTGTTTGGTTATCATTAATTGGTTATCATTGAGTTATCATTGTTTGGTTATCATTAATTGGTTATCATTGAGTTATCATTGTTTGGTTATCATTAATTGGTTATGTTATAATTTTTTGGTTATCATTAATTGAGTTATATTTGGTTATCATAGTTAGGATGACAGACCCAGGTCCACAGATTAAAGGGAGGTTGGGTATTTTACGACAGACTGGTCACATTTCTAGTCAGACTTGGGATGCTGGCAGAGAAGCGGGTAGAGGAGATGCGAATAAGATTAGGGTTTATAATTATAGTTGGC
This sequence comes from Primula vulgaris, assembly GCA_963920805.1. Taxonomy (NCBI): domain Eukaryota; kingdom Viridiplantae; phylum Streptophyta; class Magnoliopsida; order Ericales; family Primulaceae; genus Primula; species Primula vulgaris. The sequence continues at coordinate 40,834,847 of OY987212.1, read as the reverse complement.
AGATACCGACGCCTGAAAGGGTAGTTCAAAATATCATTAGGGCTGGTTTTTACGGTATTTACAGTATAGGTAATTATACCGTAGACCGAGGGTTGATTACAGCCTTAGTTGATAGGTGGCGTGATGAGTCGCACACGTTCCATTTTGTCGGTGGAGAGTTGGGGATATCTTTACAGGATGTAGAGATTATGCTTGGTCTGAGGGTGGATGGTCTTGCTGTGACCCGGTCGGAGCGGAATGACACGAAGGCGAGCAGGTTGGCTATGATGGAGAGTTTGTTGGGTGTTAGGCCGGCTGACAATCAAGTCGATCTAAACTGTCTGACAGTTAGACTTGAATGGATGTTACAGACCTTCGGTGAATTACCCCCCAACCCTAGTGAGGAGCGTTTACTATATTAGTCTAGGGCTGCCATGCTATTATTACTGGCTGCACATGTCTTTTCGGATAAGAGCAGTGATCAGATTCCACTCTGGCCTCTGGCATTTCTGGAGGATTTTGACACATGTGCTGAGTATAGTTGGGGATCAGCTCTTCTGGCCTGGTTAGAGGCTAATCTATGCAGGGTGGTACGTTGTAAGACAACCGGAGTAAGCGGGGCGGTGATGTTTCTGGATATGTGGGCGATTACCAGACTACTGCCGGTTAGACCGTGTGAAGAGCTGCCGGAAGATGTCGAGCCACCGGAGGGCTGGCCTAGGTTCCCCCTCGGTTACAAGTATGATATTTATTTAGTTTTTGAATTGGATTTGCTTTTTTATATTATTGTGTCATCTATCATTTACTTAGCTGCCGGTTATATTTATTGTTTATCGGTTTTTGTTTGTATATTACAGATGGAAGATGTGGCGGCAAACTAACCTTACGCCATATGTCTACGGACATAATGTGGTCCACATACGTGACCAGTTTGACAATATGTCGCCTGAACAGGTAAATTTTAATTTTCGTATTACATGTAACTTACGTATTATATGTTGTATATGTTTGCATTGGTCTTATCTTCGCAGAATTTATTACTCGTCTATTTTTAAACCATTGTTTATATATTCTAATTTGATGATTACAGATAGTGTGGCAACCTTACGGGGATCTCAATCAGTATCCGGAATACTGCACGCGGGGCCGGTATATGTGGCATTGTTCTGTGCCTCTCATTTGTAATGAGAAGATTGAGTACCACCCCGCGGACAGGTTCATGAGGCAGTTCGGTTTTGTGCAGCGGGTCCCTACGTATATTTGGAAACCAAGACAGGGTCACGGCAAGGATAGAAGATATGGGACTGGGCAAAAACACGACTGGCCTTTACTAACCGGAGAATTTATAGCCGTGTGGAATGACCGCCACACCCGTCTTATTAACGGCGAATATGGCACGGGGACGTCACCGGGTTACATGAAATGGTATAGAGAGCGGACCCGCATCTTCATAAACCCACCTGAACTTGCCCCGCCCCCTCACGGTTTCCGGGAGAATACGGGTGTCTTCAATAAAATGGTAACTACTGAATCGTTTTTTACTAATAAATCGTTACTTCTTTTTATGTATATTTCAGTAGTAATAAATCGTTTTTTATTATTTATTTTTTTACAGAAAGCGATGTTGCGCCGCAGTTTCAAATCGTTCAAACGGGCGAAAATGAGAACGGACGTGGACTTACTACGTAAGGAGTTCGCTGAAATGGGTTTGAATCCGTATGGGTCAGCTGATGAACAGTCGGAGGGGGATGACGACGACGACGACGACGACGGTGATGACGACCTACGTTACGACCCACGAACTTACACTAGGGCTTCAAGTTGTCGGCGTCCCGACGAAAGAGGCGAATCTAGTAGCGGGGGTAGAAGATCGACTGGAGGTCGACACCCGACTACAGATCAGGGTCCGGGTCCGAGTTCAAGCAGTCATCGTCGTCGTTCTTCTTTTGCTGGGTCGGAGTACGTTCAGACCGATGTTCCGTTCGATCATCATAGACAATCATTTGGTTCGTACGAGCATCATCCTAGTCATCAGTCCACCGACAGTTGGAGTCGGGGGTTGACGATTACATCCCACGAGCGTGCGCCGCATCCAGAATCGCAGCAGCGACAAAGACGGCGTACGGAGCTAAACGAAATCGAAGAGTCTGCTGAGCCGTCATCGGATAGATTAACATCGGCGGGAAAGATGCTCCCTATGTCCAACTTTAAAACATTTAGTCGTTACAAAAAAAAATAAATGCACTGTTTTTGTATTTGATTTCTATGTTTCATTTGTACGTTATAATTTCGTAAACTTAATTTGATTCGTATGTTTGATTTGTATGTTTGTAAAAAATATTCTGTATTTTAATTGATAGGACCAATATTGAGTTTTTACAAACCCTAAACCCTAAACCCTAAATTAAAAACCCTAAACCCTAAACCCTAAATTAAAAACCCTAAACCCAAATTACAAACCCTAAACCCTACCCTAAAAACCCTAAACCCTAAATTAAAAACCCTAAACCCTAAACCCTAAATTAAAAACCCTAAACCCAAATTACAAACCCTAAACCCTATATTAAAAACCCTAAACCCTAAATTACAAACCGTAAACCCTAAACCCTAAATTACAAACCGTAAACCCTAAACCCTAAATTAGAAACCGTAAACCCTAAACCCTAAATTACAAACCCTAAACCCTAAACCCTAAATTACAGACCCTAAACCCTAAACCCTAAATTACAAACCCTAAACCCTAAATTACAAACCCTAAACCCTAAACCCAAAAACACTAAACCCTAAACCCTAAATTAGAAACCCTAAACCCTAAACCCTAAAAAACCCTAAATATTCTGATTAGAAACCCTAAACCCTAAACCCTAAACCCTAAAAAACCCTAAATATTCTGAAATTTACATACAAACCGTACATTTAATGTACGGTTTGTACAGATTTCATACAAACCGTACATTAAATGTACGGTTTGCATGTATTTTGTGCAAACCGTAAAAGTAATGTACGGTTTGCACCCCTGATTTAAGCAGCGCCACTTTACGAATGTAGTTTTTGCACCGAATCACCCTAAACGACGTAAAAAAAAAAAACTACAAACCGTAAAAGTAATCTACGGTTTGTAGTGTAAATTACATTGGATACCATATACATCAAATGCATCCGACAACACTTTATTACTTTTGAATTATTATGAGTTGACAACCCTATCCGAAAATGACTACTCAATGCATTATTAAAGTTTGGAAATGACTACACCAAAAAAACACTACAACCCGTAAAAGTAATCTACGGTTTGTAGTGTAAATTACATTGGATGCCATTTCTATCAAAATAATTCCGACAACACCTTATCACTTTTGAATTATTATGATTTGACAACCCTATCCGAAAATGACTACTCAATGCATTATTAAAGTTTCGAAATGACTACACCAAAAATGCACTACAAACCGTAAAAGTAATCTACGGTTTGTAGTGTAAACTTACACTATAAATATGACTCAATTTTTCCAATTCTAACAAACCATAAAATCAAACACAAACACATTTCGGAAATCTCTAAAAAAATCCTCATTCCTCCCCAATAAAATATACAAACAAACACTTTTCGAAAATGAATTACAACTATGGTTATGACAACAACCAATGGAATAACAACAACAATGCGAATTCATCCAGTGGCTCAAACGATGAGCTAACTGATTATTCGGAGCACTTTGAAGTCGATGAATTGACTTGGGAAACAAGGGATGAAATGCTTGCTGATCTTGCTGATGTGGCTGGAAATTGGGGTTTCATTCTTACGATTCGTAGGTCTGGAGGGGGTGATGGGAGCAGAACACCGTATGTTGATATTGTATGTGATAAATCGGGGGTTTACGAAAAAAAGAAACCATCTTCCGTAAAATCAGGTACAAAGAAAAAAGATTGCCCATTTTTCATTAAAGGTTACGTAGTTAATGGTGAATGGATGTGTCACGTAGAAAATGGACAACATAACCACCCACCTCCAACTTACCTCCAAGGGCAAGCACGACGTGCTCGTTTAACCCAAGATGAAAAAGAAATTGTTAAAACTTTAAGGAAAAGCAGTTTTAAAGTTGGTGCAATATTAGAGGCCATAAAAAATAGAAATCCTGACAATGTATCAAACGCTAAAACGATACATAATTTTTTGGCCGGACTGAAATTTAAAGAACGAGATGGTAGAAACCCGATACAGGAACTGTTTAATTTGTTGGATAGCCATCGCTACACGTTCTACTATAATATGAACCCATCAACCCATTCCCTTGAGAACTTGTTTTTTGCACACCCCGATTCTATAAGGATGTTCAAAGCTTTTCCTGATGTCTTGTTAATGGATTGTACATATAGAACAAACCGTTTTAATATGTCATTTCTAGAAGTCGTAGGAATGACATCAACGAACCAAACATATTGTTTAGGTTTTGTTTTCATGAGTGACGAGACAAAGGAAAGTTATATATGGGCATTGGAAAAATTTAAACTTACATTGGAGGGGTGTATACTACCTAGGGTTTTTGTAACCGACAGGGAAATGGCCTTATCAAATGCTTTGTCCGTTGTTTTTCCCGATTCTCATCATATTTTGTGCACTTTTCATATTGCAAAAAATGTTTTGAAAAACTGCCGTAAAAAGATCCCTGATGAGGAGTGGCAAACGTTTCTAGATGATTGGGGTTTATTGGTTGATTCTGAGTCGATAGAGGAGTACAATCATAACCGAACTTATTTCAATTCCTCTTACAAATCGTACCCTGCTGTGATTAAGTATGTAGACAAGCTTTTAAATGATTATGCTGAAAAGTTTGTTGCATGCTATACCAACCACACAACACATCTAGGTAACAGAACTAGCAATCGAGCCGAACAACAACATGCTAAGCTGAAAAGATCCCTTTCCACAAATACTGGCACGCTTGAAACTGTTTGGGTAGAGGTGAATAGAATTCTAGAAAAACAGTTTGAGGATATTAAGACGAAGTTGGATAAATGCAAGTCTTATTTTCCACATTCTGAACGAACACCTCTATTTATAAATCTTAGGTCGTATATCACACACTATGCCTTTGATTTATTATTTCAAGAACATAAAAAATGTGATGGCCAGGCTGATGAGAATTGTTCTTGCGGTTTTAAATTGTCTCACGGTTTACCTTGTCATCATATTATGAGTGAACATATTTTATTCGGGAAGCCTCTTCCTCTAGAATATATTCATCCATTCTGGAAAAAATTAGACGTAATTGATGATAATGGGAACACCGATGATTATGGGGTCGAGGGTGATCTAGAAGAGTTTAAAAGTGTTTATGCTAGGAAAAGTAATGTTGAAAAACGGCGTATGAAAACACAACTCCGAGAGATAACCGTACCAGCCAGAACATCCGTCAGTGACCCCGAAGTGAGGGTAAATAGGGGGAGACCTAGAAAAGGCGACAAATCTAGTAAGAGGGATAAGTCGGGATGGGAGTATGTGGAGGAGGAACATGGTGCTGGTGCTAGTAGGGACAAGGGCAAAGGCAAGGCTGATGAAACACCGGAGGTAAGGGTAAACCCAACTAGGAGGCCGCGAAACCAGAACCCTAAACCCACCCCCAATAGGCCAACCTTCCTGTACAGTGACCAAATATGGTTCATGTTACATAGTTACATCGAAACGGTTTATGATGTGCGTGGGGATGGTAACTGTGGGTTCCGGGTACTTGCAAATGCGACGGGTAAACAGAATGGGGAAGATGATTGGTACGCGGTAAGATGTGAATTGTTTCAAGAGCTGCAGCAAATGAAAGGTGTTTATTATGAGCTGTTTGAGAATATTGACTTTGAATCTTACCGGTATGATTACATTTTATCAAGTTTAAATTTTTATCATGCTACAAATCCCGCACCTGCTGAGAAATGGATGAGATTTCCGTCCTATGGTTTTTTAATTGCTTCTCATTACAATATGCCAATTGTATTGTTGTCCTTATGGGAAAATCAAAATGGAGAGGTAAACGTGTGGAACTCCACTTTTTTACCTCTTTATACTGGTCCGCCTCGGGGAACAACACATTACATCCCGACTGTAATGGTGTTCGTCAACAGTTGTCACTATGCTCAGGTTATTCCTAAAGAAGAAGGGATCTTCCCAATGCCAGGAATTATAGCACGGTGGGAACAAACACGCACTGAGACAGCTGCGCCATGGAAGGAACTTTTTCGACCTAATTTCAAGTTATATATGGCGCTCGAAAAGAAATCGGGAAAGAAAAAAGCAAATGAAGATCAAGCTATAGATCTAAGTCCATAATCAGTTTTTTATTTTTAATTTGATGTAAATTACTATTTTTTCCAAGTTGTTGTAAATTTATATGATGTAAACAAATGTTTAATAAATTTGTTCTATGAAATTTAGTTCTATGAAATTTTGTTGTAAATTTTGTTTAATAAATTTGTTTTATGAAATTTATAAGTTCATATTCATGTTCGCATATTGAGTTAATTTTTTTTACGGAATTTATATAATTTATGATTGTTTCATTCAACAAAATTGATGATTGACACCAAATTGACGACTTATTTAATGTTTCATATTGCGTTATACAAGTGTTAAAAACAAACCAAAGGTACTTCACAAAAAATGACGATTTAGTTAATGATTCAATAAATATCAACTTATACACTTGACAAAAATATAACATGTCAAATTTTGAACTTATACAATAAATATCAAACATAAAATTTATCAAATCAACTTTATTTGTGTAAATTTGTGTAAATTTTGTGTTTATTTTGATAGATTATTAGAATATTGGTAATTTATTTTATGTAAAATTTTAAAAATAAGGCATTTAGTTTTTTTATTAAAAAAATCATATTTATTTTGAAAAAATTATTCAGTTTTTTAATTTTAATTCTCAGTTTTTTTGTTTTTTTTTAAGCAAAAAACTGCTGTAAACCGTAGAAAAAATCTACGGTTTACAGTGATCAACTGTAAACCGTAGATTTAATCTACGGTTTGTATTAATTAATACAAACCGTAGATTAAATCTACGGTTTACAGTTGATCACTGTAAACCGTAGAAAAAATCTACGGTTTGAGAGTTTTTACAGATTTTTTGAAGTTAATTAATCCACCCTCCAAAGCAAATAGCAACTTATTACTTATCATTTCAAAAAAAAATTGTCAAAAAAGCTGAAATTGATAGCAATCGCAATTTTATTTTATTTTATTTTTTTGATAAGCAAGCAATAGCAATTGTTAAATGTCAGTTCTCACGCACAAAGCGGTGGAACCCAGAAACTAAAAACGACTTGAAGACTGAAAGTCTGAAATGCAATAAAAACTGTATTTCAGTAGTTTTTTTTTGTTTTTTGGGTAGTCATTTTTCAGTAGGTACTTATTTTATAATTTCTGATACATTTTAGTTTATTAAATTTTAATTCAACAAGTATAAATGTATAATCGTGATTTCTAATTTACTGTGAGCTTTATGCTCTTTCAGGTTATCGTGAGATAAACTCTCTTCGGATTAAAATGTCAATTTCTTGTTTCTTTTTTATGAGAATTGGCACTAAGATTCTTAAACAGGCAGAAAGGAAAAAAAATTATTTGGCTGAAAACATCTAGCAAATACCTACTATTAATTAATATAAGAGAGTATCTGGCTTCTTCTATTTTACTTAAAAGAGGGTTTAATTCAGCTTTGGATGTATAACAATTAGGAACAAATCGACTATCACATGATCAATAGGAAAAAAAATAATAAAAAAATATATATAACAACACATTAATAACTGAAGAGCATATATATGTGAAACAATTTTATTTTATTTTTATTTTGAGAAGCACCGTCCAAAAACGAGTGTGTGCGTATAATAACGGGACCATAAATTATCAGTTGTTACTTATAAATGTCATATTATTAATGGAGGTCCTCATCAAGTCACTTTTGGACCCTCTCGAATAGTGATCACATGTTTGCTATCTATTCCGATATATATGTTCACATATTCTTTTGGGCATTTGGTACTAGCTACATTAATTATATAGTTTTCAGGTTGCTAATATTGAAATTGGTTAACTAGTGTAGTTCTAGTTAGCTATTCGTTGATTATTTTGAAAAGGTCAGATATCCATAACTCTTTGATTTATTTTTTTTGTATTTACGAGTCATGTTTAATTAATTACAAAAGGTTACAATTTTTAAAGATGCATTTTGTAAAAACCAAGAGTACTTAAGAAATAGTGGTACTAATCAATATTCAACAGTTATTACGGGAATGACTAGATCATAGAACATAAATATCAGATTCAAATATATATATTCGGGTATGAATCGACCCACACGTTATTGATGGGTATCTAACGCAGTTATCATAAGACCTGAGGTATAATAATATTTTCCCCACCAAGGATAAGGTCAATTATCCAATAAGTATTTTAGCCCAATTAATAAAGGTGCATAATGGAAAAGCACATGAGATGACGCATGAGATGTAGACACTTGTCAACATCCTATAAAGCATAAATATATATAAATCACAGAGAAAAGAATATAGAAGAAAAATATTTGTCAGAGCTTATATCACCAAAGCATACACCGAGAAAAGCTAAAAGAAAAGACCGAGCATCAATGATAAAGTTCAAGATCAATATTAAGATTCAGTTATCAGATCGAGTTATCATATCGAGCATAAGTGTAATAAGAAATTGTAAACCGAGCAATAATAATTAACGATTAATAAGAAGGAACAACAACGTGTCCAATATTTACGTTTTTTAATTTACATTAATATCATTAAAACGTAACACGAGCCGATCAAAATTATTGTTTTATCACTAGCCATAAACCATTTGGCTTTTTTATGAACTACCGGAATAAGTTCTACTTGTTATTTTATGGGGATACAAAACCAACATGTATAGTATAATCTATGTTATTTAAAAACGATGACATAGGGGAAAAAATGACAACTTTTGCAAAATTACCGAGGTAAATGGTACCTTGGACGGTTGTAAAGCTAAGCAAATTGCTTTTGCTCTTGAAAAATGCCTCTTCACTTTATGGCTCCACTAAGGATAGTGGCAGACATATTAATATTACTACATAGACTTTTCAGTTCAGACATCCGTTAATCCCGATTCAGGTGAGATCTAATGTAATCCAACTTTTGATTCACTCGTGGGGCAGCATCTTCTGTGACTTATGTAGTTACTAATTTCCAGGAAAGGGGAGCAATGGAATACACTATTGTAGTAGCATAAACCGCGGCGAGAGTTGCTCCACCAACTGGAACACTTAGAGCAGCTCCTCTGTCAATCAGTTTCATTCCAAAGTCCTTTCGTTAAAAGTTAGAAAGAGCCATACTATGTATGATATGAACAAACAAAAGAGGGCTGGAATCTTTACATTCAGATTTTTTTCGGTTTTTTTTTGTTTTTGTTTTTTGTTTTTTTGTTGTTCTAGATCTATCATTTAATTATGGATAAATTGCTTAAGGTCGGCGTAATCTAATGTACATATTCAGACATTTACTACTAATTTGATCATTACTACATATGAAGTGATCAGTTAAAATTACTCCAAATCAATAATAATTTGTCATGACTCATGAGTCACTCCCACTATAATATCTCTACGGGAAAAAAACGTGCAAAACCATAAACAGTGACAAGAAACTCAAATGAGACGTCAGGTATTCTATCTATATTTCCTTTCATTGTATGATTGTATGGAAGAATCTAGAAAGTTAATTCTAAAATTTTAAAAGCGGAGTTTTAATTTGACTACTTATTAATGCAAAAACACAAACAGTCAATTTTTATTCACTTAGGTCAATATTGTCAACTTCGAAAAATATCCACTTCCAAAAAAATAATATATAATTATTTGTTGATATAAACATGTACACACACGTATTTAAACATTGTTTATGAGTTATCGAGCTTCTGGGTGTTATTTGTGAGTTTGTATTATTATATTTTACTTAGTCTCTTGGAGCTTGTTCCAGAGACACTGAACTCTGTACTTTCGTCCGTTATTTTAATAATAATGAGCATGTTTATTTAAAAAATAAAATAAAAATGTACACACACGTATGCGAATTTCTGTCAAAACCAAAATATACAGTTGAGTTGCAGTAAATTGTACCGCTAAATCAATAAAATAACACACACACGTAATAAGCATACACGACATGCAATAGCAGCAAGACTTGTTAATTCATCTTTGTATTGGATATAAACTTCGCTATTTCAATCCCTTTTTTTTTTTCATTTCCAAATGTTTTATTCATCACCAAGACAATATAAAATAAGGGCTATTTCAAGCAACATTTTTCTTCTGATTGGGCTCAAACACGTACTTTATGAGAGATTCCTTGATTCGTTATTTCAATCCCTTGAATAGGGGTCCGATTTGATGTATTAATGGAAGTGACTATATTTAAAGTTACATTTTGTAGTATATGTACAATAAATAGGCATTGCATCGCCCTTCAGAAGATTTTCATGCTTGAAAAACACTACTTCGTCTATGAATATGGCAATAAATAATCTCTAGTACCATTTATTAAGAAACCAATGCCAACATTTTACACCTTACAAGTCTAACAAGAGTTTTTTTCTTTTTATATTGCGATGTACACGGTACCCTCAGTTTACTCCTGCAAGAAGCTATTCAAGTAGTGACATTTCAAAGTTTGTTGATGGCAAATAATCACAAGAGTCAAAGAGTCCGAAATTTCTACTAAACGCGTTGAAGTTATATCATCTGTACAACTAAAAACAGTTGTATAAATAATCCAAATGAGTACAACTAGATACATTTAGTAAATGAAGACCATAAAATAAGGGCTCAAAGTTTATCTTGAGATGACTATATAATTAGGGGGAGTAACTAGTAACATGTTATAATGGATTCCAACACCCTATCAAGAAAAAAAAATGATCTTTTATGATGTATCATGATTATTTTTTTATCGATTTTAATTAGCATTTTAGCATCCCATGTAATTACAATAATTTTTTTGTCTAGTTCCGCCACGGTGTATAATACAGTACAATCAAGCAAATCATTAAATCGACAAAACAAAACTATATATTTTACAATTGGACCGTTACACTGGTTGGGTCGATCTTGACGAGTATAATGCAAATGCTCCTAGATGGGCCAAATTTGAATCCATAACAATCTGCCAATTATCATCACAGCCCAGAAGTAGTTAAGAAAGAGTTTGGGCTTTTCTGGAAAATTATTTCAGAGGAGGAAAATTTATTACTTATTTGTGAGGCTCTTAAGAAGAAAAAGAATGAGGGGATCGATCAAGTGGCTGCCTTGTTCATGACTTAGGTTCGATCCATGTTGCCTCCAGTACGAGTGTTTTTATTTATAAACAAGATATTGGATGAAAATGAATGTAAAATTTGCTAGTGTGACCTGGTCGACTGTCAACTGGCTAACGTGGCCAGTGATGTTTTGTGGTTAACATAACATATCGATTCACAAGCCCTGCTTGTCAGTGGCGGAGCCACATGGAGGCCAAGGAGGGTCACGTGTCCTCCTGGATTTCTAATAGTAACTATATATTTGAGTATAGGCAATAACAAATAGTAAGTCAGCCTGGTTGGTAACTTAATTTAACATTGATAATTTATCAACAAAAAAAAAACTTGATCAATATGCTAAATCTATTATCACCTTATGTAAAATCAAATATGGTGCATTGTTTTGAATTATAAGGTTTTATATGTTGTTTTCAATCATCATATGAAATGGTTTAATCAACTAAAACATCATTTAATATTAAAAAAAAACTATTATACTTGTCTTCTATTTTTGTTTTTACGCATTCCGATTTTTTCTTTTCATCAAAACAAGTGGGTGGTTTCTTTTCAAATTGGTTTTTATTCGGTTTCTTCCATTATTAAATTTAATCAATAAATAATTTTTGTTAACCAATTCATTGTTAAGTAATGAGTAATTTCTTAACATTATTAGAGCAAAATTTAATAATTTCAAGAACAATTTTTCAAAAAAATACTAAGCGAATGATTTTATTGGTTAGGATTCAAAAAAATAAGCTCAAGTCTCAAATCATTATGTAGTATGTACCTACACAAATATAATTTTACACCCATCTCTCAACTACAAAAAGAAAACTGACGATTTATATCTCAATTGTGCCCCGCTAAACAAAAATCATGGCTCCACCACTGCTGCTTGTAGCCGTAATTATCGATCTCCCTAAGCAAAGGCATTTGTAGTTGCCTTCACGAGTCAAAATCTCATCTCACCCCTTTTGATGAGTTTCCATCATGAGCTTTTGCTCCTCTTGGCGAGACCTTCCCTGTGGACAATTGTCTCACTAGCTTCGAAACTTTCTTATTGTCGGCGTTGGAGAGATAGTTAAGTATCGGTACATTTTTTATTGAGCAGTGTAAACCCATAACTAATGAGTAAAGCACAAGGCAAAATCATCTCAATGTTGAGCAGAAAGGTTATATCAATATCGTGAAAGATATGTAGAATGAATTGAGAGGGTTAAAAGCCCGAAAAGAGGCTCATAGCCTTTGCTCTTATACTCCTTAAGGACCTTAACATATAATGAGCGAATGACTACGATGTCTCAAACAAACCTCTAATGGGTTTCGGGTTGACAGACTAGAATGTAAAAAAAAGTCGTATTAGCAAGCACTAACTTATTTTAGGATTGGGTGAGTGTATACGTATCTATTAAGAGAGTTATAAAATGAAAAACTCAGAGCTCTAGAGTCGAGAGTCCGAAATTTCTTCTAAATGCGTTGAAGTTATATTTGTACAACTAACACATAGTTCCACAAATAATCCAAATGGGTACAAGTGTACAACTAAATATATTGAGTAAATGAAGTATATAAAATAACGGCTCAAAAGTTATCTTAAGATGGAGATGTAATTAGGGGAGTAGTTAGTAACAAGCTAAAACGGACTCCAACACCCCATATCGAGAAAAAAAGTGATATTTTATAATATATCATGATTTTTTTATATATCGATTTTAGCATTTCAGTATTCCACAAAGTCAGGAGAAAAAAAATTGTTTAGTTCCGCCACTTTGTATAATACAATCAAGCAAATCTATTTTCAACAAAATAAAGCTTTATATTTTGCTATTGGACTGTTACAGTTGGAAGGACTCTTGACGAGTATACTACAAAAACTTCTAGATGGGCCAAATTTGAATCCACAATAAGCTCTCAATTATTATCACAGTTCACAGCCCAGAAAATAATTAAGAAGAATTTGAGCTTTTCTGGAAAATTATTTCAGAAGAGGAAAATTTATTACTTATTTGTGAGGCTCTTCGGAAGAAATAGAACAAGGGGATTGATCAAGTGTCTACCTTGTTAATCGGTTCAATCCATGTCGTCTCCAATATGAGTGTTTTTCTTTATAAAAAAAGATATTGGAAGAAAATGAATGTAAATTTTGCTAGTGTGACCGGTCAATTTCGAGTTCCGGAGTCATAGATTGCACAAATCAAAGTGTTGTTTTACGAGATAGGTAGACTCGTCGTGTTGAAATTATTTTAAAATTTTACTATAGAAAAATGAAATATTCGTAAATTGTGGGGGTACATGTGCACCCCTTTGTCCTACGTAGAAAGCTAGGAACCGTATTTGTCCACTTTATACAACAAATGACTTAACAATAGTATATTTATCTTAGACTATGTTTGTAAAACTCAATTATACTTTTAAGACTAATCCTACTTAGAAAGGGATGGGAACTTCGAGTCCGGCAACCAAACAAGGACTTATGATTTTCCTCTAAAGTATGCACTCAATTATTCAGATTTCAAATGACCAAAAACGTTAAAATAAAACTTTGAAAACTAAATAGACATTTATACAAATATAGAGGAGTATTTCTTCAAATCACCCGGTTATTTATATTCTGTTAAAAATAACGAACCAATAAATAATCTCTCTCTTTGGCACAATTTCTCATGACTTTTGCCATTTAAGAGATATACAAATAATTAATCTATCTCTCTAAATCTATATAGATTTATATATAATGGATTCTCCGTCTCCTTATATGCTGGTTTTGAAGGCGGCTATACAGATTCCGATTCATCACTACTTGTTGGGTTTCCTATTTATATGTTTAGTGTTTTTATATAATTTTCTCCACATTCATTTTTTCAGAGACCTTTTTACTGGTTTTAGAGGTCAACGGGTGGCGTTGACTTTTGACTCAAGCTCAGATTTCTATCAAAATGTTGTGTCAAAGTGCCAAATTCTCCATGGAAGGTATATTTTATATTTTATATATTAGTATTAATTTATGTATATATGATTTGTAATGATAAGGAAACTTAATTACGTTTGCTTTTTATTTTATCATATACCCAATATGAAATACTGAAAATAAATCATTTCTACAATGACAGAATTATCATTAAAATATACAAAAAAGGCACTTCAAATTTCAAGGCTATCATCACTACCCATGTTACATGTTCATTGGCGGAACTAGAATTGTTTTATTCGTAATTATAAGGGGGTGCTGAAAGGCTAAAACCGATTAAAAATAATTTAATATACATGGTAAAAGATCGGTTTTTTTCTCAATACAGGGGTGCTGGAGTACCTTTTAGTGTACTACTAGTGCATGCTTATTCATGCCAATTACAATCGTGTATCTCTCTTTGTATATGTATACGTGTGTGTGTGTGTGTAGTGGTGGAACTAGAATATGCTTAAGGGAGGGGCAGAATTTCAGTATATCTTGTTCATATTATGTGGGGATTAAAAGCTATTATTGGTACGTATTGGGTTAAACTAAAATAAAAACAAATCTTTTTTTAGCATGCGGGGGTTATAGTTCCTTTTAGTCTATTACGAGTTCTCCCATGTGTGTGTGTGTGTGTGTGTGTAAGAGAGCTTACATACGTATATATGAATTTGATTGATTTGGTGAAACCAATTACTTCCCTGTTTCGTATTTTTGCTATGGTATTCCTTTTTTACTTTTGATTTTCGTTATGTTTGCACCTTGCTAAAAGCTGTGGCAAAATTGTGATACTTTTCCGTTTGCTAGTTGTGGTGCACTAAATTAAGAGATTGCAAAACAGATAGTGTCCCATTACTCATCAAGGTGTTAATTTCGATCTGTTAATACGAGAAAAAAGTGCACTTGGCTGATAAATGACATTTAGTTAACTAGATGTAAAATTTACAATAATGTGTAATGGCATAGTTATGGGACTGCTATGAAAAGATTTGGTTGAAACTGTGCCAAGCATATATGGAGGTTTGTTATCATGTAACTTTGTACTTGAACAAAATTTAACTGGTAATTAGAGGGAAATCAACTAGTGACTTGTGAGTTAGGAGGAAAAGAGCACCATCAAAGTGTCTCAAATTGAAGAATTGTGGCTTCTAAAACAGTTAAAACATTTGGATTCGGATAATGTTTTAATTAGCTTTCTTTGTTTGAAAGATTATGTAATTTGTCCTTTATTCATTACATACGGGGCTCTATAGTCCTTTTCAGTGTTTTTGAACCCTCAAGTAACATTAGAATATAAAACGAATCAAATAAGATTTAGTTTATGGTTTATTTTAGATCAGGGTTTATTCTTCGTCATTAAAGCTATTTATTTTTGTGTTCAATCAATTATTATTTTCTTACTGGTAGAACTTGTAAAAAGGTTTGGTTTATGTATTGAATAAGTAAGTTGTGTCTCCCAATGCTAGTGTTTCGAGGAAAATCAACAAGATTCAAATGGCAGGGTAAAAAAATTCTTGCCAAAGGGAAATCTTTAGATCGATATATGGGAAACTTTAGCATTTAGATTGTGATGTTTTGGATTGAAATGAAACTTAGTGCTGTCAAAATATTCTGCAGGTATTTGTCAAATCCGTGGCTTTGTAGCCCGCATCTTCAAACAATTTTCTTTAGCATCTTTGCTCGGCCCCTAGTATTCAGCTACCAAAGGTGACATGTCGTTTTTTATTTTATTTCACAGGCATTCACTTTCCGGGTTCAAAGTGGATTAGGTGCAGATATTATATTGGATGTTTCAAAAATAAAAATAAATAATTGAATTAGCATGCTTAAATTATTTTTGCATCCTGGACGAAACTGTTTAATGAAGGAATAATCTTATATATTTATTGCTTTGCTTACATACCAATTTAACTGTTCATTTCTTACTAGTATTTATCACCGCGACAGGGAAATATTTCTTTCTGATGATGGTGGGACAGTGGCGTTGGATTGGCTAAATTATTCTGATGGTAATTCCGATCATTTTCTTTATGTGTTCGCTTAGCTTTGGATAGTTTGTCATTTTTCCTTTGTGGTTAGTTGCAACTTATGTTACTAAACTAAATCGGTGATAACCCAAAACGAGTATCTGTTAATGAAGTGCTGTATCAGTGTGTTATCAGCATGGTAACTGTCTAACTTTTGCAATTGATTTTCTAGTTTCAGAAGACTCTTTCCAAGTTAGCAATGGTGTGCCTAAAGATGACCAAACCCCCATTCTAATTGTTATCCCGGGCTTAACTAGTGATTCTGAATCAGCTGTGAGTTTTTGTTTGTCTTTCCTTTGCTAAGTGATAAAACTTATCTCGTTTACAATCTAGTCATAGTTATCTCATTTATTACAGTTTTGATGTGCAATTAAATTGCCACACTTACATATAGTTTTAGTTCTTTGTCCCCCAGAATTTCACACAGTGTGTAGCAAGAATTTTCATCTCTGTATCATATCTTTTGCTGAAATACTGGAACTGAATGCAGTATATAAAGAAATTTACCTACAAGATGGCGAAAAGTGGTTGGAATGTCGTGGTCATAAATCATCGGGGTCTAGGAGGAGTATCTTTAACTGTAAGTATTAGCATTTATCATTAATAAAAGTTATTTTTTTTATTTGTTGAAGTCACTGAACTATTTTGTTTTAGTGGAAAGCTTATCTTGCCAGCTGACAATTGATTATCATCTCAACAATTATTTGCTTTCTATGTGACGATATATATTTGTAAGCCTTTATAATATTACCTATCTATCACAATGAAAGACAACATGAAATGGGTAAGGATTTGACTATAAAAATCCTACAATCCAATCAAAAAGAAGAGAAGAACTGAAGAGAAAAGAAAGTGTGTTGCATAAATATGAACTAAGGGTTTGACAATAGAGAAAGATAGGCTTGCATAACCAAATGCCAAATGATCACGAATGCACTTAAACAGTATAAGAGTCTGACTACATATATATGGTAACAAAAAGCATTTGGGGTATTTTAGTGTGCTTAAGATCTGTGTGCCTTTTAGGTTGTGGGAACATGATGAAAATTTTGCAGTCGATAAGCTACGCAATTTTAATAAATACTTCTAATATTGTTATAAATAATTATGGCAGTCTGATCGCTGTTATAATGCTGGGTGGACAGAGGATTTGCGCAGAGTTATCAACCATGTTCACTATCAAAAACCGGAAGCTCCTCTGTTCCTTGTTGGATGTAGCCTTGGTGCCAATGTTGTGGTAATTAGTTTCTCATATTTGTAAAGCCTTCGCATTTATGTTGGGTTGTTATTAGCTCTTTTTTACGGTTTTACCGTCATGTTATTCTCTACCAAAAACTTTGGGTTTGCAACATTGTGAATTTGAAATAGCTGGCATCTGATAGAAGCAGAGAGCAAGGGAAGCAGCACATCTTGCTTTCTTTGATATATTGGAACTAGTTGGTTATCTCTAACTGCCCTTTGGTTTTAATTTTGTTGCCAAAGCCACATTTGCTTTTAAACATTGATCTTGACACTGAGACCTGAAAAGCGCTTTTTCAAATATGCTTGTTACTATTAATGATGGCCTTTTTAATTTGATAAAATATGCTGGGCTGGTCAAAATAATCTGTTCACAAAAATGCTCAATGTGTTGCAACCATACTCTAAATTAACCATGCCCTGTTGTTTAATGCATAGGATTCACTTTACGCAAAAAAAAAAACTGACTACAGTTCTTAAGTGTAAGTCTTTGGTGATTGGTCTTTAGTTTAATCATGCCTTTGTTTTTACTCTCCGTTTTGCATTACTCTTTTCAGGTGAAATATCTAGGCGAGGAAGGGATCAAAACACCAGTTGCCGGAGCAGCAGCTATCTGTTGTCCTTGGGATCTCTTGGTTGGTACTTTGACTATATGGTGTTTTCTAGTATTGTATTGCAGAAAATTTAGTTTTAACAATAGTGGCTAATCTAGTTATCCTCCGTTCCTCAAACTTCCATGAGCCTTCTTCTTTATGCGTAGTGATATGCTCTAAGTGGGTTTCATTGTTTGCTCTTTTGTGTGCAATCTGGTACTTTTCTTCCTCAGTTTCCTTTTTTCTTGTCACCTCTGCACTACCATTGAGACAAAACTTACATGTCACAATGGCATTTAATTCTACTCAAAAATCAAAATCACAGCTAATCTGGATTTTGGTTTTAATTGTTATAGTAATGCAAGTGGCACTCATTAATCATTTTGTTTATAATCGTGAGTTGTGACTGCAATTATTGGTAATGGGATATTTTTTTATAGTTACTGATGGCTGCTAATCCTTTCATCAACTTATGAGAGTTTGAAATTTCCATCTGAAAATTTTCTCTCTCTTGATGTGTTTTTCTTATAGATATGTGACAGGTTTCTGAACCGTAAGGCTGTGCAGCAGTTCTACAATAAAGCTCTAGTGGCTGGTCTTAAATGTTATTCTCAGCTGTATGTCTGCCTCCCCTTATTATAGTCTCTTTTATTAAATAAAATTTGTTAGCAGTTTGTATATCTGCCATCTCAATCATTTAATCGTTCTGATTAGTTTACAGCTCTTTTTATCTTTTGTTGTCAATGATAAGAATGCAGCTCTTCCTCAGTTAATTTAATTTTGCATTTTTAATAGGCACCAGACAGTTATATCTCGCATGGTTGATTGGGAAGGCATTGGTAAGGTGATTTTTCCTACTCAATGACATTAAATTTGTAATATACTTTTTTCTCAGATAGCATTAGAGGTACGAAGAGAATTATATAATCAGGGAACTATGCTGAATACTAATCCTTATGGACCTTATTAAAAGCATTGAATTGGATACATTTGGTTTCCCTTTTGATATTTGCATCAGTACTTGAGCATTATGCAAAATAATACATTTCTTTTATTAACAATACTATATTTCTCCAGGCAGGGTGGATGAGGGTTGGTTGGGTGTTAATTTTATTGGTTATATTGGCTGAATAAGGCTTCCTACTACATCTTTGTGCATATTTTATTTGCTTCACTGCGTTCATATCTCTAGATGGCTAGTGTGTGTATTATTCAAATGCTTCATAGTTCGTGCAGTGTTTGGACAACTGTCCATATCTAGCCGGCCAAGAATTTTTTGCTATTATTTTTTGATACATGTTCATGATGTCACAACAGACCCGTGTTCTTCGAGACTTTGATGATCATGTAACTCGAGTGACTGGTAATTACGAGGTAATATATGTGAGTTTTTTGTTTTATTTAGCATTCAATTTCTAACCACGTTATCTTGTCCCTCAGACGGTGGATACGTATTACAGGCGTTGTAGCTGCAGTAATTATGTTAGAGATGTAATGGTCCCACTTCTCTGTATCAGTGCACTAGATGATCCTGTCTGTTCGAGTGAAGCTATCCCGTACGATGAATGCAGGTAACCTTTTTTCGGATAACGCAAGTACCAATATACTATTTTCTCCTTATTTTATGCTTTACAATTTATGCTCGTTATAGGAAAGAGATATTGTATGCATTCGAAAAGAGGTAAATAGAAGATATGAAATGAAACAATACACATGAGCTAGATCCACCTTAATTGCAAATTTTAAATGCTCTTAAGTGGTAGATCTCAATGAAACAGTATGAGCATTCTATGTTAACTGTATAATGAAACTATTCTAGTTTTTAGGTGATGTATGACATTTTAGTGGATAACAGAATTGACTATTTTTATCTTCACAATTATTGAACTCTTAGTTTTGGATCATAGCCTTTGAAGGACCTTATTTTTCACTACTCGGTACGCAGTATGAGCACCTTACCTGGCACTTTATCTACAGGGCCAATAAAAACGTTGTCCTAGCGACAACACAGCACGGAGGTCACTTAGCATACTATGAAGGCCTAACGACAAATAGCTCATGGTAATATACAGTTTCATTTTTAAAATGTCTTTATTATCTGGTGGTTTCAGTTGGTTGGATATTACCATAACGGCATAACCACAGATTGAAGTTAAAGTCTAGATCCTACGTCTTTAGAAAGCAATTATTTTTTCTTCAATGAATCATTTTGTTTCTGCAAAAAAATAGAAACCACGCGTTCAAATACTAAAATTATGAAAAGTTCAATACCGTTCTGCACTTTGCAATGATTGATAAAAAAAAGTGAATATGAAAGCAATATATGCGCATGGTCAGGCAAGTCTAAATACATCTTTTCAAGACAGTTGCCGTAAAAAAATGTGATTTTTTGTAGGAAATTCATTTGCATCTGTGTAGCTTATTTTAGCATCACATCTTCTTGCTGACAGCAAGTTTTTCTTATTTATTCAACTTCCTTACTAGCATTATGTCCTTGAGGCTGTGATTTCCTTTTAATCTCTCTCCCTCTCAGGTGGGTCAGAGCTGTTCATGAGTTTTTAACAGTACTGCAATCGAGTCCAATCATTCACAGAGAAAAAAAGACAGAGGTGCGCAAAAACTTGTTCTATATAATATTGTAACTGAATGATTTTTCACCCAAGATACGAGATTGTAGAGATGTTTATCATGTGTGTGCATTCATTTATCTGAACTTTTGGGATCTCAGTTAGTTTAGAATTTGCTCGGTTACAGTCTCAACTGGATAGAAGCTAGGAACTTTGTTTCATAACAGTATAAAAGTTGAGTTTGGTTATGTATGCATATACTTTATAATCCTAAGCACCAGGTCAAGTCACAAAACGATCCCCAAAATATGTCTCCACAACTAAAGGCAGTGTACGAAGTCATAAACTAAAACGAGTTCCACACTAGAGTTTAGACCATTTAATAAAAGAAATGGGAACAGAGCTTGGCTTTTAAGAGAGAGATCATGAGCCATACACATTACTTGTTAGCGCCTTGGGTGCTATAGTGAACTTTGCTGAGACCTTACCTCAGAAACAAGATATCTTTAGGCCTCAAAATCTGTAACCATGTTGTTATTTTATACTCCTTCATGTTTCTCAAAGCTTAGCTAAGAAGCTACATTTCGCCACTCCTTGTAGTTAGTAATATGGTTGTAATTTTCAGGTGCCAATTCCACATATGAATTCTCCTCAAGAATCTCTAATTGACCAAGGTCCATTTGTGAACATCACTGAAGATGGACTGGTCATTGCTGCTGCCAATGACCAAACAACAAATTTCGAAGATACGAGCAAAGAGTCTTTAATTCACTCCGAAGGTAAAAAAGATATAAAATTGGAAACTCGTAAAAGCGACCACACGACAGAAGAAAAAGAGGCAAAAGATGCCACTGTACCTGTACGAAGGAACATAGACCAGCTTTCGCGGCACAGTCGAAAATCAGTTTGGCTACTGGCATATATTGCTATCATGACAACATGGCCACTTTTAGGATCAGGAATTGCATTTTTCTGGAGGAAGAGACTTACTAAAAGATTGCCGCGGATGATATAGAAATAAAAAGAACTGTCCTTTATAGTGAAATGAACCATTATTTGTTGTCAAATTAATAGCATATAGGCATTAATGGGTCTGATGGAGACCCAAATAATAAGTCAGAGAAACTTGTACTGTATCTTGAAAATAGTTCAGTAATTGAAAAATCGGTTGTACAACTCTTTTTCAAGTTGTTTTGTTGAAAGCAGGTTGTAGGTTGCTATTTGGTTTTTACTTGCATGTATTTTCTCTGAGACTAATTACTTTTTGACCTCTTGAAACACTCATTTACAAACTACTGTAGCAACTTAGCAAAAGACAATTGAACTTTCTTCTACATTTAACTTCAGGTTTTAAATTCCAAATAATTTTGCTTTAGAATCATCCACCAATTACTTTTTACTCATGCTGGATTGCTTTTTGACTACATTTCAGCTACTTTCATGTTTGAAACTTGTTCTTAAACAAATAGAATGAGAAAGGAGCAATAAACTAATTATTCTTTCAGTTCATTCATACTTCCAACTTGTTGTATATCACGAAAGCCTGGGTGGGAAAATTCTTCTGGGGATATCTTTCCGAAGATCCCACCTCGATTCCAAAACCACTTTTTACTTGTGTTCAATGGCTACGATTTTGCCCTGTTGAAGAGGCTAAATTTCATGAAATAATTTTACTCTTGTTGGATACATTATAAAAAAAGGAAAAAAAACATTTTTTTCTCCAAATAGTGGAAAGGGCTGTCTTCTTGTATAAAAGATTTGAGAACCGCCGTACGTCCTAAACTTTGAGAACCGCTTTGTTTAAATTGTCCGATTCTATAATACTTAGATGTAGAACTATAGTGCAAAATTAAATGAAATTGTTAAATAAATCCTTCCAAGTTTTCACATTGTATTCATTTCCCCAAACAGAACCCCCAAATAGGTCCAAATAGAACTTGTTTTAAAACTATAGGAGTTGTTTTTATAGAGAATGATAGTAATTAACATGGGTGTACATAGACCGAACCATACCGACTAAACCGACCGAATCAAACTGAACCGATCAAAAATCAAACCAAACCGATTAGCAATTGGTTTTGTTTGGTTTGAAATTTGATAAACCGATTTAATCGGTTCGGTTTGTGGTTTCAGTGGATTTTAAACCAAACCAAAACAAACCGATTATTTTTATTTATATATAAAATAATATAATTATATATATATATATATATATAGATCAATAAGTTGAGATACGATGTTTTACTTGCTATTTGTAGTTATTAATAAATATATTTTGTTGAATCATTTGTAAATTTAATTGTTATTCGACTTTTGATTTAAAGTTGCAAATGAAATATAAACGAAAACTTTAAGAAATTACGAAATTGGTGTAGTTTTGAATATTGTGTTTTTTATTTGTTAAAGTTTAAATCGAACCAAATCAAACCGATTATGACTGATTTGGTTTGATTCGGTTTCGGGGATTTTTTTGTTCAAAACCGAACCGAACAAATTATTTTTTATTGATTTGGTTCGTATTTTACACAAAAACCGAACCGAGCCGTCTAATTAAAATAAGCGGTTGAAAATGGAACCGGAGTTTAAGTTTGTTTTGATTCTATTTTCATCTGATTCCACAGCTAAAAGCTCAGAGAGAGAGAGAGAGACACACACACACGCACATATATATATATATATATATATATAGAGAGAGAGAGAGAGAGAGAGAGAGATGAAGGCGGTGGTGTTGTACACGTCATCATCATACTGCTTAGACAGACCACGACAAATCCTAGAATCTTATCCCTGTTCTCGATCCAAGGTATACATACATATATATAGTGTATATATATACTCTTTATCTTAGCTCTATGTTTTCATATGCTAGAGTTTATTCCAAATTACAATTAACTAATCAAGTCACGTGTTTTGAAACTAATTTCCATTTAGCTAACAGGAAAGAACTTGTACACTATCGATTGTCACGCTCTTTCGTGATTGTGTTATGCTATCGTTTGTAGTAAATTAGTATTAGTTCACAAATATCGAAATTATTTACTACCATTTAGAATTTCGGACACACGAAAACCTGTTTTTGATTTTGTGCTACTATTAATGGTCATATACACACGAAAACCTGTTTTTGATTTTGTGCTACTATTAATGGTCATATACTTCAATAAACAGCTAATTATTTACAATATATTGGTTTCACTTTTGATGGACATATTTGTATATACTTTATAGTGGCGGAGCTATGAGACGAGCTGAATTTCATGCGTTTTTTTTTTTAATTATTATTATTTTGGGGCTTAAAGCTATAATCGGCAATTTCCTTTTGTTAGAGTACATGGTCAAAAATCGATTTTTTGAAATGTGCAGAGCGCTGTGGCCCCTCATAGACTATTCTTGGTTACTCCCGTGTGTTTACAAACGTATAAAAGTGGAATGAAAAGTTCTCGCTGGTATCTTATGGAAATAAGTCCAACTTATGTCAAATTGATTATGGAACTGTTAAAAAAACAGAATATATCCACAGATAATGTGTACAGGAAATAGATGAACGTTGAGATGGGAGGTAGATAGATAGATAGAGACAGTATGTGTGTATGTGTGCTCGAGGATTTGCTGCAGTGATTGTGTGAATAAGGGGTGTGGATAGATTTCGACTGAGATACACATGTGGAAAAATACAAATTATTTAATTTATGATCAATATTTTTGTTAATGGTGTGTATGTGTGTACAAGAATTTTCATTTGATAAACTTCACACAAAAAAAAAAGAATTTTCATTTGATAGTCAGTTTTTTGAAGTAACTATTTTTACTCTTTTACGAGCTTGTTGCAAGATGAAAAAGCTTGGATTATATTCTTTTTTTTTTTCTTCTTCTTCAGAATTTCAGATTCGTTGGTTCTCAAATTGCAATATATAACAGACATACAGTTTTCTGTCAGAGCCATTCCAGTAAGACCGGGAGACGAAGGCAGGGTGAGCTACCTTTTTTTCCCCTTATGTTTCAATATGCGTTTGATGAGTTTCTTTAATAGCTGGGTGGGTATTTCGTGAAATAGCATTTCCTGCCTAAATCATATTAAAAACGTTGCATGTTATGGCCAGTAGAATGGATTCATGGAACATTTTAATTTTATAAATGAGATAGATGCTCACTTTAAAAATATGGTTTTGGGGGATCTTTTGTTCTTACTGTATCAAACTAAATTTAGTCATCTGAAACCAATGCCGTGGAACATGTACATATGTCGTATTTATATCGATGCTTTGAGATGTTGAAGAGCGAGTGTTGTTAGAGATGGCATAGTTAAACATGGTTAGACAAGAGAAGTACTTTATTGTAACGTTAATTCTATAATGCTAATACCCTATGGGACGATCGGCTCATTTAGTTTCATGTTCTAATAGGGGAGGTCAAGGGTTCAATTCTTTCTGTAGTAAATAAATATCTTTATTATAGTGGTTCTGAAGTTCAATGCAACACAGAACTCGGGTATTATTTGGTCTAAAGGTTGTAGTTTTATTACGGAGTTGTTTGAATGGAGGTTTAAGTTAAGGATAAATTAACAAAACATACTACCTTTGAAACTAAATTAACAAAAACATACCCAAAAAATTTCTAATTAACAAAAACATACTCAAAAGTTCATACCCTAATTTGTATATTTCATACCCTTATTCCAAAAGTTCATACCCTAATTTATATATTTTCAAAAGTTCATACCCTAATTTATATATTTTCATACCCTTATTCCAAAAGTTCATACCCTAATTTATATATTTTCAAAAATTCATACCCTAATTTATATATTTTCATACCCTTATTCCAAAAGTTCATACTCTTATTTTAAAAGTTCATACCCCAATTTACAGAATTCATATACTTATTTACATAATTCATATCCATAATTTTCAACTCCATACCCTTAATTCACGGAGTTCATATACTTATTTTTCAAACTTATACACTAGTTAACAAATTCAACCCTTACCCGTCCTCCGATCTCGAACTTTCACGTTGTCGTCGTGGGCCTCTCCTTCGACGACCACGTCTCCGTCGGCATCAATCTCGAGTTTTCCATCTCACTCTACACTCTTGCCGCCCACTCCGACGGATGCCTCCGTCTCAATCTCCACCGAAGAGAGAGATCGGAGAGAGAGAGGAAAGAGGAGAGAAAGATCGGAAAAAAAGGAAGAGTAGAGAGAGATCAGAAAGAGAGAGGAAGGAGGAGAGATCGGAGAGATGGAGGAGGATGAGGAGAGAGAGATCGGAGAGAGGGTGAAAGGAGGAGGGAGAGAGGAAAGAAAGTGAGAGGATGAGAGAGAGATGAAAGATATAGGAGTAATGAATGTGATTTTTTATTTTTTATTAATTATTAATTGAAGGTATTTTTTGATAATGTAACTTTTAATGGTGTGTTTTTGTTAATATAATAGGTATAGGGTATGTTTATGTTAATTGCCCCTTAAGTTAATAAGCTGGATTTTCCAAGGTTGACAGAAAAGCTGGGTTTTTCTAGCTTAAAGCCTTCAAGACTCTTTAAGCCAGAAAACTAGAGAAGCTTAACTTGTAACTGGTCCACCAAATGCTGTCCAGCTTTTAAGGGGGGAAAACAGAACATAATTGCAGCAATCAAAAAAGTTATTTGACCTAGGACGGAAACAACTATAAAACAGAAGAATATTGTTTATGTCCCACAAACGAGTGTTTCGAGGACAAACCTAAAAAGTCTGGGAATCGACCAGAAAACTACTAAAAAATTTAAGAGTGAGAGCTCTACAAACTTGATACTCTGTGATTTATTTGATGATTAAAAGTTACAAAGTTGCTAAGAAGTTATATGGGTGAACAAGAATATGAAAAGACTTTTATTAATTAATGACAAATCAATTATCTTTACATGACTGAGGACATGTAGAAAATGCAAGTATTCATGTAAGATTTTAGGTCTTACCCTCTTTTACACACATGTTATGAATCTAGATTACTAGTATTATGATTTATGAGAATGACTGAAGTTTAGTAGTAGTGGTCTTTCTCCCTTTCGTTTGCTTGTGTTCCTCATCATAAGTTTTTAGTTTGTTATCTTGTTTATCATCAATTGCTGGTATGTGGTCTTCTGGATACATCATATGTTCTCTACTGCTCACTCACGTGGCTCCTGTTCTAGTATCTCAATACGATGTTCTTTTAAGAATAATGTTTTATTAATACATATGATGCTTTGTGGAAAACTGAGACCATCTGTACATTAATGAATTATTGAGTTTCCCATATTATCGTTATGCAGTGTTGATGATTGTTTCTTTTGTTGCAGTTGTAACGGCTGTTGCCACACCGGATTCAACCTTAGAGTTGCCATTAACGGCAGAAAATGTGGAAACTGTGTTGGATGAAATTCGTCCTTATCTCATTGCTGATGGTGGTAATGTAGCACTAGAAGAAATTGATGGTAATGTCGTAAAATTGAAGCTACAAGGGGCATGTGGTTCTTGTCCAAGTTCTGTTGTGACTATGAAGATGGGAATTGAGCGTCGTTTAATGGAAAAAATACCTGAAGTAGTTGCAGTTGAAGCAGTTGCGGACGAAGAAACCGGTTTGGAAATGAATGAAGAAAACATAGAGAAGGTAAATGGATCTTTTTGGGTATATTATAATCCTACAGCTTTTTAATCATGTTGTGTTGCTATCTGTTATCTATTTATTTCCCTTTGCAATATCTTGCGTATTAAAGTTGTCTCATTTGTGGTAGTAAAAGAGGATATATTCAGCAAGCTAGGTTTCTCACTACATGAGACTATAAGAATGTGTGAGTGAAAGTTTTTTCGCTCTTTCTTTGGCGAGGCATTCCTGGTTAACATATACTGTACAAGGAAGTAACTTGAATCCATCAAATACAAGGGTTTTTGAGGATGGACATCGTTGTTGACGTATTGAGACAAAGTTAAAAGTACTTTAGAATTAGATTAGCCAGAAATGGAAGAGAGTCCCCTTTTCTGATGAATTCTTATTAGGAATTTTAAGTTAAGAGGGGGGGGGGGGGGGGTGCACAAGTGCTCCAAGTTTTGAAGCCTAGCTGGGTATGTTTTAAGGTGAAGTAAATCTAGTTTTTTTCTTTGCTTTAAGGATATGAGTGAAAATTTTCTGCTATCTATTGTTGAGTTCTAGTGGGGAGGAACTGCTCGAGAGACCTGTGAAAGGCTGATTGCTTATTTCGCTTTAGATGATGCATTAAACAATTGATCTTCTTGCATTTAATTCAATATAATCTCTTGGGAATTGGAATTATGTGTACATAATCAGGAGAGACATACACCACCTAGTTTCCGTAATATGTGAAAGCTAGACCACACAAAGTGATAAATCTTTTTAATCTAGTACAGTAAGTCTTTTAGATTCATTCCTCGTGTTGAGATCTGAGAGCTTCTTCATGCTCATTTTGCTCATTTTAGAATTTGCTACCTCATGGACTTGATTTGTTTTCTTAGATTTATAATTTCCTTGTTAGATGAAGAAAAATAACTCCTTATAAATCACAAGCTTGATTAATATGTACCGGATATATGGATGTGGGTCAATTATTAATCTAGCAGTTATAGTGCACGATACGGGTATAGGCTTATAGCAGTCCGCTATTCTCGATACATGGAAATTTGAGGTTAGGCTTAGTCGTAAATTGTTATGTTTTTTTGGGTTGTTATTCTCAGAAATGAAGAGCAGTACGATGAAAAATGAGTATATCTTTCCTTGACCTAAGTTATTCAGACTATCTTTGTTTTCTTGTGATTTTTTGCCTTCGAGCCCCATAAATGGGATGTTGGGTTACTAAAAATGGTGTTTTGGTATGTGAGAGAGAGTACCATGATTTGGTACGTAAGAACTGGAATGTGGTGTGAAAGAAGTTTGATATAATTAGGTAAAGTACTCCTATATCATTTTGTTTTGGTGTTGACTGTTGCGTCAACTGATGGTAAATCACTCTAAATCGTTACAGGTTCTTGAAGAATTAAGACCTTACCTAGTTGGAGCAGCAGGGGGAACCCTTGAGCTCGTATCAATTGAGGACCCAATCGTGAAAGTTAGAATTGCAGGCCCAGCTGCAGGAGTGATGACAGTTCGAGTGGCTGTTACACAAAAATTAAGAGAGAAAATACCAGCCATCGCAGCAGTTCAACTTTTATCATAAGCAAATTGGTCAGATATATTGAAGAAATTATACAAAGTAGGTGAACTTGTACTGGTGATGATATAATAAGTTGAACCTTAACATTTCACTATGTAGAGCTTCATAGTTGTATGATTTACTAATTGCTTTGTGATTGTATATGATCTTTGTGATAAGAGAACAAACACAAAAAAGTGGAAAAATTATATTATGGTGGTATTATTTTGATTCTTTTGAGTTTGAATTTATTTGCTTGCAAATTTTGAGCTCAGGGGTTTTGTACAGTACTACTTTTGTTTGCTCGTATGTTGTACTGTACTACTTTTGTACAGTATTACACTTCGTTGACTGTTTAAAGGTCGGCCATTTTAGTTTTTCAGCCTGAAAATATTTAAATGTTCGATAGAAGAATTTCACCAACCAAATTACTATGCAAGAAACATGGATTGAAGTAACATTAATGCCCACTGTATCTAATTGAACAGTCGCATCGTCTTATCGAAGTCCTGACGACCACATTTCATTGAAACCAAGTTTCCTGAATCTCCACATAGTTAATACACGAGGTGAGGCTTAAAATATACTACAATACATATAACTTCTAAAAACTATTGAGATGTGAAATCATCCATAAGTAGATAGTGGAGATATCTACAGTAATCTGGACGTGTACCTCTGATTTGGATTGCTTGTAAACACAAGTATATTCATACTTGCCATGGAACGTAAGTGGGAAATGAAACAAAAACAAAAAAGTGAAACGTGAAGAGAAATAAAAAAATTATAATTTACACGTGAAAAAATAAATATTGAAAAATCATAGGTGGGAAGCAGGATCCGGTAAACGTTTTTTTTCTAATAGCATACGAGTTTTACGATAACATTAGTACACTTTTGTAATGTAGCTAGATTAGTTGTAACTTGACAAATAGATTTGTAACCGGAAAAAAACTGTTTAGTACCATGTACTATGAACTTTTACAAATTTAATACTCAACATTTAAATTTTACGAATTTGGGTCCCAAACTACGAATTCAGTACCTTATTGTTTAACGAAATTACAAAACTATAGTTAATTTATCTCATCTATCACATATTGAGTGCAATTGCATCAGTATATATTTAAAATAGATTTCTAAATATGAGATACCATAAATGCAATTTTATCGATTTACGTGATCGAAATAAAACTTAAAAAAAAATTGAGTACAAAATTGTTAAAATAAGTTTATGAACGTATTTTTTCCAACTTATAGCGAGAATACAGATAGAAGCATATATATATATATATATATAGAGAGAGAGAGAGAGAGAGTTGAATAAAAATCAGCCTAATCTAAAATACTGTAAACTAAAATGTCATCGACGGAAAAAACGACGGGTTCTTCTTTGGAGACAATGGAGGAGATGACGTTAGCGGTGAAGTGGAGCGGAAAAGAATACACGGTTCGAGTATGCGGAGACGACACAGTCGGTGAGCTTAAACGGCGTATATGTGAGGTCACTAACGTCCTTCCTAAACGCCAAAAGCTTCTCTCTCCTAAGATCAAACTCACCGATGATAATTCCTTTCTTAGCTCTCTCAAATCATCAACCTTCAAAATCACCATGATCGGGTCCGTCACTCTTTACTTATTACTTTCCCTTGAACCTAAATATTATCATCCCCCTAAAAATATCTACCATCATATTAGTGAATTACATTTTATTGTCTGTGGTTTAGTGTTTTTTTTATTATTTATTATCAGTTGGTAGGTGTTTATTATATCTATATTTATTTGCAGAACCGTTGAAGATGATATTTTAGTGGATCAAGTGGACTCTCCAGAGATTGTTGATGATTTCGAGTTAGGACAAGAAGAGTCTGTTGACATTAAAGATAAAGAAGTCAATCAAAAAAAATTGAGAAGGCGAATTAATCAATGCAAGGTCGGTATATCATGATGGTTGCTAAATCGTAGCGCAAATCGACAGTTTTAGAACCAAAAATAAATTAGAACAGAAAATAAATTAATTAAAACAAGGATGCACCTTGACTTTTCATGTTTCAGATTTAAGAACAATGATCTTGTGCAGGAATGTGGTAATGTTTTTTAAATAGGATTAGGATTTATTAAGAATACATATAATAACTGCGCACATAGAGTGTGATGATAATTACATCTCTTATTAATTAGAAACTGCTTTCCCTCTGCACATATCAGAATCAATCTCTAAAAATTATGTCTAAGGAAGGATCTCTTCTAAAGGATATAATCTTGTCATTTTCTTTTTTTAACATGTTTGTTGTGTTTGTAGATTGAACTCCGGAACCCTTGCCGTGAAGGCAAAAAGCTGCTGGTTTTGGATATTGATTATACACTGTTTGATCACCGGTCCACGGCAGAGAATCCATCGCAACTTATGCGCCCTTGTAAGTGTGAATGTTTTTTAAGTAAACATGAACTTCCATTTTCAGCATTTTACGACTCCTAAAAATTGATCTACTTTGTAGATCTTCATGAGTTCCTCACGGCTGCTTATGCCGAGTATGATATTATCATCTGGTCTGCTACCAGGTTTGGTTTCTTCTTTTCTCATTGTCAATAATTTCAGAGTACTGCAGTCTCATTTTAAATTTTCTTATGGTTAATGTTGTACATCAATACATATTTTGAGTTTTCACTTTTTGCGTTTTGCCTATAACAACTACCCATCTATTCATTTCTAGTTATGAACCGTCTTTAAATTGCTTTTAAGAACAATCAAGACTGCATTGCTTTCTCGAAATGCATTTACAGAACATGACCTTTTTGAATTTAGAATCACATACATTCAAGTGTTTATAATGTGTAATCCTTATTCAGATTTTCTTTACTTTTTGTTGGCAGCATGAAGTGGGTGGAAGTGAAAATGGCGCAGCTCGGGGTCCTTAACAACCCTAACTACAAAATCACGGCTCTTATGGACCACATGGCTATGATAACTGTTCAGTCAGATACTCGCGGAATCTTCGACTGCAAGCCACTTGGCCTCATTTGGGGAAAGTTTCCTGAGGTGATGATTTTTTATTTGTCTTAGTATAACTTTTATGTGTAAGCGTGCCCGTGTTTGTATGCGTGTGAGAGAATGAAAGTTTACAAAAGTATAAACCAGGTCCACTTAACAGTTTCTCGGAAGGAGTAACGTTTGTATAGAACAGGGTCTACCAAAATGTGGTGAGGGTAACCAATTAAAACCCAAAAGAGAATTTGGGAACCCTTCCCTTAATTTTTTTTAAACCTAAACCACTAAATTTGTATTTTTTAGGCGTACAAAGAGAGAGAAAGAGAGATTCATTCACCAAACTGTTAAGTATTTTTTAGCAAAAAACAAGACAACATGGTGCTAAGCTGGCCTCTTACGATGTTTTTGGTACATGACTTTATATGATTATAATGCACCGTGCACGTGCAGTTTCTGACCCTGGTAGGCATTCAGTTCTATAACTATTAGCATGTTCCTTAGTCCTTATTATACTGTATAATGAACGTAGATGCTATAGATCAAAACAAGTCAGAAGAAGTTAATCAAGGGTTAGCAAGTCACTATTTTAGAGCTGAAAGCTTCTTCACCGCTCTTAGAGAGTTTTATAATGCATATGCAGTGGAGAAGATCTTGTTGACAATGTTCTATACAACAACACTTTTTGTCTCTAGTTTGCTTATATCGAAGTCTCAGCAAACCATGGAAAGATAAGACCTAATATATCATTGTCTTTATAAGTTGTTAATATTTTCTCATCTTATTATGGTCTCGTTCTCTATTTGCAGTTCTACAACTCCAAGAACACCATCATGTTTGACGATCTTAGACGAAATTTTGTGATGAACCCTCAAAATGGGTTGACTATTAGGCCTTTCAGAAAGGCACATGAAAACCGAGACAGTGATAATGAGTTAGTGAAGCTCACCCAATACTTACTCGCAATTGCAGAACTTGATGACATCAGCATCCTTGATCATAAGCACTGGGAGTCTTTCCATGAGGAGAATTTCAAGAGACGCAGACAGGCATAAACATGTGCTTGTACAATATTGAAATATTCTAGTAAAATTTTATTGGACCATGAACCATGTAACGTTGGAATTTCTTTTCAGTGGCTGAATATTTTTGTTGGTTATTTGATGGCCTTTCGTGTTGTCCCAATCTGCACTACATTACGTCGATCTTTTCCTAGAAATTATCCAAGTCCAATTACAAGCATGCTGAGTTGCGCTTGTCGGCACAAAATGTGTCTTTACAAGATGAAGTCGATATAATGTTGGGTAGATCATGAGGAGCATTAATTAACCGTTGAAGACTGATACCATGATCAATTCGTAGATTGCTTGTTTAGCTGTGGGTTGTAAGCAAGGCTTGTCTGTGGCTGTAAAAAAAGTTCGATGAATCCATTTGTAAGTTTTTTCCTAAGATGGTTTTTCTTAAAAGTCAGATAACCAACTAAATCTCATTTAAGACAGACCACGGGCTGCATGAATTATTTAAACAGCTCTCTTACATGTCTGCTATTAGTAGAAACATAAGCTATGTTTTTAGTACAACCAAACAAACATAGGTAAAAATCTCACGGCAAGCAAAGTCTAAATTAGTTATTAGCCAGAAAGAGAGAGAAAGAGAGATAGAGGGGGGTAAAATATTTCACCAAATATCTCATAGAAATGGGTTCACATCAATTTATGTTCGTTACAATGTTACTCCAGGAAAAACTACTACTTATTAGTAGACTCAAAAATCTAGAATCAAGAAGGGGCAAAACATATATAGATACAACATAGGAATGTTATTAGCCAGAACAAGAAAAAAGGGAGGCTTTTCCCAAGTCGCCACCTCCGGCGAGTCACCTGCCAGGGACAGATCTCTTTCCTTTTTCTGACATGACTACCAGGTGCACTTCCAGTAAATTGTGAAACACCATATAGAAGAGGAAAATGGGAAAAAAAAAAAAGGAAGGGAAATGATACATAGCCAGATTGGTAAATGTAACCAAATCCTGCCACCACAAATTTTCTGTGATTCACAAAATATAATTTAAAATATCTGAAAAGGTTCAGGAGTCTCCACACGGGGTAATCTGGCTACGGATTTGGTGGCCTATCTGGCTATATCACATTATTTATGGAAAAAGGCCAAAACCACAACGGTAAGACAAGGTAACTGTCCTTAACCAGTCGAGGCGCATAATCGACTAGGTCATAACTCTGCCAAACTTGTCTCAGATGTTAAGTGGGCCCGCACTGTTGTCCTTGTGTTGCTTTAGAGAGAGATTTGCGAACTGTGAGTCAAGGTCTTTGCTGTTGATACGCCTATGATGTGATTCAAGGTCGCGGCTGTTGTTGCGCCTGTGGGTAGAAGGTGATGGTTGTTGGTGTTGTAGTTGGAGCTGTTGACACAACATTCTTAGCCTTCCAACTTCTCTTTCCAACATTTCATGTTCCACTGCAGAAACAATAAATAAATAAAAACTCTAAAGCAAGAATTCTACTTTTGTGTTTTTTATTTCTCATTGTTAAAGCAAGCCAATGTCTAGTTCTTACAAGCGGCACATGCTTTCATGCAGCCTAGTGGAATAAATGACAGGAATGCTTGATCATGATTCATGTTATACACAATGAGGGGGGTTGCAGTTTTGTATGTGTGATGCCCTTTAATAATTCCTTGATTTAGAATGAGTGCACGAGAAGCTACAAACAGACCATGTAATAACATAATTATGTGTCTACCATCACTCATGGTCATGGGATATATTCTTGATGGAAAATGAATAAATTATATGCACGCAGAAATAATACTAACAGAGGCCTCGCACAATTGTAGCCTTTGTAGTGGTTAAATTTGTTGCGTAAAACCCAGACGTCATTTTGTTAAGCAACTTAAAAGCTGAAGTTTTCTGGTTCCAGAAAAGGCTAAAAGGTTTGAACTGGATGAGCTGCGACAAACAAGCCTAGAATATAGTGGAACATTGTGATATATTTGCAAAGTTTATGTGCATATAGTATAGCATTACCCTTTGATAAAAAGATCAAAAAGAACAACTTTTGTTAGTGTATGCAGAATGTCTTAAAAAGAAACTTACAGTACTTAATAAGCTGCTCTTGGGCTAAACTATCGAGACGCTGCTTCAAGTTTTTGTTTTCCATGTTAAGGATAATATTCTGCTGGTTAATGAACTCCAGCTCTGCTGAAATTTCAGATCCTTCTGCCTGTAGATATGTTGTTGAAGTTTTTTTGTTGTTATTAAAAGCATGTTAAATAGGAGTAAATCGACAAAAAAGTAAGAACAAAGAGTTAATTTCATTCAATATGCTTCTGAATAAAACATGCCTGCAGAGCTTGGACACTCCTTTCCAATTCAGCTATGTATTGTAGTTTACGAACACGTGAACGCTGAGCAAATTGCCTGCAAAAAAGCATTACATGCTTGTCATGCTAGAGCAGGAATCCTAGGTTATCGTCAAATGTTGCATCTTCCTGTAATTATTTTTTTCCAGGAATAGATAAAATAAAAATATACTAGCAAATTATTAACAAGTGACCAAAGGAAGACCTAATTTCCATTTAATCAAAAGGGAAAAGTTGTTCCCCATTAAGTCGTACTTGCTAGGCATACTCTTGGAAAACTGTTTTTTCTCATGTCAAATAAATCTAAATTTCCACTCCTGATGGGCATATATACTTGCGATTTTGGCACTCTTCAATAAACTGATTTTACATAAACCTCACTTTTGATGGGCATACTGCATACACTTCAATAAGGTTTTGTAGATGCCACCATTACCACTAAATGGGAATAAAAAAATTCCCACTAGCACGTTATGGGAAATAAGTTAAAATTCCAAAACATATCAGTTCACTCACTGGGAGTTTCCCCAAATAATAAACTAGCTAACAAAAGACAGATAAAACATACTGTTTAGCTCTTTTGGTTTCGGAATCCGATGTAGAAGCTTTATTACTAGTCAAAGGATCCTTCCATTCAGAATTTGATTTCGGATCATGTAAACCGGACTCTGCCATATCCTGCTTTTGAGAAGCTGTAGATGAAACCCCATCAGATTCTTGCGAAACAGACGAAGATCCTGGGCTTTGAACAACACCATTATCTCTAGCCCAATTCTTAAGGTTAGGTATAGGTTCAGGGCAGATAGAGTGTTGAACCTCCTTGTATCTATCAAAATCTTGCGATCCCCATGAAGGTATCGAAACCATATTTCTATGATTCACTGTAGAAGCATTAGATTCTTCTATATATGTGAATGAGTCGCTGGACGAACGTCGATGACCACCTTTGCGAACAGGTGTGTCGGGTTCATTGAGGAGATCATCGAGCCAAGAAGGTTGTTCCTCTAGCAGAACACTCTCTGAGGATGTTCGTTGGTGGTGCACATTATTAGCTTCTCTCGGGTTATTAATTCCTCTTGGGCCAATTATAGAGCTAGGTATAAAGTCGACATATGTGGGAGAAATGCCGGGAAATGGTATTTTTGGAGGGAGTAAAGGGTTCTTCCCAGTATAAGCTGAATTTCTCATGTGAGATGATCCCTTAATATTATCCATTACACAGGTAAAGCTGCTCCCTGCTAAATAAGCAGTTCAAGTACAATTGGATACCAAAACTGCATTAAAAAAATGTATCAGAACTGCTAAAAATAATTGTAGTCTTCAATCTACTCGATAAGAATAGAGTCAATAGACACACACGAACCTCGTCAAGTCAAGCCATTTCAAGGTCATACTTGACGTAACAGAAGAAAGCTTCTGATTTATAAGACTTTATAAAAATACATACTTTGGTTTCACTCTCATATTTCTTCTAAATGTATCACTGGTATTTGACCGGTAATAACCTAACTCTCAGAAGAAGAAATTGTTAAAACCCAAGCAAACAAGGGAAGGACATATCAAGGTACTGAATCCAGTTTAATACAGGATTTGCAGCAATTCAGTACCAATATAAACAAAAGAAAAACACATCAACCACCCTTCGACTATTAATATCAGACATATAATACATGCCTGAAATAAAGTCAAAGTGCTCTTTACATTGGCATGTTTAATAGAAAAGCCATGGAAATGACATTTTAAAAGAGAAAAGATAAACACTCTCAACCCTTCACTCACCCAAACGACCATCTTCCAGCTACTCCCAACTCCATTAGGACAGCCATAAGGCTTTGTCATCTTGAGCTGTTGCATCAACTTTTGTGTGTTCGTTATTAATTATAAGGCATATCACTAGGAAAGAAATGACTAAACATCGTCATCTTTGACTACTTTAACAGGTTTCCTATCTTCCAAATGTGGGCTAATTAACGTAATTTACAAGCAGTGAAATGACTACAAGTTGGCGTAAATGCCTGTTTTCTTTCTCCCCTCTTCCTTGCAACTTTCGACCGATATTATCACACATTGGAACAACGGAACAAGTCAACAGACAAGAAACCAGAATCACCAATGTGGGATTTCAACTCTATATCACATCATATAAGTTACTCAAAATTCAAAAAAACAATCAACCCAAAAAAAAACTATCGCAACTTCTCAAGTATTTGGTGGTGAACATAGATAGAAGGAAACAGTCAACAACTTCCAAGTATTCTATAGGATCGGAAATTTGAAGGGAAAAAAACATCAATCTTTAAGCATATATTTACGTCTTTATTATACTCACAAGTCACACCCCCAACAAAATACTTCAGCACCCCTCCTAAACAATTTCTGGTTCAGTCAATGTATTTTAATAAGAAAATCAAGCCTCTTTATAATGAACCCCAAATCAATTTTTTTTTTTAAAGAAACAATATAGTATAAGAAAGACAAGCATTTTGTTATGAAATCTCGAATCCCTTCAAAGAAAGAAAAAAACTTTCTAATTAAACACAATGAAGCTCAAAATAAAAGCACAAATAAGGGTAACATTGACAATATGACATGCTTTTAATGGATCAGTAATATACTCAAACTCATAAAATAATATCAAAAGGGAGAAAAAATAAAATGCAATAGCTTTAATGCCTAATCATGGACTTAAGACCAGCTAAGAATTCATAGACATCAAATATATGTATAACCACATTCTTAATTATCAACATCTCTTTCAATTACATTTTTCCATTTTAAATTAAATATCTGAATGAAAAAAAAAAGACAAAATGCTAACCTTGGAAAGTGATTGATGGTGCAATAAGATCTTTATGTTGCAATGTGATTATACAAAAATTATAAATTTATATATATTAAAATTGTATGTATGTATATATAAAAGAGTAAATAACAGAGATCGGAGAGGGAATCACTCTTCTCTCCTCCGTCTCTCTCTCTCTATATATGTATATATATGTATATATTTGTTTCTCTCTCTATATCTATCTTGAATCTTCTGTGTCTCTGGACCAGACAAGGTTATGTTTTTATAGCTATATTTTTGTAATGCTGTTAATGAACTCTAATATTATTTATAACATGTTTATTGCTATTAATAGGGTGTATTATACGTTGGCAAATAAGGTGTATTATACTGATTTTGTGATTTTACACCCCCATACATGAAAATAATATAATATTTATAGATAAGAGTTTCTTCTCTTTTTTTAACTCTTGTTAAACATCAAATAAGCCTAATCCATCCTGACATTAGTGTTGATTTGGTTGTAATATATAAATAAAGTATATTTTTTTCCAAAATTATAGAAAAAAAGGATGGATTGAGTGAAATAAATGTTAGTACTTTCTAATTTCATAAGTGACCACTCTGTTATAATCAAGTTATTAATTTAAGATTATTACACATCTTAACAAGTGTATATTATTGGTTCAGATTTGTACGTTTATGTGAAATTCCAAGTAATTATAATTTTTTTATTTCCTCCATCTATAAAAGTTTTTTTTATACACGAACTCTTATCTGTTATAAATGAAATATGAAAGATGAGAAACATTTTAATTAATGTAGTAACACGTGTGGAATATAGTACAAAAATGAGTGGGGGGAGTACATTGTTTCATTTTGATAAAGAGTAAAACGGTGGATTTGGTTAAAATGCTGAAAATTGACAGTGATAATATTTAGAAAAAACAAACATGAACTGTTTGACAGTTGTAGTTTTGTTTTATTTTTCAGGTGTGCTAGGTTGTCACAGCTGTTATGAGTTATTATTATAGGACACAAATACACACCTTTTTTAACCATTAGTTTTCTCTTTCTCAAATACGACTTGATCTACGTTACCTACAATTTTAATTAACCTTCCTCGTGCTAATATTTCGTTTTTCAACTCTCGTTTACTTTAACTTTACCATATTGTTCAATCTTTTATTAATTTTTTTTTAAAAATAAAATAGGGAAGATCCTGAAGGCTGATGCTACATTAATACCCATAATTTTGGGCAGCTTTTCATAATATGGTATGTTTGGAAAACCTATTTTCTTTTCGAAAATATGATAATTGGAATTTAAAGATTACAAAAAATTTCTTATCAAGTCAAATTACCATTAATGTAAATTTACCGGTATAACTAGGAGAAGATAAAATACTCCTATCATTTAAACACATTTTGACAGTTGGTTTGAGAAAGCAATCACCGGAACATCTAAAACAAACACATTGTAATAAATATCTCACCTTTTTAGTGTCAATTATTAGTTAGGAGGTAATATTTTGGTCACATTAGACTTAATATCAAACTCATTAAATATCATGTTGAAAATCACTTGTTAAGTTTTATGCTAAATTTAACAATCACACCAATGGATGAAGCAATCATTTTATTATTTCATTCTATTTTAAATTATTTAATAGTTATAGGTCACACTTATCTCATTAACGAGTATAAATATATTAATAAAATATACTATTGTTAGGCAAAACTAATTAGTCCAATGTATATAAAAAATGCAAGTTAAAGTTAACATGTATGGATGTAAGTTAATTTGTGTTTTTTTTTGCTTATTTGTCGATAGTTAGCTAGTCAAATTTATCAAGTGCAACGTGAATGCTCTTAAACCGTAACCATTTGTTTAGGAATATCAGAGGCCGTAGTATTTTGATTCAGAAAAAAAGGCAACTACATATCAAGAAATTAACATTACAAGATTACGACACCAAAAATTCACAGATTCTACGTACTTAACAACAGTAGAGACTCCAAAGATAGAATAACCTCCACAGGGTCTTTACATCGAACAAGTCATTTAAAAATTATCTTACGGTTAAGATCAACTAAAACACCCATCGACAAGACACGGAGAAGGACGATTAGTTGTCCCAGACAAGAAAAGGTAGATTCCTCGTAAAAACCTTCCAAACTAAAAACCTCGTAAAACCAATCTAAAATTGAAAGATTAAAAGTTAACTGGTTTTGTGTCTCTGTATGTAATCGGCAAGAATTTGAATATTTTTCAAAAGGTGGTTGTCAATTATACCATAAAGATAACAAAAACATCCTTTTAGAGACAGATTGTGATATTGATCACGCAGGTGGTCATCCCAACAATGAACATAAATAGTGACGCGACAGCCTCCATGTCCACATCTACTTAAATTTAAAATTTTAAAATTACAATTATAGTATAGCTAATTACATCCAACAAGTGTTCATCTAGATTAAAATCCAGCATCTCGCCCCGGCATGGCTCTGAGACTTGTTTGACTGCTGTTATTGAGCAAATTAGTTGGCTCAATTGAGGTTAAAAAACAATTCGGTTGATTCAGATCAAGCTTCTCGCCATTTCAAGCAAAAAGACCAGATAGATTAAACTTATAAGATGTCCAACCAACTAAATAGGGCACTTTTAAACAAACAAGCTTGCAAATGGAACAAGCCAAAATATACATAAAAAATTTGGTCTTGCAGCCTGAAAACTTT
This sequence comes from Primula vulgaris, assembly GCA_963920805.1. Taxonomy (NCBI): domain Eukaryota; kingdom Viridiplantae; phylum Streptophyta; class Magnoliopsida; order Ericales; family Primulaceae; genus Primula; species Primula vulgaris. The sequence goes on along the minus strand of OY987212.1, from coordinate 40,794,106 downwards.
GAGAATGTACACATATTAGCTTAAACCAAAAATGAAAGTTCTGCACTCACCTCCACTGTAGTAAACAATTTCAAATGACTAATATACATGAATTTCACAATCTTGAGGATAAAGCAGCTTAAGATCCAAGCAGCTTCTTCCATCTGGCGTACCCCAAAACTAGCAGGAAAAGCAATATGCAAGCAGCAGTGATGGATGCGACGAATATGTTGAAAATGCCATCAGTTTCGTATAATTGACAAGGAATGTTCATACCAAATGAACCAGCAATTAAAGTCTCCACAGCTATAGCAAATGAGGCGATTGTCAATGTGAGTTGGAGTTGAATGAGTTCATTTCGCTGGTTGTCAAGTTGGATGTTGACGTAATCCTCTGTGTCATCAATGTACTCACGGACCTGGAAATTTGCAAAAGAATATATAAATTAGTTCTCCCCCGGATCACTGGAAAAATTGATATATTTTCAGATTTCATAAAGTTATTCCCGCCGGTGATTATGGAAAAAAATGTGCATAACTTCGACAATATAACTAGAGATGAGTGATGTATACCCCACAATGACAGATATCGTACCAAATGGTAAGAATTTTCATGGAACTTGTTGCAGTAAACTTTTGAAGGGAGAGTGAAAAAGCACAAAGCTGTAGTAATTGATAAGTATAAAATTAAACAACTGTTGATAAACAGCCTATTTCTTGGGTAAGTGAAGAAGACATGTGAACTAGGTCAACCTTACTGGACCATCTTAATTATGATAAACCAAAGGTGGTGACTTTAGAACTCGAAAGCTTCTTCTCATTTTTAATAAGACATGTGAACATGAAAAATAAGGTAAGTTCAACAAATAAATAAATAAATAAAGGTGATAATTAGTGGTGGTGATGGTGGTGTTTCAATCAAAATATATAACTTAAGAATTTGCAGCTGATTAAGATGGGAAGTATTTATTTATTTTTATTTATCCTATTCTGCGGCAAAAAAAAAACAGTAGAACAAATTCAAGAATTTGTTATAGCTTTATGTCAACCTGTATACGTAATGGGTGGAATAAGAAGAAACAATAAGCAATTCGAGAGTTTTTTTAATTTTTTTTTATGTAATACTGGCTTAAGTTCATTAACAAGACAAAGAAGAGGAACACTTACAGAGAGTATTTTGTTACGGGTCCCGTCCAACTGCATAAAATAAGCCTCGAGCAACATTTCCAAGTCTTCAACATCATGGTCATCCAAATAATTACTCGAAATAATACTTGCACTTCTTTTAGAACTAAGGCGACAAAGGCGTGAACCAGCACTGACAATACTATCTGCACCTCCTACCAAAGCCTCATATTGTTGATTTTGAATCCATTTCCTGGTTAAATATAGTTGTGCCATATCTTCATTGTCATCTAAGAGATGTTCTATTTCATCACGTACCTAACATCAAGACCGAATAGCTCCCCAAATGTTAAATGCCAACATAAACAAAGATGGAAAATTACCTTTAATGACATGCAAGAAGTATCAATGGGTAATCCAAACAGAAGCTAGAAGATACTAAGGGCATTTTTTTGTAAATAGAAAATAATATTTTTGCATACCCTTTACTTTTTAATTTGAAAAAAATTGTGTTAGGTGGATCAAAAATATATACTTATTTATACTTTCTATAAAAAATAGATTTACATTTTATAAGTATATTATTGGTCCATACAATTTTATTTTCTTTTGCAAAAGTATATACTCATGATCTAGTTTATTCATTAATAATAACTGTTTCTCACTACTCCAAAAAAAAAGTATACTTATATAAGTACCAAAAAGCGCTTATTAATGATTCTTAAAAGTATTTTCAACACCTCCGGCAAAGAAGTAAACTTCTGAACTTAAAATATGCAAACAAACAAGGCCTTGGTATTTACTTCCTGCTGTAAGCTATGGCTTTCCTTTTCTTAACTTAAATATTCTACTTCAATTACTCGATTAGCTAAGAAGACCTTATTTTTCAAAAATAACCAGTCATTAAGAACTGCTACCAAATGAACCAACACCAAAAAGAAAAGGAAAAAAAAACATAAAAGACAGTGAAGGAACCTGACCTTTTGTACCCGGGCAAGCAAACGAGTCAAATTACTTTTTAAGCTCCTAACATGCTCAAGATTTTTTGTACTGACATTTCTTGCCAATTCGTCCAACACTGGGTAAGCATCTCTCTCCAGATCTGCAACACTAGAATCCAAATAGGTACAAACAACCTCCAAAGCAATCTCGAGAACTTGAAACTCAAAAGGCAATTCACTTTGTAAACCTTCCACTACTTCCGGCACGGGTAACCATTGCCCTGAATTTGATCTGCATCTATCATTATTATCTTGTGTTTGGGTGTCTGTTCTTTGGACTTTTGGTGGGCTTTTGTTTATAAGTTGTTGCCTTAACTGATCAACGAAGGGCAGAACCTCTTGTCTGAGAGGATCGAGCAATAATACCTCTTCGGCTGTGACTATAGCTTTTATAAACTCCAAATTGACGACCATGGCTTTCTCCCTGGCTGCAATAACGAAAAATAATAATTATCTTGAAAAAAAATAGATGAATGGAAATGTCTATGCCGGTATATCATAAGCAGAATAGTGCGTGTGTGTGTGTGTGTGTTGGGGGGGGGGAGGATGACTTAGAGAGTTTTGAGTTTCAAGATTCAAAATGTGTTCCTAATCAAAAGAGAACTAAAAAAACTAAGATACACAAAAAAGTACTCCGTTGAATTTCACTGGTTCTTTGAATCCAAGAAAGTAAGAAACTATCAAACCTAACTAGGAAATATGGAAAGGAACCATAGGTCCATAAGAACAAACTATAATGATAGAAGAAAGAAAACATATTATGCAAACAAAAGACGACACTCGTGAAGCTACTGCTTCAGTTTATCTCTATTCTAAATGCAAGAAACATTAACTCAATTTCAAGCAAAAAGAGACTGGAAACATCATAAGTGAGGCAACAAAAGTGTACTTCTGACTGGAGCCAAACTGGCTGAATCAATTCAATCCAACAAAATGACAAATAACATGTAAATTATCAATAAGGAACTAGATGTTACAGTCAGCTGGCAACTCTTTCTTATAGAAATCATAAATTAAATGTATCCAGTACCCTATATTGGTTCACTACAATGAAACCATAGCGTCTCTAAATTTGAAACTGAACGGGATAAAAAATGGTCAACTGTTCAAGATATATGTAGAAAATTGCGGTGACAAGATGAACATCCAGAAAATGTTGACGAAGGCTTAATAGTGAACTTCAGAAACACGGACCTCAAGACAACCAATGGCAATTTGTTTTTCTGATACCCAAGGTGTCCGATTCCCCTAACGCGCGCACCTTTGGGAACCATGAATCACACCACACTTTTTCTTGAGATACATATCTCATATATATAAGCACTTGATCAATCCCATCATGGCTACTTTGTTATGTACGGACAGAATGGGATTGAATTAACTCAAGACAACAAATAGAAACTGGGATATGGCAGTAAGTAGCTAATCCTAGCGCTAGGTTACAACTTCGACAAACACACTACAAAGTTAATTTTATTTAAGAGAAAAAACTATGAGCCACACAAGAAAAATATTAAATCAAAAGAAAGGAAAATTAGCACTGTCACAATTCATTTGGTACGTGTGAATAGAACGAAATGCAATGGTCGTTCCTTGATTTGTTATGACAAACGATGGAGATTGGAATTTTTAATGAAACAGCTAATCCTAATTGCATTCAAGCTCCAGTTTTTTGCCTACAAGCCATACTGCTTTTGGTGGGGCAGCTTACAAAACCTTAGGTTTTTTAAATCTATGACCTGGAAATGATACAATTGGAAGTCGAACTGTTTTTTCTTCAGACAACTAAGCCATTTTATCTGCTAAAAGGAGGCATCCAAATAAACCCAAAATTCTAAAAAAAACAAGGGGAAATTGTCATTATACTCGCTTCCAAAATTCCTACATACAAGACTAACACTAAATCAAAATTTCAAACACCATGGGCTTGTTAGATTGCAACTTTTCAGCAAATAAAAAGGAATTCCGGAGGTCAGAGAAAAAAAACTTGGTTTATCCAGCTTACAGATACTGGCCAATTTATTTATACCAAGAATGTTGGAGGAGTTGGAGAAAAACAGGCCAATGATCCTCGAATCTTGAAAAGGATTCAAGCCTGTATTTACCTTACAAGTTGTACTGCTTTTGGTGGACCAGCTTAAAAAACTCAAAGAGTTTTTAAAAGTTATGGCCTAAAAAAGATACAATTTTAAGCTGATTTATTTGCCTTGAGACTCAACTCAGCCCTGTCTTTTGCTAAAACAGGTCTAAATTTCCACCAAACGAAGGATAGCTAACACTCCATTCTCTTCATATGCATACCAACCCACCCTAAAAAAATTCCTCAGCAAGTCCCTGAGCACATAAACTAACTCCAAAAAAATCAGATCTTTCAACAAGTTTAGAAACACCTTAAAGCCCTTATTCAGATCTTCAACAAGTTCCTAAGCCCTATATTTTAAATTACAAAAAGGATGATCAATCAAGATCAAAACCCCCAAAAACTGAATCATATATTTATATACCTAAGATGTTGGAGGAGTGAGATAAGATTGACCCGATAATGCTCAAGTCTCTAAGTGGTAACAAAGTCCTTTTAATAGTCGTCCCCCTTTCCACTCTATAAGCTCCGATTTCCCCATCGTAGCTTATGGCAGTATAGGTTTCAATTGTTACAAACAAGTCCAAAATACTACTCCTAAATTGTGTTTCTATTCTCTTCACCAAACTAACCCTAAATTCAAAATTTCGCTAATTCCTAAGAACCTGAACTAACCCTATGTTCAAAAACTTTAATAACTTCCAAAGCATCTAAACTACCACTATATACAAAATCTCTAATAAGTTCCCAAGGACCTAAACTAACACTAAATTCAAGTCTTCAACAAGTTCATAAGCACTTGAGCTAACCAAAAAACTGCAAATTACATCAAGCATGATCAAACAATGTCACAGAACTAAAATGGGGTTTAGATGCAACAATTATACATAAAGACACACACACACATTTATATAGATATATACCTAAAACGCTGTAGGAGTGAGATAAGACAGGCCCAAGGAAGGATCCTCAAATCCCTTGGTGGCAACGAAGCCCTTTTAATAGTCGTGCCCTTTTCGCAATCATAAGCTCCGCTATCCCCATCATACCTAACCCTAAATATTCCTAATTCCTAAGCTCCTGAACTGACCCTAAATTCAAAATCTTTAATAAATTCCTAAGACTAACATTAACTCAAATCTTCAACAAAGTTCATAACTACTCAAGCTAACCACAAAACTGTAAGTTTCATAAAAGATAATCAAACAAAACTAAAACACCAAAACAAAGTTCATGCATGACAATCATAATCATTACATACATATATATATACCTAAAATATTGGAGGAGTGAGAGAAGACGGGACCGAGGATCCTCAAATCCCTCGGAGGCAACGAAGAGCGTTTGATAACCGTTCCTTTTTTGCTCTCTATAAGGTCCGATTTCCCCATCAAATTTAACCCTAAATAAGTAAATATTCCTAATTCCTAAGCAGTTGAACTGACCTTAAATTTCAAATCTTTAATAAATTCCTAAGCACATAAGCTAACCACGAAACTGTAAAATTCATAAAAGATAACCAAACAAAACTAAAAAAAAGGTTTTTTTTGGCAAGCTACACTAAAACGAAGTTCCTGCATGACAATCATAAACATCACATACCTTCATATACATACATATTGATACCTAAGATATTGGAGGAGTGAGAAAAAACGGGCCCAAGGATCCTCAAATACCTCGGCAGTAACGAAGCCCTTTTAATAATTGTGCTCTTTTTCGCACTCTATAAGCTCCAACTTCCCCATCAACCCTCAATATTCCTAATTCCTAATATCCTTACAATCATAAAAAAGTTCCTAAACTAACACTAAACTCAAATATTCAACAAGTTCATAGGCACTCAAGATAACCACAAAGCTTTAAAAAGCAGATAATCAAACTAAAACACAACAATCATAAACATTCCATACATACATACATATATATACCTAAAATGTTGTACTTGATAAGCTACGGTTTTCCCAAAGTAGCTAACCCTGAATATTCCTAATTCCTTCCTAAGCACCTGAACTCGACCTAAATTCAAGGTTCATGCATAACAACCATAAACATCTCATACATACAGGGGGAAGCTAAGTGGGGACGATCGGGTGCCACGGCACCCCCCATAATTTTAGAAATCCCAAGTAACGCAATTTTTTTTAGTACAATTTCTTTTTAGGTGTAGATTTGGCACCCCCATAAAAATATGTTACTTGTACATATATTTATAGCTAATGTTTGAACCCAAAACACAATAATTAAATTTGGGCCGAAAGACCCAATTATATTTTTCTTTGATATTGGACGCTTTAAGATTTAATTAAAAAAAAAATAACATCAACAACACTTCTCTTCGTGCGTGTCAGCGTGTGTATCAAAATAAAAAACAAAGTTGAAAAAAGAAAAACTCCACTCCTCTGTGCTGCTGTGCACCGCATTGATTGGGGTTAGATTTAATTAAAAAAACATCAACAATTCTATCCTTCTGGCTCGGCAAGGTATACTCTTCTATTTATTTTTTCCTTTAATATGCTTCTTTTTATTATATGTATTGATGTTATGTTGCACCATAGGTGTTTGATTAAAGTACTCAAAGGGAAAAAAAAATAGGCTATTAACTTTTAGAGTTTTAATCTGCAGATCTGGCATCGCTAATATTTTTATCGAGTATAAAATGGGAAAGACACCTAAAATAAATTCGTTCTTTAAGAGAGCTAATGTTTCTCCGACGGAAGAGAATGTTGGTAGTAGTGTTGATCACGTGACAATCGATACGCCTAGTCCTCCAACAAAAATTCAAAGAATCGACACAGTAGAATTTGATATTAATTCGCTAGAGCGTGATCCTGGATTACGTAGAAAAATTTGGGAGTATCCTGTTAATAGGCGTGACGAAGTTCGTATGGCGTACATAACTCTACATGGTCCAAATCGTCCCGATTTAGGAAAAAAATATCCGTATACTCTTGCATCCGCCAAGGCTCGTCCTCGAAGATTTCAAGCTCCGTGGTTTGCTTTATTTTCGTGGTTGGAATATTCAGTGGCCAAGAACAAGGCTTTCTGTTTTCCTTGTTTCCTTTTTGCGCCTCCGGATGGGTCTAGTTTTGCAGGACATAGTGCATTTGTTGTTGAAGGTTTTGATGGTTGGAGGAAGGTCAATAGCGGGAAAACTTGTTCTTTTCGTTTGCATGAAGGTGTTAATTCCGATTCTTGTCATCGAACCGCTGAACATAAATGGAAGGAAATACAAAACCCAACTCAAAATATTGAAAGGGTGATTGTAAAATTTTCTGCCGAACAAGTTTTTAACAATCGCATTCGCTTAAAAATTTCTATTGACTTGGTTCGAAGATTGGCCTTTCAACCTATGCCTTTCAGAGGGCATGATGAGAAATCAACATCAAACAACCGTGGTAATTTCCTTGAGTTTTATGATTTATTAGCATCATATAATGAAGAAGCCACCAAAGCATTGATAAATGTTCCAAAGAATGCCACTTACAAGTCGTCTGATATTTAAAAAGAAATTTTACATATCTTTTCTATAAAAGTGAAAGAGGCGATTCGAGAAGAAATTGGACATGCTAAATTCTGCATTATAGTGGACGAAGCTCGAGATGCGTCAAAAAAGGAGCAGATGGCAGTAGTTATAAGATTTGTTGATAAAAATGGTGTTTTACGGGAGCGTTTTTTTGGCATTGTTCATGTTCCCAACACTATGGCAGTGACACTAAAAGATAGCATATGCTCAGTTCTCAATCACCACAATCTCGATATTCAGAATATTCGGGGACAAGGATTTGACGGTGCAAGTAACATGCGGGGTGAGTTTCATGGACTACAAGCTTTGATATTAAGTGATTGCCCATATGCTTATTATGTTCACTGCTTCGCACATCGATTACAATTAGCATTAGTGGCATCAGCAAAAGAAGTGCTTCCAGTCGACCGATTTTTTGCTAAATTGCTTCGGATCGTGAATATTGTTAGTGCATCATGCAAGAGAAATGATGAGTTGAAAGCTGCTCATGCCGATGATATTGCTTTCTTAATTTCCATTGAAGAGCTTGAGACTGGAAGAGGATTAAATCAAATTGGTAATCTGCAACGACCTGGTGATACTCGCTGGAGTTCTCACCTAAAGTCTGTTTCTAGCTTGATAAAAATGTATAGTGCTGCTTGCATGGTTTTACTTAATATTTATGAAGATGGACCTACTTCTCTAAAGGGAGAAGCTCGTTCAACACATAAGGCATTAACTTCCTTTGAATTTGTCTTTATACTTCATCTTATGAAGTCAATGTTAGGAATCACGAATTCTCTTTGTCTAGCTTTGCAATCTAAAACTCAAAACATTCTTAAGGCTACTTCAATGGTTTTATCTACTAAAAGCCTTCTTCAAAATCTTAGAGATGATGAATTCGATGATTTGGTTGCTATCGTCAAACTCTTTTGTGAATCACGCAACATTGATATCCCAAACTTGAATGCAAAATATTCTTCGAGGTATGATCCCACTCGTGATAACTTTTCAGTACTTGACCGCTATAGAGTTGATATTTTCTATCGTGCTATAGATTCTCAAATTCAAGAACTAAATCGTCGCTTTGATGAGCAAATAATGGAATTGTTAGTTCTTAGTTCTACTTTGAATCCTAATTGTCACTCTTCAATATTCAAAATTGATGATATTTGTCTACTTGTTGACAAATTTTATCCGAAGGACTTTACGGAGTTTGAGAAAAGTAACTTGAAATTGGAACTTCGACATTACGAGAATTGTGTTATTTCTCTTCCTGAATACAAGAATTTATCATCGATTTCCGAGCTTTGTCAATGGTTGGTAGAAACAAAATGGTCTACAACATATCAGCTTGTTCATAGAATTGTGGTTCTCGTGCTTACTCTTCCCGTTTCTACCGCCACCGCAAAACGCAAAAAGATCATTTTCAGCTATGAATATCATCAAAACTAGTATTCGTAATAAAATGGAAGCCGATTATCTTGAAGATTGTATGGTGATGTATATTGAGAAAGATATTGCTTCAAAATTTAGCACGGAAACTATCATTGATGCATTTGCGAATGCGAGCAGCCGTCGGGTTCATTTATTTTGATTTTATCAGGTATCATGTTAGTTATTTGCAATAATTTTTGTGTTTATGCTTTGGTATTTGTTCAACAACACTTAAATGGGGTACATAGATTATGGGTGAGTATGAAAAATTATTATTTTAAGTTGCTTTTTTTTTTGGTATATTATGGCACCCCCATTTACACATCCTGGCTTCGCCCCTGCATACATACATATAAATATTTAAATATACCAAAAATGTTGGAGGAGTGAGAGACTACACGCCCGAGGATCCTCAAATCTCTTGGGGGCAACGAAGCCCTTTTAATAATGGTTCCTTTTTCACACTCGATAAGCTCCAATTTTCCAATCGTATTTAACCCTAAATATCCCTAAAATCTTCAACAAAGTTCATAAACACTCAAACTAATCACCAAACCGTAAATTGCATAAAAGATAATCAAACTAAAACTAAAACAAGGTTTATGCATGACAATCATAAACATTCCATAGTCCATACACACACACATATACATACCTACATACCTTATATACATAAATATACACACAAATACATGCATATAAATAATTGTATATACCTAAAATGTTGGAGGAGTGAGAGAAGACAGGCCCTAAAATTCTCAAATCCCTCGGTGGCAACGAAGCCCGTTTAATAATCGTCCCCTTTTCGCACTCGATAAGCTCTGATATCCCCACAGTATCCAGCCTCATCCATAGCCGAGCCCCACCCTTCTTCTTCGGCTTTGTAGCCACCACCACCGACTGATCCGCCGCAATCATCGGAGACGCCACGGCGGAAGGAGGTGCCGGAGTCGGAGTCTTGAGGCGGCGACGGGCGGAGGTCGAGCGGCGGAAACAGTTTTTCCCCATCCTCCCCGTCGCTATTATACGTATGTATTTATATATTTATATGTATGTATGTATTTATATAATTATATAATTATAGGTAAGTGTAATGGTAAATAGAGAAGAATGAACTTCTACTTCTTCTTCTTCTTCGTCTTCTGATTCGTCTTTTTGTTCTGCCATACAAAAAGGGAATCAAAAGGAGAGGATACTTTTTGTGTTTTTTATTTGGCTAAAATAGAATGTGTGGGATTATTAGTACTACGTAAAACTATTTGTTATTCTTTTAATCCTTTCCTTTTTCTTGGCTGGTTTATATGGATGGTGTTTATTATTCTTTTTTTTTCTCTTGTAAATAGTGTTTATTACTATTATTTACTACATTTGGTAATTTTAGTTTCAGAATTTATATCTAATAATATATATATATACACTAGTAATCGAGCCACATACGCGTTGTGTGGGCGGCGCGTAATGCAATAAAAATATATAAAATATGTATAGTTATGATATAACAAAAAAAATATATAGTTTAAGATTTAAAAGAATGTTTGGTTATTAAAGAATGATAAATAATTTTATTAGTTTTTACTTTTTATATTTTATGTGAGTATGATATTATTGTAATTAATATAAAGTTGTATGAGTATTTTTGAAAAAAAAATTGCTAAATTGGACAGACTCATTTGACTAGGCTTATTTATTATAATAGAATGATATAAATCAAAATAATTAAAGAGACATAATAATTGTCTTTGTATTTTATGATAAATGTATTTTTTACTCTTACTTTTTGTGTTGGTCATATATTTAAAATAAAGGTAATATAGTAAATGTAGTAAAAATAGTTACTATTTTAGGTAAATGGCCCTAATAAATTGGGACATTCTAAAATAGTTTAGTGTTCAAATAAAATTGGACGGGGGAGTATGTATTTGGGTAATTTTGAAATGCAATTGCTATACCATATAGTATATACTTTTCTTTTGTTAACCATTTTAAATATATTTATTTAGGAAAATTGATCGTTTTGTAAATATCTTGAGACTTGTTAATAATAAAGAAACATATGGTTATACTCAATGATGCTATCTATTTTTACAGTTTTACTCATCGTTTTTACTTTTAAAGTTCATTGATGTTATGTTGATATGTACTAAATCTTAAACAAATGCCGCACGTAAGATTTTTTGATAATTAATTCCGTAAGTATGTATTAAATAATAATCTTTCGTAGAATTTACATACATGTCCTTTTGTGACCATGGTGGAATATGGTGACTTATTGCTTTACACGCATGCACATCAACTAAGGGTCCGTTTGTTATCAGATTTTTTAGTCAAAAATTTGATTTTAAAAAAATTTAGCAAAAAATCATGATTTTTAAAATCTACTATAAAGTGTTTGACATATAAAAATCGTAAACTTTTTTGATTTCTGATTCTTAATGCAAAATTACATGACTATCCTAAAATACAATTTTACTTTCCAAATATTTCTTCCTTCCTTTACTTTACTTTACTTATTATTTATAAAAAGAAATAATGTAATTTTTCAAAAATATTAAGGGTATATATGTTCATCCGTGTAAATTTCATTTAGCTTCCTAAAAAAGTGCCATAAAAATAAAAAAATCTTACAAATAGTTGAATTCTTGGATTTTACATTCTTAAGTGTATTTTGGCCAAAAATTTAGATTTCTAAAATAAATAAATAAAAATATTACAAATCAAACACACATGGATTTTAAAAATCTAAAAATGCAAAAATAAGCCTAAAAAATCTCATACCAAACGGACCCTAAAATTAATACTAAAGTTTAGTGTACTATACTATAAGTGTTTAACGATTTAGGTAATAGACTACCAATTTTAATAATTAAAGTACTAATCTATGAAAATTGTGAGGGTCTATCGTTAAACAAAATTATGAAATGATACTAACTTTATCTTGCATATCACATGATGAGTGAAATTTTGTCTAACATTCATAAAAAAATAGATCGCCTATCACCAAATGTGAGATGTAACGACTGTAATTTCGTCGATTTATGTTGTTAGTCCATAAATTAGACGAAATTTCATAGTTTGGTACCTCAATTGTTAAAAGTGATAGTCCGGTACCTAAATCGTTAACCACCGATAATATAGTCCACTAAATCTTTTTCTTTCTTTCCAAAACCCGTTAGAATAAGTGTTTCAAATTTGCAATAATCCATCTGCTCTCTTCTTCATATATGTAATTAATGCATAAATGTGTATGTTAAGACGTGATTAGTTTTAGTGAAAAATGACAAATTAAGCCATCAATAGTTGGGCAATTAGTAATTTGATATGAGCAATGGCATGCAAGTAAACAAAATTAAATTAAACTAAGATGTTGATATCCCTTTTCACAAATCTCACACGTTACTCTTTACAAGCACCTCAGGTGTGGACTTTTATTTTTTAGAGATTTTAAACCATGCATAATTTATTAGTAGCTAATAAATTGTGCATATCGACTATATATGGATAGCGGGAGAGTTAGAATAACATTAAACTAAGTTGAGAGGCTAAAGTGGCAAAAGTAAAGAAACGAAAATAAAGTTTTACCAAATATGGGCTGAATGCAGACAGTACTGATTTGGTGCAGACCTTAATGGTATATTTGATATGCGGTTTATCTTTTTATGTGGTCACACCTATGTTGTTTGTTCCTTTAGGGAGAATTTTTTTATTTTTTTTATGTAGACACATAAGGGTACGCTAAGCAGTGGTTTTGTTTTGTTTAGACTTTTGTGTGAATATTTATCATTGAACAATACAAAATTATGGTTTGGAAAGTTTTTTGATCCGTGTGTTTTGGTTTGTGTATATATATAAACTCCCTCGTATATTTACATAAGCAAGTACTGAAGAGTCTGTTCAATTTTTCTTACAACACTTCGTAATATTTATCTTTTTTTAAACATACTCACAATATATTATTTTAAATTACATAAAATTTGCAACATCACCGTTGGGTTCTTTTGTTCATTCGATAACTTCCTATCAGAGCAACTGTTAAGCAATTTTATAACTTGTTTATTGTAATTGAATTTTAGTTTGAGTATTTTTTTTTACAAATGATATTAATGATTAAGAGTTTTTTTAATATTACATTTTTTTTGTATTATTTATGTTGTTTAAATTTTTTACCAAAATTGTAAGATAAAATTAGTATATTCACAAAAGGTTTTATAAACAAAATTGTATGAATGCATTTTTTCAAGAAAACAGTTACACTTCTATTTTAGTCAAACCAACAGTTTTGATTAAGTTTTGACCTGTTGGTTTAGTCTGGACCAAACTTTGACAGTATGTAAGGAGCATAAGGCTAAAAATTGTTCATCAACAAGGTTTTTCATCTGCACTTTTACTGCTTTTATGCTTGATAAAGGACATATTGGACGTACAGCAAAGAGTTAATTCAATGAACAAAATGAAAACCACGTCAATTAAATAAACTGAATTACAATTAGAAATCATTTCACTATAGATCAGTTTACAAATAAAAATATTTAACTGAATTCAATGGCAATCACATTAAAACGAACAACAAACAAATCGAATCAATGGTTGTGATCTCTTACATCAACTGCTGAAATTATCACATGTTGCATAATTCAGCAACTCTTTTTCCTGTTTTCCGGTTTAACGAGGACTAAATAAACTTTTGCGTGATGGGCTGTGGAAAATGTTTACCATGCAAAGGAGCAAGAGATGACCACACTTCTTTTAATTACTAGGCACATCGAAATTTTATGTTGTTTGGTTTTTGGAAATACATACAAACTTAATTTCCATAAACAGTAAATGATTAAAACTTCAATGATTATTTATATTCTAAAATTATACTGTAATAGTCAATTCTCATTAATGATTCATCTTAGGCTTAATTCTCAACCTACCAGTTTAGTGTCTTTTATTTGGGAAAATATGATCAGGTTAGCCCTCCGCATATTGAGCATTGAGAAACAGTATTTTAGGATTTAACAGAAAAGAGGAAAAGTAGACCATGCTTGACCATTAACAAAACAAATTAGGAAATTGTGATAGTTTAAATATCCATTCAGTTTAATTCAAAGAAACTACGGAAGCAAAAAGAAGAAAAAGAATCTACAAAATCCCATTTGATAAATTAATGAAAAACTGGACTATTCTTGTTACAAAAGTTTAAAAGTGGCGCAGAAGGAAATAAAATACAATCTAAGAAGCATTAAGCGGGATTGGCTGCACTGCACTTTGGATCCGCCGGAAAGCCGTCCTGACTCTCTCTCTAAGCCCTTCGTTTTCACTCTCTACCTCACCACTCACTTTGTCCAAAAGAGCCACATTGTCATCAACAGTAATCACTAGCTTCCCATTCTCACCCAATTTCACATCCCCAAATAACGAAACAAGCAATGCCTTGCATATCTTATCCGCCTTCTTCATGGTTTCCTCTTCAGTGTCAACATTTTCCTCCTCTACAACTACTCTTGGCATCTCACGGCTAATATTCATAATAATAGCCACAATAGAATCTGATACCATGTCACTAATAGGGTCCGCATTCCAATGGAGAGATACATGGTTTTCCGAATCTTGCCTAATCGTCACTTGATCGTGTACTCGTAGAGTTAAAACACCCAATTCTTCATCAGTCGATGACTCAACACTGTCGTATATCTGCTTTAGTCTGTGCTTAACCACGCCAAACGCTCCATTATAAGGAATAGTTATCCTCTGCATTACATTGGCTGTTGAGAGCTGAGAGAAAACATGGAGATCTTCAGGTGCCATTATCTGATAACTAAAACCCTTTTTCACCAGTAAGCCACTTACAACCTGGCCCAATTCCGGGATGTTTTCGGCAAGTTTCCCTATAGTTTTTGCCATTTTTTCAGAGTTGAAGTACATCTCAACTGATTGACAGTTCTTAGGAGTGATGATTTTGGTATTGCCATCATCGAAGAGGGTAATGAGTTTCTGTTTAAGTCTTCCCATCTCATTCGCTTCTCCATGAACTAAAATTATGTTCGGTGGCATAAGCTCTTTCAAGAACTCACTCGTCTGAGCATAATCGGCGTGAGCCGAGAAAGAAATATAATGGACTTGCATATTTAAAGGGGCTGTGAGACCATTCATCAAGGTAACTTCTTTAGGTTCCGTTATAATAGTTTTCGCAAGAGTTCCCTCGACAACATAACCCGGAATGACACATGTATTCTTTTTATCGGAGCACCACTTATCGAAAAGTTGGCGAGATAATCCACTTTGGAGCCCACCAGGGCTCGCCATCACCACCGAGGGCCCCACATCAGGAAAATCATCTATACTTTTTAAGGCATCAATGTATTTAAAATCAAAAGGGTTCGAGTTCGCAAACTGTTTACGGATGTTCTCATTCATCGAGTTTATATAAGTTTGGTAAACCGCCATACACTTTTTCGCGAGGGGAGAGGCGTAATAGATGGGGATATTGTGTAACTCAGGGTGGTTAGCCCAGAACTCATCAAGGATAAGTAGTAATTCTTGGGCACGGCCGAGGGCAAAAGCTGGAATCAATACACGGCCGCCTTGGGTTACAGTGGAGTAGATGACGTCGGTGAAGCGTTTCTCTCTGACAAGGCGAGGCTGGTGGATTTGGACACCATAAGTTGACTCGATAATGCAGATATCAGGGGAAAACTGTGGGAGCTCAGCAGCTCGAAGATGCCTATCTTCTTCACGTGAATAATCACCTGCGTAACAAACGACAAAATGGGTTAGCTGACATAGGTCTCGGGTTCCAGTGACAGCCCACGATTTCCAATAATTTTATAGTATTAATTAAAGAAAAAATTGTTACCTGTGTAAAGGACACGTACACCGGCAATGTCGACCATGAACATAGCAGCTCCAAGGACGTGGCCAGCAGTGTAACACCAGAAGCGTATGCCGTTTACTTCTACGGTCTGATGGAAGTCAATAACCTACAAAAAATTGTAAATAATGTTGAATACTCTTTTTAGGAAAGCCAAGAATGTACATGCTCTTTCTTTTTGGTTAATAGAATGTGTAAATGTCTATGAAGTCATTATAGGAAACCCCTTTGACGATTCAATACAAGGGTAGATGATAAAGCCATAACTTTGGTCGGTCGCGTTAGACTTTTCAACAATAAAATAATGATAAATTAGCTGTATGTAATGAACACTTCTTGGTCTTTATTATTGATCAGGTCGTTACACTTGTTCGGATTGTTACACTTGCTCGGATTATTATTAACTTACTACAATTGCGCTCGATTTAACTATTTAAACTCTTATCTTGGTCGTTCTCCTTCTTCTTCGAGCTTTCTCTGTTCGGTTTGTTTCTTAACTGGATAAGCTTTGACTAGTTTTTCTCTTTTCTCAACTTCTCTCTATATTTTTGAATAGATTTTTTCGGGGGCTTTCTAGGAGGGATAGTTGGCTATTTATAGGCAACTAAGCCTTCTAGGATGTTGACAAATGTCTTCATCTCAGGGGGTTTTTCAGGTATGGGTCCCTAGTTAAGTGGGCTTGGGCTTTTGATAATCACAATCTTATTCTATGATGAAAAGGCATGTGATGACCCATTTAAGCGTTGGATACCCATTTATAAAGTGGATTGATTATTACCCGAATAGAATATTCGGGTCCAATTTTTATGTCCTATCAAGTGCTCCCTGACTTCCTCGGCATGGTTTTCCATGTCGAGGGAGTCATGCTCGGTCTGTCGAGGATACTACTTCGGTCTTGTCGTTCCCAATGCTTCATCGAGAAACGCAATAGAATCATGACGGTTCCCAGGGGGGCCCATTTGTAGTTACCCATCCTAATATCTTTCTTCGAGGAAAAAAAACTCCTATAAAGGGGGTTCGCCCCCTCCATAATCATGCATTTTACTACTACTGTGCTTGTGACGTAATGGCTTCCTCTGGTTCTACTGGTGAGAGCTCTTTTAACTATATTTCTTATTTAGAAACTGAGGTCACGAAATCTCGCAACGCCAATAAGAAACTCGTGGCCAAGGTTTCAAACTACAAGAAAAGGTTGTCTGACATGGATTCTGCTCATCATGTGACGATGGTCGATCGGGATTGGGCCTTCGAGCGTATAAAGAGGCTCGAGGTTTGTCTGGCTAAGCAGAAGGCAGCGAAAAGGGCCTATAAGCTTGCCTTCAAAGAGTTGCATGCTCGGTCTAAACCGAGTTCGGATGAAGATGAAGAAGGCTCTTCCTCGAAATAATTAGTCTTTTGTGATTTCTGTTGTAATTTCTTTCGAACGGGGAGTTTTCTCCTCAGTTGTAATCGAAGTTTTTGAAATTAATAAAATATTTCCCGATCCTTGTTCTAGTCTGTTTATCTTCTTGATACCCTATGGGATGACTTAATTGGACTTGTACTGCTGTAGTTAGCCATAAATGCTCTAGGGAAGTTCAAGAGGTTGTCTTTCTTCGAGATGACCTTTGATCTATCTCTTATTTCTTTCTATAAAAGGTGATCGTCCTTGTATTCTTGTTGCAACTCATTCTTTATTATCGTACAAATGGCTTCTCCTCGTGAAGATAGTGGTGACAATCTTCGTGAATACGTTGCCCATCTCGAGGAGGAGGTTAGGAAGTCTCGTATCCTCGAAAAGAGGATTGCCTTTTTAACCATGGAGGCTCGCCGAGCTGAAGAGATGGACGAGCGCTTGGAGGCCATGGAGCGTGAATATCAGAAGTCCCTGATCGACAATATTTGGGCTCATGCTCGGATCAAAGAGCTTGAGGCTTCTAGAAATAGGCACATTGCTTCCAAGAGGGCTTACAAGCTGGCCCTTAAGGAAGTGTATGCTCGGTTGAAGGGGAAGCCGAATGACAAAGCAGGCCCTTCTATGAAATGATTTTATTATTTTTACTGTATTTCCTTTATTCTGACTGCCTTTTTTGTAATAAAGTATCAATCAATCAATAAATATTACTTTCCCAACGCAATTTATTTGACTGCGCATGCTTGTGGCTTCATTAATGCTTTTTCTTGGGCTTGGTATTTGACCTTATCCACTGGATCTTCTTAATCTCTGTATCTAGGGACCACTGAGGTTTCTTGAGCCCTGTGCACAAAAATCTTATTCACCAGAGTTTTCTTGAGCTCTGTGCAAAAGATCTTAGATATTTTATTTGAACTGCTGCCTTTCCCCAAAATGACGCGTGTTTTGCTTCCATTATTACTTACCCCCTTTAAATATTGGCAAGAACCCAAGCGTTTTTTGAACAAGAGTGGCTTTTAATTACCCACGCTTTTTCAGAGCCTTTTGGGAATCCAAACGTTTTTTCTTGAACAGACACATCTTTTAATTGCCCTCGCTTCTTAGAACCCATTGGCGAACGGTTGCGACACCTCGATACCAGCCCTCATCTAATTGATCTATAAATACCTGCTTAAAGCATGGTTATATTCACAACCCTTATCATATTATCTTCCCCTATATACAAATCTTCATCTTATAATCTTTTTATAATGGCCAGTTCTTTCACCAAATCTGCATTGGTTTTGCAAGTGGAGGCTTTTGAAGCTTCCTATGGCCATGCACTAAAACTGTTGAAGGATGCCGAGGAGTTAAAAGTGATGCGTTATCACCATACCGAGATGGTTCGGGAATTAACTTGGCTAAGATCCGAACTAGATTATTGCCGACGTGCTCGTCAGGCTCTAGTTGAAGAGAATGAGGTGCTAAGGGGGAACTCGGCACTTCGAGATAGGGATGTCTCTGCCGGGCCCTCTCATCGATACCGATCGACCTCCCCCTAACCTCTCCATTTTCCTTTTTTTTTCTTTTGATTTTCTTCAATTTTCTTCATTTCTTCCTCCTCTTTTTTGCACTCTTCTTTTCTGTTTTTTGTTTCTTTGACTTCTTTTTTATTTGTCTGTTTCCTTCATTTCTTCCTCCTCCATTTTCTTCTTACTATCTCTTTTTTTTTTCTTTTTTATCGTGTTCCTTTTACTTTCTTCATCCTCTTCTTTCTCACCACTACGACGTAACAATCAATCCTGTGATCCTAAGGATTTTGTGTTACTTCTAGGATTTTTGTCATTGTTCTTTTTGACTCTTCTTTCTTTTCACTTCTTCTTTATGTTCCTTCTCTTCGCTTCTTTCTCCCCTTTTTGTTTTCTTTTTATGTTTATTTCCTTCGTCTCCTGCTGTTCGCTTGATCCGCTGATGTTGTCGATCTTCTTTGGCCATGTTGTCTACTCATTTGGCTCCACCACTCAACACACAATGTAGTAGATTTTCTTTTGATGTAATCCTCGGATGTAATAGACCTCAATGTAATAGATTGTCTTTTGATGTAATGAACAATGATGTATTCCATCTTTATTAATGAGAAGTACTTTTGCCCCTTTATTTTGGCACTTCTTTTTATGTTGTACTTGTGGTTTGTCGTTTTTCCGAAATCCAGATCTTTGAATATCTTTTCTATTTTCTGCTGTACTGTGATATCAGATGTATGTGGGTGTACTGTCGATCATAGGTGCACCCTCCCAAGCACGTCAGGAGATATGCTTGCTCCCAAGTACCGTCATAAAATACCATACTATATTTTCTCTATAAATACTCCTCTTCTTTTCTTTAGTAGTTATCATTTCTCCTTTTTACTTTTGTTGTTTGCTCTTCCCTCCCCTACTTTCTCTTGTACTATAGCAATTTCCCAGAATGTCTGAATCTGTGGGGAGATATCATGCTCAGATGAAGGGTTTGGATGCGGAGGTATCTCGCGTCCGACGTCGGATGGCAAGGCTTGAGAAAGAGTACAGCGTTTTGGCCTTGAGCTTGTTCGGATCTCATCCCGAAGAGACTGTGAAGTGGACCGAGATTTCGGCCTTGAGTCGTCAGCTCGATCACTTGTTGTTACAGAGAAATCGTCTGGCTAACTCTTGGTATGATGCCGAGGAAATTTGGGACCATGCTCAAGACGAGTTCGATAACTCCCCTCAAGGCCTGGCTAATCATGATGGTTAGGAATGCTCGGCTGGAGGAGCGCGTCATGGTTCTTACTAGGGAGAAATCCGAACTCTCCTTGGAGAACGAAAATTTGATTGCCATGAATGATTCCTACCAAGCTCGGTTGAACTGCTCTGCTCGTTTTGCCTTCTCTCGGTCTGGTAGTTCGGTTTTTCCACCCATTGGTCCTTAGTTAGATTGGGCTAGTTTTCTGATGTATTTCCCGTTTTGGAACTTGTATCTTTTTCTCTTTTTTTTTTTTTTTTTTTGTATTTGAATCAGATGTATCTGTTCGTATCTCGTGCTTTTGTTGCTTTGTGCCCTTTTGACTATATAAATGCTCTCTATTGCTTGTTCTTCATTATCCAATCTTCTTTCCTCTCTCTTGTTGATAATTTTTGTTTCCTCTAACTTGCTTTTGTTTTGAGATGGCTCCCATTACTAGATCTGTCTCCAAAAAGAAAGCCCTTCTGGAAAAGGAGCCTACTTTCTTGCTACCCCGTCCCCCTGGTTTTGGGGAGGAGGATTTGACTCCTCTTCAGCTAAAAGAGATTGAGATGTCATGGCTGAAGCATGATCTCAAGTGTGCTCAGACTGAAGTGAGGAGGTTCAAACAATATTGGGATGCGGAGGGCATCGCTCGTTTCAAAGCCGAGCAGAAATGCAAGTCGCAGTCTTACTCCTTGCAGCAGGCCGAGATGGCGATTGCTCGTTTGATTAGGGAGAGAGAGAGTCTGGAGGAGCTCTTGGCGAAGAAGGATGCCGATATGGGGGGTAGTTCTAAGAAGTAGGACGGTGTATTTTCTTGTCAAAATTCTCTTTGGTTGTATTTTTGTGTTTTTCCCCCTTGTGGATGAATAAAACTTTTGCTTTATACTTGATTCTGTCTATTCTGTTTTATTTCTTGTTCACTTTGCCTTTATGTCAATACACATCGAGCAATGTGCCTGGTTATCCCCCCGGAGAGCGTTGTTAGACTTGATGCTTAAAGTCGTCAAGCTATGAACGGTCTCCGTCCACCTTGTTCGGTGTGTCCTTTTGGTAAGGAATGGTTGAGCGTCGAGGATCTTAATCGGGGATATTATTGGTAGCGTATGCTGGAAGCTTTTCGTGGTAGGGTCCACTGGCCGTTTATTTAGGTGTAATGATGTGAATTGCCTTGGGTAGCGGGATATGCGCTGACGTGGCGAAATCTGGAGCGTTTATAAGTGAGAAATAATAGCGGTTGTTGACTTATCTATGGTTGGAAAAAAGGTAAACCTCTGTCACACGAAAAGGTGGTTATTATTTTATTCTTTTTGTGACTCCACTCCTTTTTTACTGTGCCAAGCAATCCCTTTTGTGTTTATCGCATAATTTGCTGAAGAAAATATCTGTCTCTCTGTAAAGTATACTCTTCCCGCCAAAAAGAAAAAACGTGTTGCCGCTCCATCTAGGGTTTCGTTGTATTGTCGATATATTTGCTGCTGTTCGAACGTATCCGCTCAGAATGACAACTGTAAGTGCTTTGTTATCATTATGTTCTTTTTGTTTGAGGGCTGGTATTTGATTCGTTGTTGTGGTCGTAGATATGACGCTGATAACATGTTGTGGTTGTCTATATATGTCTGACGATATTGAGTTGTGTACTAGATTTATACTGATTGGGAAGGGAGTAAATTTCGTTATGTTGATGTTATTGTGGCTTGTGTGTTAGTATATTGATGGATTTTTGTTCATGTTTGGATAGAAAATTTTGACCCAATGTCTTGCCCAAGTGGGCCCATTTGTGGAAAAGGATTTTAAGAAGCTTGCCGGAATACCCGACAACATACATGTTCGGCTTCCGATATCGGACAACGAGGTGTTGGGGTTTGTTCCCGCCGGCGAGGTAGCTGTACTTTCCTCGGCATTCTTTACTGGGGGTTTAAGACTTCCTTTCAGCAAGTGGGTGGCTTCGTTCTTTGAGGCCGTTCAGATTGCTCCGGCCCAACTGGCCCTGAATGGTTACCGTACCCTAAACGGTATTCAAAGGCTATCGGAGTTGGCCGGAATTCCGATCGAACTAAAGGACGTGTTCGGGATCTATACTTTGAGTTTTGATCGCCGTAGCTCGTATCTGAAGACCATGCGTGCCTTCTGTCGGCTTGTTTTTGGTCTGCCGGATACCAACAAGGGGGAGAACCTTGGTGTTGTGATTGTTTCCGGTAATTGGGGTTGTGTTGGTCACCAAATTCCCGAACCTGCTAGCAGGGCTCCCATGATTCCAGACCTCGATGCTCCCAATGTCGAGGCTCTCTTAGCTCTTTGGAAATGGTGGGGGCCTGGATCAATGAAGGATCCTGCTAGTCGTACTGCTCCCGTGCTACTCGGATACCCTGCGGGGCCAGTGACAAAGGGGAATCCTGTGCCCGAGATCCCTAAAGAGTCCAAGGAGGAATTCTTAAAGGTGGTCCGAGCTCGAAGTGCTGCTCGGGTAGGGAAAAAGACCGTTCGCTCGAAGCGTCGTGGACCTGACCCCGTCGTTGGAACAACGAATAGGGATAGGGGGACCGATACATCGGTCACCGAGGAGGCTACTTCCCAAGGGGATATCCCCGAGGATGTCCCTGCACCTGGCGAGGTATGTGTATATGTATATTGATTCTCTTGTCTTTTGATTGTTGTGTTGTTCTCTAATTCTTTGCTTCATTGGTTATCTTGTTTCAGCTACTGACTTCTCCATTGGTTACCCTCGCTCTTGCCCGGTCTACGGGTATTATTGTGTTTCAGGGGTCGATGGATAACATATTCGGACATCTCAACTTCATGGTAAACATGGGCAAGAGTACAATGACTCTGCCTGCAATCTCGCCTATCCGTACTGAGGAGATGATGGTCCCGCTTGTTGTCTCGCCCACCCGTATTGAGGGTGTGAGCGAGCACAGGGCCCCTGAGACTGGCCCTTCGGAGAAGGTGGAAGTGGAAGGTGACAAAGAGACTGCCGTGGATGTTGGGAGGGGTGGTGAAGATGGGGTTGCCGAGGAATCGGAGGAAGGGTTGGAGGACGGGGTTGCAATGACCCGTTATATTGACCGATGTGGGGGTGAGCTGCTGAAGCAACCCCGAGCCTTGAAGATGGGGTACATTGCTCTTAAACCCCTCGCTTTCAAGGATGCAGAAACAATATTTGCTCGGCCTACAATGTCGGTTATAGAGCAGGTCAACGCTGATGCGCTGCGGGTATGTTGGGCGTGTATTTTGTATTATGTCATGCTGCTCATATTTTAGCCGGAATCTGATGTTTTGAAATACAGGTTGTCTTGAGTACCGTGGCGCTGAGGGATCAGATGGCAGCGCTTGGGGCTGATAAAGAGAAGTTGGTGGCCGAGAAAGAGAAACTCGTCGCCGAGAAAGAGACTCGTCGCCGATAATAAGATCCTGGGCGATAATTACGACGAGCTGTCGGCGGAGTTCATGCGCCTGACCGAGGATGTCGGTAAGTTGGAGGATGAAAAAGAGAGTATGGTCGAGAAGTACGACGAACTAGAGGCTGAGAATCAGCTCCTGGCCGAGGATGTTGAAGCCGAAAAGGCTGAGGTGACCGCTCTAAAAGCTGCGCACGCGGAGGAGCGGACAAAGTTCGCAATGATGGCTAATTTCGCCGTCTATTGCGCTCATGTGCGCGCGCTCAATTTCGCGAAGGTTCCCCTGTCGGATCGAGCGTGGTCGGAATTGGTGTATCCCTGTCCTCATGGTGCACCTCCTAAGCCTCAGGATTGGGCCAACCTCCGAGACGAGCTCCCACGGATGCCGGGACACACTACGTCGACGGCGCCGCGTCCCCATTCTGGTTCGGCTCCAACGACTCCTCGGTCTGCTCCTACCGTCAATCCCCCACCCGCATCCCCTCAGGTGGAGCCTTGACCATTTTCTTGTAGTATTTTCTCTGTATCTTATTGTAAAGTCTTTTGGTACCCGAATTGTGGGTCTCTTTTGTATCTAGAAACATATTCTTTTGGGGAAGTGGTAATATAGGTGATGTGTTTGTTTTTTGTTTGGCTTTTCCGAGTTAATTTCCCCTTTTCTAGGGTCATCATATTTTGAAGAATGTGAAAACAAAATATTGTCAGGTACCCTATAACCCTCTGGCCATGGTGGTCTGGACCTCGCCTAGTCGTAGCGGAGGTAACGTTATAGATGGCCTTGAGAGATCTAAGGCTTTCCTAACTGCTGAACTGAATTCGGCCCGTCATAAAATCGATGATCTGAATGTTCATATTTCAAACATGTCGATTCGGTTACGTGACTTGGGAGAGAAATTCAGCAAAAAGACCGCATATTATAAGGCGAACAAGGGTAAGGCGACAGAACTTCTTGGTGCGCTTCGGCGCTCTCGTGATGAAGCCCGAGGCCGTGTGACGAGCTTGAACTTAGTCCTAGGTGCCATTTTCGAGGATGCGGACCTACTGCTAACCTTTGTCAAAGCGTATTGGGCCCGAGCTCGCGCTCTAGAGGTGCTTGAGCATGTAAAAGGGATGAGTGGTGTTGCCCGGGCAGAACGCATGGTTGATGCGACGGCCGGGGTAACTGAGACCACGGCTGCCTTGAACCGAGTCGATGCGGTCGTTCGTGAGCGCTTGGGGACTCAAATTGTTTCATTGCGAGATATTCATGTCGCTGATGTAGTAGAGACCTCGGCGTCCGTTGAGGGGCTATCGGATTAATAATTGAGTTGTTTGTTTTGCCGTATTATTTGTAGCTTTTTTTTTTTTTTTTTTTTTTTTGAGTATTCATCTCTTCCTTCCCATTTTTTTTTTAGGCACATGCTACTACGTCGCACCAGGCTGGCTCTCCAAGCCTAGTTAGTCCGGGGCCAGGACCTACTTGTGCCGCCCGAGACGAAGTCCCATCTGGTGTGGCTAGTGATGAGCATGCCAAGGTTCCTTATATCTTTTTATTGGGTAAAAATGTCGAGTTGCTCAATTTATGTGGCCGACTTAGGGCCAAGTTGAAAACTCAGGCGTCTTCTTTTCGTGAGTACGCTCGGCGTTCCGAGCATGTTGTTAAGGTTCAGGAGCGTCGTTTAGATCGATATTGGCGGGTAAAGGAAAAATACTTCGGTAAACTAAAGTCGTTGGTAACCCAAGCGAACATGCTGGTGAAGTATTTCCGTTTGTCCCGATCCAGATACGATGCCTCTGCAGCTATGATCGAAGCTCGCAAGCTTCCTTTCGACGATGCTCGTCGGAAAGCGGCCTCGGATGCTCACGAGGTCGCTAAAGGAGCCGAATTCTCTGCACGGCTTAAGACGCTGACATGCGTTGGCGCACAT
Source organism: Primula vulgaris (assembly GCA_963920805.1). NCBI lineage: Eukaryota > Viridiplantae > Streptophyta > Magnoliopsida > Ericales > Primulaceae > Primula > Primula vulgaris. Next base: position 40,768,711 of record OY987212.1, on the reverse strand, counting down.
ACGACCAACTTTGATGCCCTTATTTCTGAGGAGCGTTTTGATGGCGAGGAAACTGATGGGGATACTTCGACGGATGACGAAGAATTGTCACTCGGTCAGTTATCGTCGTGTTCCTCATGTAGTAGCTCTTAAATAAATTTCTTTATTTGTTGGTTGTACCCTGTTGCCTCCGTAACGCGGGCGAGGACTATTTGCTTTATTTCTTTACTCCTGTGTTCGGATCTTCTCATTGTTGTACGGATATTTCATTGATTGGATTGATTTTCCTTTGCTGATTTCTTCGTTTGGCATGGTGTTGCCTCCATAATGTGGGCCTGTATTATCTGCTTCATTTCATTATACGTGTATTGGACATTCCCGTTGCTGCTATTTCATTGTTTTGATTGATTTCTTTTCATTGTTTTCGCCATTTGGTAATTTATCGTCCCCAGAATGTGGGCCTGAATTGTTCTCCCCATTGCTGTATTGCTTTTCATCCTTGCTCATTGGGTCAACGGGTACCTGCATATACATAAGTATTCCTAGGCATTCTTTTAGACATGCCATGTTGGGAATTTCATAGTATTCCTAGGCACTTCGGCCATGTTGGGAATTTCATAGTATTCCTAGGCGTATTTTTTTACGCCATGTTGGGAATTTCATAGTATTCCTAGGCACTTCGGCCATGTTGGAAATTTCACAGTATTCCTAGGCGTTTCGGCCATGTTGGGAATTTCATAGTATTCCTAGGCGTATTTCGGCCATGTTGGGAATTTCATAGTATTCCTAGGCACTTCGGCCATGTTGGGAATTTCATAGTATTCCTAGGCGTATTTTTTCACGCCATGTTGGGAATTTCATAGTATTCCTAGGCACTTCGGCCATGTTGGAAATTTCATAGTATTCCTAGGCGTATTTTTTCACGCCATGTTGGGAATTTCATAGTATTCCTAGGCACTTCGGCCATGTTGGGAATTTCATAGTATTCCTAGGCACTTCGGCCATGTTGGGAATTTCATAGTATTCCTAGGCGTATTTTTTCACGCCATGTTGGGAATTTCACAGTATTCCTAGGCACTTCGGCCATGTTGGGAATTTCATAGTATTCCTAGGCACTTCGGCCATGTTGGGAATTTCATAGTATTCCTAGGCACTTCGGCCATGTTGGGAATTTCATGGTATTCCTAGGCGTATTTTTTCACGCCATGTTGGGAATTTCACAGTATTCCTAGGCACTTCGGCCATGTTGGGAATTTCATAGTATTCCTAGGCGTATTTTTTCACGCCATGTTGGGAATTTCATCTGCATTGGCTAGACAGCATGATATGATACTTTATTTATTCAAAAGTCAATGACATTAGGTTAGAGAGATAAGGCGGCACCTGTATTTGTACTGACGGTCAGGCTTATATGTAGTACTTCTTTAGGTTAGCCACGTTCCAAGAATTTTTCTCCCCTCTGCTATTTTCGAACAAAACGCTTTTGAGTTTGTAGGTAACTGGGCTTGTTCTTTTGACGATCTCGTATGGTCCCTCCCAGGTGGGGCTCAATTTACCATGTATTACATTTCGGGTATATACCGTTACTCGTCGTAGCACCAATTCTCCGACCATGAACTCCTTGGTCCCTTTCACCCTCTTGTCATATGCTTGTTTGACGCCTTGTTGATACTTCGCGAGTGTAAGAGCTGCTATCTCTCGTTTCTCGTCTATCATGTCAAGTTCTTCTCTCATTCTTTGTTCATTGTTTCCCTGCTCGACTAAAGTTGTTCGGAGCGTGGGTAGCCCAATTTCTGTTGGTATGATGGCCTCAACACCGTACGCTAAGCTAAATGGGGTTTCCTTGGTGCCCGTCTTCGGCGTAGTTCGGCACGACCACAAGACGTTGAGTAGCCGCTCGGGCCATCTCCCCTTTGCTTGCTCAAGGGTTGTCTTGATGCCGTCTAGTATTGTTCGGTTCGATACCTCTGCCTGGCCGTTGCCCTGTGGATATGTCGGCGTCGAATAGAACTTTCGGATACCCAGTTCCTCATACCACAGTTGTAATTGTGCATCTTTGAACTGGGTTCCGTTGTCGGCGACAATAGCGTACGGTATTCCGAACCTGGTTATGATGTATTCCCAGATGAATTGTTTGACGTTGCTGGCTTTGATTTCTCGGAGGGGCTTAGCTTCAACCCATTTGGTGAAATAATCCGTCGCGACGATCAGATATTCCACGCTCCCCGGGGCCTTTGGGAGTTTTCCGACCAGATCTATTGCCCATTGTGCAAACGACCATGGAACCGATACGGGGGCCATTAGAGACGAGGGGAGTCGTGGTATTTTGGCAAATCGTTGGCACTTATCACAACGTTGGACATATACATCCGCGTCTCGCTTGATATAGGGCCACCAATACCCTTGGGTAACTGCCTTGTTTGCAAGGGATCGCCCTTTGATGTGTGCTCCGCAGGATCCTTCGTGGATTTCCTCCAGGACCGGCAATTGTAGCTCGGGAGGCACGCACAGTAGGTGGGGTCCCCGGTAACTGGATTTGTACAGTCTGTCGTCCTCGGAGAGCCAGAACCGAGGAGCTTTTCTCGTAATTTTCAGTGCTTTTATCTTGTCGGCCGGAAGCGTTCCACTTCGCAGATAATGAGTCATGTCATCCATCCAACCTAGTTCGTACTGCACTGTCGTCACTCGGTCTATCCTTTTAATTATGCTCGGGGTCATAAGTAGTTCTACTGTGATTGACCGGGTATCGGTCAATGTTAAGGTCGAGGCTAGGGTGGTCAAGGCATCGGCATGTGCATTTTCGGTGCGATTGATCCTGACTAACTCCCACTGTTCAAAGGTGGTCATCAAGCTTTGGACTTTCTCTTGATAGAGGATCATCCTGTCATCTTTGGCTTGGTACTCGCCGAGGGCTTGATTGACAATGAGCATGGAGTCTGAACTTGCAATTAAGTGAGAGCATCCGAGGGATCGGGCGACGAGCATGCCATTTATCATGGCTTCGTATTCTGCCTCATTGTTGGTAGCTCGAAAGCCCAGTTTTATGCTTTTTTCGATGATTGCTCCCTCTCTATACATTAGGACGATCCCTGCTCCGGATCCGTCCTTGGTCGCTGATCCGTCGACATGTATCTGCCAGTGTGATTGCGGAGAGTGCCAATGGCTCGTCGTAGCCTTCGGTGAACTCCGCGACGAAATCGGCCAAGACTTGTCCTTTTATGGCATGTCGGGGTACGAACTCGATATGAAATTGGGATAGTTCGACCCCCCAGGCGGCAACTCGACCGCTTATGTCTGTCCGTCGAAGTGACTCTTTGACATGAAACTTCGTGTATACCCGGACCTGATGAGCTATAAAATAGTGTGGCAACTTCCTGGTTGCGACGACCAATGCCAGACACAGCTTTTCCAAGGGTAGGTAACGTGTTTCGGCTTCGACCAGAGTTTTGCTGACCAAGTAGATCGGAAATTGTTCGCGACCCTCTTCTCTGAGGATGACTGCACTCACAGCTGTAGTGGAAACTGCTAGGTAGCATGCCAGAATATCTCCTTTGTTCGGCCTTACCAGCAGTGGCAGCGTCCTCAAGTACTCTTTGAGATTGTTGAATGAAGCCTCACATTCCGGGTCCCACACGAATTTTCTATCTTTCTTGAGTGATTCGAAAAACGGTCGTCCCTTATCTGCGGATCGACTGATGAACCTACTCAAAGCGGCCATCATTCCCGTGAGCTCTTGTACCTGTTTCTTATTCTTGGGCGCTGCCAGGTTCTGTAGAGCTGTGATCTGGTCGGGATTTGCCTCTATTCCTCGTCGGCTGACCATGTGCCCCAGAAATTTTCCTTTGCTGATTCCGAAGGCACACTTGCTCGCATTGAGTTTCAGTTTGTGCTCGCCCAACGTACGGAAGACATCTCTGATGTCTTGGAGGTGGGATGCAGCCTTTTCGCTTTTGACGACCATGTCGTCTATGTACACCTCCATCGTCTTCCCTATATGATCTCTACATACCCTCGTTATCATCCTTTGGTACGTTGCTCCCGCATTGCGCAGGCCGAACGGCATTACCGTGTAGCAATAATTTCCCAAAGGCGATATAAACGATGTCTTTTCTTGATCTTCGTGGGCGAGGGGAATTTGGTGGTATCCTGAATATGCGTCGAGGAAGGTCATTCTTTCTGCTCCCGCAGTCGCGTCCACCAGTTGATCTATCCTCGGGAGGGGAAAGTGGTCCCTCGGACAGGCTTTGTTGAGATTGGTGAAGTCTATACAGACTCTCTCCTTGCCGTTCTTTTTTGGGACAACGACTGGATTGGATAACCATTTCGGATAGAAAACCTCCCTTATGGCTCCAGCCTCCAATAGCTTTTGTACTTCAGCGATTATAGCTGCTCTGTGCTGTACAGACACTTTTCTGCTCCTTTGAGCTACCGGCTTGTACTCGGCATTAACACTTAGGTGGTGGCATGCCGTTTCGGGGTCTAGGCCTGGCATGTCTTTGGGACTCCAGGCGAACTTATCAACGTTGCTGAAGAGGAATGCTTCCAACTCTTCGGATTCCCGTTTTGGAAGGTTATTCCCGAGGAGGAAGTAGTGCTCCTCGTCCATATCAGGGATATACACCTTCCTAAGTGTTTCTCCTACTTGTTCTTCAACAACCCTCTCGGTTTTGGATATTTGGTTGATCAGCTTCTTTGTGCTGGTGGGTTGTTCGACAACGATCAGCTGTTTTTGTAGGGCTGCGGTAATGTCTTCACAGCGTCTTGAATCTTCTTGACATCCTCTGGCTGTCTCGATCTCTCCCCTGTCATTTGGGTATTTGACTTTTTGGTGGTAGGTCGAGGGTATGGCCCGCATGGCATGCAGCCAAGGTCGGCCCAAGATTGCGTTATGGCCGGAGTTGTCGTTGACTACTAAGAACTCCACGGGAACTGAAACGGATCCAGTTGTGACATTGAGGACGATCTTACCCAAAGGTTTAGTCGTCTCGGAGATGAACCCGATCAAGGTGACATCGGTAGGTTGGAGATCTTGTATTTTGAGTTCCATTTTGTCGAAAAGCTCTCTGTACATGATGTCACAAGAGGCTCCTTGGTCGATAAGCACCCTGCTGACCGTGTCGAGGCCAATTTGAACACGGAGATTAATGGCGTCCCCATGGGGATAAATCACCCCTTCCTCGTCAAGACTCGAGAAGGAAATGGGTGGATGTCGTCGGGGCGTGCATTGCCTTTTAGAGGTCGACGCTTGTGACGCCTTGGCTACCTGGCCGAAGTGCGCCAATTGCCGCTGTTGTGATCGTTCTCCACCTGTTCCCTTGGGTCGTGACATGTGAACGACGTTGATCGTTTTGCCCTGCCGGTTGTCGGCTCCCTCGATGGCCAGTTGTTTGCCTTTGTTCCCCACGCCTTTGACGAACTTGGCTAGGTATCCCGCATCACCCCACAGGTTCATTTTCCATCGCAGGTGACGGAAATGCTCGGTGAGGTGGCCGTGATCCTCGTGATATGTGCAGAAAATCTTGGAGTCTCTCATATTGGGGGGAGAAGTGATCTTTTGTGGTCGGGAGTACCAACTTTCCCTGCATATATCTTTTAGGATATCTTCAGCGGACATGTTGAAAGTGTATCGTAGTTCGACCGGTCCGAAGATATTTCGGCGTTCCCTCTCTTGGAACCGACCTTGTTGGAGCGGTTTGGGGGGCATTGGATAAGTGAGCTGGAGTGGTTTATGTTCGTTGATCGTTGTTGGGTATGCGATCTGAAGCGGTTTGGGCTCAGGTTCTCGTTGTCACTCTTCCCTCCTGTGGACCTCGGGACCTTTGTCCTTCCTGGTCGGTTTGAAGGCTTCTTCCTGGTTGTTCCTGGCTCTTTTGCGACCCACCTGTGCTTCCCGAACTGTTTCTCTTCTTGGTAGGGTTCGGTTGAGGAAACGAATCTCATCATTTTTATCGGTGAGGTGGGTGCAGTAGGCCAGTAGAGAATCCGCGGTCGGAAAGTCTTTGCCTATGAACTTCCTTCTTGCCCAATAGCCATTAGGGATGGAATTGATAAAGTTCTGGATGGCTATATTATTGGCGTATTGTGGAATCTGGTTTGCTACGTCGATGAAGCGTATGCAATAGTCGTTGAGCCTCTCATTCGGCATCATCGTCATTTTCAGAAGGGTTTCGATGCTAACCTTCTTTTTCCTATGGGCAGCGTATCGGGTGGAGTACGCTCTTAGCAGCTCTGCCCAGTCTCTTATGGAGCCCCGTGGTAAGTTGTGATACCACGACGAAGCCTCTTGGCCCAAGCTGTTTTTGAAAAATTTGCACATGAGTGCCTGGTCATCACTCCACAATTCCATCTTCGTCTTGTAGTGCCTTAGATGGTTGATAGGACAACTCCTTCCATCATAAAGCCTAAACTCAGGGATGACGAACCCCGCCGGATTGCGATATCTCGTGATCTGTTCGGCGCATGGGGTTTCTTGGCATACGTTCCATGCTTGTTGGAACGCGTCATCCGAGGCTTGGTAGGGGGGGTATCCCCGCTGATGTGGTGGTGGTCCATAACTTTCCCCGATCATGTGTTCGGGATATCTACCGTCCTTCGTGTGGGTATCGAGGACACGTTCCCTATGAGTGTTTGGGTGGACGACTATCGGAGGGATCATCTCTGGGACACTGCCCCCTTGATGGGGCACTCTTGTATTGGTTCGTCGCCCTGCTGCTTCCAGGGCGGCCCTGTAAGCTGAATCTTCCGCTTCACGGCGTAGATCTTTGTCTGTATTGGCGAGCTGGGTAATTGGCAATGCGATGCCGGCAGCTGTCATGGCCGTCATGCATGCCGCCAGTTGAGCTTGCAGCTGGGCATAGTTCCTTTCATCGGCCGATGGAACGTGTTGTACTTCCACCGTGGATGGTGTAATTATCCTCGGCGGATGAGTCGGTGGTCGGGACAACTGTTCAAGTACATGACCCCCGGGCATACCATATCGGTGATTTTCGTTCGTTTGTAAACGAGCGCCGGAGTTGACCGAGGCTGTTGGCAAAGGGACTCTTGAGCTCGGCCCTGCTTGGGATCCGGGTTGGCGTCTTCGTGCGCGCCTTAATACGGGCATGACTTGTTCGTCATCCGAGGACGAGGAGGGTTCGTCAACAATCCCTTCAAGTTGCTGGGGTGGTTCTTGGTTGACATAGGAGGTTGTTGGTTGATTTCCGGGCTGGATAGCGTCATTTCTATCACGGATTTCGAGTAGATCGTCGAGGTCTTGTTGGCTGAATTGCACGTTTTGGTTATTGGTTTCTACTATCTCGGGATGGGTTTCTTCTACATTGGTCACCATTGTCGCTCGTCTGGTAGAGTATTGGTATTCGAATTCTAAACTAGTTGGGGACTAGATGAATCCCGGAGACGGCGCCATTTGATAAAGCCATAACTTTGGTCGGTCGCGTTAGACTTTTCAACAATAAAATAATGATAAATTAGCTGTATATAATGAACACTTCTTGGTCTTTATTATTGATCAGGTCGTTACACTTGTTCGGATTGTTACACTTGCTCGGATTATTATTAACTTACTACAATTGCGCTCGATTTAACTATTTAAACTCTTATCTTGGTCGTTCTCCTTCTTCTTCGATGCTCGGTTCTTTCTCTGTTCGGTTTGTTTCTTAACTGGATAAGCTTTGACTAGTTTTTCTCTTTTCTCAACTTCTCTCTATATTTTGAATAGATTTTTTCGGGGGCTTTCTAGGAGGGGTAGTTGGCTATTTATAGGCAACTAAGCCTTCTAGGATGTTGACAAATGTCTTCATCTCAGGGGGGTTTTCAGGTATGGGTCCCTAGTTAAGTGGGCTTGGGCTTTTGATAATCACAATCTTATTCTATGATGAAAAGGCATGTGATGACCCATTTAAGCGTTGGATACCCATTTATAAAGTGGATTGATTATTACCCGAATAGAATATTCGGGTCCAATTTTTATGTCCTATCAGTAGAACTGAAATTAATGCATGCCTATAAGAAATACATTTTGAAAAGACTAATTATGAAATAGACTAATTATGCTTTTCACGGTTTCACTTATATTCCCTATCATTATGATGTTTTCCTTCTCCGCTTAATACATCAACTGGAAATTGAGCCCTAAGTTGCCCGAGCAGACAGTAAACACGAGAGAACAGTTCAAAAGAAAAAAAAAAATAATCATAAAAAAAACCTCCCGTCTCCATCTCAAACAAATATTCTTAAATGTCACCGCATTAGATAACAGAAACAATTAACCATTACATCTATCCACTCGTTCGATATAAAAGGGACATCGACAAAGATTAGGACAAAATAGATAGGACCTATATGGAAAAAATAACTCAGGTTTTATAAATGAAAAAGAAAAGTGTGATGAAAGTAAAAATAAATAGTATAGGTACCTCAATTTTATCCATTGAGCGAATAATATCTTGTTCATCAAAGAGCATATCTTCAACTGAAACTTTGCTCACTTTGACATAATCCGATAAAAGCAACCTATAGACGGCCTTTGTGGCATGGGTCATGAAAACCCTTCCCTTGAATGTGCTCTATGCATAAAAAAGAAGAAGTTAAAGCATCATTAACGAACATATTGAATTCTATACAACTTAAGCTATTACAGTCAGAGACTTAGAAACAAACCTTTTCCAAAAAATACGGGAGGGAAGCAGCATGATCCAAATGAAAGCTGATAAAAGAAAAAAAAAAAGGTTAGGAGAACTAAGAAGCCGAAAAGATATTCAAAAATTAAATCGAAACAAGCAAAAACTACCAGTGGAATCCTAATAATATCCCACGGCAGAAATATTCAACAAACGGGCCCAACATGAAAGCATGCAAACATTCAAATGTAGTAAAAAATTCCAGATTGTAAAGTTTCGCAAACTCATATCATTTCACGTGTCAAAAGAACTGGTCATCAAAGAGAAAGGACGTCTGCACCGCATAACAATTTCAGTGGAGATAAACTTCAACCATAGACTACATTAGTCTTTGACATGAAATAAATTGAGCAATCTTATTATGCAACTCTTGTTGCAAATGGCAAACTACAGCACACATCAGACAGAAATTGATGTAAAGAAAATCAATTACTAGAGGATATAATATATCTGAAATGCTCTAGCACTTTATGATCTGGTCTCAGCATGCCAGTGTACCAAAATTAAACATTACTATGAACTAAGGGGTCGTCTTATTGCTGCTTTTAAGCTCATATTTTTTTTTAAATCATAGTGCATTTTTGTTGGCCAGATTACAAGCTGATTTTTTCATTAGTAGACTGAAAAGTCAACAAGTATCAAGTGGAATGAAGATGAGGTTCTTATAACATCATAAACCAGCTTATTTGCTTATAATATGCAGCCAAAGAAGCCTTAAATGAAGATGACACCATTAAGCAAAGCAAAAGGTGTGGGCTTACTGAGTGACGAGAAGCACATCAATCGTTGAAGGATCGATTTCGTCAAAGTAAGGCAAAGCAGCCATACCCGAGTATGCGGGATGAATTCCACAATCAAACTACAATAAATACAAAAAACAAGTTAATCAAGCTTCTGAGTATAACTAGTTTAAAAAACATTATTTATTTTTTTGTAAAAAGTACCATGACCGTTTTCCCTTTATATGACATGTAAACACATGACCGACCCACTTCACTGCCAGCACCTAATGGGGTAATAATCAGTTGGTCGCCTTCTCTCGCCCCTGACGGATCTCGTCTCTTGAGAGACGCTGAAGAAGGAGCGGGTCCTGCTGACGCCATTTACTTTGCACACAAGTTCCTACGGGTAAATCAGAGCCTGTTACACGTAAATCACTTTTCTATCTTGAACATAGATACAGAACCTGAAGAGGTTTTCCTTATCCATTGTGGATAATCAGGGTCTATTTAATACAGTTGCCATAGTTTTGGTTCCATGTTAAATTTAAAAATAAAAAGACAAAGAAGTATTTGGTAAGAGTAGCCACTAAGACAAAAGTTTCACTTGACTATAAGCATCAAACAATATTTTTGAATTTGTAATTATAATTACGCGTATATGTAACAATGCAATCAATATTACACTAAGACAGGTTCAAAACTCCAATCAAGATCGTAACTTTGACACTTTTCACTTTTCCAACTCTGGAAAAACTAGTGCTTTTCGAAAAGAGAAATTGAGACGTCATAAGAAAGGATGTTTAACTTTATATTTGAAGCAAATTTCTTACTGACGAAAAAGCAAGCACGTGTAGCTCAAAAGTAGTAGCTTTTTCGAGCCAGCCCAAAAAAAACACATTTTTTCCCTGAACTACGAAATCACTTCAGATCAAAAGGTGAAAAATCCAAGCTTATACACAAAATACTAAACCTAAACGACACAACAAACATACCTCTTTCGGATTCTAGAATTCTTAGCACTAACTTACAAAAAACTTAGGGCTTGTTTGTTTGCAGCTTTAGTAAAGGAAATTATTTTACATTGAAAAGAAAAAAGCTGGGTTCATCGGGCTTAAATACCTTTTCCTTTCTCAGACTTAAAAGAGCAGAAGATCTCATTTTTTGAGCAAAAAGAAAAATCCAAGCTTATAAGCTGCAATATAGAACAACGGAAATGAAACTATTAATTATCTAAAAAAAATAACACACCTCAGCTAAAACATATAACGGAGCCTAAATATAGAACGAAAATGAAAAACTATAAAAAAAAGTCCAAAAAATAACACAACTCAGCTAAAACTTAGAACGGAGCCTAAATATAGAACGAAGAAAATGAAAAACTATAAATTTAAAGTCTCCCAAAAAACAACATACAAATAAGCTAAAATATAGAATAGAGCTTAAATATAGAACGACATAAATGAAAACTATAAATTCTCCAAAAAATAAAACAACTCAGCTAAAACATATAACGAAGCTTAATATCGAACGATGAAAATGAAAAGCTATAAATTCTCCAGAAAAACAACACAGGTAAGCTAAAACATAGAACGGAGCCTAAATATAGAACGACGGAAAAGAAAAACTATAAATTCTCCACACAAAAAAACAATTCAGCTAAAACATATAACGGAGCCTTAAAAAACGAAGAAAAAAAAACTATAAATTCTCCAAAAAAAATAACACAACTCAGCTAAAAGTTAGAACGGAGCCTAAATATAGAACGACAAAAAAAGAAAAACTATAAATTCTTCAAAAAATAAAACGACTCAGATAAAACATATACAACGGAGGCTAAATATAGAACGACGAAAATGAAAAACTATAAATTCAAATTCTCCCAAAAAACAACAAAAAAAAAAACTAAAATATAGAGCAGGGATTAAATATAGAACGACGAAAATGAAAAACAATAAAATGTCCACAAAATAACAAAACTCAGATAAAACATAGAACGGATCCTAAATAAAGAAGAAAGAAAAAAAAAACTCCAGAAAAACAACACAGATAAGCTAAAAGTCTAATAGAGAGTAATATTGTTATATGAAATTGAATAATTGTATACGTATAACATATACATACAGATAGAGAATATATAGGAAGAAACTTACAGTTTAGTAGCAGTTTATCAGACCGAGAGAGACAGAGAGAGAGAGAGAGATGAACCCTAGAAAGTTGTTCCAAGAGGCTGGATTTTTCCACAATTTATCTGTTTTCGTAATTATTTTTGTTAGGAACCTAAATGAACCATAAATCAACTTTGATTGTATTTGTTGTGTGACATATTAGCTCACGTATATATGTATATAGATATAGAGAGAATATAGAGAGAGACAACAACAGCGTCTTTATTAATCAGAATGTATGAATGAATCATCAAATAGAAGACCCCTAACCCTCTTTATATAGATAGAGGGGTAGGGTTACAAGCCCACTTGGTCCCATAAAGTACAAGCCCAATAATCCAATAATATCTTACAACACTCCCCCTTTGGACGTCTTGAATTCTTCGTCTTCATGCAGTCGATCTGAGTCGAGTTCATTCGCAGTGCTAAACACATAAAAACCTTAGGGCCGGAAAACCCAATGTGGGACAAAACCGGTACCTAGGAGAAACTGTGTAGCCGAATGATATAGGCCGAAATATCATGTAAGTAACTAACCACAAAACAGTGTGCCTCATCAAAACCTTGGCAGAGCAAACCCAATGGGAAAATCTCTGATCGAAGGAAAAAGAGTGCAACAGTGGTAGTAGTAGGGGATCAACCACAAAACAGGTGCCTCATCAAAACCTTGCTAGAGTAAACCCAGTGGGAAAAACCTCTAGTCGAAGGACAAAAGAGTACACAATGGTAAGAAGTATACAACAGGATACTCCCCCTAATTTCGGCAATCTTTAAGTGAGGTATGATGGGAACGTGTCTCGCTAAAAACCTTGCCAAGGAAAACCCAGTGGGAAAAAACCTTGGTCTAAGGACAAAAAGAGTACACGAGCATGCGACTGGATGCTCCCCCTCACTTGCACACGACAGGGTGCGAGGATTTCGTACTAAGTAGTAATTAGTGCAATAAGCATTCACCTGGATGCTCCCCCTCACTTGCACACGACAGGGTGCAAGGATTTCATATTCCAAGAAAGAGAACGAGCATTCGACTAGATGCCTCATTTACTTGCACACGACTGGATGCAAGAAAATCTAACGTGCAATAGAACGAGCATTCAACTGGATGCTCTTAAAACTTCATATGTGAAGATTTATTTCGGCAAGAAATGCTAAATAGCATAATCTAGTCATGTCTCTCTTGATCGATAACAACAAGTTGTCCTCAAATAAGACAAGTGTTTTATCTGGATCGTGAGACAGAGCATATGTAATTCAAATATGGCTAATACGAGCTCGAAGCCATATACACTCTCTAGTCGTCTCATAGAGCACGAGTAGATCAGAGTGATTCGTTTGGAGTCATTCCAAGACCTCCAAGATATTGCCTTATTCCTAATGGTAAAGACAGACCATGTTAGGAATATCACTTATGCGGGTCTGATAAGTAACCGGCATCGGTATAACCGAAAAAGGGTTGCGTTAATTCGAGTACCGAAGGGGGTAGGTACACTCGATGGCGCAAATGGGATAAGACAAGCCCTCATCCAAAGTTACCTTAAGGTAATGGGAAAATGTCTTTTATGCCATTTCGATGGCAGCGTGTTAGCGCGATGATGTGTCGAGCTATACCATTCACAGCAGACAAGATGTCCATCCTAGTATATTAGACCAAGTACAATGATGTGCTTATTGTACTTAGATATGAACATCATGGTTCAATATCTCTTCATCGTCACATCAGGGACAGACTGGGTCTATATCAATGTCTAGTGATCGAACGATCATGGGAGAATCTGACGACTTAGCGTCATGATGACTATAACGTCATAACACCTTCTGGGTGTAGTCTGAATCATGGACTTAGATTCAATCTTTACGGGACTCGATCATCAGGCCGAGTCATTACCGTGTCTTCCCAAGATCCTTCATCTCGAAGGCAAATCCAAAAATGGATCGCGTAATAAAACACGCAAGGGCATAATACTTGTTCAAGTATCCCAAGCTAATCAAGTACTCACTTAGGCGGTATACCACATCCGCTCGGATTATATTAATCCATATAGTGAACGTCTCAGTCAATTGAGATCGTGTTCCGTGGTCAGGAACTACTTGATTCAAGCACATGAAGTCACACAGGGACCTTCATTTATATCTTTTTGTCTAAATTCTCATAGAGATAAAACAGTGACCACAATCAAATGGCTGCATACTCAGTTTTTGGGAAACTACTAAACTGATAAAGTAGGGGACCGTTATAACGTCCATTACGAGGAAATCAACCATCTCGTAATCAATTCCAAGGTGTGAGAGAAGCCATGCGCTACTAGCCGAGCATTCTACAATCTCATTATTCTCATCACTTTTCCTTACGAATAACCAAATAAACGAACTCGTTTAACATTGGTGGTGTTTGAGCTACAGGTCTGAACACACTTTCGCTAAGGAGTCTACTTGGATTGCAAGTTTCCATTAGGCAAGTCTATTCTACGTTGACTTCAGGCAACGGTACATGGTTCCCTGTCATAATTTTCTCATATTATCAGTCGTCACCGAATATATGAACAAGTAATCAATGACAGTCTCGTTTTGCTTCAATATCGTCTAAGATATCATGATCGACAGATATTTCGAGATTCTTAGGATGAGGAGGAAATCACACATCTCCTTGATCCTTTACAATCTCGTGCGACAAACGAGTTTCAGTTCACCACCTCTGTGGCTGAACGAATTAAGAACCGGTCAACTTCCTCATATCTTGGGAAGGATGACAGACTAACGGCCGACGGCAGCGTCCTTTGCTTGGCGGGTTCGGCCAAAGCAGCGTGTTACGACTGGAACACGGCGTCCGACAAAGACGTCTATCCTTGCAAGCATTTTGCAGCAGGTATAAATGATCTCGTGACATCTCATAAGGTCATTAAATGCGCTTGGCATTTAGTTAGACTTGAGGGAGTCTATGCACTTACTTATCACTAAGTGCAGTTTTGGGATCAAGCTAAGACGGAGTGGGTTATGCCACGTTACTTCACGTCGTTCCTTATCAACGGTAACGTGCAAATCTCCCCCTAACGACGGGGAGAACAGTCTTAGCGATGTCACTTTCGCATATCATGCGGTAAAAAAGATCGCTTGCCAAGGTTACTCTATCAAATGATAGGCAGGAGATTCATAATCGACTTATGTCCCCTTCAGAGGTCCATATTTTGAACGCTAGAGCGGCTCAATCAAAATATTAATTAATCACTCTAAACACGCGTTAATATGAGACTTCTGGCTCATAACCAGTAACCAGCTGGTACGCATATGGTGTTTGAGTGTCTATGGGCCTCATAACGGACCAATGCAGCAAAATAGCATAACCCCACACGGAAATATAAATCTTGGTGCGTAAGACCAAGAAATGCGTGCAATCATTCGCAGTCGCATCATCAAACTTTCCGTGAGTCCATTTGGGTCTGAACATAATCGACGGGATGTTCAATTTCAATTTCCAAACTCAAGTAATTCAAATCGAAATTTCGATTATTACTCTTCGGAATTATCAAGTCGACTAGACTTTTCAGGATAATCCGGATCATGAGCCATCAACTTAATGATAGGGCTAAAAGTTTGGAAAGTGCTGCATTTATGTGGACAACATTAAAATGTGACCAAATTGTCGATGCATCAACCATAACCATTTATATTTATGGTCCGTCTTATGGTTGGATAAGTCCACAATAACTCCTTCAATTCTTTACAAGAATTCTACGAGTTCATTTCGTGATCTTTACACATACTAGTCTTTCAAAATGAGCATTAATGGCATGAATTTCGGATTAATCGCGAAATATATTCTCATAGAGAATCCAAATGCGATGCGATTATAAATCAAGCATTGTCTTTTGACCCGGGAATATCTCATCCGGTCAATGCCACAATATCAAAATGCTCTAATCAATCGACGACAGGCGAATGAGAGTATAGACAATCATGTCTTAGCATCTAAATCATTTATCATTCGACGACAGGCGAAATGATAAGGTAACTTTAAATGCTTTAAAGAATGTGGTAGCAACCACTTGAAAGACATTTCAACTCCTCTAAAATACGCTTTTGGTCGTATTGAATGGAGACTATGTAAAGAAATTTCAATTCTTTCATGAGCTATTACCAGATAACACTAGTTTTCTCGAATATTTTATAACTCAACAAGGTACGGCAGGACCTACATGAGTATAAGACCTCATATTTGACAAATCAATTTGGTTTTACCAAAGATTTCGATTTTGGAACGACAGGTCCATAATCATTGTCACAAAGGACTCTTTTAGGCAAGTAGTTGGTGAAATTATGTGGTACACTGTTACCCACTATTTCCAAAAAAAAACAACTATCCCATAAGTATTGCCTAAAATTTCATAATTTAAAGTTTGGTCACATTTGTCAAAAGGAATTTGCTCAAAACACTTTAAATTATTTCGAGAAATTTCGTAAACAGGCAAACCATAATCCAAAAGTATGTCCAAATGGAAAAATCATATTCCAAATGGAAAAACATAATCCAGATGAGCGAAAAATGGCTCAATGATTTATCAAAATCAATAAAGAAATGTATCAAACTCATTTGAGCCACAAAACTGGGGGTCTCAAGAGTTTCCTTTCAGTTAGCTTTAACCACATTAGCATCGGTTTTTTTTTGCACCTTTGTAATAGTTTTGAACTATTTAAGGAGTAACCGTGCATGACCTTTGTGTTTATAGCATAGAGTTGCCTCATTGAGCATTATCTCTTGCTTTGTGGTAACGGGCCATATTGTTCCTTTCAATTACTGTCTTGGAGCCACAGGTTTTCGATTTTAACGATTGTCTAAAATCTTGCTTGGCTCGGCGATTCATCGGGATCGCGACAGTTCGAGACAAATAACACTTGTCTCGGTTCTCGATTCGTGGAAAAAAATATACACGAAGAGCATTAATATCAGGCAAACAATTCGCCATTGACCCAATAGGATTAAAACTACTCACCGGGGTAATTTTCTTATCCAATAACAGATGGGCGATAAAGGAACATGGTGAATATAAATTCACGATACTGCTTATGGAATACAATTTCCAAGCTAGTATTTTGGTGAAGGATTGCTCCAATATGTCAATTTCAGACATTTGTTCACCATAGACTCATCACGTCTCAAATGTGGCGGCGGAATAAAATCAACGCCTTAGCATTCATCTCGAGTGTAACAACAAACTTGTGTTTTACACATCAAAGATGGCATCCAAAAAAAAATTTGGGCATCACATTTTCACACATCAGGGTGACTAACATGCGGTGACAGAATAACATCAACGTCTAAACAGTCATTTCGCAAGTATGTTTTGCGATTTTTCTCATCATAGATGGCATCCAACATGTGTTGGGAGTTCTGGATTATTTATCATATAAAACGACTGGTTTATATGTTTATGGTTTGCATAAGCACAAACGTTTTTTCGAAACGACAGGTTCGAAAACATTAGTTTTGCTTCTCATGTGAATCGGTTCTCATTGATCGAACGACGGGTCGATACTGAAACACCAATTCGGCGAAACATACATCACTATATAAACACACTCGGGGAAATTATTATTTAGTCAACCCCTTTCGGTAGCTCTACTTGAAAAACGACCAGGAAAGACGGTGAGGGTGGAGGGCACGAATGCCACTTAAAACCCGACCTCATTAGGATATCGACTTCCGCCTATATCTTTCCTAGACATCGTATCCAAATAGGTGAGCCTATTTAGGGAAGATTCATAATTTTTCCAATTTAAATGTGAATATATATGATTTCGCAATTCTACCATTCATGGCAATAAATAACAATATATCTATTCTAGATAACCACATATATATACAAGGCAGTATAAAATATATTCATGATATATATCTAATCATGCAGTAGATTTGGTGATAAACTAAATCAATTCAGGATTATCAATCACACAAATTATATCAAACCAAATCAAATCAAATCAATTAGATCAAATCAAACAATTAACTGCCATATGGGATATTTATATCGATGGTAATATCAAAAGATATGTTGATTATACTAACAAGATATCAATTACGGTTTATTGCCATATAAGTAATTCTATACATGGTAGTTTTAACATGCAAGCAATCAATATATTTTTAATTACCAATTTATTCTATATATGGTAATTTTTAACATGCAAAGTGGTTAAATTTACATGAAAACATATCAATTATAAACATGGACCAAACATTATTAAAATCAAGCACACACAATGTTCGGTATATAGCAAACAAACTACATGTTTAACATATAGGACTGTATTTATTTATGATTGGACAATTATAACAATTTAACATGCATTAGGATTCTATATATTCCTGGCAATTTCATGGTAAGTAATACAACTCAATATATCATACCAGTATGTTAGCAAGTTATTTGTAATCACGCAGCTACATGTTAGGAGCAAATAGTTTATTGTATATACTATGCATTGGATTTACGAACTATAATAAACAATTCGTGCTATAGTGATCAGGTTCTTATAGCAATTTATACACGTAATTCATGTAGTTAGTACATGCAATTTCAAGTGATATATCATATATAGTTATTCTCAAATAACAGTGATTTAGCAAGATCCTGACCAGAAACAATAACCGTAACATGCACAGTTCTTGATTTTACTATATAAGCATGCAATTGCTATTTTAATTTGTAAAAATATTGTACCGTACGCCTCGTATTTTGGGGAAGGCCGATCGAACACAAAAAAAACTTCAAAGTTGGGCCGTATATTTATAACCCAATATTCGAGCTTAAACCCCGGTTTTCGAACAAATTCCTCAATCTTCTAGCTTTTATTTCAATCTTCGCGAGCAACGTGCTGATAACGTGTTGTGTGACATATTAGCTCACATATATATGTATATAGATATAGAGAGAGAATATAGAGAGAGACAACAACAGCGTCTTTATTAATCAGAATGTATGAATGAATCATCAAATAGAAGACCCCTAACCCTCTTTATATAGATAGAGGGGTAGGGTTACAAGCCCACTTGGTCCCATAAAGTACAAGCCCAATAATCCAATAATATCTTACAACAGTATTTACGTTTTAACTTTAAAATTATCAAATTGTACCTTGTTAAAATCTGAAAATTTTATTGAAAGACGAACGATCGGCCAAGTATTCTGTAAAATTTTACGTATTACTTGGCCGATCGATCGACCGGGAACTCCGATCGATCGGTCAAACTGTCTGGAAAATCTATTATTTTCAGCACAGGTTAATTTTCAAATTTTATTCCGTTTGACTTATTCGTATACGACGGATTATAAATTATTCGTTCGGCCTTCAAATTTAGTTATGTTTGAACCGTTGGCTTCGTTATTGAATCGTCTATCATTTTAAACAAATTAACATCTTTTGGAATACTCGATAAATGATTAATACTCGAAACGACATTTTATCATGTTTTAGAGTTTATAGCTTCGTTATTGAATCGTCTATCATTTTAATACGTTTTGTTATAATCAAAACAATTGCGCAAATAACCAACGAATAGTAGTTTTTGTGAAAATGTAAAAAAAATTAAACAATTATATATTAACCAATAAAGACAATCAAACACTCACATGAGTATAAATCAAATACAAGATATTGGTAAGTAAATGTCGAGCGAAAAATTTGCCATAATTTTTCTTAAAAATGAATCATCTCCACACATACAAAAAAATAATGATTAACCCAATATATCAAATAAATAATACCATCAAAAAAAATAATATAACACCACCACAATAACCAATCGCACAAATAGAAACATACGATAAAATGATAACAAAAGATAAACATTAACGGTAATCGTCCAAATGCAACAAGTCCCGAATTAGCCAACACACGGCTTTTAAAAGCAAACATAAATGTAAAAATAGTTCGAAACAAAAGAAAATTGATAAAATAACGCATTGTTCAAAAAAAATACAAATATGAGATATCATGTAAAATATAAATGATATCATCTAAACCCCGGTGCCGAAACACCGTCGTCGTCGCCACTCTTGTCTCGCCTATATCCCGGAAAATGCTCACAATAGGCTTTGTATTGTTCGGCGCTAATGCGATCAATTTCATCGAGAGTTTTCTTATCCCCACCTTAGGAGTTTTCGATCATTCGATACATTTTGCGTTGAAGCCGCCCATTTTCGTATCCCATATGATACAAGTCCGTGTAAATTTTTTCAGATCGAGCACATGGAGAAATAGGAACTTGTGATTTGGATTTTTCTTTTGAGTGGCGAGAAGAAGAATGAGCTTGAAAAGTTTCGGGGTTTGGTCCATATTGGTCATCGGATGACCCGTCGGAATCGGGATCCGTATTGGGAGCTAGAGGGGATCCTCGGCTCCCAAAAGAGGATCGAGAGTGATGGCTTTAGGGCTTACATAGGGCTCTAGATGAAAAGAGAGGGGTGCAAAAAATTCACCGGTAACTACTCGGCCATACCAAGTTAGAATATTATTACCGATGACCCGAATTTTCATTTGAGAGAGATTTTTTGTCTCAAGAACACTAGTAGACTCGAGTTTAACGGCTTTGCAATTGATATTAAAAAAATTGAGAATTTTTGTAATAGAGAGCCATACGGAAGAGAGTGTTTTGTATACTATTTGGCTTCTCTCATTGTTTTTAGGATTAAGGTGGCGGTGTCCAATTTGATTTTTCTTTGAACACAACCTAGAGTGAAAATGCTATCTTCCGTAACATCGGTGAAATTTGAGCTATCAGGAAAAATTATTTTAGCCACAACAAAAAAGGCAATTTTATTTTGAAAGTATAGACTATTAGCTTTTGACTCTTCACGATGATCGGGGTGAAAGACGAATGGACAAATTTCAAGAAGATTTGAAACATTATATGAATGAAATATTTCCTCGGCTCTTGAGACGCCATTACAACTAAATCTAAGAGGTCGCGTAATTGAAATGCGAAAAAAATAAATTTCTTTTTGTGGATCTTTAAAGTAATTTGAAGATCATTATTGTCATTAGTAGAAACAATAAGATTTTCGTAAAATTGATAAGTTTCATCAATATATATATATATCATTAGATAAATAAATTAGGTTTTCCCATTTTTGGAAACTGATGTTTTCTTCAAGAATAGAAAATTTACGAAGAAATTGTGCATAATCAATAGAGATACGATTGACAATTGCGCTATTTGAGATATCGGATTTAGTTTTAGAAGACTTACCCAAACGAGTAGCGGATGAGCCGATATCTTTAGAACTCGTCTTCGAAGAGCTTCTCTCTCGAACCATTTGATTGAATTTGAGAAACTAGGGTTTTGAAAAAAATAGTTTTTGAGAAATTAGGGTTTTAAAAAAAAAATGAATTGATTTAGGGCAAATCAATGGATTTGGGGTTGAATTGATGTGAAAGTTATGTATTAGAGTGATGTGAAATGTATGTATTAGACTGATGAAACTGGAGAATTTTAACAAAAAAAATAGTGATTTTGTTGAAAATTTGAGTGTTTTTGATGAAAATGGGTGAATTTTGAGTAATATAGAGAGAAATATGTATATGAATGTATGTATTTATGTATATGTCTGGAAAAAATTTCAGAGAGCTTGGCCGATCGATCGGTTGTGAAGTCCGATCGATCGGCCAAGATCTTAGGAAAATTCTCCAGACATATAAACGCAGGGGCAATTTGATAATTTCACAGTTTAAACCGTAAATCGGACTTACGAACCGTAAATTTGACTTACGGTTCGTACAAAAAAAATACGGTTTAAACGTGAAAACATATAAATTGCAGTGGAAAAATCCAGCCTCTTGTTCCAATTTGGGGGAAGAGTCCGTATTTTTTCGACTGTATTTTTTTTTTGTTAACGCTCAAACCGTACAAAATAATTACGGTTCGTAAGTCATTCACACATAGTGTAAGTGAAACTTACGGTTCGTAAGTCATAATTACGTTTTTACTGGAAAATTAATAAATTGCTCATGCATTGAAAATTAACATGTTTTCCAGTGTGATTGGCCGATTGATCGACTTTAAACCTCAATCGATCAGTTGTATAAAAATTTTGTATGTTTATGTAAAATTTTGAAAGTTCGTAACTTTTAACTCGGGTGTCCGATTAAGATAAAAAAAAATTTACTCTTGTTATTTTTTTGAGATCTATACATGCTCAATGAATTTCCAAAAAAACACCTTTTACATCTTAATTTGGAATTTTAAATTAAAAGTCTAGAAACCGCACAACAAAAACCAATCTTAATTAACTTTACACATATCCGAATTCGGTTTTCATTATGTAGAAATATAAATTATTATATGTTTTATAAAATTCATCTATCAATTTTTGAATATATGACATAATTATATTATTAACAATTGTATATATATTTTTTAAGTTAGTTAATTTCTAAGAATATTATTGTGGTGTGATGGTTGCTCTCACTACCTCAATGTCTTTGACAATTGGAAAGGTTTTGAGTTCAATTCTTTCTCTTAGCATTTTATGTCATATTTATATTATTTTATGCCCTATTTTCATTTAATTTTCGTAAATTAAAAAAGTATTCACCTTACTGAAAAATAATTTTATTTAAGATGCATGAGCATTTTGTCATTTAACAGTCAAACCATAATTTTTTTTTACGAACCGTAAGTTAGACTTACCACTACAAAAAAATACTCAAATAGCGACGGGATTAGTGACGGTATTTTTTGTTACGAGCTTATTAACGACGGTTTTTGTGACGGTTTTGTGACAGTTTAGTCAATTTGTGACGGTTTTGTGACGGTTTTATCAATTTGCGACAGGCTTGTGACAGCTTTTGACTCTCACTAAATCAAACATTATTTTGTAGTGTACGGTTTGACCGAAAGTCAAATAGTAAATATGACTTACGGTTTGGGTGTGAAAAAAATAAAATGCAGTCGAAAAATTCAGTCTATTTGGGAAATAGCTCTCGCGAACTATGGTATATTTGCAATTAGCCCCTGCAGACTTTTAAACTTTTCAAAATGACGCCTATAGTTTTGTAACTTTTGTAGATCTATCATTTTTTTTTATATTTTTTTTTAAGATTTGCGAAAGCTATCATGGTGATCGTTGAAATGGCGTCACTTTGAAATCATTATTTTGTTTTAAAACACTTTTGTTTTGATATATGTTATTTCTCCATCACTAATCATATACGACTATTTTTACGGGGAAATAAGTGGTCATTTGGAGCGAATTAATATAGGAGAAAAGTTATATAAATGAGAGGGAGGTTATATGGATATCAATTTATACATCAACTTGGATAATTTTTTATAAAAACGCTCCAAATCAATATTTGATTAATGTAAATCTACACGGTTTCACGACGGAAACACAAATATGCGTTCTTGTTTTTTTTCGAGATGTATAATTGCATGTTTTGGAAACTACGGTAAAATTTAAAAATTTAAAACATGTGTGGACAATCCTGTTACAAACTGACCACCGAGTCTTCTAGCCTATTCCCGTCTAACACCTTGCTCTTGAAGACATGTGTGGGCTCTCTTATTTAGGCAAATTCGAAATCTTTCTTTCTCTATGTGATTGAGAATTTAGGCTCATGAATAATAATTCTTAAATCTGCCAAAAGAGTATGATTAAATAGGATAGGGTAGGGAGTTGATGGAATGATAAATATGAAACTTCTGATAAATATTCGGTTCCTATCTTTTATCAACCAAAATATATTATCTCATCAATCGAGATCTTTTATGAATCAATATTAATCACAATTTATTCCACTAAAAATTATGATTGCACTCTCCATTTATATCACGAAAATATTTCGGTTTTCAATATCAAACGCGTCTATTTCCTCCCCACGTTAAAATTAACATATACTCATTCATTAAATTAAATTACTGACGATTTTATGTTTAACAAACATATTATATTCTTTATTAATACACTGCTTAACTTATTTGACGTATCAGATAATTAATCCACATGCATGGTTTAATATTGTCAAAATTTATAAGCTCGTAATGGGGTATTATCAATCCCATTAAATGGGACGTGAATTCTTTCAATTAATAATGGTCTCACTCTTTTATAAATCAAAACGAAAAATATTAAATACACATGTCACATTAATAATATTCGGATCAAGAGAATAAACATTTCTCATGATCATAAGGCATTAATAATTCTTTATAGTCAGCGCAAGAATCATAACATTTATACAGTCCTGTTTAATACACACAAACTTGTACTGACACATGAAGCTGGAACTCAACCGTTCAATGCAGTCAAGACAGGCTCCTAAAACCAAGTGTCATAACTCTACTGATGGTATGTCCAAGTACATTTAAAGTTGTAAACATATAATATTAGGACCAATGGTCTAATTTTCTGTGTGTAAGTCCAACTTTACACACGATACCATCTACTAATAAAATATTACACTACAAAATAATGTATGATTTAGTGAGAGTCAAAAGTTGTCACAAGCCTGTCGCTAATTTAAAAAGTTGTCACAAATCTGTCGCAAATTGACTAAACTGTCATAAATCCGTCACAAAAACCGTCGTTAATAAGCTCGTAACAAAAAATACCGTCACTAATCCCGTCGCTATTTGAGTATTTTTTTGTAGTGTTAGACACTTATTTAATAAAACAAACTAAATAACCATTGCTCATTAATACTCATAAAATGAAATAATCTTTATTAAATGAAATAATAATAATAAAAACAAGCATCTATTTTAGTATATTAGCAACGGTTAATATGGCAGTGATTTTTAAAAACGGAAAATCACTATAAAACATCGTGTCGACATGGAGTACGTGGTTTCTAAACAGCTCATTTGCAAAATGGGTTCACTTATAATAAAAAATAAATAGAAGTTCTTCAAAATAATACGATATCTTAAGATTTCCAAACCTCAAAACGCACCTTTTTTTATTTAGCAATCCTGAGTAGCGGGCTTATTTACTTTGACATCTAACAAAGAAATATAAGAATTAATTCACAAAATGAAACAAATAAGAAAAAAGAAAATTGGCTCTCAGAGAGGAAGAATGTAGATATAGTTTTTTTTTTTGAGATTTTAATTTATAATATGTCAAAGAAATTAGTATTTATAATCTTAAATCTATTGTTTGGGCCACAATTTCCTCCAACGACTACCATTTTTTTAGGGAGATATAAACAATTAAACAAAGGATAGTATGAGCTCGTGATCATGTGGGGAGGTTGTCGGAATAGTACTATACAAAAATGAGAGATATCGCAGCAATTCTAGGCTATTAAAAATGGTTTGATATATGTATTCACTCTCGTGTTTTTACCCACTAAAAAAATATCCTAATAGAGAGCACCTCGCCTGTACACATGCCACTTATAACACTTAACATTTTTCCTCAGCTGTGTGTTATACTAAATCGGAACGGGTCTAATAAGTGTAATATAACGTCCATTATGAGACGGAAATGTGACCCAATATCACTTGAGACTAACCGGATTCTCATATCATATTCAAACCCATACCGTTATCCACTAAAATGACTCATAATAAATAAGTACAACAACACACTTATACACATACTAGGATCAATCTACAATTCACAAATGACGTGGTGTAATAACAGTCAACTCAACAATATGAATAATTATGCATAAATTAAGTATTCACTAAAAGTGGCCTGCATCAAACTACTTAAAATAATGTTTACCAATGCAGATTCCACATATGCCCAAGTGCATCTTGGAAGCATTTTAATGTGGAATTTTTGACTGAGAAAAAAAATTGTCCCATTAAACCGTACGTACTATTTTTTTTTTTACAAGAAAATGAAGAACTTCTTAAGCTTTGAGTTAGGTGGCAATGTAGACGTCAGTGGTAGTATTATATCTGTAAAGCAAAATAAGAATAAAAATTTAAAGCTGCATATGAAGATGCTCCATGCATGTGCTGGATGGAAATAAGTTTTCTTTTAGAATCAACACTAATAGATATTCAGTATTCTTGTCAGCAAGAAAAGTATTTTATACTTCAAACAATGATATAAATACGAGTTTATTACTATTAACCTCACTTTGGAGTTGTGTTCCGCTTTGGGGTCGCTAGAGATCGAATTTTTGTAATGACCATGGTATACTAAGTCCCTAAACATTATGTATCACAGTATCAGACAAATCTTGAGATACTGACTACTTGAGTTCCTCCTTCATATAGTATTTATGTAAAAATATAGATGCTGAACTGATGCATATGTGTATGATTGTTGCATCAGCCATTAATAAAAGAAAAACAAAATATATACATAATTCATTCAGAAATACCTGACTGTCACCAGGTATGCTTTCTAGTAAAATATTTGGTGAGAAAATGCATTTATCATACTACTTTCATGTGCATGTATATATATAAAGTGTGACAAATCTTGAGGCACGTGCTGTTGTGCATCTCTTATAACTACCTATCTGCTTCTACTTGAGCTGCTGCTTATGTAGAATCTCTCACTAAAAGTACCAGAAAATGAAGCATGTGATAAGGAAAGGTCGGTCTCTCGAGGAGACGCCTACATGGTCGGTGGCCTCGGTTACCACTGTGATGGTCTTCCTTTGTCTCATGGTTGAAAGATCTATCTACCGTTTTGGAAAGGTTTGTATTCTTAATCTAATGCTTGTTTAGTTGCAGTCTCCAAACGTCGTTTATTTGTGTCCGTTTTTTGCTTATGAGTTGCAGTACATTTGTCTGGTCAGTTAAAAACTTGGATTTATGTTTTCTGATTAACGCTTTGACCTTGAAATAGAGGAGTTTTAAACTGAACGAGTCCTACTTCTACTCAGTCTTGAAAGCAGTATTACTTGTTTGAAGCTGACATATTACTTGTTTCTTTGCTTATAAGCTGCAGTGATGATTAGTCAGCTTAAAAGTTTAGCTTTTTATGGTTTTATGGAGTGGAAAAGCTAGACATTATAAGGAGGATGACGATGAGACCAGTTTTATTTCTCACTTCGATAAGCCAACTTATTTTTTTAGCAATTGTAGTCAAACAAATCTACGTATCTATCAAATTAAAGGCTCGAGTGGTTCTGTCATCTAAGCTTAGCTTAGTTGCTTATTTGCTTATTTCCAATGCATTTATGAAGTCAAATTATTTACTTAAAGCAGCAGCCAAGTAGGCTTAGTTAGTTATCAAATCATGTACTTTCTTGTTTTATGTAGGTAACTATCAAACAAAATATAAATAGAATTGGGCAAGCATCAAATAAACATTTAATACAATTGATTATATGTTACTTTTTGAGGTGTGACGTAAGAGTACTACTTGCTGCTTTGGAGAAGATTAAAGCAGATTTTTAATAAATATCTTATATTATTTTCAATATTTGGGGAACAGTGGCTGAAGAAAACTAGAAGGAAAGCTCTATTTGCTGCTTTGGAGAAGATTAAAGCAGGTTTGAACAGGGTGTTTGTTTATCAAGGCATGCTAGATAATACTCCATACTAGTAATTATTACAATTTTATGCTCTGGATTGTGCTATGTACTGAAAAATGATATGCACGATTTGATGTTGCATATGATTTTCATCTCTTTGAGCGGAACTAAGTTTGCATTCTATTTCTGTTCTAGAGTTGATGCTACTTGGTCTTATATCCTTGATGTTGGGGCAATCTGCAAATTGGATTTCTCATATATGCATTAATTCGTCTCTCTTCAGTAGTCGTTTTTATATTTGCTCCGAAGAAGATTTCGCAGGAATTGAAAAGTTATCGCTCACTAAATTCGTGTCTTTTTTAAATGCCACGGAAGTTCATCCGAAGAAACTTAAGCATGCCTCGTCTCATCATTGTGGTCAGGTACACCACTTCACTTTTCAGCTGCCTTTTTTCTTTGCCAGTCTGCCATGTCAATGATGTCATTACTTTAACTGAAATAAATAATTGATTCTGAACTTTTTATGCACAAAGAAGTATACAAGCGATGAGGCATGTTCAGACTTCACGTTAGTAAATACTGCCACACTCCGGTCTCCATATATAACCTAATTTTTCATGTGATGTGGTGGAACAACAGTTTAAAAAAAACCAGATTAACCTATTAATGATGAGTTGTTGATTTTTTTAGGGACGCGAACCTTTTGTTTCAATGGAAGGACTTGAACAGCTCCATCGTTTCTTGTTTGTTCTTGGTATCACCCATGTGTTATATAGCTGCATTGCAGTTGGAGAGATACATGAAGAAGCTTTTTATAGGGACACACCTGTGTTGTTTGTTCGTCAAAGGGGGAAGTTTTTTTTTTGTCTTGTTTTTTTAGACACATAAGGGTAGGCTAAGCAGTGGTTAATTTTTTTTTTTTAAACTTTTGTATTTTGTTTTTGTGTGAAAAGAATATTTATCATTGAACAATAGAAAATTATGGGTTGGAAAGTTTTTTTATCAATGTGTTTTGGTTTGTGTATATAATATATGTATACTCTCTCATATATATACATAAGCAGGCACTACAAAATAATGTTTGATTTAGTGAGAGTCAAAAGCTGTCGCAAGCCTGTCGCAAATTTAAAATGCTGTCACAAATCTGTCGCAAATTGACTAAACTGTCACAAAACCGTCACAAAAACCGTCGTTAATAAGCTCGTAACAAAAAATACCGTCACTAATCCCGTCGCTATTTGTGTATTTTTTTGTAGTGACGCACATAAGCACGCACGAAAGGACATGTTCAATTTTTCTTACAACACTTCGATCACTTTCTATCACAACAACCGGTAATCAATTTTATAACTTGTCTATTGTAATTGAATTTTAGTTTTAGTAAAAAAAATTTACAAATAATATTAATGGTTACGAGATTTTTTAATATTGCATTTTTTTGTATTATTTATGCTGTTTAATTTTTTTTACCAAAATTGCATGATAAAATTAGTATATTCACAAAAGGTTTTATAAACAAAATTGTATGAATGCATTTTTTCGAGAAAGCAGTGATTACAATAAAAAATAGTGAATGAAAGGGACCTACCCCTTCTATTTTGGTCAAACCAGCAGTTTTGACCTGCTGGTTTAGTCTGAGCCAAACTTTGGCCGTCTGTAAGGAGCGTAAGCCTAAAAATTGTTCATCAACGAGGTTTTTCATATGCACTTTTACTACTTTTATGCTTGATAAAGGACATATTGGACGTAGAACAAAGAGTTAATTCAATGAACAAAATGAAAACCACGTCAATTAAATAAACTGAATTACAATTAGAAATCATTTCACTATAGATCAGTTTACAAATAAAAATATTTAACTGAATTCAATGGCAATCACATTAAAACGAACAACAAACAAATCGAATCAATGGTTGTGATCTCTTTTTCCTGTTTTCCGGTTTAACGAGGACTAAATAAACTTTTGCGTGATGGGCTGTGGAAAATGTTTACCATGCAAAGGAGCAAAGAGATGACCACACTTCTTTTAATTACTAAGCACATCGACATTTTATGTTGTTTGGTTTTTGGAAATACATACAAACTTAATTTCCATGAATAGTGAATGATTAAAACTTCATTGATTATTTATATTCTTGTTGTAAGTCTTATTAGCTCAGTATATACATTATATAGGAGATATAGAGAGAACATAAAGAGAGAACAGTAAGTATTTTATTATCAGAATGTATGAATAAAAGTGGACCCTAATCTTCTTTATATACTAGATGTTATAGTTATATTAGTTAAAAAGCCCAACTTAGCCCCACTATGAGTAAGGTCCAATAGTCCAATAATATCCTACAACACTCCCCCTTTGGACGTCTTGAATTTTTCGTATTCATGCAGTCGATCTGAGTCGAGTTCATTCACAATGCTAAACACATAAAAATCTTAGGGACGGAAAACCCAGTGTGAGACAAAACCGGTACCTAGGAGAAACTGTGTAGCTGAATGATATAGGCCGAAATTCTATGTAATTAACTAACAACAAAACAGTGTGCCTCATCAAAACCTTGTCAGAACAAACTCAATGGGAAAATCTCTGATCGAAGGAAAAAGAGTGCAACAGTGGTAGTAGTAGGGGATCAACCACAAAACAGGTGTCTCATCAAAACCTTGCTAGAGTAAACCCAATGGGAAAAACCTCTAGTCGAAGGACAAAAGAGTACACAGTGGTAAGAAATATACAACAGGATACTCTCCCTAATTTCAGCAATCTTAAGTGAGGTATGATGGAAACGTGTCTCGCTAAAAACCTTACCAAGGAAAACCCAGTGGGAAAAAACCTTGGTCTAAGGACAAAAAGAGTACACGAGCATGCGACTGGATGCTCCCCCTCACTTGCACACGACAGAGTGCGAGTATTTCGACTAAGTAGTAATTAGTGCAATAAGCATTCACCTAGATGCTCCCCCTCACTTACACACAACTGGGTGCAATGATTTCATATTCGAATAAAGAGTACGAGCATTCGACTGGATGCCTCATTTATTTGCACACGGCTGTATGCAAGAAAATATAACGTGGAATAAACCGAGTATTCGACAGGATGCTCTTAAGCTTCATATGTGAAGATTTATTTTGGCAAGAAATGCTAAATAGCATAATCTAGTCATGTCTCTCTTGATCGATAACAACAACTTGTCCTCAAATAAGACAAGTGTTTTATCTGGATCATGAGACAGAGAATATGTAATTCAAATATGGTGTTGAACTTAGAGTTCAATAATTAATTTTGATTATAACTTTAATTATGTTTTTAATGATTTTACGGTTTTACGATTTCGATGATATAATGCTTATCTTTTCCAAAAGAAGAAAATGTAAATTTCAGAAGCCAGAAAGATAGAGCACAGAAAAACGAAGCCACAGGTTCAAGCGGAACCAGAATCGGAGCTAAAACGAAGGAGTTATGGGCATTCGAAGAATAGCGAGAAAACCGAGAACTGACAAAAGAACACGACTGATCGACTGGACAAAAACGACCGATCGTTTTTGTTCCAAATTCTTCCAGTGAGCTCACAATAAAAACGACCGATCGTTTTTCAGAAAACGACCGATCGTTTTTCAGAAAACGACCGATCGTTTTCTGAAAACGATCGATCGACTGTAGAAAACGACCGATCGTTTTGTTGGCCCGGTGCGGCTAAACCTTAGAGGGGGGGGGGGTGAATAAGGTTTATGGCGATTTTCGCCTAATTAAAAATTCTAAGCAACTAACACCCCAAATTACGCAATTCTAAGCTTAAGCGTTAATAAACGTTAATTAATTTAAACGCAAGCAAGCAAGAATAAATATTTGCGGAAAATAAAAGTTTAAGGGAAGAAGATGACACCGTGATTTATAGAGGTTCGCAAAACGCGCCTACGTCCTCTCCTCGGTACTACCGAGTATTTCACTAAAAAAAAATTTCCCGGATATTACAATCCTAACGAGCTAATCAACCGATTAAGCTCCCCCTCACTTTATGAGTGTCTCGAAATGAAAAGACCTAGAGCTTTTAAGCAACTCGCTTACAAAGCCTCTACCCGATCACTCGCTCACAAATGAGTTTATAAAACACTCGTTACAATTTTGCTAGAATAATGTAACTACACTCACTATTTTATTACTTCTAAATAAGCTAATTGGTGAGAATGATGATGTTGGAGCTTGACTCTCTTTTTCTTCAATTTTCCCTCTTTTTGAATATATACACCAAAATGGTGATATTTAGGGTTTTGTATATAGGGATTGAAGAATTATAATTGGTGTGTTGATTGGTGTTTTTGGAAGAGAGATTGGGTTGGTTTATATAGACCAAAAGTCTGTTTTTCTGTATTATGACCGTTGGAAGTGGTTGAGAGTTTTAACAGCAATTTTCCAGAATAAGTTGAAACGCTGTTTTCGAAATCTGCAGAAAACGATCGGTCGTTTTCTACAGTCGATCGGTCGTTTTCAGAAAACGATAGGTCGTTTTCTGAGAAACGATCGGTCGTTTTTTCGATGTGCTCTCTGGAAGAAATTGGTACAAAAACGATCGGTCGTTTTTGTACAGACGATCGGTCGACTGTTCTTCTGGCAGTTTTTCGTTCTTCTTCGAAAGCTTGTAGCTTCTTCGTTTTAGCTCCGATTGTGGTTCCGCTTGAACCGTTGGCTTCGTAAACGAATGCTTTTTCTCTCTGAAAACCTGAAATATACATTTTTCTTTTCTTGGACAAGACAAGCGTTATATCCTTGAAATCGTAAAATCATTAACACATAATCAAAGTTATAATCAAAATCATTATTGAACTCTAAGTTCAACAGTTTTCTACAGATTTCGAAAACAGCTTTTCAGCTTTTTCTGGAAAATAGCTTAAAACAGCCTCAACCACTTCTAACGGTCATAACACAGAAAAACAGACCTTTGGTCTATATAAACAAGCCAAATCTCTCTCCCAAACCACCAAAAAAAACACATATATCATCATCCTTCAACCTCTTCATATACAAAAACCCAAAATCACCATTTTGGTGAATTAATTCGAAAAGAGGGAAATTGAAGATAAATCGATACAAGCTCCAACAAAGATCGAACATCATCAAACATCACAAATTAGCTTATTTAGAAGCAATTAAAAGTGTGAGTGTTGTTTAATTCTCGATAAAGTGTAAAGAGCAATTTATAAGCTCATTGTGAGTGAGTGTTTGGGTAGAAGCTTTTAAGCCAAAGTGTTGGTTAAAAGTTCTAGGTTAAACACTTGGGTACTCATATATTGAGGGGGAGTCATTGACTCATTAAACGTATCCGCTTGCACTTGTATCAAGAGTAGGAACCTCGGGTAGAGGGTGAGCCAATCGGTCGATTGAGCTCGATAGGATTTGTAAATCGGAAAGATTATTTTTAGTGAAATACTCGGTAGTACCGAGGAGAGGACGTAGGCCGTTTGCCGAACCTCTATAAATCACGGTGTCATTTTCTTTCCTTTACTATTTACTTTCCGCAACTTAATTATTGCTTATTTCTTGCATGCGTTTAGAACTTCTAGTATTATATTAACTTTTGTTAAACGCATAAGCTTAGAATTGCGATAGTTGGGTGATTAGTTGCACTTAAGTTTAATTAGGCCAAAAACGCCTAGAAACCTTATTCACCCCCCCCCCCTCTAAGGTTTTGCCGCATCGGGGCCAACATATGTCTAATACGAGCTCGAAGCCATATATACTCTCTAATCGTCTCATAGAGCACGAGTAGATCAAAGTGATTCGTTTGGAGTCATTCCAAAACCTTCAAGATATTGCCTTATTCCTAATGGTAAAGACATATCATGTTAGGAATATCACTTATGCGGGTCTGATAAGTAACCGGCATCGGTATAACCGAAAAAGGGTTGCGTTAACTCGAGTACCGAAGAGGGTAGGTACACTCGATGACGCAAATGGAATAAGACAAGCCCTCATCCACAGTTACCTTATGGTAATGGAAAAATGTCTTTTATGCCATTTCGATGGCAGCGTGTTAGCGCGATGATGTGTCGAGCTATACCATTCACAGCAGACAAGATGTTCATCCTAGTACATTAGACCAAGTACAATGATGCGCTTATTGTACTTAGATACGGACCGGGTCTATATCAATTTCTAGTGATCGAACGATCATGGGAGAATGTGACGACTTAGCGTCATAATGACTAAAACGTCATAACAACTTCTGGGTGTAGTCTGAATCATGGACTTAGATTCAATCTTTACGGGACTCGATCATCAGGTCGAGTTACTACTGTGTCTTCACAAGATCCTTCATCTTAAAGGCAAATCCAAAAAAATGGATCGCGTAGTAAAACACGCAAGGGGATAATACTTGTTCAAGTATCCCAAGCTAATCAAGTACTCACTTAGGCGGGTATACCACATCCGCTCGGATTATATTAATCCATATAGTGAACGTCTCATTTAATTGAGATCGTGTTCCGTGGTCAGGAACTACTTGATTCAAGTATTATGAAGTCACATAGGGACCTTCATCTATATTGCTTTGTCTAAATCCCCATAGAGATAAAATCGTGACCACATTCATGGCTGGATACTCAGTTTTTCGGAAACAACTAAATTGGTAAAGTATGGGACTATTATAATGTCCATTACGAGGAAATCAACCATCTTGTAATCAATTCCAAGGTGTGAGAGAAGCCTTGCGCTACTAGGCGAGCATTCTACAATCTCATTATTCTCATCAATTTTCCTTATGAATAACCAAATAAAAGAACTCGTTTAACATTGGTGGTGTTGGAGCTACAGGTTCGAACACACTTTCGCTAAAGAGTCTACTTGGATTCCAAGTTTCCATTAGTCCAGTCTATACTACGTTGACTTCAGGCAACGGTACATGGTTCTCTATCATAATTTGTTCATATTATCAGTCTTCACCGAATATATGAACAACTAATCAATGACAGTCTCGTTTCGCTTCAATATCGTCTAAGATATCATGATCGACAGATATTTCGAGATTCTTAGGATGAGGAGGAAATCACACATCTCTTTGCTCCTCTATAATTTCGTGCGACAAACGAGTTTCAGTTCACCACCTCTGGGGCTGAACGAATTTGGAACCGGTCAACTTCCTCGTATCTTGGGAAAGACGACAGACTGACGGCCGACGGTAGCGTCCTTTGCTTGGCGGGTTCGGCCAAAGTAACGTGTTACGACAGGAGCACGACGTCCGACAGGGACGTCTATCCTTGCAAGCATTTTACAGCAGGTATAAATGATCTCGTGACATCTCATAAAGTTATTAAATGCGTCTGTCATTTAGTTAGACTTGAGGGAGTCTATGCACTTACTTATCACTAAGTGCAGTTTTAGGGATCAAGCTAAGACTGAGTGGGTTATGCCAAGTTACTTCACGTCATTCCTTATCAACGGTAACGTGCAAATCTCCCCCTAACGATGGGGAGAACAGTCTTAGTGATGTCACTTTCGCATATCATGCGGTAAAGAGATCGCTTGCCAAGGTTACTATATCAAATGATAGGCAGGAGATTCATAATCGACTTATGTCTCCTTCAGATGTCCATATTTGAGCGCTATAGCGGCCCAATCAAAATATTAGTTAATCACTCTAAACACGCGTTAATATGAGACTTCTGGCTCATAAACAGTAACCAGCTCGTACGCATATGGTGTTTGAGTGTCCATGGGCCTCATGACGGACCAATGCAGCAAAATAGCATAACCCCACACGGAAATATAAATCTTGGTGTGCAAGACCAAGAAATGCATGCAATCATTTGAAGTCGCATCATCAAACTTTCCGTGAGTCCATTTGGGTCTGAACATAATCGACAGGATGTTCAATTTCAATTTCCAAACTCAAGTAATTCAAATCGAAATTTCGATTTTTACTCTTCGGAATTATCAAGTCGACTAGACTTTTCAGGATAATCCGGATCATGAGCCATCAACTTAATGATAGGGCTAAAAGTTTGGGAAATGCTGCATTTCTATGGACAACAATAATCATGTGACCTTATTGTCGATGCATCAACCATAACCATTTATATTTATGATCCTTCTTATGGTTGGATAAGTCCACAATAACTCCTTCAATTCTTTACCAAAATTCTACGAGTTCATTTCGTGATCTTTACACATACTAGTCTTTCAAAGTGAGCATTAGTGGCATGAATTTCGGATTAATCACGAAATATATTCTCAGAGAGAATCCAAATACGATGCGATTATAAATCAAGCATCGTCTTTTGACCCGGGAATATCTCATCCGGTCAATGCCACAATATCAAAATGCTCTTATCAATCGACGACAGGCAAATGATATTACAGACAATCATGTCTTAGCATCTAAATCATTTATCATTTCGACGACAGGCGAAATGATAAGTTAACTTTAAATGCTTTAAAGAATGTGGTAGCAACCACTTGAAAGACATTTCAACTCCTCTAAAATATGTTTTTGAATGGAGGCTATGTAAAGAAATTTCATTTCTTTCATGAGCTGTTACCAGATAACACTGGTTTTCTCGAATATTTTATAACTCAACAAGATACAGCAGGACCTACATGAGTATAAGACCTCATATTTGATAAATCAATTTGGTTTTACCAAATATTTTGATTTGGAACGACATGTCCAGAATCGTTGTCACTGAGTACTCTTTTAGGCAAATAGTTGGTGAAATTATGTGGTACACTGTTACCCACTATTTCCAAAAAAAATCAACTACCCCACAAGTATTGCCTAAAATTTTATAATTTAAAGTTTGGCCACATTTGTCAAAGGAATTTGCTCAAAACACTTTAAATTATTTCGAGAAATTTTGTAAACAGGCAAACCATAATCCAAAAGTATGGTCCAAATGGAAAATTAATAATCCAAATGGAAAACATAATCCAGATGAGCGAAAAAATGGCTCAATGATTTACCAAAATCAATAAAAAAAAGTTCCCAAACTCATTTGAGCCACAAAACCAAGGGTCTCAAGAGTTTCCTTTCAGTTAGCTTTAACCACATTAGCATCGGTTTTTTCACCTTTGTAATAGTTTTGAACTATTTAAGGAGTAACCGTGCATGACCTTTGTCTTTATAGCATAGAGTTGCCTCATTGAGCATTATTTATTGCTTTGTGACAACGGGCCATATTGTTCCTTTCAATTACTGTCTTGGAGCCACAGGTTTTCGATTTTGACGATTGTCTAAAATCTCGCTTGGCTAGGCGATTCATCGGGATCACGACAGTTCGAGACAAATAACACTTGTCTCGGTTCTCGATTCGTGGAAAAAATATATACACGAAAAGCATTAATATCGGGCAAACAATTCGTCATTGACCCAATAGGATTAAAACTACTCACCGGGGTAATTTTCTTATCCAATAACAGATGGGCGATAAAGGAACATGGTGAATATAAATTCACGATACTGCTAATGGAATACAATTTCCAATATATTATTTTGGTGAATGATTGCTCCAATATGTCAATTTCAGACATTTGTTCACCATAGACGTCATCACGTCTCAAATGTGGCGGCGGAATAAAATCAACGCCTTAGCATTCATCATGAGGGTAACAACAAACTCGTGTTTTACTCATCAAAGATGGCATCCAAAAAAAAAAATTGGGCATCACATTTTCACAGATCAGGGTGAATAACATGTGGTGACGGATTAAAATCAACGTTTAAACAGTTATTTCGCAAGCATGTTTTACGATTTTTCTCATCATAGATGGCATCCAACATGTGTTGGGAGTTCTGGATTATTTATCATATAAAACGACTGATTTATATGTTTATGGTTTGCACAAGCACAAACGTTTTTTTGAAACGACAGGTTCGAAAACATTAGTTTTGCTTCTCATGTGAATCGGTTCTCATTGATCGAACGACGGGTCGATACTGAAACACCAATTCGGCGAAACATACATCACTATATAAACACACTCGGGGAAATTATTATTTAGTCAACCCATTTCGGTAGCTCTACTTGAAAAACGACCAGGAAAGACGGTGATGGTGGAGGGCACGAATGCCACTTAAAACCCGACTTCATTAGGATATCGAATTCCGCCTATATCTTTCCTAGACATCGTATCCAAATAGGTGATGCTATTTGGGGAAAGTTCATAATTTTTCCAACTTAAATGTGAATATATATGATTTCGCAAATTTCCATATTGTAAACATGGTAGTGATAAATATTTAGATTGTAGCTGTTGCCATGATTAAATAATATAGCAGTAGCATGGTAGTACATATTAGCACAATCTAAATTTACCAATTTACATTAAGCAATATATTACTCAATATTTAATTATTCTATTGCTATATGTGTAAGTTCTATACATGGTAACTAAATCATTCATGTATGTAATATATTTTATTTATCAATTTTACACTAGCAAGATCTAAATTAATATTATACAAATCTATTGCTTTTATGTGTAATTTCTATACATGTTAACCAAATCATGCATGTTAGTAATATATTAATTTACCAATTTACAATATACATGCAAGTTCCATATAAAGTAATTTTTAGGGTAATTACCGAATTCTCTAGCAAGAATTTATCTCATAAATATTTATTCTCATGCAGCGATCCATCTGACTTTTACAAAGTCACAAACAAAAAAAAACCTACATACATGCGTAGTTTCTACACTAATGCAAGTTAATCACATATTTTATATATATATATATAGTTAATCACATATTATATATATATATATATATATAACTCATGCTGTTTTTCGTTTTTTTTTTTATGCAGTAGCAAATTAGGTCACATGTAATTTTCTACCTTCACAATTTATAAAAATAGGTTTGTCTGTCTACCGTACGCCTCGTATTTTGGGAAAGGCCGATCGAACACACAAAAAATTCAAATTTTGGCCGTATGTTTATAACCCAATATTCGAGCTTAAACCATGTTATTCGAACAAATACCCCAATCTCTTAGGTTTTACTTCAATCTCCATGAGCAAAGTGCTGAAAACGTGTGTAAGTCTTATTAGCTCGGTATATACATTATACAGGAGATATAGAGATAACATAGAGAGAGGGAATAGTAATTCTTTTATTATCAGAATGTATGAATACAAGTGTACCTATATACTAGAGGTTAGAGTTATACAAGCTAGAAATCTCAATTTAGACTCACTATGAGTAAGGCCAAATAGTCCAATAATATAACAATTCTAAAATTATACTCTAATAGTCAATTCTCATTAATGATTCATCTTAGGCTTAATTCTCAATCTACCAGTTTAGTGTCTTTTATTTGGGAAAATATGATCAGGTTAGCCCTCCGCATATTGAGCATTGACAAACAGTACTTTAGGATTTATCAGAAAGGAGGAAAAGTAGACCATGCCTGACCATTAACAAAACAAATTAGGAAATTCTGATAGTTTAGATATCCATTCAGTTTAATTCAAAGAAACTACGGAAGCAAAAAGAAGAAAAAGAATCTACAAAATCCCATTTGATAAATTAATGAAAAACTGGACTATTCTTCTTACAAAAGTTTAAAAGTGGCGCAGAAGGAAATAAAATACAATCTAAGAAGCATTAAGCGGGATTGGCTCCACTGCACTCTGGATCCGCCGGAAAGCCGTCCTGACTCTCTCTCTAAGCCCTTCGTTTTCACTCTCTACATCACCGCTCACTTTGTCCAAAAGGGCCACATTGTCATCAACAGTAATCACTAGCTTCCCATCCTCACCCAATTTCACATCCCCAAATAACGAAACAAGCAATGCCTTGCATATCTTATCCGCCTTCTTCATGGTTTCCTCTTCAGTGTCAACATTTTCCTCCTCTACAACTACTCTTGGCATCTCACGGCTAATATTCATAATAATAGCCACAATAGAATCTGATACCATGTCACTAATAGGGTCCGCATTCCAATGGAGAGATACATGGTTTTCCGAATCTTGCCTAATCGTCACTTGATCGTGTACTCGTAGAGTTAAAACACCCAATTCTTCATCAGTCGATGACTCAACACTGTCGTATATCTGCTTTAATCTGTGCTTAACCACGCCAAACGCTCCATTATAAGGAATAGTTATCCTCTGCATTACATTGGCTGTTGAGAGCTGAGAGAAAACATGGAGATCTTCAGGTGCCATTATCTGATAACTAAAACCCTTTTTCACCAGTAAGCCACTTACAACCTGGCCCAATTCCGGGATGTTTTCGGCAAGTTTCCCTATAGTTTTTGCCATTTTTTCAGAGTTGAAGTACATCTCAACTGATTGACAGTTCTTAGGAGTGATGATTTTGGTATTACCATCATCGAAGAGGGTAATGAGTTTCTGTTTAAGTCTTCCCATCTCATTCGCTTCTCCATGAACTAGAATTATGTTCGGTGGCATAAGCTCTTTCAAGAACTCACTCGTCTGAGCATAATCGGCGTGAGCCGAGAAAGAAATATAATGGACCTGCATATTTAAAGGGGCTGTGAGACCATTCATCAAGGTAACTTCTTTAGGTTCCGTTATAATAGTTTTCGCAAGAGTTCCCTCGACAACATAACCCGGAATGACACATGTATTCTTTTTATCGGAGCACCACTTATCGAAAAGTTGGCGGGATAATCCACTTTGGAGCCCACTAGGGCTCGCCATCACCACCGAGGGCCCCACATCAGGAAAATCATCTATACTTTTTAAGGCATCAATGTATTTAAAATCAAAAGGGTTCGAGTTCGCGAACTGTTTACGGATGTTCTCATTCATCGAGTTTATATAAGTTTGGTAAACCGCCATACACTTTTTCGCGAGGGGAGAGGCGTAATAGATGGGGATATTGTGTAACTCAGGGTGGTTAGCCCAGAACTCATCGAGGATAAGTAGTAATTCTTGGGCACGGCCGAGGGCAAAAGCTGGAATCAATACACGGCCGCCTTGGGTTACAGTGGAGTAGATGACGTCGGTGAAGCGTTTCTCTCTGACAAGGCGAGGCTGGTGGATTTGGACACCATAAGTTGACTCGATAATGCAGATATCAGGGGAAAACTGTGGGAGCTCAGCAGCTCGAAGATGCCTATCTTCTTCACGTGAATAATCACCTGCGTCACAAATGACAAAATGGGTTAGCTGACACAGGTCTCGGGTTCCAGTGACAGCCCACGATTTCCAATAATTTCATAGTATAATTAAAGAAAAAAATGTCACCTGTGTAAAGGACACGTACACCGGCAATGTCGACCATGAACATAGCAGCTCCAAGGACGTGGCCAGCAGTGTAACACCAGAAGCGTATGCCGTTTACTTCTACGGTCTGATGGAAGTCAATAACCTACAAAAAATTGTAAATAATGTTGAATACTCTTTTTAGGAAAGCCAAGAATGTACATGCTCTTTCTTTTTGGTTAATAGAATGTGTAAATGTCTATGAAGTCATTATAGGAAACCCCTTTGACGATTCAATACAAGGGTAGAACTGAAATTAATGCATGCCTATAAGAAACACATTTTGAAAAGACTAATTATGAAATAGACTAATTATGCTTCACGGTTTCACTTATATTTGTTGGAAAAACATGTGAAAACATGGGTGTTTCCGAATGGTCACTGGACCAACTTCGAGTCATTATTTCGTGTAACAGCGCTGAGTTGTTTATACCGTACTCAACGTGGTTGAGTAGCCCGTGTGACGAGCTTCGTAACGGTATATCACATGACCTATTCGGAGAATGGGTGTGAATACAAATTGGCTTCAAAGTTGGTACCTCGGGAGCTCAAATCTGGAAAATCTGGAAAACCGAAATGGTAATGGAAAACCATTTAGTATAATCCCATATTGGAAGATTAAGAGTTAATTTTACAATATATATACCATACCAACCCATGTAGTTATTAAACTAACATGTCCACATACACCTAAGAGTATTAGTGTGTACCACGCGCGCTCGCTCGTGTCTCGGGTCTCGGGTCTCGGGCGCGGGCGCGGGATTTGGGATTTGGGATTTGGGATTTGGGATTTGGGATTTGGGATTTGGGATTTGGGGAATGTCTCGGGTCTCGGGTCCAAACCCGAATAGGGAGTTTTGTATAAAATACAAAAGGAGTCCCTAGAGTTTCCAGGAAGAGAAACGTCAGCAATGAATGAGATGAAATGCTGCGGTTTCAGAATTAAATTGAGCGGATTCTGTGGGTGTAACTCCCGGAATTAATGACCACAATTATGGTTGCGGTTTCTATAGAGCCTATAAAAGGCAGCCCTCCCCCTCTCATTTCAACACACCAGAATACACACAACTCACAGCATAAGCATACACTTAGTGAGAGAGAACCGCACCACCAACAGCTCGACCTGTGGTTCGGTGCCGGTTTCCATACGAGCCACTCTGAGATATAAGTTGTACCTTGGGAACAAAGTCCCGAAACCAGAAACCTTTAAAGGTGGTTCGGGAAATATTGTTTAAGGGAAACTGCTCAGCAGTTGCCTCTTATTTTTATTTCTGTTATTTATTTTTCAGTCCTTTACATTCTGTACATTTCATTTCAGTACCATTTCTTTTTCTGTAATTTACTTTTCTGTACTGTTTCTTTCCTGTATTTACTTTTCAGTACTGTTTACTTTCAGTCTTTCAATTCTGTAATTTACTTTTCAGTTCTGTAATTTCCAGCATTTACAAAAAACCAGTCCGGCAGTATTTTCTTTGTTAAAAACCAGTCCGGCAGTTTTTTTTTATTTGTTAAAAACAGTCCGGCAGTTTGTTTTATTTACAAAACAGTCCGGCAGTTTTTTTATTTGTTAAAACCAGTCCGGCAGTTTGTTTAAAACCAGTCCGGCAGTTTTTTATTTGTTAAAACAGTCCGGCAGTTTGTTTAAAACAGTCCGGCAGTTTCTTATTTGTTAAAACAGTCCGGCAGTTTGTTTTATTTACAAAACAGTCCGGCAGTTTTTTATTTGTTGAAAAACAGTCCGGCAGTTTATTTTATTTCCAAAACAGTCCGGCAGTTTGGTTTTTGCGAAACCAGTCCAGCAGTTTATTTAATTCTGTACGAGTCAGGAATTGTAATTCATATTCCAATTGTGAGAAATAAAGTGTTATTTCCATTGCGTTCCTGTCTTTTAATTTATTGTCCTTTACTTTATCGTATTCGAAATAGTACCAAAACCAACAATATTCCCTATCATTATGATGTTTTCCTTCTCAGCTTAATACATCAACTGGAAATTGAGCCCTAAGTTGCCCGAGCAGACAGTAAACACGAGAGAACAGTTCAAAAGAAAATAATAATAATTAATCATAGAAAAAACCTCCCGTCTCCATTTCAAACAAATATTCTTAAATGTCACTGCATTAGATTACAGAAACAATTAACCATTACATCTATCCACTCGTTCGATACAAAAGGGACATCGACAAACAAAATAGATAGGACCTATATGGAAAAAATAACTCAGGTTTTATAAATGAAAAAGAAAAGTGTGATGAAAGTAAAAATAAATAGTATAGGTACCTCGATTTTATCCATTGAGCGAATAATATCTTGTTCATCAAAGAGCATATCTTCAACTGAAACTTTGCTCACTTTGACATAATCCGATAAAAGCAGCCTATAGACGGCCTTTGTGGCATGGGTCATGAAAACCCTTCCCTTGAATGTGCTCTATGCATAAAAAAGAAGAAGTTAAAGCATCATTAACGAACATATTGAATTCTACACAACTTAAGCTATTACAGTCAGAGACTCAGAAACAAACCTTTTCCAAAAAATACGGGAGGGAAGCAGCATGATCCAAATGAAAGCTGATAAAAGAAAAAAAAATTAAAGGTTAGGAGAACTAAGAAGCAGAACAGATATTTAAAAATTAAATTGAAACAAGCAAAAACTACCAGTGGAATCCTAATAATATCCCACGGCAGAAATATTCAACAAACGGGCCCAACATGAAAGCATGCAAACATTCAAATGTAGTAAAAAATTCCAGATTGTAAACTTTCGCAAACTCATATCATTTCACGTGTCAAAAGAACAGGTCATCAAAGAGAAAGGACGTCTGCACCGCATAACAATTTCAGTGGAGATAAACTTCAACCATAGACTACATTAGTCTTTGACATGAAATAAATTGAGCAATCTTATTATGCAACTCTTGTTGCAAATGGCAAACTACAGCACACATCAGACAGAAATTGATGTAAAGAAAATCAATTACTAGAGGACATAATATATCTGAAATGCTCTAGCACTTTATGATCTGGTCTCAGCATGCCAGTGTACCAAAATTAAACATTACTATGAACTAAGGGGTCGTCTTATTGCCGCTTTTAAGCTCATATTTTTTTTTTTAAAATCATAGTGCATTTTTGTTGGCCAGATTACAAGCTGATTTTTGCATTAGTAGACTGAAAAGTCAGCAAGTATCAAGTGGAATGAAGATGAGGTTCTTATAACATCATAAACCAGCTTATTTGCTTATAATATGCAGCCAAAGAAGCCTTAAATGAAGATGACACCATTAAGCAAAGCAAAAGGTGTGGGCTTACTGAGTGATGAGAAGCACATCAATCGTTGAAGGATCGATTTCGTCAAAGTAAGGCAAAGCAGCCATACCCGAGTATGCGGGATGAATTCCACAATCAAACTACAATAAATACAAAAAACAAGTTAATCAAGCTTCTGAGTATAACTAGTTTAAAAAACATTATTTATTTTTTTGTAAAAAGTACCATGACCGTTTTCCCTTTATATGACATGTACACACATGACCGACCCACTTCACTGCCAGCACCTAATGGGGTAATAATCAGCTGGTCGCCTTCTCTCGCCCCTGACGGATCTCGTCTCTTGAGAGACGCTGAAGAAGGAGCGGGTCCTGCTGACGCCATTTACTTTGCACACAAGTTCCTACGGGTAAATCAGAGTCTGTTACACGTAAATCACTTTTCTATCTTGAACATAGATACAGAACCTGAAGAGGTTTTCCTTATCTATTGTGGATAATCAGGGTCTATTTAATATAGTTGCCACAGTTTTGGTTCCATGTTAAATTTAAAAATAAAAAGACAAAGAAGTATTTGGTAAGAGTAGCCACTAAGATAAAAGTTTCACTTGACTATAAGCATCAAATAATATTTTTGAATTTGTAATTATAATTACGCGTATATGTAACAATGCAATCAATATTACACTAAGACAAGTTCAAAACTCCAATCAAGATCGTAACTTTGACACTTTTCACTTTTCCAACTCTGGAAAAACTAGTGCTTTT
Source organism: Primula vulgaris (assembly GCA_963920805.1). Lineage (NCBI taxonomy): Eukaryota > Viridiplantae > Streptophyta > Magnoliopsida > Ericales > Primulaceae > Primula > Primula vulgaris. Next base: position 40,724,468 of record OY987212.1, on the reverse strand, counting down.
TGAAAAGAGAAATTGAGACGTCATAACAAAGGATGTTTAACTGTTTAGCTTTTTCGAGCCAGCCCAAAAAAAACACATTTTTTCCCTGAACTACGAAATCACTGCAGATCAAAAGGTGAAAAATCCAAGCTTATACACAAAATACTAAACCTAAACGACACAACAAACATACCTCTTTTGGATTCTAGAATTCTTAGCACGAACTTACAAAAAACTTGGGGCTTGTTTGTTTGCAGCTTTAGTAAAGGTAAATTATTTTACATTGAAAAGAAAAAAGCTGGGTTCATCGGGCTTAAATACTTTTTCCTTTCTCAGACTTAAAAGAGCAGAAGATCTCATTTTTTGAGCAAAAAGAAAAATCCAAGCTTATAAGCTGCAATATAGAACAACGGAAATGAAACTATTAATTATCTAAAAAAAATAACACAACTCGGCTAAAACATATAACGGAGCCTAAATATAGAATGAAAATGAAAAACTATAAAAAGTCCAAAAAATAACACAACTCAGCTAAAACTTAGAACGGAGCCTAAATATAGAACGAAGAAAATGAAAAACTATAAATTTAAAGTCTCCCAAAAAACAACATACAAATAAGCTAAAATATAGAATAGAGCTTAAATATAGAACGACATAAATGAAAACTATAAATTCTCCAAAAAATAAAACAACTCAGCTAAAACATATAACGAAGCTTAATATCAAACGATGAAAATGAAAAGCTATAAATTCTCCAGAAAAACAACACAGGTAAGCTAAAACATAGAACGGAGCCTAAATATAGAACGACGAAAAAGAAAAACTATAAATTTTCCAAAAAAAACAATTCAGCTAAAACATATAACGGAGCCTTAAAAAACGAAGAAAAAAAAACTATAAATTCTCCAAAAAAAATAACACAACTCAGCTAAAAGTTAGAACGGAGCCTAAATATAGAACGACAAAAAAAGAAAAACTATAAATTCTTCAAAAAATAAAACGACTCGGATAAAACATATACAACGGAGGCTAAATATAGAACGACGAAAATGAAAAACTATAAATTCAAATTCTCCCAAAAAACAACAAAAAAAAGCTAAAATATAGAGCAGGGATTAAATATAGAACGACGAAAATGAAAAACAATAAAATGTCCACAAAATAACAAAACTCAGATAAAACATAGAACGGATCCTAAATAAAGAAGAAAGAGAAAAAAAAACTCCAGAAAAACAACACAGATAAGCTAAAAGTCTAATAGAGAGTAATATTGTTATATGAAATTGAATAATTGTATACGTATAACATATACATACAGATAGAGAATATATAGGAAGAAACTTACAGTTTAGTAGCAGTTTATCAGACCGAAAGAGATAGAGAGAGAGAGAGATGAACCCTAGAAAGTTGTTCCAAGAGAATAAACATTTCTTATGATCATAAGCCATTAATAATTCTTTATAGCCAGCGCAAAAATGGTAACATTAATGCATTTCTGTTTAATACGAAAAGTTAAGCCGGAACTCAACTGTTTCATGCAGTCAACAGAGCCTATTAAAACAATTGTAACAACTGTCTCTAACTCCATTTAGAGTCGTAAACATAGTGATACCGATTCTCCAACTTTACACATGATAAATATTATACACTTATTTAACAAAACATACTAAATAACCATTGCTCATTAAATACTCATAAAATGAAATAATCTTTATTAAATGAAATAATAATAATAAAAACAAACATCTATTTTAGTATTTTAGTATGTTAGCAACGGTTCATGTGACATTGATTTTTAAAAACGGCAAATCAGTATAAAACATTGTGTCGATCTTAGTAACTTTTAGGTAGACTCGGTCTACCACATATGATTTCTTATGTGGTGTGACAAACAAATTATATGTATACACCTGTCATTTATACATATCAACAGAATACAACTGAAACGTTATATTAAAATCATCCCTCTCATATTCCTACTACTTCTCTCTCCTTCCTATATTTTTAGAAAAAAACTTCCTTCCTATTTTTTTAGAAAAGAAAACTCTTCAGACGTAGAACAAATTCTTTGATCTAAATTATCAAGATTCACTTTTTTTTTAATACATAATAATAATTTAAGTTTTATTAAATAATATTTTTTTATTTATCTTGTAGCATAAATCATGAGGCTGTAATTCTTTTAATTTATATTTTCATATAGAAAAGACTTATTATGTAATCTAAAACTTGTGAGAAATAAAATATAAGAATTAAAAAAAAAACTTAAACAAAAATTGTGTAATTATAATTTCGAAAACTAAAACTAAATTTACAACTCAATAAAATCAAAAATATAATATTATAAAACTCTAGTTATAATATTATCCTAAATTTAAATATTAATTAAAAAATTAATGATTTTAAGATATTAGATTTTACGGAACATTACAACACAATAAAAACTCAAATATAATATTACAGAACCCAAGTTAAGACTAACCTAAAGTTGAATATTAATTAAAATTTTAATTTTTTTTGATGATTTTAATATATTTTATTTATCGGAACATAATATTAATTAAAGAAATTATATTTAATGCATCATATGTTACAAGATATAATACAATTAATACTAAACCAATTTATTTTTATAATATCATGATATATAAAATATATTATGTCATAATTAATGTCTAACATGTATCTTTTTACTTATACTAATATTAATATTTGAAAGCCAAAATTGATAAAGTATATCATGTATATGGGATGATAATTACGATATGTTAGTTGGTTGAAAAATTTGATCATTTATATTTTTTTGGTATACTTTTAAATTTTAACTTACTTGATACACTTTCTCCACATGTTATTTAATGTTTGGTTTGTCACACCACATAAGAAATACTATATGATAGGACGGATCTACCTAAAAGTTACGGATAAAGCCACGTTGAGTATGTGGTTTCTAAACAGCTCCTTTGCAAAATGGGTTCACTTATAATAAAAAATAAATAGAAGTTCTTCAAAATAATACGATATCTTAAGATTTCCAAACCTCAAAACGCACCTTTTTTTATTTAGCAATCCTGAGTAGCGGGCTTATTTACTTTGACATCTAACAAAGAAATATAAGAATTAATTCATAAAATGAAACAAATAAGAAAAAAGAAAATTGGCTCTCAGAGAGGAAGAATGTATATATAGTTTTTTTTTTTTTTTTGTCAATTCTCAAAACATACAATGGGTTATGAAATATTACCAAAACATACAACCCAAACAAATTATTACCAAAACATACAATTGACCCAAAATAGAAAAAAATATATATTTCTCTTCAGCTACCAAAAAATTTCACTTTCTCCTCTCTCTCCTCTCTCCTCTCTCCTCTCTCCTTTCTCCTCTCTTTTTCTAAATCATCATTCTTTTTCCACAAAATAATACCTCATTTAGTGTTAAAATGATTTCTAAACCGAAAAAAATAAAATTACAACAAAAAATAAAAAAAGTTCAAAAAAGTCGAAAACCCGAAAAAACCCAAAAAATGCTGGAAAAACCTTTACAAAAGTCGGGAACCCGAAAAAATCCAAAAAAATGTTAAAAAATAAAAAAAACCAATAAAAATCCAAATTCACAAAAAAATAAAAAAAATTCAAAAAAGTCGAGAATCCGAAAAAACCCAAAAGAGGCTGGAAAAATCTTTTAAAAAGTCGGGAACCCGAAAAAGCCCAAAAAATGGTTAAAAAAAGTAAAAAAAACAAAGAAAAATCCAAAATCACAAAAAGAATGAAAAAAGTTAACAAAAATCGAGAACCCGAAAAATCCAAAAAATGCTGAAAAAACCTTTAAAAAGTCGGGAACCCGAAAAAACTCCAAAAAAGTGGCAAAAAACAAAAAAAAACAAAGAAAAATCCAAATTCATAAAAATGTATAAAAATAAAGTTCAGAAAAGTCGAGAATCCAAAAAAATCGCAAAGATATGGTAAAAAACAAAAAAAAACAAGAAAATTACAAAATTACAAAAAAAAATGAAAAAAGTTCTAAAAAGTCGAAAATTCAAAAAAAAACCCAAAATATGCTGAAAAAACTTTTAAAAAAGTCGGTAACCGAAAAAACCCAAAAAATATCCAAAATCACAAAAAAATAAAAAAAGTTCAAAAAAGTTGAGAAACCGAAAAAACCCAAAAAAGACTGAAAAAACCTTTTAATAAGTCGGGAACCCGAAAAAGCCCAAAAAATGGTTAAAAAAAGTATTGTGTATGTCTGTATTGCGTATTTCTGTATTAAAAACATGTATAAATTGTGTGTTGTGTAAACATGTATTAAATAACATGTATAAATAATGTATTGTGTATGACCGTATTAAAAAACATGTATAAATTATGTATTGTGTATGCCTGTATTAAAGAGTATGTATAAATAGTGTATTGTGTATGCCCGTATTAAAAAAACATTTCATATCGAGGAATAGAATATGTCAACAACACATCACTTTTAGCCAAATGCGGCCAAATTATTATTAAGTATATAAATTTAATTACAATAATTTTTAAAAAATAAAAAAATAACTCAAAAATTGACGGATAAACTTATGACTTCACGAGAAAATTGACACATATTGCCCAGTGAATTGTTGAAGATGATGATCAAAATAACCGAAAATTGACGGATAAACTGATCGGAGAAGACAATACCGAGACCTGTGAATTGATCGGAGAAGAAGATTGAAGTCGGATAGAGACTTTTGAACTGATCGGAGAAGAAGATTGAACTATTTTTAAAAATAGATAAAGAAAGAAAAAAAATCATTATTTATACACATATTTTTTTAATACGGGCATACACAATACATTATTTATACATTCTCTTTAATACAGGCATACACAGTACACGGTTTATACATGTATTTTAATACGGGCATACACAATACACTATTTATGCATACTCTTTAATACAGACATACCCAATACATATTTTATACATGCTTTTTAATACATGCATACACAATACATTGTTTATACACGTTCTTTAATACAGTCATACACAATACATTCTGTATCCTTTGACACTGTCCATTTTTTATATTTTTCTTATTATGCATACACAATACACTTTTTATACATGCTCTTTAATACAGGCATACACAATACATAGTTTATACACGTTTTTTAATACGGGCATACACAATACATTATTTATACATTTTATTTAATACATGCATACACAACACATAATTTATACATGTTTTTTAATACGGGAATACGTAATACAGGCATACACAATACATTGTTATACATGTTTTTTAATACATACATACACAATACACTATTTATACATACTCTTTGATACAGTCATACACAATAAAAATTGTATACATGTTATTTAATATAAGCATACACAATACACAGTTTATACATATTTTTTTAATATGGTTATACACAATACATTATTTATACATGTTATTTAATACAGACATACACAATACACAGTTTATACATGTTTTTTAATATGAACATACACAATACACTATTTATACATGCTCTTTAATACAGGCATACACAATACATATTTTATACATGCTCTTTAATACAAGCATACACAATACACAGTTTATACATATTTTTTTAATACGGGCATACACAATACATTATTTATACATGCTCTTTAATATAGACATACACAGTACACGATTTATACATGTATTTTAATACGAACATACACAATACACTATTTATGCATGCTCTTTAATACAGACATACACAATACATATTTTATACATGCTTTTTAATACATGCATATACAATACATTATTTATACACGTTTTTTAATACAGTCATACACAATACATTCTGTATCCTTTCACACTGTCCATTTTTATGTTTTTCTTATTATGCATATACAATACACTTTTTATACATGCTCTTTAATACAGGCATACACAATACATAGTTTATACACGTTTTTTAATACGGGCATACACAATACATTATTTATACATTTTATTTAATACATGCATACACAACACATAATTTATACATGTTTTTTAATATGGAAATACGCAATACAGGCATACACAATACATTGTTATACTTGTTTTTTAATACATGCATACACAATACACTATTTATACATGCTCTTTAATAAAGTCATACATAATACATATTTTATACATTCTCTTTAATACAGGCATACACAATACACAATTTTTATACATGTTTTTTTAATACGGGCATACACAATACATTATTTATGCATGCTTTTAAATACAGACATACACAATACACAGTTTATACATGTTTTTTAATGCGTACATACATAATACACTATTTATACATGCTCTTTAATACATGTATATACAATACATATTTTATACATGCTCTTTAATACAGGCATACAAAATACACAGTTTATATATATTTTTTAATACATGCATGCACAAAACATTATTTATACATGCTATTTAATACAAAAATACACAATACACAGTTTATACATGTTTTTTTAATATGGGCATACACAATACACTATTTATACATACTCTTTAATACATGCATACACAATACATAATTTATACATGTTTTTTAATACGGGCATATACAATACATTATTTAATACATGCATACACAACACACAATTTATACATGTTTTTAATACGGAAATACGCAATACAGACATACACAATACTTTTTTTAACTATTTTTTGGGCTTTTTCGGGTTCCCGACTTTTTTGAACTTTATTCATTTTTTTTGTGATTTTGGATATTTTTTGGGTTTTTTTACCAATTTTTTGGGTTTTTTTATCAATTTTTTGGGTTTTTTCGGTTACCGACTTTTTTAAAAGTTTTTTCAGCATACACAATACATAATTTATACAGGCATACACAATACATAATTTATACATATTTTTTTAATGCGGGCATACACAATACATTATTTATACATGTTATTTAATACATGCATACACAACACACAATTTATACATGTTTTTTAATACGGAAATACGCAATACAGACATACACAATACTTTTTTAAACCATTTTTTCGGCTTTTTCGGGTTTCCGACTTGTTAAAAGGTTTTTCCAGTCTTTTTTGGGTTTTTTCAGGTTCTCGACTTTTTTGAACTTTTTTCGTTTTTTTTTTATTTTGGATATTTTTTGGGTTTTTCGGTTACCGAATTTTTTAAAAGTTTTTTCAGCATATTTTTGGATTTTTTTGAATTTTCGACTTTTTAGAACTTTTTTCATTTTTTTTTTGTAATTTTATAATTTTCTTGTTTTTTACCATATTTTTGGGCATATTTTGTACTTTTTTGTTTTTTTACCATATTTTGTTTTTTTTAACATCCCAAAAAAGATTTCTCTTATTTTTAAAAGAAAGAGAGAGAGAGAGTAGAAATGATTCATTATTTATAATTTTAATTAGTTGTATGTTTTGAGAATAAAGTGTTGTGGTATAATTTTTTAGTAATTAGTTTAAAATAGTTGTATGTTTTTGTAATTTTCCCCTTTTTTTTTTGAGATTTTAATTTATAATATGTCAAAGAAATTAGTATTTATAATCTTAAATATATTGTTTGGGCCACAATTTCCTCCAACGACTACCATTTTTTTAGGGAGATATAAACAATTAAACAAAGGATAGTATGAGCTCGTGATCATGTGGGGAGGTTGTCGGAATAGTACTATACAAAAATGAGAGATATCGCAGCAATTCTAGGCTATTAAAAATGGTTTGATATATGTATTCAACCTCGTGTTTTTACCCACTAAAAAAATATCCTAATAGAGAGCACCTAGCCTGTACACATGCCACTTATGACACTCAACTGGTCTAATAAGTGAAATATAATGTCCATTATGAGACGGCAATATGACCCAATATCACTTGAGGCTAACCGGGTTCTGATACCATATTGAAACTCATACCGTTATCCACTAAAATGACTCATAATAAATAAGTAGAACAACACACTTATACACATACCGATCAATCTACAGTTCACAAATGACGTGGTGGAATAACACTCAACTCAACAATATGCATAGTTATGCATAAATTAAGTATTCACTAAAAGTGGCCTGCATCAAACTACTTAAAATAATGTTTACCAATGCAGATTCCACATATGCTCAAGTGCATCTTGGAAGCATTTTAATGTGGAATTTTTTACTGAGAAAAAAAATTGTCCCATTAAACTGTACGTACTATTTTTTTTTTAAAAGAAAATGAAAAACTTCTTAAGCTTTGAGTTAGGTGGCAATGTAGACGTCAGTGGTAGTATTATATCTGTAAAGCAAAATAAGAATAAAAATTTAAAGCTGCATATGAAGATGCTCCATGCATGTGCTGGATGGAAATAAGTTTTCTTTTAGAATCAACACTAATAGATATTCAGTATTCTTGTCAGCAAGAAAAGTATTTTATACTTCAAACAATGATATAAATACGAGTTTATTACTATTAACCTCACTTTGGAGTTGTGTTCCGCTTTGGGGTCGCTAGAGATCGAATTTTTGTAATGACCATGGTATACTAAGTCCCTAAACATTATGTATCACAGTATCAGACAAATCTTGAGATACTGACTACTTGAGTTCCTCCTTCATATAGTATTTATGTAAAAATATAGATGCTGAACTGATGCATATGTGTATGATTGTTGCATCAGCCATTAATAAAAGAAAAACAAAATATATACATAATTCATTCAGAAATACCTGACTGTCACCAGGTATGCTTTCTAGTAAAATATTTGGTGAGAAAATGCATTTATCATACTACTTTCATGTGCATGTATATATATAAAGTGTGACAAATCTTGAGGCACGTGCTGTTGTGCATCTCTTATAACTACCTATCTGCTTCTACTTGAGCTGCTGCTTATGTAGAATCTCTCACTAAAAGTACCAGAAAATGGAGCATGTGATAAGGACAGGTCGGTCTCTCGAGGAGACGCCTACATGGTCGGTGGCCTCGGTTACCACTGTGATGGTCTTCCTTTGTCTCATGGTTGAAAGATCTATCTACCGTTTTGGAAAGGTTTGTATTCTTAATCTAATGCTTGTTTAGTTGCAGTCTCCAAACGTCGTTTATTTGTGTCCGTTTTTTGCTTATGAGTTGCAGTACATTTGTCTGGTCAGTTAAAAACTTGGATTTATGTTTTCTGATTAACGCTTTGACCTTGAAATAGAGGAGTTTTAAACTGAACGAGTCCTACTTCTACTCAGTCTTGAAAGCAGTATTACTTGTTTGAAGCTGACATATTACTTGTTTCTTTGCTTATAAGCTGCAGTGATGATTAGTCAGCTTAAAAGTTTAGCTTTTTATGGTTTTATGGAGTGGAAAAGCTAGACATTATAAGGAGGATGACGATGAGACCAGTTTTATTTCTCACTTCGATAAGCCAACTTATTTTTTTAGCAATTGTAGTCAAACAAATCTACGTATCTATCAAATTAAAGGCTCGAGTGGTTCTGTCATCTAAGCTTAGCTTAGTTGCTTATTTGCTTATTTCCAATGCATTTATGAAGTCAAATTATTTACTTAAAGCAGCAGCCAAGTAGGCTTAGTTAGTTATCAAATCATGTACTTTCTTGTTTTATGTAGGTAACTATCAAACAAAATATAAATAGAATTGGGCAAGCATCAAATAAACATTTAATACAATTGATTATATGTTACTTTTTGAGGTGTGACGTAAGAGTACTACTTGCTGCTTTGGAGAAGATTAAAGCAGATTTTTAATAAATATCTTATATTATTTTCAATATTTGGGGAACAGTGGCTGAAGAAAACTAGAAGGAAAGCTCTATTTGCTGCTTTGGAGAAGATTAAAGCAGGTTTGAACAGGGTGTTTGTTTATCAAGGCATGCTAGATAATACTCCATACTAGTAATTATTACAATTTTATGCTCTGGATTGTGCTATGTACTGAAAAATGATATGCACGATTTGATGTTGCATATGATTTTCATCTCTTTGAACGGAACTAAGTTTGCATTCTATTTGTGTTCTAGAGTTGATGCTACTTGGTCTTATATCCTTGATGTTGGGGCAATCTGCAAATTGGATTTCTCATATATGCATTAATTCGTCTCTCTTCAGTAGTCGTTTTTATATTTGCTCCGAAGAAGATTTCGCAGGAATTGAAAAGTTATCGCTCACTAAATTCGTGTCTTTTTTAAATGCCACGGAAGTTCATCCAAAGAAACTCAAGCATGCCTCGTCTCATCATTGTGGTCAGGTACACCCCTTCACTTTTCAGCTGCCTTTTGTTGGATACGTTGTAAATAAACACAATAATTTCTACGGAAAAGAAATGGACAAATTAACAAAAAATGGTTTCCTCAAATATATAATTATCAAATACAAGATTTAACGTAAAATAATGTAAATGATACCGAAATGGAATAAAGTCCGAGACGAGATAACTGCAAGCAGTTTCCCTTAAACGATATTTGCCCCGCCACCTCTGCTTCTGGCTAAATGGGGCACTTCGTTCCCAAGGTACAACGTCTATCGCATGTGACTCGGCGGAAACGGCACCGAGCCACGGTCGGGTCGTTGGTGGTGCGGTACTCTCTCTATATGTATGCATATGTGTTTTTTGTGTGAATGTGTGTATGATATGTATGTTTTTTTCCATGGAAAAGTCCTTTTAAAAATGATGAAAGACCATCATATTTATGCCAAGTTTGTAACTCATGAAAACCATCAATATGGGGGAGAATGAATGGTTTTGTAACCACTAACTTAATAAGCATTCACTTCATAAAAATTATTAATTTTCCAACAATCCCCCACATGAATGCGATTAAAACATGCAACGTGCAACTAAATGCAATCGAGAGAACCACGAGAATTTACTGCATAAGGACAGGTAGCGCGCGCCTCGAACCTGTCATAGTGATGTAAAATCTGATATGCTACTATTGGGTAGCCTTAAAGCCTTGAACCCTTTAGCGTTTGTGCATACCAGGGTAATACTCACACAGTGTCCTCTCTACACCACTTACTAAGCCCTTTGGTTGTTGTCCATATTTGGCCCTGGACTGCCTTGGCAAATTCAACCGAGTGCTCTAGTGATTTAGCCCTAGATCATCACATAGTATCGGCCATACACACTCGTTATAGGTGATTTTCAAGTCAAGGGTGTCCTGACTCACCCCACTCGACCTTCGAGATACTTGATTCATTAAGAGCCTCATGCTCACCCTTAAAATGGTACAGGTCTATCACTCTTTCATCAAAGAAATGGGCTGAGAACTTATGTTCTCGGGTGCTTTGTTCGGTTACCCGCACAATTCAGTTTCCCATTGAACCCGAGACTGAAGTTTCCAGTTCAGGTTGGGTTACCTATGCGAAGGTTTCCAATTTATTGGGCTTCAAACCCCATTTCCCTCGATGATGCTTCAACTCCTCTACGAGTCAAGCATTTTGTATATGAATCCGCATTATTATCCTTAGACCTTGCAAAGTCTATGGATACCACAATTTTTGCTAGCAATTCCTCTTACGGATTTGTGTCTCCGACGAATATGTCATGACTTTGTCGGGACTTTCCATTATACAAATTATTCTGATCCCGTTTAATAATAGACTGACTGCAGCAGTACACGTTTATTGCGGGAACAGATTTTGGCCACTTGGAATACCTCCCAAGACTTCTCAGTGAATCTGCCTCTTCTGTAGCTTGATTCAACGTTATGAATTCTAACTTTACAGTTGTTGAACATAGAGTTTAATAATGATTTTGATTATAACTTTGATTATGGTTTAATGATTTTACGATTTCGATGATATAACTCTTGTCTTGTCCAAAAAGAGAAAACGTATATTTCAGGTTTTTAAATGATAGAGCATTCGTTTACGAAGCCAACGGTTCAAGCGGAACCACAATCGGAGCTAAAACGAAGAAGATACAAGCTTTCGAAGAAGTCCGAAAAACTGCCAGAAGAACAGTCGACCGATCGACTGGACAAAAACGACCGATCGTTTTTGGTCCAAATTCTTCCAGAGAGCAAGTCGAAAAAACGACCGATCGTAACCCAGAAACGACCGATCGTTTTATGGTAAACGACCGATCGATTGTAGAAAACGACCGATCGTTTTCTGCAGTTTTCGAAAACAGCTTTTCAGCTTTTTCTGGAAAATTGCTGTTAAAACTCCCAACGGTCGTAACCCAGAAAAACAGACTTTGATGTTATATAAACCACCTCAAATCTCTCTCCAAACTCACCAATCATACTATCAATCATCCTAAAACCTCTCTCAATTAAAAACCCTAAATATCACCATTTTGGTGCATATATATTCGAGAAAGAGGAAAATCAAAGAGAAAGAGATTCAAGCTCGATCATCATCAACAACTCACCAATTAGCTTTTTAAGAAGCAATTAGAATAGTGAGTGTAGTTACGTTTTGTAACAAAAATTGTATCGAGTGTTTTATAAACTCAATTGTGAGCGAGTGATCGGGTAGAGGCTTTGTAAGCAAGTGAAGCTTAAAAGCTCTAGGTCTTTTCATTCGGGTACTCATAGATTGAGGGGGAGTCGTTGACTCATTAGACGTGTACGCTTGCACTTGTATCAAGAGTTAGGAACCTCGGGTAGAGGGTGAGCCAATCGATTGATTGAGCTCGATAGGAATTGTAAAATTCGGGAAGATTATTTTTAGTGAAATACTCGGTAGTACCGATGAGAGGACGTAGGCCGTTTGCCGAACCTCTATAAATCACGGTGTCATTTTCTTTCCCTTACTTTTACTTTCCGCAACTTATACTTTTGCTTATTATCTTGCTTGCGTTTAGTATTTATTTCATTCCATTAACTTTATTAATACGCTTAAGCTTAAAATTGCATTAGTTGGGTTGTTAGTTGCCATTAGGTTTTAATTAGGCGAAAATCGCCAAAACCTTATTCACCCCCCCCCCCCCCTCTAAGGTTAGCACACGGGCCAACAACAGTTTCTCCAACTATGCAGTTCTATTTTACAGACCTCCATAAGACTGCAACCTCTTTAAGTACAAACATATCCACTAATGGACCTTGTACTGTTAAAGTTCGAGATACACTTGGTATCTAAATACCCTCCAAACATTTTGGACATCTCGTATAACGCAGTTCATGATTGGCAGTATACCTCATGTATCTGAGAAGCCTCATTGGCAAACCTACTGAGTCTGCTCACTGAGTTGGCTATAACTGGTCTAGTGCAGTTCTTGACGCACAAGAGACTACCTATGATAAGTTAGGTGTTTGTTTTAGTCCATATAACGACTTAACAAGTTTTCGCACCTTGACTTACTTTACACGGAACCACGACCCAAAGGGTTGTTCCTAATTCTCTAGATCTCCATTTATAAAACACATGTTCTCATTAATTAATGATGCGTCCTTTTTTATAGAGATTAGAGTATAGACATTAAAATTATCAAAACCGTCAGTTTTACTTAAAGTAATTGACTTTATTTCTCACGTGCCTATCAACCTCATTGTTGATGGCATCTTTCCATATACACATTATATGGATAACATTGATTATTTCAATATCGTCGATTCACCTTCACTCATGAAGGTCAAGGGACAAAGGAAGTTTCATTACTTACCCTTTTACCATGCCGATGAACTTCATCTTACTTAAAAGATTCACTTTCCCCATTTTTCCAGCACCGTTTGAGTGTTCACTTGTCTTGGGTAGCGTAATGCTTTGAACCCTCAACATATTGATCACACTCGCCAGGCGTTAGAGTTTTTTACGGGAAAACTTCTCTTTTAGAAAATATGCTTCTCGGACATAGAACTCTATATGCACCTAAGCCATCTGACTTATGCACTAGAAACCGATCAGCACTATATTTTGTGCTTATCCGATTAACACACAATCTACCGTTTTCGATCCTATCCAAATCGTTCAAGGAACAAGATTGAGACCTTTCTTAGGTAGCACCAAACTTTCATGAACTTATAGTCAGGCACCATGCCTTCTATAATTCTGACTGTTTGGTCCAACTTTCTAAGCAATAGTTTGTTCAACACATAGCTTGCGGAAAGCTCCATTCCCGTACAAATTCAGAGTTTAATCCTGAACTTATCAACATGATATTCATCGTTTAAGAACTACATTTTTTGCTCGAGAGCATAATAAGTCGTTCTTTAACGATTGGTGTCATTCCATCAACACAATTATGTGAACGGTGTCTCATATTCACCGTTTCAATCACACTGATCATGTATTCATATCCATGTGAATATACCATTTGAGAACTAGTTAGACAATATCTAACACTTCCAAAAATAGTCTATCATTTAATGATTAACACTTAATCATTGGATTAAAGTTGGTAGATTAACACAACAGAACACCCATGATTAAACATGTTTTCTGACAAGCCATAATCATCAACAATAGAATTCACGTATTCATTCTTACTTGAATGAATATCTCGGCCGATTTATCTTTACTTCTCATCAAGTAGACATATCAGTGTTTAATACATCCATCAATAAATTGAGGAAATATCTTTTAAAACCCTTCTTGGTTTTGCACTCATCTCAAATGCATCGAACCATTTGGTTATGTACTCCGTTCGAAACTTCGAACTGAAGACTTAGCAATACATTGCTTCAAACACAACCTCATATATGTGTTTCAATTTAAATAATAGATTTAGAAAAATAAAACATTTAATTTTTTATATTTTCATCACCTACTATTTCATGTCAAATCAGTGACTTGGTTGAATAATTCAACATGTCATTATTGACCACAAGAGTATCGATTAAAATGCTCATTTTGAACAAATAGTCACTCATGTATTTCCACAAACAAGCAAACTTATCACAATTTGATCCTAGTGTTTTGGCTACCGAAAGGCTACTGCCCTTTAGGTTTCAAGAACCACTAGTCATGATTCAGATTTGTATACTTGCACTTGTTAGTGGATTTCCAAACGTTTAAAACGTTTTCACATATTAACGCCCCCACAGTTCGTGCATTCCCTTTGTCCTCACTCAGAACATGCACACTGTTATAGAAAAAATTAATCGGTTTCAAGATGGTAAATGAACAATATCATTTATTTCAGACGTATTAAGTCCATACCACTGAACCGTTAGGTTTTCTTCCACTTGCCCGTATGCGCTTACGGGGTACGTTTAGATTCTCGATCTACAGGATCAACGGGTTACCCCCACATTTGTGGGACCCTCGGGGGCCCCAATAATAGTAATATAATATTACTAAATTATTATTCTCAATAATAGCAAGCTCAACATATTCACAATATGTTTTGCTATCAAATTAATAATATGTTATTTCAACAAATTATTAAATGTTTTTTTCCAACAAATAAATAAGATGTTAAATTCAACAAATTATTAAATGTTCTTTCAGCAAATTAATAAGATATTATTTCAACAAATAATAAATTAGCCGGTATTTGTTTATTATTAAAATAAAACTCAACGGTCATTTATAATTTGTTTAATCATCAAATTATTTGCTCTTGGATGAACAAAGTTGGTTATTAAATAACCTTTCATCCAAATAAGTAACCGACTCGTCATTGCAATTCGTAGTTAGCTAATAAAGCTCTCCATAAGTATCAACAATAACTGTCGTTACAATAATTTATAACTCTCCAAATTAAATTGCGATTAATCACAATTAATAAGAAGTTATAAATACTCGTCGTTAATCTCATTAATGATTACCGTTACAAATTTTGTAACCCTCCAAATTAAATTGCAATAAATCACAATTAATAAGGATACCAACCATTATATCACCACATTAGTGTTTTAATAATGGTGATTTCGAATTTGTAACCTCCGTCATTACTATGCACTCATGCAAAATTAATAGGAGTTACACCGGCACCCACAATGTTCTGGTCAGTTCCAGCACCCACTGTGTTCCGGACATTTCCCGCAGGAAACTGTTTGTTATCTCAAATAACAAACACGCACAATCTAATTTCGAAAAATGAAAACTAAAACTCCTCAATCGCAAACACCAAATTTCTATAACCACGCATGGTTTCAAGAAATTGATTTTGCAAGAGTATTCTAGTTCATTCCCAAAAAAGATTATCAAATTCTGAAAGATTTATTCAGTCGTAAACACCAGATAAATCTGATTTTACACACAACAATCTCAGAATTCAACCAGTTTTGTCGTAAGCCCCAAATTCTGAAAAATCAGAAAATGGTTTTACAAGAACTATTTCAAAACTAGTTCTTTCGTAAGCCCCAAATTAATGGTTTTACACGAACTATTTCGAAAACATTCATCCTCCAATTAATTGTAGAGATCCATTACTACACTAAAACTCATTGGAAATTGTTAGTACTTTATTAACATGAAAACAATAAACATGTATAAAATTTACTAACAATATAATGTAGCGAGATTACTCATAATATAAAATGATAATAAATCCATTCACTACTATATAATCCACATAATCCACATGATTGAAAATAAAATCAAAATAATAGTTCACAACGATTTTCATACACCCATTCAAACCACTTTAAGTGAATGGATTTAAAACATTTATGAACAATTCGATTTTCAGAACCGAATAAAAATGATTAATGCACCTGATTAAACAGTTACTAATATAACTCTCTAAGGAGTAGTATTCACAAGTAACGTTCTATCATTTAACAAACATATGTATAATACTATATTGCATGCCAGCCTTAACTCAAAACATGCAAAGAATACTATCACCAAGTATGAATTTAAATAGCCCTTTAACAAAACCTCATTGACTTTGTCAACTCAAAGCCAAATGGTACGGTCCAAAATATATCAATACGTGTACACAAATAAATTGTTGAAAGCACACAAAAAGGCAAGTCATTACGAGGTAACATATGAACATATACACAATTATCCACAATTATATAAATGAAAATATATATGGCATGCCACTGGACCTTGTATCCAACCATCTAACCATAACATAATGGTACAAATTTAATTCAACACATAGAATCAAAACCTAAATTCACTTGTAAAAGGGACTGAAATCCACATATGTACTTTATCACTTTTATGGGGGAAAATGCTAAAATTTTAGTATTCCGGTTAAAATACAGGTGACAATTCAGAATTAACAACAAATAGGGAATGTGTCCCCCTTGTACCTAAATTCATATATTTAAAGGTAGTTAACTAGTCAAATCCATATACCTAATCAGATGCAGTGAACATTACTCATCTAAAGTGGCAAAACCGAAATTCACATGTAAAACACAGCTAAAACATGCACTAGGGATCATAAGAGACAATTAACACCAGGAAAAGGATCTTCACAAAACTCAAATAAGGTAAACACACGAAAAACGTATTCGACAATTCAACCGGAAACATCAATTTCTTAAAACGAAAGTTTGTCCAAAAAGGATTTTCCAAAGAAATGTCTTAGCCACGGAAATAATTTTCTGTTTATCCAAACACCAAAATTATTGTATTAACGTATGAAACATACAAATATCGTTTAAGATTGTTGGGTACGTTGTAAATAAACACAATAATTTCTACGGAAAAGAAATGGACAAATTAACAAAAAATGGTTTCCTCAAATATATAATTATCAAATACAAGATTTAACGTAAAATAATGTAAATGATACCGAAATGGACTAAAGTCCGAGACGAGGTAACTGCAAGCAGTTTCTCTTAAACGATATTTGCCCCGCCACCTCTGCTTCTGGCTAAATGGGGCACTTCGTTCCCAAGGTACAACGTCTATCGCATGTGACTCGGCGGAAACGGCACCGAGGCACGGTCGGGCCGTTGGTGGTGCGGTACTCTCTCTATATGTATGCATATGTGTTTTTTGTGTGAATGTGTGTATGATATGTATGTTTTTTTCCATGGAAAAGTCCTTTTAAAAATGATGAAATACCATCATATTTATGCCAAGTTTGTAACTCATGAAAACCATCAATATGAGGGAGAATGAATGGTTTTGTAACCACTAACTTAATAAACATTCACTTCATAAAAATTATTAATTTTCCAACACCTTTTTTCTTTGCCAGTCTGCCATGTCAATGATGTCATTACTTTAACTGAAATAAATAATTGATTCTGAACTTTTTATGCACAAAGAAGTATACAAGCGATGAGGCATGTTCAGACTTCACGTTAGTAAATACTGCCACACTCCAGTCTCCATATATAACCTAATTTTTCATGTGATGTGGTGGAACAACAGTTTAAAAAAATCGGATTAACCTATTAATGATGAGTTGTTGATTTTTTTAGGGACGCGAACCTTTTGTTTCAATGGAAGGACTTGAACAGCTCCATCGTTTCTTGTTTGTTCTTGGTATCACCCATGTGTTATATAGCTGCATTGCAGTTGGATTGTCTATGAGTAAGGTAGCCTCCGTTTTTATATTAAAATTTTGAGACCTAAAAGTATTTTATTCAAGTGGCATTATTTAAATTGTTGATAATGTTGCGTGATAAAGGGTAATTTTACTAATTCTTAAAGTAAAGACTATTGAGACGATGATAATGTAATTGCAGATATACAGCTGGAGGAAATGGGAAAATCAAGCAAGCCTTGCACTTGATGCAAATCTGCAAGGTACATAGCGAAAGATAGTTACGAAAGCTTAAATCACACATACCGAGTACCGACACTGCCTAAGAAGTTTACATGGCTGACTTGTCTTGTTTTTGTACTTATGACTACTAGAATATAAAAGGATCTTAAAACGTGATACTTTCTTCGTTTCATGTGTTATCATAAGGTTTTGAAACTTGAGTTTAAGAAAACACAACAAATGAAAACGTCATGTTAGCTACAACAGCTTCACTTGTCTCAGTTTGGAAACAAAACAGTTATTTAAAAAAAAAATTAGCTAATCGGTTAATGTTTTTTTTTTCAGACCAGAAAAATTCAATTTCTTAGCTCACCAATCAAAATATAGTACAGCCTTGAGCCTTTAAGGGAGGGAACCTGAGCTTCAAAGTTGCTTATTTATCATTTTTGAGTTAAAACTCCTCAAATTCTCTAATTTTTGTTACACATACGTTTTCTTATAACTTGGTCTATCATCTGTGTAATAGCAAGGGTGAATAAGGTAATGAGGCGACAATCCACGTTTGTCATACATCATGCATCTCACCCATGGAGCAGAAGCAGAGTCCTTATTTGGATGGTAAATATTAAGTAATACTTATGATACTTTCGTGCAATTATGTATCTGATTTTTGTTTCATTTGTATGTCTGTTCCTCCTGAACTATGCCTTCATGTTCATGCATAAATCATCTTATAATATTAAGGAACAAAGGTTGAGATTTTGGGCCTCAGTTCTATCTCCGGTGTAAAATTAGTTTTCTTGAACTATTTACATAGAGATTAACAGTTTTTTAAGAAAGAGTAAAGACTATCTCTCCTAAAACAAGAAGTCTATAAGCCTCCAACTATTCCAATATGATTTTTCTAGTTAAAAGAGTGTATTTTCTTTGAGATAAGTAAAGTTCTACAAGAAAGGAAAAATGTGAAATCATAAAGACGTTCCATTAGGATTTAAAGTTATGCCTCTCTAGCCTTTTCGGTGTATTTTCTTTACTTCATATCAGCGTTCTGATTTCTAGACAACACCTATTTAATTATATTATGCATTGATGCTTTCCTTTGTTTTATGCATAGATAGCAACTTTAATCTTTGTTAATGCATGATATAAAATGAGGGTTTTTTTAATGCTTAATCATGCAGCTATGCTTTCTTCGGCAATTTAAAAGCTCAATACAAAAGTCGGATTACTTGGCCCTTCGATCAGGTTTCATCAGTGTGGGTATCCACTTCCTCTCAATATTTTTTGTTTTGTTTTGACACTTCATTTAAAAGAAGACCAAGGACACCTATGTAAAAAGAACACTAGGCAACATGTCATGGTAGAGATCTGAATCAAATGAAATAGAATAAGTTTCTGTTTATCCTCAAAATTCGAATATTCGAAATAATAAAGTGAAAAGTGGTAAAAAAGATCACATGTTAGTTATGAGTTATGGCCAGGGATTCTCTGTTGTCTGAGCCTGATCTGTAACTGTAACTTTGAATGTTTGCATGTTATTCAAATGTCTAACTGAATGAGATTTAATTAAATTGGCAGAAACACAAGCTTCCAGGGTCTTATAATTTCCACAAATATATGGTTAGGAGCATGGAAGATGGGTTCAATGCCATTGTTGGGATCAGGTTAACACCGCTTAAAAGGATAACTATTAACTTCATATACCTAAATGATTAATAATTTAATATCACTTTGAAAATACTGATATTCCCACCCGGCTTGTTCAATTTTGCAGTTACCCTCTTTGGGGTTACACCATTCTGTGTATCTTCGTAAATGTTCATGGTAAAACCTGTTTTTACTCTAATCGAACACCCCTATTTTGTAGTTTATTGATGTAATATTGTGACATCTTTGTGTTTTGGCATCACAGGTTTGAATATATACTTCTGGCTTTCTTTTATACCTGCAATTGTGAGCAGTTCTATTATCTCATTAATTAACGTCAACTAACAAATACTCCAACATAGTATAGTTTAACTCATGTATGTCTACATTTTTTCCATATTCTCAAAGCTTGTCATGTTGGTCGGAACAAAGCTCCAACATGTAGTCTCATTGTTAGCACTCGAAACTGTGGAGCCAAAGGGGCAATTTGTTGGAACCCAAGTAAAGCCTCGTGACGATCTTTTTTGGTTTAGGAAACCCGAGATACTATTATGGCTAATTCAGTTCATATCATTTCAGGTAATTGTCGAATATCTTTGATGAATGATGAATACGTTAATATATAAACAATAGTTCTGATAACGACTCTTTTATCTGCAGAATGCTTTCGAGATGGCGACATTTTTGTGGTCATTGGTAAATTCTAAATCATAAATATCTTTGATGTAAAGTCGCTTGTTTATTTACAAGTGCCTTTTCCTTTTTTGTTTTTTTCTGCGTTTTAGTGGGGATTCAAGCAGAGATCATGTTTTATGAAGAACCATGCTATGATAATCATTAGATTGGTCTCTGGGTATGTTTCTCTTTTGCCAATTAAATACCTTCTTTGTGAAGCTAATAAATCACTATTACTTTCGGTCTTCAGATTCTCTTTGTTGAATTATCTGTTCTTAATGTAAGACAACATAGTAATGTGCCATTTATGAGTGTGAATTGACATGACTTTATCATACAGTTATTTTACGTATATTTGGTGATTTCGTATTTACAATTTTCCATGAATCGGGTCTGATTAGCTTAAGGTTTACGGTCTTAAGATTTTCTTTGAGACACGAAATTTTTCACGGACCTTGACCGTATTTTATTTTCTTGTTTGCAGTGTTCTTGTTCAATTTTGGTGTAGCTATAGCACAGTGCCTTTGAATGTACTTATCACACAGGTATATTCATTAAAGATTAACCTCTTACAACCGCCACTACGGATATCCATTGAATACAGAATTTCCTGATTTTATTATAGTTTTCATCCTTAGGCTGTGATTCTGGATAAAAGTTAATATCCCGGAAAAAAGCACAATTCTAAAATAAAACCCAGTTTAAAAAAAAACAGAACCATATCAGTCGACCTGCTTTAGACCTTAGCGTTTGCCTGGAAAGGCCAAAAACTTTTATGTTGGGTGAACCCAGTATTTACTCAACCTCAAAATATCCGACTTATTTGCTCAAATTCTAGAGCCAAGGATAACCCTCATTTTACGTCCTCAGATGGGATCAAAATACGAAAAAGCTGTCATTGCCGCGAGTGTCCGAGAATCACTCCACAGCTGGTGCAAAAGAGTAAAAGAGAAATCCAAACAAGACGCCCGCAATTCGATTGCCACGAGATCTACGTGTTCCCTCGATTCAACACCTGACGAAAGAGACGAGATAATCACCGTTGGATCAGGTACTCTATCTAGGAGCTCTTCTGCAGGCACCCTTGATATTGATGAAAAAAACTTGACAAGGAATGAACAGACTGAAATAACTTTTGATATTCCGGATTTACCCCAACATGAATACTCGTTTAGGGTCATGGAAAATCCGTTAAGCACCTTGAGTTATAGTTCATTAGAGTCAATGGAAAATGGTGAAGAGGGCAATAAAGTTGAGACTCTCTTTGATTTGTTTCGAAAAACATGAAGGGGTTGCTTCACATTTCTCTCTATTAGCCTGGCTTCTGTTTTTCTTTCTAAATACAGAGTATTGGTAAATTACGCATTTAGAATGGCAAACAGAAGAACTTGAATCTGAGATATTTAAAGTTATTCAGAGCGTGATATTGTTCCATTATGAACTCAGGACACTGTAGATTAGCTGCAGACCTATCGTTTAATTGTACAAACTAGTGAACTGGCTTATGTTTGTATTAGTAATTTGTATAGACAATGTGGTCGCAAGATGTTTTAACTCTTCTTCTTAGTGAAAAGAGGACTGCTATTTGGTTGTTTGGTGGCGGCCTTTAAGCATTTTTTTCTTCAGTCAAAGGAAAACAGCTACGATTTTTCAAGAGCCGGATAACGGCATTTTCAGCAGCTTAAAAGCAGAAAAACAAACAGATCCGCAGTTAAGTAATTCTCTGTAATTATGCTTCTAGCTATCAAAATGAATCGGACACGGCTTATTGACTCCGTCAGACAACCCACCTTATAAAAAAACATGAAGAACTGCCATAAGTAGCTCTACCTTTTTATTGAAAGTAATAATTCCCTTCAACCAGACTGGGTAAAATGGCGAGTCAAACTGATGTGCATAAAATTAATGCTCATATACTAAAAAAGAAGAAGAGAGTAAGTTGTTCTGAAAAAGGGGTAGTAGTCTGCCAGAGTCTACATGCAATGAGGCAAATTTCCTCTTTTTATCACACCATCAATAAGAAAGGTTTCTCATTCATAAAACATAATAGTATCAGATATTTCCGAAACAGAGACAATCAAGAAAAGACGTATATGATAGGATTACATCTTTTAACCGCTCATCTCTTCTTCTTTGTGAGTCTCAATGATAACATCAGCGGTAGGGTATGCAACACATGTCAAAACCCAACCCTCTTCCATCTGCTCATCATCAAGAAAGCTCCCATCGGATTGGTCAACTCCCCCGGCTACCACCTTGCCAGCACACGAGGAGCACGACCCCGCCCTGCACGAGTATGGGAGATCGATACCTATTTGTTTGTAATATAAATGTTAATAAGTTGTCACTGCAGTCTTAGTAAGATATCGATTTTTTGGTAGTATATAACTTAGCATTTGATAATAGCATATTTAATACTAATGAGTTCGATATACTGTGCACCACTCTATTCAAGTTCTCACAATACAAAGAATAAACATGAGATTTGTTTACTGAAAATACACATGAAAAGATCTCCATACACTAAACTGGTTTAAAATTAGTATAGTCTTCCACACGAGCAGTTTGGCTTTTAGCAGAATCGACAAACAAACACGTTATCATAGCCTAAATTAGATTCTTCACAGATAGATTGTTCTAAAACTTCTTCCACTTTCACATTCAGGTTATAACAATAATAAAACAAGAAGTTAAACGTGTAATCTCTGTTTAAGAAAGTGTTGGATAACAATACTCTTATACTCCTATGAAAAATTCAAGCCAGATGCATTCAGTAAGAGTTGAGGTGTAGTACTCCATGATTATATAAACGATAACAAAAGTTAATCCTGAGTTTTTAGTATAATTGCCAACTTGACAGTACCTAACTCCTCGGCATGGTCTAGAATGTAGACATCATCGGGGCACTCAAACTCCTGCGGTCCCTCGGGTGTGATTAGCTTCACCTTGTAGCTAGCCATGGCTGTTACTCTGCCGCCTCGGCCGCCCTTGACACCAAACTGTGTCAGGCCAACACTCGGGAGAGCCCGGAGGCTGATACCGGGTTGGTTCCTGATGAAAGAGGTGCTAACCATGAAACTTGAAAGGGTTGCCATTTTATCTTTCTTTGGAAAATTGGGTGATAGGAGAGCTCTAAAGGGTTGTGTTTGATATGGGGATGGCTTGTGGAGATAGTGTGCCTTTGAAGGGTTTTATCCTCCACGTGTCAGCTTATGGTAGCTCACTCTATCACTTTATCACTAGGAAAGTAGAATTTGTACACCAATGAAAATGCATAAATATTTATAAATACATATGATGTTAGATATGTCATATGAGTGATTAGAGTGTGTAATCCTAATTGTTTCTTGGCCATTCATCGAGCATTGGTGTTACTGTCAATTGCCTACTATGGTGGCTGTCTTCAATGTGACAACAATATGATACGCAAATAAAACATACCTTATCAGTGAAATTCAAAGACCCTTGCATCAACAAAAAATAAAAAAGAACTTTCCATCCAAAAAACACTTGCTCTGTTTCAACAAGCTATCGGTGCAACGTTGAATATTTCTGCATCTCATCCTTCCTTAAAATTCCTCAACACAAACAAAATTGCATGATAGAGTAATCATACGAAAACGGATGTTTCATCACGTTTCTCGGTTGCTGTGTTAGCAACATGAACCATAACCAGTCCGTCACGTGAGAAACAGAATCATTTCTTATTTTTGCTTTAGAAAGGACAAATTTATCACAAACCGGCTATAAATGTCTAAGGTGGCAACTTTTCACAATATCGAAATCATGTCTGATATGCATCCACACAAAAATTCAGTTCATATGGATACATAAAGATTTAACCGAAAATGAAACTGAGGTACAAAAAGTTTCAGTATCATACTTTCAACTTATAACAACAATCTCAGCTCCTTTCAACATAACTGAAATAAACAAAAGTCTAAGTCCTATGACAAGAATTTCACTCCTAATTTCCCCTCAACATGTTTGTTCATCTTTGAAATGTCTACAGGTTCCAACAATGACCTCCAAAACTTCTTCTCGATTTTCAATCTCAATTATGAAAGAGTCAAAAGCTCCAGAAAGCACCATCGGGCTCGTTTTTTGTTCACAGATCCCTCCCTTAATCGCACTTGATATTTCTGTAGATTCTCCTTACAAACAAATTGGATCCTAAATAACCAACAGCTCCTGAATAAACAGAACCAGCAAATGATAAGATATGAGTCCTTTTGTAAATAAAGAAGGGCAAGTAAAAGCATAGAGGCACCGTAAAACTTTGGGATTGGTTTATATACTTGTAAATAATACTCCGCAGGCAAGTAACAAAACAGCGTGAAAAAACATATCACACTGTAAACAGGTAACTAATATGATCATCGAACTGGGATAATTGATAACTCTAACATGATAGCAGGTATGTAAGTAACCAAAACTAGCGTAACAAGACATACCAAGCTATAAAGAGGTAGCTCTTTTTACATTTGCATTTTCAATAACAGAAAAAGGAATGCAAGAGATAAGATCAATAATGGCCTTGCTTGATTGCCGGATTCAAGCACAGTTATTTATTTTATTTTTCAAAACGCTACACTTTATTTTGTTGGCCAGCGTAAGGGTGTGTTTGGAACCGGAAAATGTCACAGAAAAGAAAAGAAAAAGAAAAGAAAGTAAAATCAAAGAAAAGAAACTTGAAATCATTTTCCGGTCATGTGTTTGGAAGGTTAGGAAATTAAGAGAAAAGAAAAGAAGAGGAAGAGAAAGTGCTAGTCCCATTTTTCTCATTTGTTTTCATTTTCCTCCCACTTTTGGAAGGAATTTGGTTTCATTCATTTTACACATAAAAATTTTCATACTTTCTTTCATTTTCTTTTTCATTGATTTTCTTACGTATCCAAACACAATAAAAAGTTTTCTTGGGAAATCAATTTCATTTTCCCATCACTTTTCCGGGTTCCAAACACACCCTAGCTATGCTTTTCTCAGATTTTTGGCTGAAAAGGCAAGGAGCAATTTTTCTGGATGAATTCAACTCTTTAGTTGCAACTATAAGCTATGAGCTGGGTTTTTTAGGTGACAAAAAACTGGGTTCATTCAGCTAAGCTTCTAGATTTCGCAGGCAATATTTTTTTTATAGAAAATCTCAGCTTTTTAATTTAATCACCAAGTACAGACCAGCTTTTCAGCATCTAAAAATATGTGCTCAAAATCTGCAAGTAAACAGGGCTTGAGTCCTTAAAACCAGCTTATGTGCTTTAAAGCTGCAGCCAAAACAAACCAATATGTTTGCAACAACGACAAGGGTACATTTTCCAGAAAAATGAAAATGAATTAGTCGAACTCACCGCAGAGTATTCCTAACCCAAGACAAAACATGAGTGTGTATCCGAAATAGAAGCTGGTTTGGAAGAAGCCAAACATTTTTGTCTTCACATGGAAATAATATATCGAGTAAAGATACACGTAGGCAGCGGTTGAGGCGGCAGAAAAAAATGAAGTCCATTGCCAGTGATAGTTCTCCGCATTTAACAAGAAATAAGTCCCCACGATTGTAACACAAACTGTTACAATAATCAGAATTACAAAAACCAGAAGCATGAAGCCATAAACATAGTACACCTGCCAAGTACAAACAAAGCAAGAATTTTAATTAATAGTCACACCCATTAAGCATTTCTTTTCCTTTGCTTGGCAAGGGGAATATCCTACAACACTAGTCAAGAGATTGATAAAATCAAGGATTTTAATTGGGTACATAAAAACACAAATTAGTTTCTCATTTATAAAATTAATAGAGGCAGTTTGGACAAGTTCGATAATCACGCATACCAAGTCCCAAAAATCCAATAACTAAAGGTTGTGTTGTGATGTGTAGTATCTTGGGAGTTGATCTTGCAAAAAACATATTCACTTCTTTCGAAAAGGTGGTTGGAATTAATGTAATTACTAACTACTAATTGCACTCCCACTTAGCACGAATACGTGAACATAGTTTAATGTTAATTTTGCATTTAAAAAAGGAATATTTGTTGCTCTTAGAAATTGTAACTCCCCAGATGAGGCTCTTATTCGAGAAGACAGTAAATCTCACGAAGTGGAAGTCATTTTACGTATACGCCATTATGTATAAGAACATCCAAGCAATTGCACTGTAAACAGCCATAAAAATCACAGGGTATGAGTGTACATATTTTACCTTGTAATTCCAGAATGATGTGAAAACAAAATACATCTCGATGAAAATACTGCCAAAGGGTAATAATCCTCCCATCAAAGAAACTACCGAAGGTGTCAAATACCATTTCTTTTCTGGGATTGGACGAGGAATAGTTTTCACCCGACACGGATTATTTGGTGCACCGCTCCAATTTCTCCCAACGACAGTGCCAAGCAAAGCAAGGGGGAAAGAGATAAAAGCCCAGATGACGAAAACGACCACCATTGTGCCGAAAGGAATAGCTGCTAATGATCCATAGAATATAGCAATCGTGTTCAAAGCAAATCCGATTCCAAAGCACGTGAGTGGGAAAAAAGATGCTGTAAAGACCATTGACTTTATCCAGCTTTTACCTGACATATTGAAAGAGCAAATATAGGTTGTTTGTGTTAATAGATAAAATATATAAGAAAATAAGTTTAATATAGCAAGGGACTGTGTGAAAGGCATACCCCCATGGCGTGAATACATTCCACCACTCACATAGCCGGAAATGAATGATGTGAAAGCATAACATACAATGAAGGTTGTGATTATTGCCCCTCTCCTGTTTTAGGCAAGAAGTGGCATAAGACACTGATGAAACAAACCCTATTAAGTGAGATAAATTTGACCAATATTAAGTGGGGTAAATTTTGACATATATCCTGTTTAAGTGCTAGTGGGAACTTTCATTCCCTTTTAGTGATACTGGGTACTATTCAGTAATCCAAATTCAAAATAATGTTATTATAATGTATACCCATCAAAAGTGAAATCAAGTTATTGAATACTATGCCAACCAAAAGCAGTTCATTGAAGTGTCTGCACACCAAAAACGAAATCAGCTTATTGAGGTGAATTTCATCGGAAGTACCTCTTACTGGAAACAAACCTCTCATTCTGACTAATGGGATTTGTTTCCACAATAAGTCAATAGTACTTTAAAAGGATATTGAACCAACCATGAAATATAAAGTATAACACTACAATGATCCAATCCTACAACGGAATTACTTGGCGGAATAAACCCTTATTAGAACCACTGACCCTAAAGCACCAAAAAAAATTATGGCACAGATTTTAATCATTAACATGCAGAATGTTGCCACTGTTGATTACCAAAAGGGTATAATCAATGATAGTCTATAGTTTTGACCTACATATTCGTAATTTGATACAAGTTCTTAAAAGTTTAAGGATATACCCGATATACAGCATTCCAATTATTGCAGAAAATATGACAAGAAGGACGAGCAATGCTAATTGAGCACCAGTCCCGACAACAGCTGAAAGTAGAACAAGATTTCGAGGAGGGCGGAAAACATCCCCGTGAACAAGCTTCCAACCAGACTCCTCGCTTACATCTCTCTCCTGAATATTTTGGAATTTACAGAGATTAATATCATCATTATAGAATGGGATGAATATAGAGTAAAAACAAGAATAACAACATAGCAAATCAAATAAAAGATCAAAACATTTAAAGGGCTCTGAGAGTAATACCAAAGTCTCCAAATCCTCGTCATCTCGGGAATATTTTGCATAGTCATTTCTGAGAGTTCGCATTAGTATCATGGAAACCAGTCCAGTGAGGAAGATAACCATCATAAAAGAATTAAAGACAGAGAACCAATGTATCTGCATATTTCAAACATATATCAGATCATGTCCAACTGAAATAAGTGAAAGGAACTGCCTAGTGAACATGCACTATTGACCAAAGTACCATATTGGATCGAAAATGAATCAGAAAATAGCAAAATGGGAGTAAAACAGTTACCTGATGCTCAAAAAAGGGGTAATCCAAGTACACATCAAAACGATGAGCAAAGGTAATATTAATAGGACTCCATTTTACAGAATATGTCATGTCCAGAAGTTTTCCAACTTCCAATGGTTTAGGGCTCTCTTGAGTGAGATTGACATGAATGATCTGCATGAAAATGAAATATTAAATTAAGACAGCAACTGAAAGGACTATAACAAAATGCACCTGGGTAAAAAATCACATACTCTATCCTTGTTGTACTTGACCGTTATGGTTTTATGTGTGTATATCACATGCTTGTTGTTATCACTGTTCTTGCCAGGGTGCAGCTCACCAACAAAACCTAAAATCAGTACATAACAATAACAAATCAACACAAATATTTGTGAGGTCAAATATTTACTATTTAGATATAAGTATACAAAGGGAAAAAAAAAAACTTGTATAAACATACCCCACATAGGCAGATCGTCTGGACCAGTATTCAAAAGTCAGCACCGGGAGAGCAACAAAACAAGATCAGAGAGATTAAGACGGTATAAAATTTGTCGAATAACAATAATCCAAACAAAGATTTTGAAGTTTAAACCCATTAAAAGAAGGAAAAATCAGACACTAATTCAACAGGTTCTTGATAAAAATCTTACGGACTCCAATTCAAACCGAAATTCCAATAAACAAAATCAACGACCAGCATAAGTAATCATGTTTCCAATGCATTGAAATCATTGGCAGGAAGCATAACTGTGGGGAAATTACAGTTTTGTACACCGACTTTTGGAAACCAAACCTATAACAACTACCAACAAGTAGACAAATGGTGTATCTTCTACGGTTATAGTACACAACATAGATAAAGAACTGTAAATCGGGGACTAACTAGAAAGAAAAACATAGACTGAGGGCCAAAGTAGGTGAAAAAATGATACAATGGTGAGCAAAATATAGCAAGGAAAAAACAAGTGATACTTTTTTCTTTTCTTTTTGTAACAATTTAGTACGCCACCTTATAATTCTTATTTGATTTCGTACACTAAGGGTACTATAATTCTCGAGCAATGTAAAGTTAGACTACAAAATCATAATATGGGGACACTTAACCCTACAAACCTGTAATCAACATTAAATTATGGCATATTCACCCATTGATCTAACTTAAGTAATATAGAACATGACATACCCATGAAGAATTCAAGCCAGTAACTATTCTCAATAGCATCCTTAAAATGCTGCACCTTGGCTTCATCAAGTTGAACTTCACAAATAGAGGTCTTATCCACGTTTTCTGCCATTTAAAAAGAAAAAAGCAAATCACTATAGTCATTTAATCGATGTAAACTGAGCATAGAAAATCAAAACGTTTAATATCAATAATAATAATAATAAACGACGTACTTTGGAATTTAATGTCAATCTGACTATCGATAAGTTCATTTCCCCCAAGAACCTCCCCAAGGCCTCCCCATTTGTGAGCCGCATTTTCAGATGGATGACAAAATGGAAGGCTATAGTAATTGTAAGTTTCTTGTGGATTATTGTAAGGCCCAACCTTATTTACCCAAAGGGTAACAGGGTCATCTGGTTGATACTGCAGGAAAAAGTAACACGGTTAAGTTATTCCGTTCAGTACATATATGTAATTAAGTTTAACATGAGTTTCGGTCGATTTCAAGGAGAAGTTACATGAAAGTTATCCTCACCGTGAATGAGCGTTTAAGTAGGGTAAAATTGGCATGTACAACAACTTCAACGGATTTTCACTCAAATAAAATTTAAGTAGTGAACCATATTTCATCAAGTAATTTAATTAATAGTCTCGTTCCCTAACAACGTTACTGCTGCTCCTAAAGTGTCCTACATTGCATGTCATTCATGCTATTACCATCTTAAGTATCTCAATAAACATACGATATTCGATTCATGTACATCAACCACCTTAAGTATCCACTCATTAATAATCTCTTTCTTAGCACTAAAACTAATCCATCTTAAGATTTTACAAAGCGGCCCAATTCAATGCACAACACTCTTGTAAAGGACCAACTAACTACCGCGCCAAACATATATTTCAACTACATTCCTATTCAAAATGCTCGTTGAGATGCTAATCTAACTTATTTGAAGCTGGTAAGCTGTTTTATCAAGGTTAAAACTTATGTCATAAAAAAACCCGGAGCTAGGCTGGGTCAACCAACATTGCGGCTTACAAGCAAAAACGACACTAAGTCAGTGGAGGAACTAAACTAGTAACAGACTAAAAGGGACTCCATCACTCCACATATTGAGAAAAAACCGATCTTTTACCATGTATCTTAATTTGTTTATTATTTTTATCGATTATAGCCTTTCAGCACCCACTAAATTACAAAAAAAAACATTTCTAGTTCCGCAACTGCACTAATTTGAGTTAAAATCTGCAACCCTGCAACAAAACAAGCTTAAAATTTACTTAACCCTCAAACCCAATTCAATAAACACTAATCCCAAAAAGATCAATTATCCCAATCACCAAAAATCTATCACCAGTAACTCCCTACACTAAAAAGATCACTTCTTTAACCGTAATTCTAAACGCAAATTGTCCTAAACTCCACACAAACAGGTCTGGCAATAAATGCAAGTACCAAACACAGTAAATAAGTCAATTTATAGTAAACATTATAAGTACCAAACACAGTAAAATATGCAACCCTGCAACCTAAACTAGCTCAAAATTTACTTAACCCTCAAAACCCATCTCAATAAACACTAATTCCAAAAAGATCAATTATCCCAATCACCCAAAATCTATCTCCAGTACCTACACTAAAAAAAATCATCCTTTTTTTACTTTATAAAACAATATGTTGAAAAAAACAAAAAACAAAATCCCTACACTAAAAGATCACATCTTTAACCATAATTCCAAACACAAATTATCCTAAACTCCACAGAAACAGATCTGGGAATAAATGCAAGTACCAAACACAGAAAATAAGTCAATTTATATTATTTAAATAGGGTTTTAAAAAAAAATTAAAAAAGGGAAGAGGATAAAATATACCTTGTGATCTGAATCAGAAGCTAATATTGGAGAGAGGGTGAAAAGGAGGATGAGAGAGAGTAGATAGAGAGAGGATCTGATCATCGGTTGCATTGTTTTTTTTTTACAAGATTTACCTTCCTTCGGTATGATATATTATATTGTATGTATATGTGTGTGTGTGTGTGTGTGTATATATATATATATATATTGTGTGTATGTATATATATATGTATGTATATGTAGATTTATGGTATAGAATTAAATGAGGATTGAAGACGATAGTGTGGAGTAGTTATTTACTGTAACGCCGTTGCAATTTCGCTGATTATTCTATTTTATCTAAATAAATAAATAAATAAATATTATTACCTTCTACACTAGACTTGAAAGCTACACCAAATAATTTTATTTAGTCTTAGCCCTTGCTTTGCTGCGCACTTACTCCTAATTCTGGTAATTGGGATTATGAATATGATCTTTTTACATCTGGTTTCCGGTGTTTCAAAAGACGAGTCTCGATGGAAATTAATTATAGTTTAGATGGTAGGCATAACATAGACATAATGGATTAAACGGGATTAAACGATAAGCGGTTTGGACGACTTGTTTCCGTTTAAAATCCGAGTTGTGCTTTTTAAACATTTTCCATGACTACTAATACTACATCCCTCGTGGTATTCTAAAATAACCATTTCCGGGTCATTTGATTTTCAAAGTGAACAAATAGTCCGAACCTATAATTTTTAATCAAACATGTCATTTTTAATCTAATTTCACCTTACTATACCACCGACCAAACAAGGTAGTTTTAAGTAGCTCCGTTCATGAGTTTTAAACTTGTCCTGCTCCAAAACCAAAATGGATGGGAAAACTACTTTTCTTTTAAACACATGCTTTTACATTCCAATATTGATATTGGCTTTTAACTTTTTATAATTATAGAATGTATCCAAGTTAGTTTATCGTTTGTAAGTCACCTTCGTTTTTGAAAAGTATAACAATTAGCTCTTTTTTACTTGTAATAATTATCTTTCTTTTTGTACCATGAGCAGGTCGAGAGCTTGAATAAATATAGTACTACAACCAAGTCGCGAGACTATGTTAAAATGTCACTGATAGTCACGAGTTTGAACTCCTATTTTACAAAACTATACAAAGTCTTACAAGGCATTACCCAAAGTGAGGCGATAGACTGCACAAAGTAAGTCGACCTCAGTCCCATCATACCCAAAAAAATACGCTCAAAATCCAACAACAACTTTAATTATCGACTGCCAGTCGGAAGTGATTCACATTTCTTTTAAATCATATTATAGGTTTCATGTGTGGAGAAGTTTGGTGGCAACGGTCCTATCGAGATTATCCAAATAGGAATACAACCAAGCGGTTGAATAGGAAGGGCGCTTAGAGCAACAAATCGTGAAAGCATGTCAACAATATTATTGCCGAAGTTGTTCTTCATGGACTCATAGTGGAGATCATATCGTATATTTATTTCAAGCTAGCCTCCATCGTCATTTAACCCGTCACACCAACAATATACTTTCTCAAGTTGTGCACAATTGAGCTCTAAATAGTCAACCACCATATATTTGACTCCAATATTAAACTTCAGTATTGAGGCAAAATTATGGTTGCTGTTTTTTCTACACAAATCGTGATATTCACAGCTCGTATAAGTGGAGCTTTATTCAGCCGATATGAGTTTATCGTTTGACCATGAAGTATTAAATTTAAACATCTTACAATTTAACATTATATATAATTATTATTCAATAATACTTTGGTAACAAATATTTAATTTGTTTAACAAGTTGACCTCCATTTCATAATACTTCTTGTTATGAAACTTGTCCTAACTTTAACTTACAAAAAATTAAATTTTAATTTAAAACAAAACGATATTATTAAAAATTGGAACATACTTGGGGACATACAATAAAGTTGGGCTGAGCTAGATTAAAGCCCAATATTAAGGCCCATTGTTGGTCCTTCTTCTTTACCGCTTCATTCTATTCATTTCTCTCTCTCTCTCTCTAAATTTACAGTAAAAATATTGAGTTTTTTGCTGAAATGGTCTACTGTGGACAATTAAAGCTCAGAATGGGCTACCTTTCTGAAATATTCCCAAAATGGTCTACTTTCGAAAAACGACCGATCGAAATGGTTAAAACGATCGGTCGTTTTATTATTGAACTCTCTGGAACAATTTGGACAATAAACGATCGGTCGAATTGGACAATACGACCGGTCGTTTTTCAGACAAAAACGATCGGTCGTTACGTACATTTCGATCGGTCGTTTTTCGGAAATACTTGTACTTAAAAAACTCATCTCATTTCCACAGACCACTGTACTCATCTCATTACCACTGTAAAAATAAAAAAAACAGAGCTCTTATATCATTTTAGGGCAAATCTCAGATCTCTTCCAAAACAGGTAAAAGCTCAATATTTTGTGTTGTTGGAGTATTATTTGAGTAAAATTGTTAATTTTACCGTGTGTTTATCGAAATGAAAAATCCTACAATTATGTGTTATTGGGGAGGTACGATAATGGAAACTATTAGCGAGGGGTTATCTTATGATATTTCTTATAAAAATTTTTTTAAGGTATCTAGAAACACGACATACGACCAATTTTTGGAAAAATTGTTTAAGGTACTTGATGTGTCATCGACTTCAAATCGTTTGAGTTTAACATGTCGTTATCCATATCTGACTACACTTACTGAGTTTAAATATAAAACGACCGATCGTTTTAAGTAGAAATTCTTCCAGTGACACAACACAAAAAACGACCGATCGCTATGCTAAAACGACCGATCGTTTTTGGTCTGTAACACGACCGATCGTAATGTACATAACGACCGATCGTTTTTGGTCCAAATTGTTCCAGAGAGTTAATGATAAAAACGACCGGTCGTTTTATTCATTACGATCGGTCGTTTTTCGAAAGTAGACCATTTTGGGAATATTACAGAAAGGTAGCCCATTCTGGGAATTGATTTTGGGCACTGTACCATTTCAGCAAAAAACTCAAAAATATCAGCCTTTTACATAATTAGACACATAACAAACGAAATAAGTATCCTCTTTAATTATTATTATAATATATATACCCACTTGCTCACTTATTACAATCTCTATCTCTACATTCTCCTATTCTCACTCCTTTTTTGTACTTTTCTCCTTCAATTAATCTTCAATTTGTATCTGATTATAAAAAAAAAAACTTCAGTTTGTACCTCTAGATCTCTGCAATTGAAAACCCATCTTCAAAACCCAAATAATATTTATATTACAAAGCTTGGTCTGAGCTAGATCATCAATCGAAGCTCAATTTTGGATATTTTTATTAAGGTTAAAATTAGGGTTTCTTCAATTTAGCTCCGAGTTTTATCCCTCGATCTCTGAAATTCAAAACCCATCTTCGAAATCTATCGAATTTTAGATATTGAGAAAGTTTGGCTGTTTTGGGACATAAATTGAAGCTCAATTTTGGATATTTTGGAGGTTAAAATAAGTAGGGGTTTTTCAATTTATCTCTGATTTTATTCCCTTGATCTCTGAAATTCAAAACCCATCTTAGAAATCAATCGAATTTTATATATTCAAAAAGTTTGACTGTGTTGGGACATGAATTGAAGCTCAATTTTAAGATATCTATTGATTAAAAAAAACCAGGGTATTTTTTTTTTTTTTTGGTATAATAAAAATGGATAAGTACGAGCTAGTGAAGGATATTGGATCTGGTAATTTTGGTGTGGCGAGGCTAATGAGGAATAAGGAGACAAAAGAGCTTGTTGCTATGAAATATATAGAAAGAGGACATAAGGTTTGTATTTATTACTGTTTTAATATTTAATGATGTCTATTTATTGTATATAGCTTTAGCCTGTAGGTTTGCATTTAATAGTATGTATGTTGCATTTATTTTATCCATGTGTACAGTTTTATCAGTTGAGTATAATTTTTTATTGTTTGGACTTTAAAGTAGGTGTATGAAGAGAATATACGGGTCTATTTTTTTAGCTGATTTTTTTATTTCAAGAATCCGTGCCTGTTTGAAAGATAGCTTTTAAAAAAAACAGATCATTTAGTTTAAGACTAAACAAATCTGGATTTTCCGTGGATTTTTGAAACAGATTTTTTAAAGATGATTTTGACATAGCCTATACCTCTCCTAATAATGCCAAATAAGCATGAAATAGTGATGTAGCTTTATGTAGCTGATGTAATTTTTAGAAATTTTACAAAGTTGGTAGGTGAAGTTTTTAGTATTTGTAGCTGGAGTGCTCACATCATCGCATGGTTCTCGTGTCCGGCAATCAGTATTGATATAATTCTTTAAATTTTGGTTGATCTGTTATTTGTTTAATTAGTCACAGGTTATCAGACTATGTCACGGCTTTATTAGTTAATCATGTCTTCGTGCAATATATTATGTAATTTGTATGCAAAGCTCAATTACTTACGTTCATTTATTATAAATCTGGTAATATGTTCGCATATGTATGTAAGTAACCCTTGGTGATCTGCACAAAGTTACATTTTCAATATATATTGTAATAACCTTTCCTTTTCTGCCCAACGATGCATTTTTACCAGTTATGAATTGTGTACTAAATGAAATATTGGTTGTAAAATATACTTGCATTTTCATCCCATCGGCCATAATTACAACTTTGTCAGTTAATGATTATGTATTTCAGTTGATTCACGATTGACTATAAATCCCCATGATGTCTTGTGTGACATATCACAGTCTTAGTAGTTGGTTATGGATTCAATCCACCAGAAAAAAAGTTAATTTAAACATATAACCCATCTACTATCTCCCTGAGCAACATGTATTTAGTTAGCAAAAGTGGATTTTATTATGTGGTTAATCTTATTCGGTGTTTTCAGATCGATGAGAATGTGGCAAGGGAGATCATAAATCACAGATCTCTACGTCACCCAAATATAATTCGATTCAAAGAGGTTACTATTTTGACCCCCTTTTGGTTTACTATAGCTCATAGCAACTATTTGTTATTAATATGTGGATCATTATTGGGCAGGTTCTTCTAACTCCAACACATCTTGCAATTGTTATGGAGTATGCCGCCGGTGGTGAACTATTCGAGCGTATTTGTAATGCTGGGAGATTCAGTGAAGATGAGGTATGCTAGTTTTATCAACCAAATTTAGCTGTTAATTATCGGTAATATAGTATCCGAGTTTCATGATTGTTTACTATTTTAAATTCACAGGCCAGATACTTTTTCCAACAACTTATCTCGGGAGTTAGCTACTGTCACTCCATGGTAGTTAAATTCTTGTTTACTCTTGTTTTTGTTAGATTTGAATGTAAAGCGAGTATATATGTTAGTACACCAGTGTTGTTAATCATTACATATTTTATTTTGCAGCAAATATGCCACAGGGATTTGAAGCTAGA
Source organism: Primula vulgaris (assembly GCA_963920805.1). Lineage (NCBI taxonomy): Eukaryota > Viridiplantae > Streptophyta > Magnoliopsida > Ericales > Primulaceae > Primula > Primula vulgaris. The sequence goes on along the minus strand of OY987212.1, from coordinate 40,687,180 downwards.
GAACACACTGTTGGATGGAAGCCCTGCCCCTCGACTGAAAATCTGTGATTTTGGATACTCTAAGGTTGGTGTTTGTACTTTAGCTATTGCCTAGTAAGGAACAAAATAATGTCTAATGATTATCATTTCATTTTACTGGTCTAGTCATCTATACTGCATTCAAAACCCAAATCAACAGTTGGAACTCCTGCTTATATCGCTCCAGAGGTTCTGTCGAGGAGAGAATATGATGGCAAGGTGAACTTGATATTATGTCTATTTAGTTTCTGTTTACAAAGTTTTTCAAGTAGAAATGACTGGTTAACCGTGTTGTAGTTTCTTATTTGCATAATATGTTTGGGAAATTCTTCCAATTGTAAGTTAGTAGATTACTATTTTATGGCTTTATTCCCTGCTTACTTTCTTGCTCATGTATCCTATATATAAAAATACGTGAATGAATACTCCGATGCATATTACGCGTTTAAGCTTTTAGAAAGATTAAACCCTTGTATTAAATATTTGTCTTTAAGCATTCACATTCATATTCACAGTTCAAACTCAGAATATATCATCCATACATAAACTTGCAATATATAACTGTAGATCCTTCTATATACAATCTGTGGTGTTTGAACTAGTTCATGCGGTGGAATAAGGTTGCATAGGGTAAGTCTGGGTATGTATGAATCCAGCAATCATTAAAACACTTTCCGGGGTCACCCTTTCCACTTTTAGTGATATCTAATAATCAGATCTTCATAGTAATGTTTTCTGGATGTCACTATCCAAGTTCCAACCAATGACTAGATCTTGCATTGGTTCATTACTTCTGAATATCTGATATGCTTTTTTGTATTTTCCAACTTCTATGAAAGTTAAAACATTTATTATATTTTATGTACATCCTTATAGGAACGGGGTTTCCTTTCATCTAATCCCGCCAAAAGGTTCTTGATTTCGCATCATTATGTAGAAAAGATTTACTGTCAATTTTTAAGTTCTTGGTTACAATTTAATTAAAATGTCCGAGATCTATTTATGTAAAGTTATTTATTTAGTTTTTGTTAGTTCAGTTAGCAGATGTATGGTCTTGTGGAGTGACCCTATATGTGATGCTAGTCGGAGCATATCCTTTCGAAGATCAAGCAGACCCAAAGAATTTCAGGAAAACTATTCAAGTGAGCTTACCAAAATTTATTTACTTTTATTCAACATACTTAAAGTAAATTGTTATTTAACGGGATTTTCTTGTTTTCTTTAGCGGATAATGGCTGTTAACTACAAGTTCCCTGAGTATGTTCATATTTCTCAAGATTGTAGACACCTGCTTTCTCGCATATTTGTTGCTAATTCAGCAAGGGTATGTATCCATGATCTTTGACTATCTCTATATCTTAATTTGGTTATGCTTATTTGATATTCTTGTCTCTTACCTTTTGTTTCTTAAGATTAGTATGCTTGAATGGTTATGTTCCACAATTCTGAATTCACTAGTGAAATCTTTACAAATTTGTAACTTGTTACATTGCATGGATCCAAAGTCGGAAGTTTCTTGGATGGCTTTGTGCCCGTAAGTCATACCATCATGCACTTTGACATATTCTCTTCACCCGCTGTCAATGTCTTCACTCTTCTTATCCTGGTTTAAAATAAACAAATCAAGAAAAAGTTAAATGAACCCGCTAAATGAAGATTTTCCTTACGTCGCTATAAAATATTTCAAAATGAGTTGCATGAATTAAGATTTTGTTTTACGGCTAGTATACCGTTTCCTTAATTTTATTTTTTAATTTGACTATATTTATTTATAGATTCTAGCTACTTCTGGCTTTTCTATTAAAAGAGATAATCTCTAGACTTCGACACCAAAATTTTCCCAGCCCACTGAAAACACTTGGATGCCTTGGATTTAGCAACTCTGAATTCACATCTAATAGACTCTATAATAACTTGCTATGTTGCTAAATTGTCCATCTATGTGGTAATGTGGAATTTGATGCAAGACGCATTTCCTATTGGTTACATATGTACATTTAACTGCCATAATTTTTTTTTATTCTTTTCTGTTTATGCATTGAATTTAAGTCCAAGTGAAACCCTGAAAAATAATCTTTTAAATTGTCAATGCGTGTACTCTAAAACATCATAGCTTCCAGCATATTTAATGACATCGAAAAATATGTAGCAAATTGTGATGCTTGAAATTTCCAACAATCTTTTTTTGCTTTCTGCTTTTTGGTGTTATTCTAAGTTTTATTTAGTTTAACTTTAAGACCACAAAACCAGCTTAGGAATTCAGATCTGAGCATGAACAATTTCGTAGGCATTCAATGTAGATTCATATTGACATTATATTATATACAAATTAATCTTTCAAACACCAACACCACTTTGATTTTTACAATTCTAAACTTAGCATCGTCTCTCTCGCAGAGGATTACCATCAAGGAAATCAAATCTCATCCGTGGTTTTTAAAAAATCTTCCAAGGGAGCTAACCGAGCCAGCACAAGCACTATATTACAGAAGAGAAAACCCAAGCTTTTCCCTTCAACCGGTGGAGAGTATCATGAAAATCGTAGAAGAGGCTAAATCCCCACCTCCATCTTCTCGGCCTGTTGGAGCATTTGGATGGGGAGCTGTAGAAGAAGAAGAAGTAGATGAAGAAGAAGTTGAAGAGGAAGATGGAGAAGACGAGTACGATAAACAAGTTAAGGCGGTGCATGCTAGCGGAGAAGTTCATCTCACATGAGTAAAAGTAACTATAATGTTTTTTACATGGATCTTTATGCAGATATGTACGATTTATGAGTTGGCAGTGGATCCCACAGAGATTTGCTCTTTGATGGGTTATTTTTGTGTGGGGACTACTGCGGCCTCTCAAATTTGCGTACAGATGTGTGTGAAGATCTGTGTAGATTGCATTACCGTATCTACCTATTTTTATAAGACTGGATCTTTTTTGCGAAAAAAACTTGGTCAGTTTTCATGGGTGTGCAGAATCTTTTGAGAATAAATGTTCTGTATATTATAGTCGTGTGAGAAGCAAAAAGTTTTAAAGGTTGTGTTCAGGTGTGCAGTTATGTTGGATTTGGTACCTAGGCTTTCGGTATATGTTTTTAAGGATATGAGTCTAAATCAGTGCCATAACGAGGCTTGCTTGGGAACTTAATTACTATGTTGGAGCAGTATTCTCCCTTTTTTTCTATACAAATTGTATTTATTCGTTTTATGGGTATGTGTATGTTGTTTGCTTTAGTGTGTTTTTTTGTACATGTTTATGCTCCAACGGCATATTCGATCTTTTTGGGTTTTTATAAAAAGCTTCTCGTCAAAGAGTTTCAATCTGGATAGTCCATATTGTTCAAGTCCAACCAACTCTTACCAGTAATGGTACTGATGCCTGGCCAGAAATTTATTGAAAATGCATTTTATCAAATACCATTTCAACCAGTTTCGCATTATCACGCTCTAGGGATATTTTAGCAATATAGTCTTATATAAATGGAACGAACCTATTTGGTTGGAAACCCAATAACAAACTCCTCCCGTAATTACGGTATTTCATACTATTAACAAGTTCCTGAATAAAAAGTTTCTGAATAACAGTATTTGAACATTTTGATTTTCCTGAAAGGAGATCGATTTAACGATCTTCATAAGAAGCCCATAGTTAACTAAGCTAAAGGAAATTGTATCTGAATAAAGCTCTAAAATCTGAAAAAGCTAAGCTTTTAAATTGTCGAAAACAGAAAAGCTGAGCTTAAAAGCGAGCAGCAAAGAAGGTTATTGTTGCAACGGCACTGCTACTGCAACAACTCGTCCCCCTAGCGGAAGACCCTTGAGAGAAGTTTTATTTGCTAGTTTGCTGGAATGTTTGTTATTGAAAAAAGTTCATTGTCAAAATGTAGCATTTAGAAATACCAGAGGAAAAAAATAGTAGATAAATTAGCTCAGGTGACTTTCTAGTTTCTAGGCTGGAAAGCATAGTGGGACTTGGGAGTTAATAATTTGGTTACTGATTTGGTAACAAAGGACAGAAAACATAGAAACAGTGGAGCTAACATGTCAGGGTTAGCCCAATCAATGTACATATATCACTGTCCATGAAGAATTTTAGTAATCACCATGAGCAGAAAAAAAAACAGCAGTAATAATTATCAGTCGACAAACTTTTTCTTTTCAAAAAATAAAATAGAAAAAATGAAATGAGACAAGGCATAAACTTCCACAGAAAAAAGCTTCTTCTGTGTTTAGTTTGGAAGAGCAATCACAGGAATCTCCCTCACATTTTGCACTTCTCCATCATTGAGGATTCAGAAGTGGCAATATATAATTAGAGGTTTTACTAGGCACACTTTCGAAGAATCTGTTTTATGTACATATGCACGAGATTTGTATTTGTAAGTTGGAGAACAATGCCCTACCACTAAAGTTTGATTTCTTGTGTTGTTCACTTCACTTTTTTTCCCCTTTCTTTTACCTTTTTCCATACATTCATGTATTATTAGAATACTTAATTAGATAAGGAACAGTATATATTCTTCAAGCCAACCAAGTGACTACTTGATGATTAATTGATCGTTAAACTTTGGTAAAAGTATATAAAATCAGAAGATGTTTGGGTATATTTGTTATTTTTTCGTCTAATATTGATGATGGCAGAGTAATTAACTTAGTTATTATAAGATTAAAGTATCAAAGTTCTTGCACTATAGTGGTCTAAACAAATATATAATATTTTTAACATGTTCGATCTTATCAAGATTCCCAAAATCGCATATCCGGATGAGATTTTAGAGAAAATAAGTCTTAGAGCATTCACAACAGCTCTTCTATAATGATAATCTATTTTACATTATCAAACAACATAATTCTATTTTACTTATTGTATATAACACATCACTCCATAATAGATCATCTAAAATACACGTCCATTTTATAAATTTTTGTCTCCAACAAATCATCTAAAATAAATATTATACATAATAAAAAGTTATTATATAACTAATTACATATAAATTTAAAATGTTTTCAACTTAACCAAAAATAAAACCCTCCAAATTAAAACAATAAAATTACACTAGCTAGTACTAAATCCATTTTTGGCTTGGAATTTTGAATATGATGAAATTATTTTCCATCAAATTTTGAATATATTCCTAATGAACTACCCAGAGGTAAAAAAAACTCTATTTACAAGTCGGCCTATTTTTAAGTATATTTTCATATATAACTATTTAAAATGAATATAAATGCTTTCAAAAGGCCTATGTTGTTTCGTGTATACACGTTATGTGACATGGAGAGAGAGAATATATGAATAAGTGTGAGAGAAATAACTATTACTACAGTAAAATGCTATCCAAACAATTTTACAGTATGTTCAAAATCATACATATTATGTATGATGGTTATAGCCTTACATATGACCTGCTTCACGGTCACATTTAAAAAATCAATGTATATTTTAACAATATATATGCTCTTGTACATGTCCCTATAGTGCTCTTATAGGTCTAAACCTATAGAAGCTTTCGTGGTTATAATGGTCACGAAAGGTGATAAATTCACAAGTTTTCATTCTTTTAGATTACTAATTGTAGGGCTGTAAATGAGATGAGCTGTTCGTGAAATTGTTCGTGTTCGGCTCGGCTAATGCTCGGTTCATGTTCGTTCATTTATAAATGAACACGATAATGAACAAGAATATAGTGTTCGTCTATTAAGTGAACTGAACATGAACAACCCTCTGTTCGGTTCGTCTAAACTCGTGTTCGTGTAACTATATATAAAGTTTGATAAAATAAAATAAATAAATCAATTAAAGATGTAACAAAAATTAATATCACTACACAATTAATAAACTTATTTATGCTATAATAATATAAATGATATGTTTGTATTATTTTGAACTTATTATGTTAATTTGTATCATCATACTATAAATACAGTCACCGATTTTATCGTTAAGTATTCAACTCGTTAAAGTAATCATACGTATGTAAAAAATAATTTATACAATATATAAACTTAAATTATATGTGAAGTAGTTTATTCTAGTTAATAATATAGTAATATATGATAAAAGAAAAATATATTTTAAAAAGAAAGAAAAATATATTTTTTTTCAATTATTAAATGTTTTGAAAGAAATTAGATGTTCACGAACAACTCGTGTTCGGCTCGTCAAATGTTCGGTTCATGTTCGTCAAATGTTCGTTCGTATTTAAATGAACATGAACCGAACATGAACAAGAGTTTTAGTTCATGAACTGAACATGAACAGAGGGTTGTTCGGTTCGTTTCGTTTCATTTACAGCCCTAACTAATTGTATACGGCTGGTTAAGCAAAAATAATATTAATTAGACAACTTAAGGTAGAGAGATTTGGGAAATTTTCTTTAGCATTAGTAGTTGTTTGCCTGCTGTTAGTAAGCAATAGTAATGTTTGTTTGATTTGATCTTGCAATATCTGTCACTATCTCATAATGTTTTCATATTGTCATGGAAAAAGGGGACACCATTTTCTTTATTTTAGGCAAAATCATGGCCTGTTGACTACTTGCGACGAGTCCATCTCGGATCTTATTTAATTGTTCATTACGAAATTACGTATAATTTTAACTGACTTATAATTTATATCAAAATTATCGAAATAGATTTTTTTAAAATTTAATCATAAAATTTAACATTTAAACTATATGATCAATTTTTTAAATTTTTTACTCCAACAACTTTAATACAAGCTATTGTTCGATTAAAATTATACTTAATTTTGTAATGTATAATTAAATAGGAAGATGGAATTATTCAATTCAAGTTTTAAGGGCAGTTAGTAATTATTATACTAGTATAGTAAATAGTTTGACCAATTTAGTGACGGAGTTTCTTATTTTTTCGGCTCGAAAATTTGAAATATTTGTAGTTGGAGACTTGGAGTATATGTTAAAGCTGGATGAGCTCATTCTCTATCTCTTTTCCCAAAATTTTAAAAATCGCTGTTTATTTGCTCATATATTGCAGCAAAATAGGACGTTATTGTTCCTAAATATAGGCGACTGAAATATTTATTGAGTATATATAATTACAATTTATTTAAGAAATACATTACTCATGTTATATTGTACTTTTTGTTGTTGTTGATACTTGATCGATATCTAGATTCTAGACTGACATTTTGATAAAAAGACAATTCTCAAAGACTCAAAACCATGAAAAATATCGTTATTGCTAGTTATGCAACAGCTACAACAGTTATTAGTAAATCTCTATTCTATGAATACGAAAACTCTAAGGAATCGTTCTTACTTCTTTGATATGAAATCATTTATTTTTCGAAGTGGAAACTTGCTTTTGAAAAGTTTTTTCCTGTTGGTGTTTCGCGAAATAAAATGTAAAATACGTTTAATTGATTTTCTTATCACACTGATTAATATAAAATCACCCTATCTAGTATGTATGTACTACAACAAATTTCTTTCCTATATCTCATAATTATCTCACAAATTTAGAATTCTTATAGCTTAATATATCTCCTTTTCTTCTTTCCCCTACACTAGTTTTTCGTTATTAGTATGGTTAATGGGTGATAAAATAACAAAAAAAAAAAGGATTTTAGTGGTTGACCATATCAAACAAAGAATACAATCTAAGACAAAGGAATCTACCGTTAAAACTAGACATTATCTTAACCCAAGCAAACCATTATCCAATATTTCTTTAAACAAGCAGGCCGAAAGAAAATAGAATTATGTTTTAGAATGGAATATATACCTAAAAGTAGCTAAAGATAAAAAGAATATAAACTTGAAATGAGAGTGATGAAAAAGTGCCAAATAAAGAGAAATCAACGTATAAACCAAAATGGAAGAATAAGAAGAGAATAGTAATCTCAGTCAAACATCATAATCCCAAAGAAAACACATCTTCCTTCCGTTCCCAATTAATCGTCATTTATGAAATCACGTGTAATTTTATCCGGCTTATAACATGTATCAAAATTGTCGAAATCAAAAATTTCAAAACTAAATCATATAATTTAATGTTTGAACTATATGATTAATTTTTGAAATTTTTTATTCCGACAATTTTGATACAAGTTATTGGCCGATCAAAATTGCACGTAATTTCATAATGGACAATTAATAGGGAACGGAGGGAGTACTACTAAAGTGCCATCATGATATAAACAGACGAAAAACAGTGCAGTTTGTTCTTTCTAAATTACACGATTATTCACAAAGATAACAAATTATTCACATTTAAGAAGTCTAAACAAAATTAAAATTAAATCATTACCACTTGAATATCATTGATGTAATGTTATCTTGGTCTTGACTCTTGCTATGCCATATATGATCGATGTCGTGGTTCATCATGATTGTGGTAAGTTTAATATCGGTTATTTGTCTCAGTTTCTGCGAAGACACCTAATGCTACTTTAAAGTGTGTAAAGTATCTTATTGAGTGCAAAACGTACATTTTCATTCTTAAAATAAGATATAAAACAATTAGCGTAGCATAAAACTGGTAATCATAAAGAAAGATGGTATTAATATATCATTAACTATTTCTTTAATTTTCAAGTTTTGGACCACCAAAACACTTCCCCCTCAACCTTTTCTTCTTATACTCTAAAAATCTAGTCATCTAACCATTAAATAATGAAAATAGAAGATTCTCAATCATCCCCTCCACTCTATAGGCAACAACCATAATTGCCCCCAACAATACACTCTTCTCATCATTTCATGACCCCTCCCCCCTCTTTTATTTGGACTGTTTTTTTAAGGTTTATTTTCTAATTTTCTTGTTTTTAAATTGTAGTGTCTGTGGAAGATTTAGGATTTGGATGGGAAAGAGGTAAAATTCATACAATGAAAAGACTATTTTTTAGCTTAAAAGAAAACAAGGATGCTATGTGTAAATAAATTTTTACTCTGAAACTACATGTGATAATAGTAATAAAGATTCTTCTAAATATGTTTGGGAGGTCATAGTGTCACGATGGTGGAACTAAGATTTGAACATGGGAGGGACTAAATTACAAGTTTCAATTTTTCTTCTTATTACGGGAGACATTGAAGATGTATCAAAATAAATGGTAAAATATAAAAACTCTTCAATTTTATCAAAAGTGTAACCCTTTTAACCTCTTCCCTCACTAGTGTATTCATTGTAATCTTTTTCATTAGCCTAGTAGCTGAGTTCCTAGCTTTTCTGACTCTTTTTTTTTTTCTTTTTAAAGCCAACATGCAAAGTAAGCTTTGATATTTTCTTCCAACCCCCAAATAAAATCCTTTATAAGCAAGTAACAAACTCATGAAACATCCTTCCTTTCTCTCACATTTCTCATAAAATCACACACCATTCAAATTTATAAAAACTTTAATCCCTCACATGATGAACAACAACAACTCTTCTTCACCTACTTCTTCCATCAATGACTTCTATACCTTCTTAACACAAAACCTAAATGACCTTGATTGCTCTTTTTCCTCTCACAACTTCATGTCCATCCATTTTCTTCAAAATGTTTTGTCTTTGTTGAGATCTTTTAATACTCAAATGACTATTTTAGTGCAAAAGTTGTGTTTGCCTGTGGGTGAGAAGTGGCTTGATGAGTACATGGATGAGAGTTCTAGACTTTGGGAAGCTTGTCATGTTATGAAATCGGGCTTGGAGAATATGGAAGGTTATTACTCGTCTGGTGTCAACTTAGCGTCTTCTGTTGATGATCATCGTATTTTTACTCCTCAAATCTCACGCCAGGTAAAAAAAAGAAGATTGAGTTACTCATCTCAATCTAGTGATGGTTAAATAGATTTTTGTTCATTCTGGTACTGTTTTAAGTTGTGAGTTTCTATTTGTAATTTTGGGAGTGCAACATACTACTTCTTCAGTATTGGAGTTTTAACAAATAATTGCATGCTCTTATCTGTGGCTTACTGACTAAGCGTGAAATGTAAGGATTTGGCTATTTTTCAAATTATATTGGAGGGCTTAGGGGATGCGGTTGCAGCAAATGAAAAATCAAGGGCTTAAATGGATTGATTATTCAAGTCAGAAAAGAAACTGAAAAGTAAAATATCTGCTGTAAACTCTATCACTATCATGTCAATTTTGTTTTTATCTAAGAAAGTTTCTCCTTATAGGTTATTAGTTAGAATTATCAAGAAAAATTTGATTGACACTTTATAGTAGTAAATTTTTCTCTCTTTATCAGGTCATTAGGCTAATCAATGGTTGCCGAAGGGAGGTAATTGGGTTAGAAGAGGAGAACAAAAACCTCATGGAAACAAGAATTCGACCCTTATCACTAAAACTCGACGTGACTGTCTCTATGGGAGCAAAATTCAACGCATTTAAAGGGTTTAGAGGGGTACTTTACACGATGAAGAATGTGAGTTCCATCCTTTTGACGATATTATTCAATGGACTTGTCTATTATTCGCCCAAAACAAGCTTAATATGTGACGAAAACTACGATGAAAACATGGTTCCCGGATCAAGTTTGATGGTTTCAACAATGAGATTGTACCACAGAGTAGAAGGGGAGGCAAGTAAAATCAACGGAGACATGGGAGTGTTTTTATACGAGTCTCGGATGTCAAGAGTTGCTATTGAAGAAGTGAGGGAGATATTGGTGAAAAATGTAGAAAGTGGAGAAGAAATTGGTCTTAGTGAGGAATTTGAGAACTTGAAAGATTGTTTTGGGTTGTTAAAGTGTGGGGTTGAGAATATGATTATGCAACTTGATGATTTCTTTGATGAAATTGTGGAGGGAAGAAAGAAGCTTTTGGACATGTGCGCAAGTAGGTAGTATGGAATTATTGTCTTGCGCTCATATTGAAAAAAATGTCAGTCATGCTTCTACTGTTGCCAGAAGCGGGCCGGAAAATAATTGGAGTTGGCTAGCTCTGGAATTATATTTGAATTCTTATGTTTCATGAGGAAATCATATTTTTCTTAGTTTTCGAAGATTAAGACTTGAAATACAAGTTGGTGAGTAGATTTTTATAGTTTTGCGGAGTTGTGAGCCATGCTGTTACTATCTAATTACTCATTTAGGTATAACATTGGTAATCATTAGTACGATCTTGTATGTAATATCGATAAAATGGTGAATTGTCTCTATAATTTATACGCTAAAAAGAGTTCAAATTTCGATGAAGACAACGGTAATGTAAGTTTGGATTGGGTACTTCAAGTTTCAATTCCTAGCTAGCTTTGTTGTTTTATTGTTTCAACCTCTTTTGCTCCTTCAGAAAAATGTCTCAAGAATTTATTGTTTTTTTCCTTATGGAAAGACTTAATCATCCTTTCCTTTTAAGAAAAGCAAGTTTCTGTTCGTTTTTTTTTTAAATAAAAGGCGAGTTAGTTATGGCTTATCTGAGAAACAAGGAGAATGTATGGTAGACAAACATGACTTCAGTGAAAAGAAAAGAAGTTCTCAAGCCAAAAAGATACATTCCTAGAATGTATTTGCACATGGGAATAAAGTATAAACTGATTCTTCTAGAAAAAAAAGACAATGCTACCATATTGATATATGAGAGAAGTAGACTCTATAACTATCGTATTAGGGTTTGTTTTGTTTCATCTTTTAAGCTCATCTCATTTATTAATTTTTGCTTTTGGTAATTAAATACGCAAAACCTCTCATCTACTGAACTCTTTATGTGGGTTTCAATTTATTTCCCGAAAGTCCCTCTTTCATGACAGGCCCTGAAGATGTAGAAAGTGATCACCAATGAATTGTGAAATACTGAAAATGAAATGATTCAACTTCACTATATCATAGAGGACTTCACTATGGATTTGACATGTCTGCATTGCATCATTTATAGATGAGTTACGGCACCGACACCTGGTTCCATCTCCAACAGTTTATATGCAAGAGCAAAGTAGATAAGCTAGCCTAAAAGTAGTAATTAAACAATTCTTCCCATTAATTATGACCCCTCCATTATTTGGGTCATCAATTTTGAAGTAGTGCTGCGCTAACTAATGGAAATGGACTCAAATCAAATATTTTTCATGTACATCACTTACATCTTAATTGAATTTGTGCGCTTCCGAAATTAACAGTGTATATTTGGCATTATATATATTTTATTTTAAGTAATCAATCTTTTACATAATTACATTAGAGGTCTCTAAAGCAAGGATAACCCGTTTGCTCAGTGTGAGTGTGCAATCACCAACTCTCTATTGTAAGTTGTAACACTATTAATGAAGGTTAATTATCGAGCCATTACTACAAAATTGGAGTAGTTTCTTTTTACGTTATCATGACCCAGTTAACTTATTCATGAAGAGGAAGGTATCTTTCATATTGTATCCAGTAGCTATCTTCAATCAAGTTACAAATATCTGTAAAATAACAAAATTTCACCTCCTCAAAAATTTCCCTATAACATTACCAAAAATACACTAAGAAGATCGACCCCTTTAGCATATCACTCTTTTGGCGAGTAACTAATATAACTATAAGCAAAACTTGGCCGAATGAATTGGAAAATTACACAAGACCAAATTTTCTATCAAGATTCACTTGTGGCCATACTCGAGTTTGATGATGATGTAACCGAAACTCATCATAATATTTCAGTGTAGCCAACACTTACGGTCCATACTGGCATTGGTTGAATTGATTATATTATCATAGCAGAGAAATGTTACTTTTGCATTCATAACTCTGCATGAGATTCCCTATCTTCAGGCGACACATCTTCGACTTGAGTCGGTGCTTGAGTTGGGGATACAATCTGCTCCTGAGGCTCAACGTCTTCACCCAAAAATTTAGCAGTGAAACGCCTCGCTTCATAATCAAGATCTGGCCATTCCGAAACTATTCTTCTAGCACCCTAGAGAAAACAAAAGAAAATCAACCAGTTGAGCAAAATTACATAATGAAGTAATCAAATTTGGCCTCTTTTTGAATACAGCAATCAATTTTACGTCGAGTTTTGTCAGGTTCAAAACTTTTAAAATCCAGACTAGACCCCCCATGTCAGCATCCTACATTACAGCTATTGAAAAGAAGATCGACCAACTTCCTTCGGTGGTGTGGAGTTTGCTATCGTTTTCTTTTCATCCCGTCCCATGTAGGATTGCTGATGTGGAGAGGGTAGTATGGACTTCTAGTTTTAAAGGTGTGAACCAAAATTTACTGGCAAAGGTCGCGTATGCTTGTGTTTTTTCAAAATGTCTTGATGTATTTTCTTTGGATTTTTCATTGAGAAAACATAATCAATTTTTTTTCAAGAAATGTTAGTGAAGTTCCCATTGAACAAAGTAATACTTAAATCTAACAAAACGAAACTTGTATGTTTTCAAAATTTCTTGTATTCTCGTTCTTTTAAAATGATACCATAAGAAACAATATGAAAACCTGGAATGAAAAAACAAGAAAGATTTAGCACAAGCCGTTATCGAGCAAAATGATGATGCTCATAAGATAAACAAAATTGAAAATATACCTGCAATTTGGGTTCCTTAGTCATTGGATTATTACATAGGTCGATAGTTTTAGCCCTGGATTTTGTCGCATTACCACACCAAGACTCGCACCACAGCCACTCTTGAGGTAGAGAAAAGATTGGCACATTGTGCTGGGCATAGTTCGGAAGATCCTGGATACGGATGTCAATGTAAACACTCAACGATTCAATACAAACACTACCAAATGCAGTAATGCTTTAAGGATATCATACTTTACAGAATATATCACTTTATTATGTAGGACATGCATATTAGAAAATCAATTTATGTGCGGAAGTTTAGATTATACTGTTACTAATGAAGAAACTTGCATACCTGATCCAGATTGGAAAGACTGTTGGGATCCTTGCTGAGGTTTTCGTAAAATACTCTTAAATTATCGCCGGCTGCTGTTTCTCGGAACTTGACCAAATCAACAACATATAAAGCACTGCAATTCGTCAACCATACATAAGTTGTCTATGATGTCAAGAAGATCTAACATATTCCTATGAAATAAATAATATATTCTTACCTAATATGGTATGGCCTTCCCCGTAAGTGTTCCCTCCAGAAACCCTAAAAAATTATCAACAAGAAAGTATAAATATTAGAGTGCACACAGACAGAGAAACATACATTCAGTGTGTGTGTGTGAGGGGAGGGGGGTTGGGAGGGAAGAGAGGGAGGGAGGATGGCTACTTGTTTCCAAAATCGAAAGCCATCCATTTCCCTATTGTTGTCACAAAAAGGCGTATAAGCAAGAGGTCTTCCTTTAATATCCATGTCATAAAGTTCTCCCATGTCTGCTCGAACAATCTGATCTGCATCAACAAATATAACCTACAAAAAGAACTTAAGATACTAAGCATGTATAAAATCGGTATATTTAAACCAGAGCATGCAATTAAAGTACCTTCTCTAACGAAATAGGGAATATAACGTCGAGGAACAGTATTTTATATGCCCAGATAATTCTTTGTTTCTCCTTTTGCTTGTGCAACCAAGTTGGCCACTTATACGTAACTAACTCATATTCAAAACCATATTCTTGTGCCATATGAGGAATTACATCCTGTGCAAGTTAGTTAAAATAATAAATTTCATGTTATCAAATTGAACTAACAATAATATGAAGACCACAATACCAAAAAGAAAGAATACCTTGAATTGAGGAGAAAGATAATTCTTTATGAACCAAAACTTTACTGGTCGTCTGGTGTTCTTCAGGACACTTAGTATCATAATTTTCAGAAAACGTTCATACCTACAGATAATAAGAAAAATTAAAAAGAAAAAAAAAAGTTTGGAACTCGCAATATTAAAAGTTAAGGAGACTAGTAATCATTTAGAAAGAGAAAAAAAAAGAAACTTACAAGTGCCCAGAAGCTATAGAGAATATATTAATCGTTTTTCCATGACGCACACGATTTCCCCGCTCCTAAAGTGGGCATGCCATTAACACGAAATGTGAGCATGCTTAAGAGGTCTATAATACTTGCATATCAAGAGAGAGACTCGAGTTTAAACATTTTTGGAGGTCATGTAATCTTCATATAGTTTAATAAGAAGATTCAAGATTGACATTTACCAGTGAAGTGTTCTCGCTCTTCTTTGGACTGCCACCCATAAGACCAGAGGCCCATTTCAAAATGTTGGAGTTCCAAATGTTTTGATCTCCCTAAACGAAAACACAAACTAACATAAGGCCCAACACACAAGATAACATCCAGGGATTTATTTTGACACAAAAGTCCAGCAGAAATAATCACAAAAATATACCCACCAAAGAAAATCTCTTTTTTCCAGTTCTCCATTCCAGAGGGACAAAGAAAGAAACATCAACGATGTAATAATACCATTACAAAGGCCATTTTCGGGAAAAGTAAAAAAGAGCAGTCATCAGTGACCATGTGATGCAAAATTATTTCACAAAAAGAGGCCAATTTTGAACATAACACTGATAGTTAGTACCAAATACAATGTGCTATACGAAAAGAACCTATACTCTATAAAATTCATGACATTGTCGAATAGTGTGTTAATCTGAAACTATCTAAAACCTGGACTAGGTATTATACATTAAGGCCATACTTCAAAACGTATTAAAGAACAAGTCTTTAGTTGATTAAACTATTAAGCTCAAATAAGGTGAACAGTTCTAGTTTTTTTTTTTTTTGGAAATTCCAACTCTTCCAGACATTTTCATAATGTCCAAAATTCTCAACTTCTATGATAGATAAGAAAAACATTGAGTCACCTAAAAACAATTTTCATAGACAGCCAATAACCTATTTTCTGTATAGTTGATTAAATTATTAAGCTTTAACATCTATAATTTTTTTAGTCAAGTCTTATAAATTTCCAATTCTTTGGTACATTCTTATACTGTTCGGAAATTTCAGCTTTTATAATAAGCACAATACTAAGCCACAAAAGGAAAACATTAACAGCTACTAACCTTTTTCTCTTTATTATAATTATCATCATCAGAAGGAACCAGAAGTTTCTCATGCTCCTTCCCTTTTTTCTTCACCACTTCCAAATGGACTAATTTGCCCCTCAAATCATCTATTGTAATACGTTTCGATAATCCGGTTGATCCTAAAATATCTCTAAAAGTGTATAGCTCCGAACTTCTACCAGGAGCAAGTTGAAGCTGCCAGACACCAGGAGAAACTTTCATTTGCCAATACCCCAAATTAGCCATAACTATCGTATCTACCACGTGGGGTCTACTCTTACTTCCGAGGATTAGTTGAAGGCCTCGAGGTGGTTCTCGATCTTTCTCAGATATATGACCTGGTTATTGAAAAAAAAAAACATTCGTTATAAGATATATCACCATTTAGATCCCATGCACTACAGACTTATCAATAACTCCTTCCGTCACTAATTAATTGTCCACAACTTCAATTTCAGGGATGCTTAATAACTGTACATTTTTCAAATAGCAGCTAAAAGATGATCAAAAGTTCTCTTTCCCCCTCTTATTTTACAACCAAAAAAGTGAATAAACATGAAATGAAATTGATTTGACTAAAAGTCTAAAAGGAAGGGTACTTTTCTATAAACTTTGCTTGAAATTTTGCAATTCCAAAGTGAGAATTCCTATTTGTTAAAAAGGAGATATAATTGGTGTGGCCTGTAGCACACACAAGAATCTTTTACTACCTAACCCTCCCTTATGGCCCATAGGTAAGCCTATTACATGCCGTCAAATGGATATAATCCACAGATGCAGGTGAATCCCAACATTGACAGAGCGGATATCCCTCTCCAACACCATATTAGAATCCCTTACACCTTTCCATAAAATGACTTAGTATTGGTATTACTTCCTTTGGTGCGTATGAAATGACCTAGTGTGAGGATGAAGGAAAGTCCTTACAAACTGTGAAGTATATCCAATCGAGGTGAGGCAAATAACGACGATCTTACTTGAATGTTATATCCTTCCCCATTAGTAATAGACTAATAGGGAAGGCCTTTCAATTTTAGATGGAAGAGCCCGTTAATTATGAGTGTTGGACCAGGGCGGTTAAATTTTATATAACCTACGACAGCAAGCATGTCATTTATTTTTCTTATTTAAAAAAGGGTTTCAATCTGTAGTTCGAAGTCCCACAATATTATGGTATTAGAAACCCAACAAAGAAGAACAAGGTTAATAAAGACGATGTTGCTTCAAATCAAGACTTTACCAGTGAGGGCAAGGGCTTCAAGTTCAAATACTGCTTGTAACGTCCTTGTGTCACCAAGGTTCTCAAGCAATATATTATCCAGGTCATGGCTGTTAAATTAACCCCAAGAAGAAAAGAGACAAGAAACAAAGTTAACAATAAATCATAAATTTCAACAATTACTGTTTAAAATCTTTGGACAATTTGGAGATATCTTGCTAGACATTGGGTAAAGAACATACACAGCAATCACAGGCTCGACAAGCCATGGCTCGGGAACATCTAGATTCATGGTGAGGGTTTTTGACAATGGCATATTTGCAAAAAATGCTTTGGGACCATAAACTGTTTGATCAATGCCACTGAAATCATCCTGCAAATTTGTGGTAGACAAGAGAAATACAAGATAACTCAAAAAATGAAAACTATCAAAGCATTTTGATAGATCGAGCTAATAATCATTAAGAGTGGGGTGTAAAAGAGTTACCATTGTGGGAATAACATATCTGTAATAATTCTTCAAAGGAAGATCAACCATGGAACTCTGCAATGTTTACCCAAAAATGAGCGCATAGAATTTTAAAATGATACAATATAGGACAGTTGGATAAACCAGTTAGAACCTTTTTTTTAAAGTAACTATACCGCATGTTAAAGTAAAGAGGTTGTTTGACTGTAGCTTAAAATGGTTAGTTTATTTGTTTATTTTTAAAACGAATAATTTTTCCACTAGCAAATGCTGGCTTTCCAGCTTTTGTAATTGTAGCAAAGCTACAGTCTCCTCAAAATTAAATGTTGTTAATACTAAATTTGAATCTTAAATATTCCAAATTCACATTTTGGAAAGTCTTAAGCCAGCCTATGCCTTGGTCTACCAAAAGTGAGCTCAACTTATATCACTCAGCCTTTTCGACCACCTAGAAATATCAGTGTCAAAGTTTAAAAGTAGCAACTAAACAAACAGATAGTTCGAAGATACTAAAGGATAGTGTAAATTTGCAAATGAGAACAAGAATTTACTAAAGAACACTGATATGTACACCAGTTACCCTGAGATTACATCAGAAGGACCACTTGTGTAATTGACTAATTTCAGAATTTACAACTTGGTCCTTCTTAAATGAAAAAGGGTGCAATTTCAAAATGAGGGAATTGACTTACCAATGGATTTAATACAAGCCTCATGCTTGGCTTAATGCTTTTCCACAAAATGCGAAGAATCGATGACAACTTTTGACCAGAGGCACTCAGAGGATCAATAACAGCATCTATGTGAATGCTACTGTTTTCGTTATTTACAATAACAGCACTGTAAAAAATCCAACAAAAACAAGAGAAATCAACTCCAAAAAAATATACACATATTTAAGTACATACCGATAAAGCAAGAACTGTGATAACAAAAACAGAAATAAACTACGAGGTTGAGATAAGTGAATTAAACTGGTTTTGTTCTCAGATGAAAGCTTCCTACCTGTAATCCGCGTTCAAAACTTCAAAACGAGCACCCTCGGAACTTCTTTCTCGAGTAGAAAGTGAAGATGTGACCAACATAGTTACGTCACTGAGAAATCCACTGCAAGAAGAAATTATCTATTAGAAAAAGGTGGTTGCAAGCGGAGAAGAAACATCACCTACAAAGTGAGACTAATGCTTAAAATTCTATGGAGAAGAGGATGACTTGTCGAATATCACAACACAGTATAAAGTATAAACTACATCGTCCATGCTTTAAGCAAACACGTAAAGATAGAACGAGCACAAGGGCATGTAATTAAACTAAGAAAACAGAGTTTCTCCTCAGGCTTTAGGGTAACTGTCTTTAGGCATGTAAGAATACATTATATTTGATATTCTTTTCATCTTCTTTTAATAGAAAAAAAATAGCTAAAACTGGAGTCAGAAACCTATTGTGATCTAAATATAAAGCTTATTTTATACTACGTCATTTTTCCCAAATAGGCTGCAAACATTACCAAAGATTAAGTGCGAGAAAAAAATAGAAATAGCAAACCTTGTCAGTCTATCAGGATCGATGTCCTCCCACTTTACTTCGTCAATAACATCAACAATATGCTTTATTCTGTGCTTATATTCTAATAATTCAAGAAGATGCAAATCATGACTCAAGAACGAAGAGTCGCCTAGTTTGAGTACCTACCATGAACCAGATCAGACATAAACCAACTATAGTCAATTATTACCATAAACTAAAGGGTTAACAGAACACGTAGCAATATCAACAAATTTGGTAAAAGGTCACACTAAATAATTATATCTCACCCTTCCATTAGTAATAACTGCATTAGTGCCAGGTTCAATACCAAATCGCCTGTAAACAAATTTTCTAATCTGCAAAACAAATTTTGAGTTAAGTTGTAGCATAGTTTTTGTTATAGCCTCGTGTAAATTCTAATATAAAGAAGCTACAGAGAAAACATAGTATGTACCTTACCCAGTCGACTTCGTAACTCTTTAACAGATAATTCAGAGAGAGCTACTTGAATATTCTTCGATGGCAACTCATTTGAGTGGGCAATATCACATATTTTGTCGATAAATACTTGACTATTTTCAGCTGATATAGCCGATGGAACCATTTCTCTATCATAATATGAACACAGTTGGTCCAGAAAATCCAAAACGTTTTCCTTGTGACTGCAAGGCCCCACATAAAAATTCAGGCAGTATAGATGTAAATAAATACGATTGACATGTAGAATTATGGTCTATATATCGGAGGCAGCTTTATTGTTTTGAATGGCAGTTTTGTAATGTTTTGCCTATAATCACTCACACGAAAATGATTACCTCCGTATATTATATTATGAGTATATACACAAATAACTATTGCTCGTATTGAAGTACCTGTATGATGAGGTAGCAATTTCAGCCGCCTTTACAAAGAGAAGGCCACTGAAATCTAAATCAGGAATTGTATTGAATAAAAGCCCTATGCGAGCAATTTTAGAACCTTTACTCTGTGAAAATAGCAAAAAGTCTCAACCGCTTGTAATGTATAAAAAAACGATAAGCAAATAGCATACAACTAAAGCTTGCCACTGCATTGTCGTAACCACATTGCATAATGCAATCATATATCGTAGAATGTATATATATACAAACATACAAACTCGAGTAGCTTTGCAGCTTTGTCCTACTAACAAAATCTTACGTTGAGCCTGGAAGCAAGATGTTAGAAGGACTGATTTAGCAATCACGGTAATCGGCAAAGAATGAACATATCCTTAGAATGGAAGAAGAATCAAACCATAAATCTGAATTGACTCAAGATTAAATGAAAAACAAACATTACCAGGTAACGAATTCCTTCATGGAAAAACTTGATCCCTTTCTTTGAAGTGACATCTACGGTGAGAAGATGAGTTACAGGTTTCAAGTCGTCCAACGCTGGCAAATTGGAATAAAAGAACCACAAACTCGATAAATCAATAAGATATATAAGTCCAAAATAAATGTTATGATGCTTAAAATCACCTTAAGAGTTACTGAACACTTGCAAAATCAAATTATAGAATATATAAAAATCCAAAGCAAATTGTGGTAAAGCTTACTTTCTGGGGAGTGCAAGTAACTGATATCCTTTAGCACAGAATCTTTGTCGATAATTTCTGTTGACAACGATACATATTTCGGTTTATCCTTTCCATCAGCTATTATCTACACCGACCACAAAACGTATGAACATCAATAATAACATAGTTGAAGGCAAAAACCTCAAAGATTAACAAGAAAATTTTCTAATTTCAATTGAATACCTGAAGGTTGTATCGTGGAACTCCACTTTCTGACAAAAACTTGTTTAGCACATCAGTTTGAGAACTTATATGGCCATAATAAATTTGTTCCTGAATTCTAGGAAGCTCATCATTCATGGCGTTCAAAATTGCATCCTGGCAATGGGGAAAAGGAAATAAAAACGAGTTTATTACATAGGATATTTAATTTATATACCGTCACTTCTGTATATCTACAGATATCATAGACTAATTTTCATCATAGGAGCTGTTTGTGTGCTAAATAAAATAATAAGTCCCTTATTTTGAGGACGTGTAAACCATAAGAAGAAGAAAATCAAGTACCTCATTCGCATCACCAACGAGACCATTCATCAAGTGGCAACATTGAAGCTTAGCTAAGCCAAGTTTAAAAACAAACATGGAACTTTCTTCGGATTCTTTGCTGAAAAGTTGCTCCTTTTCCAATTTCAACAAAGTATCTTGCGGTGGAGATTTAACCTTAGGTCTTCAAAAGAGAAATAAGAGTAGGTATAAAATTCAAAGTTAAAGAAACAAAAGTGAAACCAAAATAGAGATACTTACAACAATGTTTCAACAAATGCACCCTCGACATGATGCATCTCAACAGCATCCTCAGAATCTCCAGACTCCATCCGCAATTTATTGACCTGAAGCAAACACAAATCTCGTAATAAATAAGCTAGCGTTCAATTTTGAGCATAGGGTGCTTATTATACTTATAGTTGACCAAAACCGTTATTTATGTCAATTCTAATGATGATCAAAAGTTTTAGTGTTTATTACAAATTTTTAATAAAAGTTTGGGAAAATTATTGTTTACTACACCGACCTATTGGTGGTTAAGAAAACGCATACCCACCTTTTAACATTAACGATTTCCATACTCAGTTATATGATTTCGTCAAAACAACAAACCACAACTAACTTCCGTTAACTTTTTTAACGGAAATTTGGTCACATGCCAGCACATGTGCGTTTTTAAGGGACAATATATATACATACATACACATATATATGACAAATCTGGACCGTTTAAATTTGATCCAAAGGTTAAAACTAACTTTACCAATACATACACATATATATATACATACAGATATATATTCATACACATAGATACATAAATATATATATATATATATATATTTGGCGGGGGAGGATATTCGATGAAAGAATCGACACGACGGGGGCAGAGACAGCGGTGGCGGAGCTACAGGAATAGTTTGGTCGCTAATAGCTAGGATATATATACATACAAATAGATGCAGACATATATATATATAATATACAGACATATATATATATATATATATCGTATATTGATTTATGTATACGCATAACGGTATACATACATAAAGCCAATGGAGGCCAATGATGGTGATGGTGGGTCCTACTGACTGTGCCTGTGGCAGTGGCAGCGGTGGTGTTCTCTCCCTCCCTCCCTCCCTCTCTCTCTCTCTCTATCTCTCTCTCTCTCTCTCTCTCTATATATATATATATATATATATAAAATGGCGTGGTATTGTAAATAGGAAAGAAAAGCAAGGGTAAATCTGTCATTTACCTATTTCCATTATGTTTTTTAACGGCGGTATGTTAATTGGAGGATGTGCGTTAGGTGGGTATGCAAATTATTAATCTTGAAAGGTGGGCATGCAGTTCCTTAACCGCCAATAGATCAGTGTAGTAAACAATATTTTCCCTAAAAGTTTCAGTGATTATGAAACGATAACATTTGTTTGGCAAGTTTAAAAAATATTTACATTTTTAGTATCTACAGAAAGTACAAAAGGTAAAATCGGAAAATTTAGTGGATGAGAGCATGTTGTGATGAGAATTCGGGAAAGATTAGAATTTGGAAGTACTCACATTGCCCAGGAACTGAAAAGCAATTTGATTTCCATGATTTTCCTTAATGTACAGAAAAAATCGTATAATCTGCAAAATAAAGAGAAAAGGGGCATCAGTTGTTTCATCCAAGAGATACCAAATAGATGAAATTGAAGAAAGAAAGCAGAAAGGGAAGCACCATATATACGTCAGAGAAAAAAAAAGAACAATAAGACAATGGTCTTCCGACTAACTACACTACAGCTTTCAACCTCATACTAGAAAACTGAGATGAAATCAAAACCCCCAGTCAGTACCAAAAATAGAAAAAAAATTGTAACATAATCTCTGTCTTAATCAATTCAAAGGCTGACCATTAGATTGGAGGCGAGAAGATACACACATACTGTCACTGAACACCAAGCGCAGTTTTCCGGATCTAATATATTGTTCTTTTAGTGTTTTACTGCCTCAATTGGATTAATAATCTAGGAATAGGATATGCTAGCACTAAATGATTTACCCTTTTGTGGGACCAATGAAGTACTAGTCCAATCCAAAATATTAGAAAAGACTTTAACAAACACCTCCTTACAAAAAACAAGAAATTAATGAAATAGAAAACAAGCTTACCGAACTGGATATATCTTCCCGATCTACAAGATTCAGAGGAGCATCCCCGCCATTTATTTCAATTGCGTTGATGAGCTTTCCAGAATATAATATTACGCCAAATCTCATGGGAAAACTATTCTCGTATAAGGAAATAATTGTGCCGATTGACTAAAAGTATCACCAAAAATAAAATATACATTAGTCATTCTTATAGCCGAAACTGCAGGACATAAGAGCTGAAAAGAAACAATAATGACTTACCTCAATCCCACATGTGGACCCTGGATCCAAGACAAAAACCGAATGGAATAGATTCTTACGTATGTAACGTAACTGCCCAGGGTAGACAGGCATCAAAAGCTGCAGCAGAGAAATAAATACAAAATAGCATTACACATGAAGGTAAGAGATATTCAGATTTTCTTATATATTGTTCTTTTTTAACTTAATTCCTAAGATCCCATCAAAATTATTCCCATTTTATCGTGCTGCATACTATTCTTCAGGCATATCCTAAATCAGTATCTTATGACTATCAATGATTTCAGTTTTAGTCTTTTAGAAACAGCTGGGCAACAAAAAAACAGCTTATTGAAGTGTAAGTGCATCAAAGTGATTCGAGTTTAAAAGCAGTTTGCCGATAATAAAAATATCAGTTTACTGAAGCGTACTGCCTATCAAAAGTGAAATTGGTTTATTGATTGATATGCAAAACAAAAAAAATATCACAAGTACACTAAATGAGAAACAAGTTATTCATAGGGACCAAACAATAATAAAGTCTTCCACAAATCACTTAAATGGTAACTTCTAATAAATTAAAAGGAAGATTTACATCATTAAGGTTGCTCCGCCATCTCTTGTACATTGCATCTTCTTCCAAGTTATTGAGATAATGAACATGATCGTCTGATCGAAAATCCACACGGAATGCACTTGATTCTGAAGGAGGTAAAGTTGATAGGAGTTTCCTCACTGTGCTTGGAGGTAACTACATGTTCAGCAAACAAAGATAAACTCATGTGTGTGGACTTTGGACTAAACAGATAACTATTTACATAATCAAATCCGAATACCAAACCAACAACAAACAGCACGTGATTTGCTGATTCGTCGATACAAGCCAAAGAAAATGCCGGCTCTTATAATCAAGCATGTTATTTTTAGGGAAAAGGAGGATATCGAGGAAAGCAAGCAAGGAATCAGCCAAAGTAGCATATATGGGAATCAGCAAGCAAACAAGTTACCTTCAACTTTGAATACTGATCAGCCAAGGATAGCTCTTGATGAACCATATCGACTAATCTGTGAAGCAGAAAATCCAATCAAATGTTAATTGTCAAGAGATCCATGTGTAACAAAAAAACTTGACGACCTCAAACAAATGACAACAAACTTAAAACGATAAAACACAATGAGCAAGAAGAGAATATAATAAACTTGAAAAACATTCTATTCTTATGACGAGTCAAGAAAAGAAAACATTACTGATAAAGGTCAATATCTTCAATATTAAGTAATGCGCCATTCAAGGCCATCAAGGACTTGCCAGGAGGAACCATCCTCTGGTTTGCAACTATTTCGTCTTTAACAGACTCATTAAGCTGCACATAATTACAGTTCATCAATATTGAATTAGCCCGGGAAAATGGAACTAACTATGGACTATATGCATTTGAAGTATTTTGCACTCCAGATATTATTGTTTGCCCAGAAATTTTTACCTTCATGCGTGACAAGGAAGAGACCACACTGGGAAAATTTTGATTTATTTCTTGCATCAATTGCAGCGGATCAGAAGCATGAACAATTCTTTGAGCAGTTTGGTGCCCTAAATCTGTGGGGCAAAACCAAAATGAACTGATTTAACAGAGGTCGGAACAAGAGGTATGGGTTCTTTTGGTTGCAACTTTTACACTAAATAGCTGGACTTTTTTTAGATAGTCGATAGAGTCGAGTGTATCTAATCTCAGAAATAAGCCGGATAATCATCACATGAACTGGTTTATTGACCATGTGAAAAGTAAAAGTAAGATAAAAAAACATTATAAAATTTTACAAGCCAACGAATAAGTTGTAGTCAGTTATAAGATGGTTTAAATAACTTACAAGCAAACAAAAAGATGGTTTCAGCTTTTAAGCTCAGTTTTTTCCCTTTCTAGCTTAAATGCTAGGCTCTATTTAAATTTTAAAAGCTGGGATTTTCTGGTATTTTGGCCTGAAAAGCTAACAGCTCTAAGCTGGATGAACCCAATTTTTTATAGAATCCAACTTCTTTGCTTAAAAACTACAGCCAATCAATTGCTTATCATATTGGTAGGTAGTTTACCCTTCAATTCCCACACATCAAGTGTGTCAGATACTGTTGATGAGAGAAGAGAGTCTCTGAAAGCCATTACTTCAGAAGTCAGCTCGGGTTTCCTTTCCTGCAGGATAATAAGAGGTCAATGGATAACAATAATAACTATTATAATTATAATAATAATAATAGTGATAAGCATGAATCAACCAATTTCTGGTAAAAGATCCACACAAAAAAGCATTTGCGAAAAGTTAGAAACAAACCAGAATTTTAGAGAAGATAAACCCTCTGACGTCTTGGCTGAGATCTTCGGTGTGAGGATCTTCGAGCGTTACACCTGCACCTCAAACATCAGAAGTCTAAGACCATAACTCAACAAACAAACAAAAAATGAATGCAAGCTTGCACGTCCACAGCGTGTACGCATTCCCCCCTCCCGCAGTCTATCTCAAATTCTAACCTACTGAGGACAACTTCCAAATAAATTTGATACCCGCTAAACTTTATAACGGACTCTCTCCATCACTAAAAGACAACCACTCTTATTTTCACATAGATTAAGAAAATCTAATCAATGTAGCTAAAACATTGAATTGCCTCCCTAGAATACCTACTTCACCATCTACAGATGCTATCAAACTAACCCTATTATAACTTAATGATAAATGACAATGTTCAAAAAATGATCCAAATGGTAAAAGTGTCACTCTTAACTGATTTTTTAATGAGTGAACTGAACTATGATTTGGGACATTAAAATAGAAATGTGAACTATATTCTATGGACAGATGGCGTCATGGCTGTTATTCTCTCTTGCAGCAATTAACAATGTAGAAGTGGAAAAACAACGTTTGGGTAGACCTTGTACAAGGATCAAGTGGAAAACAAGAATATGAAGATCTCAATACCTTTTTTAATAGCACTGTCATCCATAGCCTTGTATTCCATGTTTTTCAGAGCAAGTTCAACACCATAACCACCTAAATTTACAGGATCGGTTGCCCCAATTGCGGAACAATGTCCATTTTCCATTTCACAGCCCGAAGGTAAAACAGGTCTCACAACATATTTAATTTTTCCCTGGAAGTTGAGATAGCTCGTATCAGTAGATAACACATTAGCATATAAGAAACGGCAATAACTATGTATGATAGATAATGTGGAAGCTAAACGAATGAAATAAAAGTTTGTATCGTCCTGAAACTTGTTTCACTCAGATATTGTCCCTATTGATCTGAAGACCAACCTCTTCACTTTCCTTGTCATTTTTTTCTTTTTCCACATTTAATTTTTTTTCCTACAAGAAAGATAATTCATATTTTCTGATTCATGTATCTACAAAAAAAAAAAAACTTGAATGTCTTATTTGCAGGTCAACCCGACCGTCTTGTAGCATAGTTTTCCACAATCTTCTCTTGTTTATTTTTTGGGAACTGTGAGTGACATCAATGCCCGACTAAGTATTGGAAACCCTTTCAATGCACAAATATTCCTATAATGACAAACGTCACCAGCGATTACCTTTCACTAGTAGTACTTTTAAAACAGGGTATGAGACTTCTTTTGCAACTACTACTTCAATACAAGTCTACAGAGTAAGAAACCTCATCCTTAAAGAAATCAATCCAAGCCTCTTTAAACGCAAATTGAAAGACAGAAATCATAAAAAACTTGGGAAATCATAAGATGTCATTCCTGCAATGAAATGTGGGACAATTGTAAAACAGAAATCTAGGATAGCAATATGTTTATACCTCTTTGGCTGCTGCTTGCAACGCTAGATGAAATTCTTTGAAGCATTTAGTCCCAAGTGCTCCATATAAGATTGCAGCAGAACTTCCTATTTCGGAATCAAAATGAACATGATCAAATTCATAAAGATCGAGCTGTAGGGACGAGTCCACAGTCCTGCAATAAAATAATATATTGTCATGAGAAATGAGAAATTAGAATATATATTATCATCAAGAGACAAATATTGGACTTACTTCCTAACTTGTCTCAAGGAAAAGCTTGGTTCTCAATTAATGATACCTTTTAGGACATACACTACAATCAACAGTATTTTAATTGGCTTAGTGTTCGATAAACTGATAACTGATTTCACTTTTGATGAGCATACACTACAATTAACAGTATTTTAACTGGCTTAGTGTTCGATAAACTTCAATAAGCTGGTTTTGGATATACTAGTGTAGAGTCTCCCGTACCACTAAATAGAAATGACAAATTTCGCTAGCACTTAATGAGTAAGTAGTTCAAAAATTGTTAAGTAATTGGATTTGTCCAAATAACAGCCCAATACACATCCTACAACAAATCTTTATCAAAAAAAAAACATGAATCAATGTAAAATCTTGGATTGCAACTTACGATTCATTAGGGTTTTGCAACCAACTTTGAAACTCAGCAACGTTGAAAAACTGCTCCGCACCAGTATCCACCCAACAACACTTTCCCCCGGGACTTTTCGGATTCATCCCTCTTAACAAAGACTCTACCTTTTCTCCTTTGGTGTTCTCATTAGTTTCAACATCACTTGAACTAGGGTTGACCTCGTCGTACAAAGGGAATGAAGAGAGAGATTCTATTGCTAATTGCCTGTATAACACTAATCTAGGGGATGCTGATCGAAGAGTTAAGGAAAACTCAAAAAGCGACAACATGTCGTCACCTAGTAGAGATTTCCCAAGTTTAACAATTTTCTTTAAACAGTCTTTGGCTGTAGAGGAATCAACATCTTCGTTTTGATGCCAAATGTCTATGAACTCCCAATAAAGGTCTTTCCATTCCTTGGACAGCAATTCTCTATAAAACAAGCATGTATAAATAAAAACCCGGAAATGGAGGAGCTAAATGCCAAAGTCCTAGTTTTTTTTTTATAAACGAACTTGCTGACAAATATTGATTACAAGTCTGATTATCGATTCAGATAACCTGATTTTGCATTGATATAGCAACCCAACCGAATCAATAATCAATATTTTAAAGAGTAAAAAATAACAAAATTAGACAACAACGCTGATCAGAAAATAACCCGATTCTAGCATTGATGTAGCAAACGCAGATACGCAATTAAACCCATAATCATGATTCCGAAGAAAAAAACAAACAAAATTAAGCAACAAACATAATCAGAAAAAAAACCCCAAATCAAGCATCAATATATCAAACTCAATAACGCCCATAATTATAATTTGGAACGAATAAACAAACAAAAATAAGCAACAAAAAACAATCACAAAAATAACCCAATTCTAACATTGGTATATCAAACCCAATTAAACCCATAATCATAATTATGATGGGAAAAAATAAAAGCAACAAAAATAATCAGAAAAATAAAACCAATTCTAGCTTTGATATATCAAACCCAATTAAATAATTCTGATGGAAGAGAAAGTTAAGTAACAAAAATAATCAGAAAGATAATCTAACTCCATTATTGCTATACCAAACATAATTAAACACATAAACATCAAATTTAAAAACAAAATAAGAACATACCCAGCTTCTAAAAGCAGTGGAGTACCAGGCCAATTGGCCTTAAGTGCCACTTGTACATTTTTAGGCCTAGTGGAGCTATTAACCGATACTATAAACCCAGTTAGATAGAGAAAAATAACAAGAGCTATCGGTGATCGAAACCCAGATCGGAATCGGATCCCCATTGACGAATCCTGATCGTGATCAAGCGATTTGAGTTTGATCAGAATTGGGTCATTTGTGTTAAGATTGAGTTTTGGTGGGTCAATTTGATGAGAGAGAGTGATAGTTTGGTTTGATGAGTTAGGGCTTTGGTTGATTAAGTTGCAGAGATGGTGAGATTTTAGTTTACTAGCCTGTGAAGGACTTTTTTGGTTGTTTATTTAATTATAGGGTCTAATTTTGTAAAAAGAACTTTAAGGCAGATGTTAATTACACTAATATGACCTTCATAGTCTCAAAAGAAAAATTACTTGTTCTTTTTCTTTGTATATGTTAATAATTATTCCTTGTTATCTTTTTCTAAAATATACTATCATTTTATTTTTCCTCAACCCAAACTCGTCCTAGTTTTTTACGGACTCTCCACAACTAATGTCAACTAATGCCAGATCCCCATGCCTATTGGAGTGGTCTAACAAACTTCCGGTAAGTTCGCTGGAGGTCTGTCGAAGTGTATATCCATGTGTAAAAGTAAAGTGCACAGTTTTTGGTTGCCATACATGAACGGTGGTAGGCATGCATGCATGGTTTCATCGGACCTCAGATAACCTTAGCGGAAATTTGCTGCCGGAGTGGGAAAATAAGTACCAGTTTGCGACGAATGGGTATGTACTTCAATAATGAAAGATTTGAATGTGACGCTTTTAGCAAATATAGTTTGAGAAATAAGTATTAGAGACTCATGGCGCCAATATTTAGTAACTTGGTATGTTATTCTTTAGGAAACCACGTCACACTTTGACATGGCAGCAGCAGATTGGTCGTTGCAATATTTTATCCACTTTATGTCCTTACTATCCCTTTTTTTAAAAAAATATTCTTTTTAGAGATTATATAAAAGGGTAAGAGAGTATATCTCTTACTTCATAATCACCAAATTGAGAAAGCGAACACTTATTTAGGAACAACCAAATAAAAAATAATGGACACTTATTTATAAACGGATGGAATGTAATTTTTATAAGATCGAGGTTAAACATCCATGTGTATTATGAAACAAGGGAACACGGAGTATAATACACTATATAATATTAATAGGAGTAACATAAGCTGAAATTAAAACATTAAAACACATTGTACATTAAACTTAAACAAACAACATCTTACAAAAGTAGGTACTAATTCACGTCGTACGTACGTGCATTACATGAAAGAGTGGATCTATCAACAACAACATCCATAACACAAAACGCACTTAGCATCTGCAACACACCGGCCCATAGCTATAGAATGGACTTTATTACAACCATCACACACACATGAACGATACTTTATCATTTCTTCGTCGATCGGCCACTAATAGGTGCAATACCATCGGCATTGACCATATGTATCACAATGTTTTTCGTACTGGGCTGACCCACATGGATTATCGAAACCACGTATTTGTTGAGAACGCAACATAACTTGTTGCATGAGCTGAGATCATTTGCAGAAGAAGTGCAACATGAGTATAAGTCACCAAGCGTGCAAGCACGTTGGCAGGCCTTGAAGACACCTTGCCTATTCCTCTGACCGGACGTGCTAGATAACGTATTCCTTTCCCAATTACACTAAAAAACGAATCGTCTCTTCCAACCCCAGGGACGCTGACCAGTTGTCTCCCGTGATCACTACCAACACATGATAATACAAACAAATTAGAAAATATAGGGTCTTTATACGACAACAATATATACTCTAGTTATCAGTTTTGTTTTGTTTTTCAGGAAATTTTAAACCCTTGCTAGTTTTTACTTTTTATTATCAAATATAAGAAGTGATGAAAAGTAACGTTTAGTCGTTGGACTTCAGTTTTTACTAACCAACTAATACTGAGAAATATGTGCGACGAAAGGCGTCAATAAAATAATTTCCTAAAAGATTCCAATAGTAGAAACCTCATGTCCTCGTGATCTGATCATTATGGAAGATTAATTATGCTAACAAAAATTAATGATCTTGGACTCAGAGTCTCAGACCATCTGTATCTTGTAATTTGTATCTATGAAAGCTACGAAGTATATACCTTTATATATAACCCATGCTGGACATATCAAGAAATCCCAACAAATTAGAACATAACAGTATTCCTGGTAAATCCAAATAATCAAAAGACATGGTACAGACTACATATTTACCTGTCCAGACGATGCTCCTCACTATTATCGGTTTTATGCGCCATGTGATCAACTTTCGTAGCACCATCACTGTGAAAATTTTGTAAAGGTACCTGACTTTTAGCCATGGGTCGCATAATTCAAATAAATTCGTGCGCTCCATACAATAAATTTAGAAAATAGAGTAAGACAAGGTTTTGAATCCTAAAAATACTGGACTTATAAAGTAATCAAGGTTATCGACACACTGTTAGTGAGATACGGGCAACTCACACCTATATAATGTTCTTTGATAATTAAAATTATACCAGTTTTCATATTGGATGGTTGATTATTATAGTGGAAGAATGCATGGGGATAAATAATGCATAAGCTTGTAGACTTATGCATTATTTATCTCCATTGGAATTCTCACCAGCAACTTCATACAAAGTTAAAACGAAGGAGAAAATGAAAATGATGAAAACAACCCCCCACCCCCCACCCCTTTCACCCATATTAATTATTTTGCGTCTAGCGAAGGCTGTGGAGAAGAACTTATTATTTGGTACTTTATTTATAATGCATTTCACTCATTGCTTTAATAATTGTAACACACTGTGCCACAACCACGAAGCATTCACAACGTATAGAGTGGAACCAGAACATTAAGTTTTTGGGTTGTCAATAAAAAGTGTCGGACCAAATTAAGGTTATCACCTTAGTCCAAACTTAACATGTTCACTTTTACAAGAGAAAAATCTTATCTTTTTACTCTCTTTTCAAAAAATAAATAAAAATATTCTCACACCATCACCAGAATCGGTCCGTCTTTTGGTTAGCTAATTAAAGAGTCGTCTACATGTCAAGAAATATAAACTTAATTTTTTGATAAACTAGATATATATATAACAAAAACACCTTACAGAATTCAAATTAATAGAGAGAACATAAACAACCAAACTAATATTTATGTTTATTGAATAAATGTTTATGTATATTTTTTAATTTTATTGTTGACGGATTTCATAATCTATGGACATTGTATTGGTCAAAATGTAGAACTTTGAATCTATAGCTTTATTGTTTTCTCTAGATAAAAATATGCATGATTCTGTTTTGGAGTAATAATTAGGAAATTATTTAATCTAAAATTTGAAATGTATAACTTTTCTAATGATAAGTCGACTTATTAATTTAAATACAAGGACACACATGATAGTAGATTCAAATTAAAGGTAATACATATGTTTCACAGTATAAGTTCATTATATATTTTTGTGGGTGTGTTTCATTGTATAAGTCCACTTTTTATAAATAGAAAGTTTTGTTAGGCAATTTTACATAATTGTCCTTCTAACAATTACTCTACTATAGAAAATGTATGAAAAACTAATGTGTAAATTTGAAAAGTATGAGTAAAATCACAATATAAGTTCAGTATATATTTTTGTGGGGTGTGTTTCATTTTATAAGTCCACTTTTTATAAATAGAAAGTTTTGTTAGGCAATTTTACATAATTGTCCTTTTAACAATTACTCTACTATAGAAAATGTATGAAAAACTAATGTGTAAATTTGAAAAGTATGCGTAAAATCAGTGCACTTTTATTATAGAACGGAGGGAGTATAAGTTATAACCATATAGAATGGTGTTAATGTGTGTGTTTTTTATTTTATTTAGCTGCTATAATATGACGTCTTAGTTAATATGGTCTTAACTTCCTTTCTTAAAATAGATACAATGATCATTAGATTGCTCGAGTCTTATGAATAAAATTTTGATTTTAACAAGTGCATGTAGAAAGTTTATATATCAAATTTTCAATTTTTAAAAAGTTTCAATTTTCAAGGAAGACACTTAGAAAGGAACGGAGAGAGTATGATTTAGTTTTGAATTTTTTTATTTTAAATAATTTTGATATATGTTATAAGATCAAAATTACACCTAATTTTGATAAAGTACAATCAATGAGAAACGAAGTACTATTTAAATACTTATTTTTTTTGGCGTATTTCAGTACTGTTTTAAGTACTTACTATTTATGGCTTATTTAAATACTATTTAGTACTACTATTTAAGTACTTACTGGAAAGTAATAGGATACTTTTCTAAATGGCGTATCAAGAGGCTGGGCCCTGATGGACCATCTTGAACCGGCCCTAACTATTTCATCGACTATTTTGAGTCTTTGACATTCAAAAATTTCATGTTACGACCAAAATAAAACAAAATCATATTTGTCATTTAAGTCATAGCAGCCTAGATAATACATCTACGTGCATATACATTTAGTGCTTATTTGGTTACGGTATTAGTAGTGATAAAACTAGCTATATTTTTAAGTTATGGCGGGATAACAAATAAAGTTCGGATTAACATACATTTAGTGCTCATTTGGTTACGGTATTAGTAGTGATAAAACTAGCTATATTTTTAAGTTATGGCGGGATAACAAATAAAGTTCAGATTAACAGTATAAACATGAAATGTCGATGAAGTGTTTGTTTGATTTTTATTGTGGTTGAACTATTTTACAAATTTACATTTATATCCATAATAAATAAACTTGCAAAATACATATATATATATATATACATATATGATTTTAATATATCATACTATTAATATAACCTAACCCAAACATTTTGAGTCTGTCCAATTTTACCCAAATTTTCTAAAAATACCCTCATTCTATTATTGTAATTAATCTTAAAATGACATCACTCAATTTAAATACATAAATAACTTAAAAAATGTTATTTTTCACATATTTATATTTCAAACAAAATCGTTGTGTATTTTTTATAAGAGTAAAACATTATATTACTTTTTATATACGATTGTTAATTATATTTAATCATTCGATATTTAAATTTAAAAAAAAATATTAAGTTTATTTGTTGGGATCATATCTATGTCAGTACATATCACACACGCAACGTGTGTGCAACGATTACTAGTATATATATACTACATCTCGTTTACTCCAAATACCCATATTTTCCAATACCACACCTCATATTACTCAAAATACCTAAATTTCTCATCATTTCTAATCTTATGTTACTAATAGCATCACCTCAACTTTTCATACCAAACACAGTACTTGTGAGCGCAACAGTATTTCTAATTTCATACAACCTAATTCCACCACAATACAACCTAAAAAAAAACACACACCCCGTTGTAGAATAAGCATATCAAATAGCACTGTTTTAAACCTAAAAAGAAACTAATAAGTTACGAAAATAATTGTTTGTTTGTGATTATTAATATTATAAAAGCATGTACAGTAGTGTTGTTATCTCTATTGTTAACTAAAATAGTTAGCTAACAATGCATTTTTATGTCTCCATTAGTTATGTTAAATCATGTGTTATCTTTATATATGTTAAAAAAGAATATAACAATTTTTTAATGTTGTTAATTGATGATGTGACAAAATACAATTAATAAAAACGTGAACTCTATTTCAACTACTCCTATTTTATTTTGGGGCAATTCCCTATAAGTCCCTTTTACCAAATTATATTCCTCCTAAGTCACCTTCATAATTTCACATTCCTCATATATACCACTTTTTTATACTATATGAGTTTTATTAGTAATTGATTTTTTAAAAAAATGAAAAAACATAAAAAATATAAAAAAATATAAAAAAATTATAAAAAATCACCAAAAAGTATAAAAAATCACCAAAAATAAAAAAAAATTATTAAAAAATACAAAAATCACAAAAAAATTATAAAAATTACAAAAAAAAATTAAAAAATCAAAAAAATTTACAAAAAATCACAAAAAATCACAAAAAATTACAAAAAATCACAAAAAATCACAAAAAATTACAAAAAATCACAAAAAATCACAAACAAATCACAAAAAATTACAAAAAATCACAAAAAATCACAAACAAATTACAAAAAATCACAAAAAATCACAAACAAATCACAAAATCACAAAAAATCACAAAAAATCACAAAAAATCAAAAAATCACAAAAAATCACAAAAAATCACAAAATTCACAAAAAATCACAAAACATTATAAAAAAAATAACAAAAATCACAAAAAATTATAAAAATTATAAAAAATCACAAAAATTACAAAAAAAAGAATTATAAAAAAATTAAAAAATCATAAACTTTTTAAAAAATTACAAAAAATATTTTTTTTTGTCAATATAACACTTTTTATACCGAAAAGTGATTTTTTTATACAAAAAAATGGTTTTTCCATGATAAATGTGCCTTTTTTTAATCTAAATGAGCTGAAAGTGCATCTAGTTCAGTCAAAAATACATATAATTCAGTCA
Source organism: Primula vulgaris (assembly GCA_963920805.1). Taxonomy (NCBI): domain Eukaryota; kingdom Viridiplantae; phylum Streptophyta; class Magnoliopsida; order Ericales; family Primulaceae; genus Primula; species Primula vulgaris. Next base: position 40,651,398 of record OY987212.1, on the reverse strand, counting down.
AAAGCGTATATAGTTCAATAAAAATGCATATAGTTCAGTCGAAAGTGTATATAGTTAGTCAAAAATGCATAAAATTGAGTCGAAAGTGCATATGGTTCATCTGAAAGTGCATCTGGTTCAGTTGAAAGTGCATCTGGTTCAGCTGAAAGTGCATATGGTTCAGCTAAAAGTGCATCTAGTTCAATAAAAGTGCATATGGTTCAGCTGAAAGTGCATCTAGTTCAATAAAAGTGCATATGGTTCAGCTGAAAGTGCATATGGTTTAGCTGAAAGTGCATCTGGTTCAGCTAAAAGTGTATCTGGTTCAGCTGAAAGTGCATATGGTTCAGCTAAAAGTGCATCTAGTTCAATAAAAGTGCATATGGTTCAGCTGAAAGTGCATATGGTTCAGCTGAAAGTGCATCTGGTTCAGCTAAAAGTGCATATCGTTCAGCTGAAAGTGCATCTACTACTAGGGGTGGGCACGGGGCGGATTGGGGCGGATTGGGCGCAATCCTAACCCGCCCCGTAAAATAAATGGCGGGACGGATTGGAGCGGATTAGTGAAATTCAAATCCCAACCCAACCCAACCCAACCCATTATAATTAAAACCCCAACCCAACCCAACCCAACCCATTATCAAGCGGGGCGGATTGGGTGCGGGTTGTTTTTTGAATTTTCATTTTAGTCATTAATTTTTCATTTTTTCGCATAATTTACCTAAATATTTAAAAAAAAAAATCTTTCAAATAGAAATATAAACTAAAAGCCAACCAAAATACGTTTAGAATGTTCGGAACAAGTAACAAAGCTAAAACAAAACAAAACAAAACAAATTATTCTTCATCAACATAATCAAAATAAAGTTCAATAGCTAATTGAATCCACAAGTTCAATAGCTACAGATTTCGTAATAACTTTATATAACTTCATATTTGGTTATACTTCAATTACAAATAAAGTTTTTAAAAATAAATTAACCACCCATACTACCTAGACCCAGATTAAAAATTCCTTCTTTTTGTAAGTACGAGATAATAAATTGAATTTATAAGACAATATATCAATCGAATCATTAAGCTTAAGTTTGGACAATCCAAAATTTTTTTGTCTATATATATAATTTTTCTTAAATCAATACTATTATAATATAGAAACTCTTATTAAAAAAAGATATTGAGAAAATTTATATTTATATATATATATATATATATATGGGAAATATATATGCGGATTGAAACGGGTTGGGGTGGATTAACCCGCGGTTTGGAAACCCCAACCCTAACCCAACCCACGAATTTTTTTACGGATTGGGGCGGGGCGGATTTAACTTTTTTTGACATCCAACCCGCCCCAATCCGCCCCAATCCGCACGGATTGGGTTACGGGGCGGGTTTGCGGATTTTTTGCCCACCCCTATCTACTACAGTCGAAAGTGCATAAAGTTCAATAAAAATGATTTTTTTAATGATTTTTTTGTGTGATTTTTTTCATTTTTTTTATAATTTTGTGATTTTTTTCATTTTTTTTCTTGTGATTTTTTTCATTTTTTTATAATTTTTTTTTATTTTTATAATTTTTTGTGATTTTTTTCATTTTTTTTCATTTTTTTTATTTTTTTTATAATTTTTTTAAAATTTTGTGATTTTTTGTGATTTTGTGATTTTTTTTTCATTTTTTGTGATTTTTATTTTATTTTTATTTTTTTTGTAATTTTTTTTAAAATTTTGTGATTTTTTGTGATTTTTTCATTTTTTATGATTTTTTTATTTTCTTTGTTATTTTTTTTATTTTTTTACAATTTTTTGTGGTTTTTTTTCATTTATTTTGAGATTTTTTGCATTTTATATAATTTTATGTGTTTTTTTTCCATTTTTTATGAAACATGTGTATAGCGTTTTGGTAAATAAATTAAATAATTAAAAAGTGGTACCTATAGGGAATGTGAAATTATGGAGGTACCTAGGAGGAATATAATTTCAAAAGTGGTACCTATTGGGCATTAGTTGTTTTATTTTCTATATTAGTGGGGGTTTATAAAATAATTAATTAATGAGATTTTAATTAATAATTAATTTTAATTAAAATTAGATAACTTTGTTAAGTTAATACACTAATATGAATGTTAAGTTTAAGTTACATACGTGTCATTTAATATATAATTAAATAATAATGTGTTAAAAATAATATTATTAAAATTAACCCAAGCATGGATGTTTTAACCTGCCATAGAAGTACTATCTATAAAATCTAATAGGGAACACATCATTCAGTTTATTACTTTTGTCTTATGACATAAGCACTCTGACAAGACAAGTCCGTATTTATTTTACTTCCTAAAATAACAAAAAAAAACAACAACCTAATTTAGAAAACTAAAGTATCTCCTAAAAATAAAATAAAAAAGGAAATATAACTAAATTAACAACACCGCGTCATATTTCACTTATTCCTACTCCAATTCGATCTCTTCTTTCTAAATTCTCAATAAATAGTATTCAGTTCCCGGCCCATCTCCTATATTTATACATATATTCATCTATCTCTTATATATAAATTCCTTAATTGTATTTGTTTCTAAAGTTGGGTTTTTGAGATATTTAATTAAGATGGGTGAGGAATTTTTGAGAGATTTTAAAGAGTGCTTGGTTTTGTTGAATGAGCTAAGCAAAGAGGAGATTTTGAAAGTTTTGTGTGAAGGTGAAGGTATTTGTGGAAATTGCCATACCGGCCTCAAGACTCGGATTCAGAATTTTATCAAGAGTAATTAAAGATCATCTCTCTTTTTTTTTAGCTTATATATTTGAGTTGTTTATTTCAAATCAACCATATGTTTTGCATGAGATTGACCTTTAATTTTGATGATTGTGTAAGGTTGATTTGTCTATGATGTTTAGATAAAGTGTGATTTGGTGACATAGATGTACAGTTGTAAATATAATATATATATATATATGTATGATTGTTTATATAAGGTCGTATGGGTTTATCAATTTACTAGGGTTTTAGCAAGTTTAGTTTAACATAAAAGAAGTTAAGCTTATCTTGAACTCGCTAGCACTCTCTTTGGCTCTGTACACTTATATTATTGCTGCTAATCCTAAAAGTTTTATGAGATTGGCCATGTATACTGGTCTCCGTTTTCGTACAGGTTGAATTGAACTATGATATTTCTAGTGCCGTTTTTAGATAGATTAAAGAATTCTATTTCGACGACGCTGATGTATATAGTATGTTTGATTGTAATATCTATACAAATATTTCTTGATTTATTGTAAACAGTTCGAATTATGCTTAGATTGCAAACAGTTTTATGTATTACTTCAATGATATTTTGAATTTGTTCTTCAAATAGGTTGAAATAGTTTGATTTGGTGACACGTATGTAAACAGTTATGCTTGTAATATATCAAGGGGCGATTAGGATTGTGCGGACCGTACCGACACAATGGATAAACTTTCTATCTTGAGAAAAAACAATTTTTTTTTGTAAATCTCTTCACTGCTAATAAGTTGTAGGGGTATTTATGTGATTGTACATGATTTTAGTCATGGGGTCGGAGAGGGTTAAAATCTGCATGATGTTTTAGAACTCGTTTCTCAACTGCATTAAGATAAAGTTAATTTGCTGACACGTATGTACGTAGTTATGCTTGTAGATTTTGTATGGTTGTATTGAATAAACTAAGAGTTTAGTTTATGACTAACACAAGGGTTTAGCAAGTTTAGTTTATGGAATTGAGTTGCAAACTTGGTTTATACATAATACAACAAGTAAAGTACCAAATTTAGAAGTTGCTTTTAGGCTCATAGGTTTTCATTTATTACTTCTGAATTCTATCACTTGTACCTGTATGAGATACATGTTTTCACTTTTTGCATATTGATAGGATAAGTGTATGCCTGTCAGAGTAGAGAGATCGGCGTTACCAAAAAAAATCTCATGTTTTTATTTTTATGATGTTCAATATTAGATGCATTAGTATATATCTAGCATGCATCTCATTGACCTTTACTTCTGTAAAGGTTTGCATAAATCCTAAATTGGATCTTCAAATGTTTTAATGCACAACTCCATTCATAAGAAAAAAATGTTTACAATCCGGCCTTTTCCTTTTTCAAATCCTGATCTGTCATGGTTTTATATCTGTGTATTACATATGCGCAAAACGCCAAAAAACTACTATAAACTATTATATAAATTTGCATAGAATGTTCCCATGTATATGTTTTTCTCTGAGTCTTTAACAAGCCTAAATAATTTTAGCTCACATTTTTGTAGATAAAAGTAATAAATCAGAGGTACTAAACGGAGCTAGCGAATTATCTGAAGAGTTTTGGTCATCGAATTCTTCTACAACAACTTCATCAGATCTGAACCCGAAAGCTGTTAGTTGGAGCCCCGAGCCTGTCAGATCACGAAGAGGGTATGCTAATGTTACCCAATCACCAGCGTCTGTCACAAGCAAAATATCACCGTTGCAGTATTCGGCTCCCCAAGTGAAGACAAATGATGGACTATTATTGGAGGACCAAGAAGAGAAGTATAGAATTGCTAAGGTTGGGAGGAAAAAGGATTTTAATTATATTGAGAGGGTTGATGGAATGAAGACCAATGTGCTTAAAGGGCTCGAGCTTCACACTGGTGTGTTTAACGCCGAGGAGCAAAAGAAGATCGTCGATTGCGTGTATAATTTGCAGCGTATGGGTCAGCGTGGTCAGCTTAAAGGTATGAATACTCTTATATGTATATTGTATTTATTTATTAATAATGGAGTCGAACCGGTAGATCCCTATATCCTTTGCAGCTCGTGCTGCAATCTTACCCTCTTATTGCAAATCTAAAGAAGATTTGCCTCGTTGACTTACTTATGCTTTTATATTGGGTTGGCTGTATTTCACTTCTTTACCGTTAGACTCTAAAAGATGTAGATGTTTCGGAAATATAGTGTCATCTGAAATATGATTTAAGTTTCTTTTGCTTTATATTGGGTTGGTTGTATTTCACTTCTTTACCGTTAGACTCTAAAAGATGTAGATATTTCAGAAATATAGTGTCATCTTAAATATGATTTAAGTTTTCTGTTTGTTTTTTATATAGTGAATAAATTTATTTAACTTCTCTAGTAACAAATAATACTGAGCCGTTTACGTACTTTAATTGCTTTTCCATTCTTGCTATGAATTCATTCCAGAACGAACTTACTTGGAGCCAAAGAAGTGGATGCGCGGTAAGGGGCGTGTCACTATCCAGTTTGGGTGTTGCTACAACTATGCAAAGGTTAGTATCATTACTAATATTCATTTATCTCCTATATTATTAACTCTTGGTTTTGACTTATACTTGACATCATTTATTTTCCGCTCCCATTTACAGGATAGATATGGTAACCCTCCTGGCATAAGTAGGGACGAGGAGGTTGATCCACTACCACCGTTGTTCAAGGAGATGGTCAAGAGGATGGTGAGGTGGCAAGTCCTTCCCTCGACATGTGTACCGGATAGCTGTATTGTCAACATCTATAATGCAGGGGATTGTATCCCTCCTCACATAGATCATCATGATTTTCTCCGTCCCTTTTGCACTGTTTCGTTCTTGTCCGAGTGTAAAATATTATTCGGGACGAGTCTGAAAGTCATCGATGAGGGAGAGTTTGATGGTCCTGTCTCGGTCCCTCTACCAGTCGGGTATGCCCTAATGTTTCTTTCTATTATATCATTAATTATATTTGATTTTTTCGAGCTTGTATTCGATTTTGGTATTTCAGTTGATGGTTTAGTGATTGAGGGTTTATGTTTTACTAGTATCAGCGATTAATTACAATTGTTTTACTAACCTTTTGGTCTTTCGTAATTAGTGTGTCATCTTTTGGAGTTAATGTGTCAAAAGGTATGGCAAGTATGAGGTGGGGGGATTAATATATTTGATTTCAGCAAGCTGGTACTAGTTTTGATATTTTTGGGTAGATAGTGTAGTGATCAAGGTTTTATGTTTAGCTAGATTTTAAGTAATTTACTACAGTACAATTGTTCTGCCAACTTTTTAGTCTTTTTGAATCTGTGTGTCAAAATTTATAGGATCAATAAAATGTAAGTGTGGTTCTAGTTTTTCTTTTCAAGGGGTTTGATGTCGCTGATGTAAGTATAAGTGCTTCTGTATACTCTGTCTCCATCCCTAAGTGTGGTAATTCTTCACTATTTAAGGGAATAACTGGATGGCACAAAGAATATTATCTAGATTTTGCACCTCTTCTGTAATGGGAAAAAAAATGAGATTTGTATTCTGCTTTTTATATTGCACGTCATAACTTATAAAGAACGGATTATGTATCTCGGAACAAATTTCAGACAGTTAATGTGAGCCAACATGATTTTTTATGCAGATCTGTTCTCATTTTAAGTGGTAATGGCGCTGACGTCGCAAAACATTGTGTTCCCGGTGTGCCTGCCAAAAGGTTTGTTATATTTCCTCCCATTTGAATTATAATGTTTCGTTTGTTTTCTTTCAATTTTTATATATAGTTATCCCAAGAGCGGTATTTATGTTTATAGTGAAAGGTAATTATGGATTCTTTTTTTGTCCTTCTCCTAATATCTCGTAGTGTCTGGTTCATTTATTTTTCTGTACAATTTTTTGACACTTGTAAAGTAATCAAATTGTCGAATCTCTCTAATTTTGTTTTCTTTTATCGTAGAATTTCGATAACTTTTAGAAAAATGGATGATCGGAAATTACCTTATCGGTACTTACCTGATCCGGAGCTTGTCGGTGTTAAGCCTCTCATTAACTCTTCTACAACTAACTCAAGAGTTCAACAAAACCAACCGCAAGATGAAAAGAAGGAGCATCGTGAGCCCACCCGCGTTGCGGCGAAGCGTGTCGAGCCAATCTTCAACAAGGAGGATGATTTTCCGGCACTTGGTAGCTCCGGCATTTCCAGAAGGAGATGACGGTCGATATACATATAAAATAAGATAATATAATATACCGCATGCCAATATACTTGGTTTGTTTGGGTTCGTAATTTGAGGGCATACTCTTGCACCGAGAAGAGTTTATGTTGTTTCACCTTTGTCGTTGCAGCAACTTATTCTTCAGTTTTGGCTATAACTCCTGTATTGATGAATTTTTTTTATCGATAAAGAGCTTAACTTGGATTTTGTCTGTTTTTCGTTGGTTGTAGATTTTTTACATCCTTTTACTCATTGCAGCTTCTTTTTTTTTGTTTTTCTGGTACAAGTTAGATTGCATTTGGTTGATCCACCCAGCTCTTTCCCAATTTCCAAAGAACTTTCTTAAAAACTTCAAAAAGAGGGCATGCTCTTAACCCTTCTGCTTGTTAGTTGTTTATTTTTATCGATTTATTTCTTGCTTATGAAATGCTATTACTGCTTCTGAATTAGTTGGAATTTCAATGCTTTCATATACAATGGGTAAGTTTGCAGTATGTTAGTTTGTGTTTGTGTCTCTGTTTCAAAACTCAAAAGTACATGCCTCGCGCTGCCTAGGAGCAGGGGCTCGATTTGGTGCTGTGATTAATATAGAGACGCTTTACTACGAGTCAAACCCAGGTCAAAGTCAAACAGACCAGATTAGTTGAAATTTTTTATGAAAAAACCTTATAAATGCTTGGTTCAAAAAAGTACATTAATAAATCAAAACTTGCATTTTAAATTTGTTTTAAATTTTAAATACATCTTTTATTTAACACCTCCTTTGGTTGCGGAACTCGTAGTCCCGGACTAGGAGTTCAAGCGAGATTACAAATACCCCTTCATATATTGTCCCGGGACTTCTAATACCACACTCCCCATGGTATTGTAAATACACCATTTGGAAGTCATTTGTAATGTCGTTTCACTAATAATCTCAACCATATTTAGCTATTCAAACATGGTATTTGTGAGACCCGTTTCATTTGGAATTCAATCTCATCTTAATATCACCCAAGCAAACAAGGCCCTAGTCCTATCCACAACACCATCTCAATTAACAAATGTCATAGGTATTCAAATACCCCAAAGAAATTAAGTGTGCTTTGTTTTAGAGGCGTCACCAACGTTTGTTAGTGCTTTTGGCCAAGGATGAAGTTTTTCTGAAGATTTGGTTCCTGCAAAGTAGTTCTTTTTTTTTGAAGGTTTAACCTTCTTTTAGCCAATGATAATTTATTGAGGCTTTTACCAAGCTTATGATGAGTGATGCTGAAGCTTGCTTTTCTCTATCCTTTATGAGTGATCTTATGGATTTGCTCTCAGTAATTTGCAGGTTTGAATCTCTGAACAAAGCTCATTCAAAGTGGAAATCTTTATGCTTATTCCAGGGAAGATTTTTTCTTAAAAATCCATCTTTTTGGTCCATTATTGTAGACATGAGAGCTTGTTTCTCTATTCGTGCTTCTAATAGTTTTACTTTGCAATTATGAGGTTTTTTGTTGAAGATTAAAGCTTTTTCAAAAGGCTTGTAAGCTTCGAGTATTTGGTTGTCAAAAAGCACCTTTTAAATCACATTGATCATGGTATTGTTGAGACTTGAGAGTTATAAGATTATAGGGCATAAAGTAAAGTGGTGTTTTTTTTACCTCATTTAACTTTGTAAATGAGGTTTTTGAAAAGCTTTAGCTAGATCCTTTTTGCCCGCTTTGCAGTTCGCACCTTTTTTGATTAGGTTTCGTTTTGGTTTACTTTTAGTTTCTGTAGTGAATCATATCGGATTCCTGTAATTTACAATCATCGTGAGGGATTTTGGAATTAATTGAAGCCCGGTAACATTTAAGATAATTGTTAGGTTTTAGTATCCCTTGCATTTTTTATTAGCATGTATCATATTTAAACATTTTAATTTGGTTTTGGTACCGTCTACTCTAAATATAAAAGCAACTTAGATTCGCATTACGCTCTCTCTAACTACTCTCACAAATTCTTATCTCTCCTCCCCCCCTCCCCCCCCCCCCCTCTCTATATATGGATACATATATGATCTCCGGTGAGATCTCCCGCCGCCACGTCATCCGATCACCGTCACCAAAATTGCCAGAAAAACGGAAAATTTAGGAATATAAAAATACTAAATAGAAATTTCAGAAAAACCATAAAGGATAGGGAAAAAAGGCAAAAAAACCGGAAGAAACAAAAAGGGTGATGGATAAAAAAACCCAACAAAAACCCGGAAAAATTCACGAAATGAAAGTTCCAAAAGATAAAGAAAGGTGAAAAGGCCAAAGATACATATAAATATGTAGAAAAAAATCATATAAGCTCCGAAAATCGTAAGGGTTAGACGAAAATAAAAATGGCAGATTTATCCAAATATTCAAATTTTTTCAAAAAGGCTTAGGAACCGTATAAAAAACTGAAACCTAAAAAACAAAATAACACAAAAATGTGTGGAAAATTTATATCTACTCTCTCTCATAACAAATTAACAACAAACCATTCACATATTTCACATGGTTTTAGAAGATTGTTAATGTAGTTAAATTGATCTAAAAAAAGGTAGTAAAATAATGAGAAATACTTTTGGTCAAACATTTTCTTATCTAAAAACTTTACCCACTTATGTGACATGCACACATGGCATGTCACCAATACACTAAACATTAGCATTTACTATATTAAAAGAAGTGAGTTAGACCTTAATTTTGAAATTACCTAATCAAGAAATTTTATTATCTCAACAATTATAAAAATTTGTCATAACTAATAATATCACCACTAAGTTTGCAATAATGCTAATGAACCAGATACAATCAGCCAGACTCTCAACATAACAGTACTTAATGTAAATTTAGAATTTCATTTTCACCCCGAAATTTAAGAGTATGCTATTCGGCCATATATTTAATATTTTTAATTAATATTTAAGTTTAGGGTAGTCTCAAATAGGGTGTTATAATATTATATTTGAATTTTTATTTTGTTGAATTGTCAAATAAAATATATTAAAATCATTAAAATTTTAAATATTTTTAATTAATATTTAAGTTTATGGTAGTATCAACTAGAGTTCCATAAATATTATATTTGAGGTTTTATTTTGTTGAATAGTCAAATAAAATATATTAAAACCATTAAAATTTTAAATATTTTTAATTAATATTTAAATTTAGGGTAGTCTCAACTAGGATTCCATAAATATTATATTTGAGATTTTATTTTTGTTTTGAATGGGTATCAAAAGAATTCTAAAATTTACATAAATGACTTTGTGGTAATCAGTTTGATTGAGCCAGTCTGAGTGTATAGCATTACTGCTAAATTTGGGCAACCATTATTCCACAAATTAAAATGAAAACATAGTCAAATTTATCATGTGAAGTTAAGATTGGAACGAAAATTTGTGAAAAGATTATTATTTACACGTGAAAGCAGTAGAAATCGGAATTTTATTTAAAGAGAAATAACTAACAGTTATTTACGTTAGAAATCTTAAAAAAAATGTACTTTACCTTATTTAAAAATAACAATCAATTTATCATTCCTTTTCACTTATGTGATTAGTACTTAAAAGTTATTATATACTCATTCACAATCACACATTTACATCATATATAGTATAATAATGTACACATTAACAATGGTGCTATTTAGAGATGGTAGGGTGAGACAACCCGTCCCATAATTATAAGTTTTTTTTTGTTTATATATTATGATTTGTTTAAAATTAATATTTCAACACCTCCATAAAAAACCACATGGAGACGATTTTTTAAGTGTTAATTTCGGCACCCTCGTCATAAGTTTATTATTTATGCATTGGCCAACGAGAGCAGAATTATTAAAAAACTAATGACCAGTTAAATAAAATTTTAAATTAAGATATGGAGTTAAAACCTATAAGTGAATGTAAACATGCAAGGGTATTTTAGGTGAATAAAGTTACATGACAACAAATATTTTTTGAGAGATTGACTTGATTAAGATGTTATCTATTATAAAGAAAATTAGACGGATATGGAAGCAGCGTACCTAACTCTGAGTCAGAGTGACTCAGAGTCCACAGTCATTAGATATTGGTACAATTAAAATATGAAATGTACTGTATCAATATCCAATGACTGTGGATTCTGAATCATCTTGACTCAGAGTCAGACACGCTGCATTCCTAGGACATCCACACCACCCTGTTGATTTTTTAGGTTGATTTTGATGGTGACAATAACATCACTCTAAAATAATATTGTTTCCCACATTTGTCATAAAATTACCATTTAATGATGGGATGATGATAAATGTGTTTGTTTATTACAAAACTAATAAATAAGAGTATAAAACGAATAATTAATCTTAAATAGCAAATTAGACTATTATTTGGAACGGATTAACAATTAAATTGGAATGTTGACATGTGTTTGTTTACATAAAATTTGTACATGTATATTATATTATGTGTATGTTGGGTTTGGTGATTGGTCCCATTTTCCCGTTAATAAAAATGGTTTGATTAAAAAACAGAAAAAATTATATTACGTGTTTTGTAATTAACCTTTAAACATTATATTTTTCTATGTAGACATTTTTAATGGTAACGTCAATATATAGAGGTTTTATGATATATCGCATACCAAAAACGAAATATTAGTTTAATGAACAAAACAGTAAAAAAAAAATTAGTTATATTGATTCATGTAATGACAACCAATAATCAATTATCAAAACTGAATGACAAACCAAATGTTGCGAGTTACTGAACGTTTTCTCGACTGCTTATTACAATTGTAGGAGTGGCTCGATGTTTTTAATTTTTTTGATACTATTTATCATGACATGTTGTGAGTTGCCACTACTATATATACGACGGTGTCTGTTTGATTGTCACTCTATATGGGATTAATGTTGAGATTATACAAGTGTTTTGGACTGCTGCTGTTACTTTGCAATTGTTAAGGGCTGATTTGTCTATTATGTTAGTTGTAATGTCTATGTGTAATTAGTGCAAACTATGGAAACGACCAGCTGTATAGAGGTTTAACAAATATTTCTTTAGTTCAATATAATATTTGTTCTCTCTCTATACATCTATACAGAGATCGTCTTCTCCATTTACTTTGCGTATTTTTACTGGTTTAACAATTCATGAGTTCGTTTGAGCTTTGGCTGACCAAAATCATGTTATTCAACTCGGAGTATCCGGTTAGGATGGTTTTGACATTAAGGCAGCGAGGAGCTCGTTAAGTCATCCCGAGAGTCCAGTTATTGCTAATTACCATGAAGTGTTACTGCTCTGCCTGCTCTTTAAGTACATGCATGAATGCTTATATAATGATCCGTTTTAAGAGACTTTTCAGCATGGTATAGGAAAGTATTGTTTGAGTAGAGCTCATAAGATGAATATTGGTCTTTGGTGGTATAGTTACCGTCTATCTTCGTTATAAACAATTTACACTGTTTGTATCTCTGATGGAATTTTGTTTTTGACTTGGGTAGGTTTATTCCAACTTTCACCAAAAATAGAAGTGTTTGTATGACAGGTTAAAGATATGCTATGGTGGTTTCCCCCTGATGGTGGTAGTAGTTCATGTAGAATTTGGAAGTGTATTTGGGCTATTGCTATACAGTTTTAGGCTTTTAGCTATCAAGTTCTTAGGAGATCAAGATTAAAGATAACCTTGGGATAAACTCATTTTTCAGGCAACACATATATATATAATGATATCCTTGGTCAGTTGGTCCTATATTTTATATTCTAATTTGATTTCCTAGTTTATCATTATAGTAAAACCACTGTAATATCATTTACTTTCCATGTTTATCTATTTTTTTTCAGCAAGCAAGAAATGTCATATAGGAGAATCAAAAATATTGAAGCACAAGCTGCAAACTCAAGAAAAAATTCAAACAGTTTGCAAGTTTGTTATTACAGACATAACCATCCAAAAACAGTCCTTAGTAACAAGAGCAGCAATGTAACATCAACAAGTAAATCAACTAAAATCGAAAGTTTATTTACTTTGTGTAATACCTAACATCAGTACAACAGCTAGAAGATCGAAGCTTAATTGCGAGTCAAGGCACACAATTGACGATAAGGTAGCATCAGTCCGGAAGAACCTAAATCAAACCCAAATATGTACTAGTTCTTAAATCTAAGTACAGAATGAAAATCATAATGAACACATCACCAATTAATTGCATAGATGCTTCACATCCACCAATAAGCAATGATAAAAACAAAGCAAAAACGAAGCCTGATTATACAAACTTTTATGTTACCTAAACTCATCAAGTGTTAATCTAGTAAATGGGAGTTCATTAATTTGTGAGTTGACATACAGATCAGAAGGCTTTGTAAAGTTTACCTACTGAGCTCCTCAAGTCAAAACTATGCACTGAGGTCTTGTATAAAATTGGGATTTTTTTTGTAAAGTGACTATATTCCATAACTTAGATGCACAGAAATATTAAGTTGATAATTCTGTATATCTCTGTTGCCCTTTCACCTAGAAATTGTTTTAAATATATGATTTAATAACTGGAATCTTCAAATACTACAGCAAGTTGCCATAATAATAGTAATTGTTAAAGTCTAAGATCTCAAAAAAAAAAAAACAAGAGTACATAAAACGCTTTTCAGGTTTCACAACGGAAGGTCCAAAGTTTTGCCACTTAATTAATCAGGCAACACTCTCCGTTCAGAGTTTGTTTGCCTGGAGCGATTAAGCTTAATTATATGCCGGTTTAAATTACATTCGATAACTTATGTCAACAAAATATTCGTTCATTTTTTGTTTGTTATATTTTACTTGGACAGTATTCTATTTTTGGGAGTCTCAATTTATTGATTTAATTAATAAAGATGGTAAATAACTCTATTACACTTAAAAAAAACCCAGAAAAAAAGTGAAATACAAAAAATATTATTTAACATAAAATACAAAGTTAACTTGCAAAATAGCCATAGTTCATGGGGTTATTTGCAATATAACCCACTACTGCTATTAGTAGCACAAAACAAGAAAATCTTTAGTATCAGGCCAAAAAACAAAAGCCTAAATCAAAGTTCAGCATAGAATTTTGTAGCCTCGGACATCTACAAAAGTCAAAGGCATCTATTAATGGAGTAGATTGTTACAATCACTAGCTGTCACTATTCTTTTCCCCCAGAAAAAAAACATGTAAAATAAAATAAGGAGAGAGAAAAGATTCACCAATTCCATGAAATTACCTTCTTTGGGCAAATAAATCAACAAAAATAACAAACCAAAAATCCTTGGCACATCAATTGAAAATCCCCATATATAAAAGACTTGCTGGTTTTACGGGTGCAAACCTGCAACTTAAAAGTACAATAGTTTTTCATTTCTTTTGTTTGTAAAATAGTGAAAATTTATTTCATGACTTCGGTTAAACGGAAAACTGTACAGCTGTTTGGCAAAACTAAACTTATTAAAACTTTTGGTTCAAATTAAAACTTCAACTTAACAAGCACTATCATGAATTTCAATTAATGAGATACATGAACTTCTTACAAGATCCCCTTCGCCCGTTCTCCTTCAACCTACGACATGATGATAAAGGCGTGGTTTGGGAGGAATGAAGCCTGGTCCGATATTTTCAACGAGCTATAATTAAAAGCTTAGAAATCATCGAGCCAGCCAACATACCCCTCAAACACTTCCATATACATGCGTATAGTCTCTTGAACCCTAGGAACATATTATTTGTATATTTAGAGAGAGAAATTAGAGGGAGAGGGCGCATCTTGACTCACATGAAGCCCTAGTCCACAGTTGGTGAATATGAGGCACAAAACTAAGAACCCTAGGAACATATTATTTATAGAGAAAGATATTGGTATTAAATTCCTGAAGATAAGTCCACGCATATCTTCTGGCGCGTGTTCCTACGATATATTAGTAACAAATTAGAGAAAAATACGGATATATGAGATTTAAACAAAGAGGTGCACTTAATACACTACAGTTTTTCTTTTAAAACGCACAGACCGTAGATTTAATCTACGGTATGTATAATTTAATACAAACCGTAGATTAAATCTACGGTTTGGATTAAATTATACAGACCGTAGATTAAATCTACGGTCTGTGTAATTTCTGCAGAAATTACACAGTCAGTCCCTGCTTTTCAAAATTACACAGTCAGTCCCTGCGCGAAAATTACACAGACAGTCCCTGGAAAAAACAGAATGTTACGTTTTTTTTTTTAAAATAAACTTTTATTCTACACTCTCTCTCTTTCTCTCAAAAACCCCCAATTTTCAACCCAAAAAATCACCCAAATCAATCAACCACATTAACTATCAAATTTATTAACAAAAAAACCCAAATCATCAATCAAACTTATCCATAATTGAAGGTATATCTTTTATTCTCTAATTTATTATTTATTTTGTGTAATTTCAATTTGTAAAATAGGAAAAAATATATAAAATATGCAAATTCATAATTCACTTAGCTATATATAATTGTTTGTTGTTTGTTTATATTAATTATAGAAATTTTAATAATTGTTGATATTTGTCCCATTTTTGCATGTTTTTTTATTTTTTGTAATTTTAATTTGTAAAATAGGAAAAAATATATAAAATATGCAAAACCATAATTCACTTAGCTATATATAATTGTTTGTTGTTTGTTTATATTAATTATAGAAATTTTAATAATTGTTGATATTTGTCCCATTTTTGCATGTTTTTTTATTTTGTTTGGTTAATTTGAATTGTTGATAATGTGTTTGGTTATGATTAAAAAATTGAGTTATTATTGTTTGGTTTATGATTAAATGTGTTTGGTTATGATTAAATGTGTTTGGTTATGATTAAAAAATTGAATTATTATTGTTTGGTTTATGATTAAATGTGTGTTTGGTTATGATTAAAAAATTGAATTATTATTGTTTGGTTTATGATTAAATGTGTGTTTGGTTATGATTAAAAAATTGAATTATTATTGTTTGGTTTATGATTAAATGGGTTTGGTTATGATTAAAAAATTGAATTATTATTGTTTGGTTTATGATTAAATGTGTGTTTGGTTATGATTAAAAAATTGAATTATTATTGTTTGGTTTATGATTAAATGTGTGTTTGGTTATGATTAAAAAATTGAGTTATTATTGTTTGGTTTATGATTAAATGTGTGTTTGGTTATGATTAAAAAATTGAATTATTATTGTTTGGTTTATGATTAAATGTGTGTTTGGTTATGATTAAAAAATTGAATTATTATTGTTTGGTTTATGATTAAATGTGTGTTTGGTTATGATTAAAAAATTGAGTTATTATTGTTTGGTTTATGATTAAATGTGTGTTTGGTTATGATTAAAAAATTGAATTATTATTGTTTGGTTTATGATTAAATGTGTGTTTGGTTATGATTAAAAAATTGAATTATTATTGTTTGGTTTATGATTAAATGTGTGTTTGGTTATGATTAAAAAATTGAGTTATTATTGTTTGGTTTATGATTAAATGTGTGTTTGGTTATGATTAAAAAATTGAATTATTATTGTTTGGTTTATGATTAAATGTGTGTTTGGTTATGATTAAAAAATTGAATTATTATTGTTTGGTTTATGATTAAATGTGTGTTTGGTTATGATTGTTTGATTATCATTGTTTGGTTATCATTAATTGGTTATAATTGAGTTATCATTGTTTGGTTATCATTGAGTTATCATTGTTTGGATATCATTAATTGGTTATTAATTGGTTATGTTATCATTTTTTGGTTATCATTAATTGAGTTATATTTGGTTATCATAGTTAGGATGGCAGACCCAGGTCCACATATTAAAGGGAGGTTGGGTATTTTACGACAGACTGGTCACATTTCTAATCAGACTTGGGATGCTGGCAGAGAAGCGGGTAGAGGAGATGCCAATAAGATTAGGGTTTATAATTATAGTTGGCAGATACCGACGCCTGAAAGGGTAGTTCAAAATATCATTAGGGCTGGTTTTTACGGTATTTACAGTATAGGTAATTATACCGTAAACCGAGGGTTGATTACAGCCTTAGTTGATAGGTGGCGTGATGAGTCGCACACGTTCCATTTTGTCGGGGGAGAGTTGGGGATATCTTTACAGGATGTAGAGATTATGCTTGGTCTGAGGGTGGATGGTCTTGCTGTGACCCGGTCAGAGCGGAATGACACGAAGGCGAGCAGGTTGGCTATGATGGAGAGTTTGTTGGGTGTTAGGCCGGCTGACAATCAAGTCGATGTAAACTGTCTGACAGTTAGACTTGATTGGATGTTACACACCTTCGGTGAATTACCCCCCAACCCTAGTGAGGAGCGTTTGCTATATCAGTCTAGGGCTGTCATGCTATTATTACTGGCTGCACATGTGTTTTCGGATAAGAGCAGTGAGCAGATTCCACTCTGGCCTCTGCCATTTCTGGAGGATTTTGACACATGTGCTGAGTATAGTTGGGGATCAGCTCTTCTGGCCTGGTTAGAGGCTAATCTATGCAGGGTGGTACGTTGTAAGACAAACGGAGTAAGCGGGGCGATGATGTTTCTGGATATGTGGGCGATTACCAGTCTACTGTCGGTTAGACCATGTGAAGAGCTGCCAGAAGATGTCGAGCCACCGGATGGCTGGCCTAGGTTCCCCCTCGGTTACAGGTATGATATTATTTAGTTTTTGTATTGGATTTGTGTTTTTTATTTATTGTGTCATCTATCATTTACTTAGCTGCCGGTTATATTTATTGTTTATCGGGTTTTGTTTGTATATTACAGATGGAAGATGTGGAGGCAAACTAACCTTACGCCATATGTCTACGGACATAATGTGGTCCACATACGTGACCAGTTTGACAATATGTCGCCTGAACAGGTAAATTTTAATTTTCGTATTATATGTAACTTACGTATTATATGTTGTATATGTTTGCATTGGTCTTATGTTCGCAGAATTTATTACTCGTCTATTTTTAAACCATTGTTTATATATTCTAATTTGATGATTACAAATAGTGTGTCAACCTTACGGGGATCTCAATCAGTATCCGGAATACTGCACGCGGGGCCGTTATATGTGGCATTGTTCTGTGCCTCTCATTTGTAATGAGAAGATTGAGTACCACCCCGCGGACAGGTTCATGAGACAGTTCGGTTTTGTGCAGCGGGTCCCTACATATATTTGGAAACCAAGACAGGGTCACGGCAAGGATAGAAGATATGGGATTGGGCAAAAACACGACTGGCCTTTACTTTGTGGAGAATTTATAGCCGTGTGGAATGACCGCCACACCCGTCTTATTAACGGCGAATATGGGTCAGGGACGTCACCGGATTACATGAGATGGTATAGAGAGAGGACCCACATCTTCATAAACCCACCTGAACTTGCCCCGCCCACTCACGGTTTCCGGGAGAATACAGGGTTGTTCAGTAAAATGGTAACAACTAATTAAAGTTCATTAATATTTGATTGTTATTTTTGTGTTTGTATATTTTAATACTTATAAATCGTTTTTGATTGGTTTTTTTTTTCTTCAGAAAGCGGTATTGCGCCGAAATTTCAAATCGTTCAAACAGCATAAATTGAAAATGGAAGTGGACTTACTACGAAAGGACTTCGCTGCAATGGGATTGAATCCGTACGGGTCAGCTGATGAACAGTCGGATGGGGAGGATGACGATGACGACGACGACGACGACGATGGTGATGACGACCTACGTTACGACCCAAGAAGTTACACTAGGTCGGCAAGTTGTCAGCGTCCCGACGAAAGAGGCGAATCTAGTAGCGGCGGTAGAAGAACGAGTGGAGGTCGCCCCCCGACTACAGATCAGGGTCCGGGTCCGAGTTCAAGCGGTTTTGGTCGTCGTGCTTCTTTTGCTGGGTCGGAGCACGTTCAGGATGATGTTCCGTTCGATTATCATAGTCAGCATTCAACCGACAGTTGGAGTTGCGGATTAGCACTTACATCCCACGAGCGTGCTCCGTATCCAGAATCGCAGCATCGATGGAGACGGCGTACGGAGCTAAACGAAATCGAAGAGTCTGCTGAGCCGTCATCGGATAGATTAACATCGGCGGGAAAGATGCTCCCTACGTCCAATTTTAAATCATTTACTCGTTACAAAAAATAAATAAATTTGTAAGTTTAATTTGATTTGTATGTTTGATTTGTACGTTATAAATTCGTAAAAGTTTAATTTGATTCGTATGTTTAATTTGTATGTTTGTAAAAAATATTCTATATTTTAATTGATAGGACCAATATTGAGTTTTTACAAACCCTAACCCCTAAACCCTAAACCCTAAATTACAAACCCTAATAAACCCTAAACCCTAAATTACAAACCCTAAACCCTAAATTACAAACCCTAATAAACCCTAAACCCTAAACCCTAAATTACAAACCCTAATAAATCCTAAACCGTAAACCCTAAATTACAAACCCTAAACCCTAAATTACAAACCCTAATAAACCCTAAACCGTAAACCCTAAACCCTAAACCCTAAATTACAAACCCTAAACCCTAAATTACAAACCCTAAACCCGTAAACCCTAAACCCTAAAACCTAAATATTCTGAAATATACATACAAACCGTACATTAAATGTACGGTTTGCATGTATTCTGTGCAAACCGTAAAAGTAATGTACGGTTTGTACCCCTGATTTAAGCAGCATCATTTTACGAATGTATTTTTTGCACTGAATCACCGTTAATAACGTAAAAAAAAAAAAAAAACTACAAACCGTAAAAGTAATCTACGGTTTGTAGTGTAAATGACATTGGATACCATATCTATCAAAATAATTCCGACAACACCTTATCACTTTTGAATTATTATGATTTGACAACCCTATCCGAAAATGACTATTCAATGCATTATTAAAGTTTCGAAATGACTAGACAAAAAAAAACGCTACAAACCGTAAAAGTAAGCTACGGTTTGTAGTGTAAATGACATTGGATACCATATCTATCAAAATAATTCCGACAACACCTTATCACTTTTGAATTATTATGACTTGACAACCCTATCCGAAAATGACTACTCAATGCATTATTAAAGTTTGAAAATGACTACACCAAAAATTCACTACAAACCGTAAAAGTAATCTACGGTTTGTAGTGTAAACTTACACTATAAATATGGCTCAATTTTGCCAATTCTAACAAACCATAAAATCAAACACAAACACATTTCGGAAATCTCTAAAAAATTCCTCATTTCTCCCCAATAAAATATACAAACAAACACTTTTCCAAAATGAATTACAACTATGGTTATGACAACAACCAATGGAATAACAACAATGCGAATTCATCCAGTGGCTCAAACGATGAGCTAACTGATTATTCAGAGCACTTTGAAGTTGATGAATTGACTTGGGAAACAAGGGATGAAATGCTTGCTGATCTTGCTGATGTGGCTGGGAATTGGGGTTTCATCCTTACGATTCGTAGGTCTAGAGGGGGTGATGGGAGCAGAACACCGTATGTTGATATTGTGTGTGATAAATCGGGGGTATACGAAAAAAAGAAACCAACTTCCGTCAAATCAGGTACAAAGAAAAAAGATTGTCTATTTTTCATTAAAGGTTACGTAGTTAATGGTGAATGGATGTGTCACGTAGAAAATGGACAACATAACCACCCACCTCCAACTTACCTCCAAGGGCAAGCACGACGTGCTCGTTTAACCCAAGATGAAAAAGAAATTGTTAAAACTTTAAGGCAAAGTAGTTTTAAAGTTGGTGCAATATTAGAGGCCATTAAAAATCGAAATCCTGACAATGTATCAAACACTAAAACGATACATAATTTTTTGGCCGGACTGAAATTTAAAGAAAGAGATGGTAGAAACCCGATACAGGAACTGTTTAATTTGTTGGATAGCCATCGCTACACATTCTACTATAATATGAACCCATCAACCCATTCCCTTGAGAACTTATTTTTTGCACACCCCGATTCTATAAGGATGTTCAAAGCTTTTCCTGATGTCTTGTTAATGGATTGTACATATAGGACAAACCGTTTTAATATGTCATTTCTAGAAGTCGTAGGAATGACATCAACGAACCAAACATATTGTTTAGGTTTTGTTTTCATGAGTGACGAGACAAAGGAAAGTTATATATGGGCATTGGAAAAATTTAAAGTTACATTGGAGGGGTGTATACTACCTAGGGTGTTTGTAACCGACAGGGAAATGGCCTTATCAAATGCTTTATCCGTTGTTTTTCCCGATTCTCATCATATTTTGTGCACTTTTCATATTGCAAAAAATGTTTTGAAAAACTGCCGTAAAAAAATCCCTGATGAGGAGTGGCAAACGTTTCTAGATGATTGGGGTTTATTGGTTGATTCTGAGTCGATAGAGGAGTACAATCATAACCGAACTTATTTCAATTCCTCTTACAAATCGTACCCTGCTGTGATTAAGTATGTAGACAAGCTTTTAAATGATTATGCTGAAAAGTTTGTTGCATGCTATACCAACCACACAACACATCTAGGTAACAGAACTAGCAATCGAGCCGAACAACAACATGCTAAGCTGAAAAGATCTCTTTCCACAAATACTGGCACGCTTAAAACTGTTTGGGTAGAGGTGAATAGAATTCTAGAAAAACAGTTTGAGGATATTAAGATGAAATTGGATAAATGCAAGTCTTATTTTCCACATTCTGAACGAACACCTCTATTTATAAATCTTAGGTCGTATATCACACACTATGCCTTTGATTTATTATTTCAAGAACACAAAAAATGTAGTGGCCAGGCTGATGAGAATTGTTCTTGCGGTTTTAAATTGTCTCACGGTTTACCTTGTCATCATATTATGAGTGAACATATTTTATTCGGAAAGCCTCTTCCTCTAGAATATATTCATCCATTCTGGAAAAAATTAGACGTAATTGATGATAATGGGAACACCGATGATTATGGGGTAGAGGGTGATCTAGAAGAGTTTAAAATTGTTTATGCTACCAAAACGAATGTTGAAAAACGGCGTATGAAAACACAACTCCGAGAGATAACCGTACCAGCCAGAACATCCATCAGTGACCCCGAAGTGAGAGTAAATAGGGGGAGACCTAGAAAAGGCGACAAATCTAGTAAGAGGGATAAGTCGGGATGGGAGTATGTGGAGGAAGAGAGAGCTGGTGCTAGTAGGGACAAGGGCAAAGGCAAGGCGGATGAAACACCGGAGGTAAGGGTAAACCCAACTAGGAGGCCGCGAAACCAGAACCCTAAACCCACCCCCAATAGGCCAACCTTCTTGTACAGTGACCAAATATGGGTCATGTTACATAGTTACATCGAAACGGTTTATGATGTGCGTGGGGATGGTAACTGTGGGTTTCGGGTACTTGCAAATGCGACGGGTAAACAGAATGGGGAAGATGATTGGTACGCGGTAAGATGTGAATTGTTTCAAGAGCTGCAGCAAATGAAAGGTGCTTATTATGAGCTGTTTGAGAATCTTGACTTTGAAGCTTACCGGTATGATTACATTTTATCAAGTTTAAATTTTTATCATGCTACAAATCCCGCACCTTCTGACAAATGGATGAGATTTCCGTCCTATGGTTTTTTAATTACTTCTCATTACAATATGCCAATTGTATTGTTGTCCTTATGGGAAAATCAAAATGGAGAGGTAAACGTGTGGAATAGTACTTTTTTACCTCTTTATACTGGTCCGCCTCGGGGAACGACAAATTACATCCCGACTGTAATGGTGTTCGTCAACTGTTGTCACTATGCTCAGGTTATTTATAAAGAAGACGGGATCTTCCCAATGCCAGGAATTATAGCACGGTGGGAACAAACACGCACTGAGACAGCTGCGCCATGGAAGGAACTTTTTCGACCTAATTTCAAGTTATATATGGCGCTGGAAAAGAAATCGGGAAAGAAAAAAGTAAATGAAGATGAAGCTATAGACCTAAGTCCATAATCAGTTTTTTATTTTTAATTTTATGTAAATTACTATTTTTTCCAAGTTGTTGTAAATTTATATGATGTAAACAAATGTTTAATAAATTTGTTTTCTGAAATTTAGTTCTATGAAATTTTGTTGTAAATTTTGTTTAATAAATTTGTTTTATGAAATTTATAAGTTGATATTCATGTTTGCATATTGAGTTAATTTTTTTTATGAAATTTATATAATTTATGATTGTTTCATTCAACAAAATTGATGATTGACACCAAATTGACGACTTAGTTAATGTTTCATATTGCGTTATACAAGTGTTAAAAACAAACCAAAGGTACTTCACAAAAATTGACGATTTAGTTAATGATTCAATAAATATCAACTTATACACTTGACAAAAATATAACATGTAAAATTTTGAACTTATACAATAAATATCAAACATAAAATTTATCAAATCAACTTTATTTGTGTAAATTTGTGTAAATTTTGTGTTTATTTTGAGAGATTGTTAGAATATTGGTAATTTATTTTATGTAAAATTTTAAAAATAAGGCATTTAGTTTTTTTATTAAAAAAATCGTATTTATTTTGAAAAAATTATTCAGTTTTTTAATTTTAATTCTCATATTTTTTTTTTTTAAAGCAAAAAACCTGAAAACTGCTGTAAACCGTAGATTAAATCTACGGTCTACAGTCAATGACTGTAGACCGTAGATTTAATCTACGGTTACAGCGTTTTAAAAGAAAAATTGCTGTATAAACAGCCAACCTCTTAAACAAATCATATCTGAGGTTATTGATATTGTTTTAAGAAAAATATTTTTTTGTATATCTAAATCAATTTTGTAAATATACTGATAGTTTAATTACAATGGTCTGAAAAAGATATGGTCATTTTGGAAATAAGTTTTTTAGAAAAGGAAATAGTTAATGGAGTAGTTTGTGAAAGTAATGTGATCATTTTAGTTATTATTTGTTTTAATATTGATATTCCATGATTTTATTTCCTATGTTTTTTATATTTCCTTTTTAGGATCCTTTGCACCTTTTGATAGCAGTGTGACAATGTGTTCATATTGGTTCATCCTCTTTTCATGAAATTTTTACTAACATTGATATAATAAGTATGCATTTATTTTCTATTGAATTTGATATTTCTTTTTCACAACCCTCTGTATTTAATCATCTTATACTTTGAAAAGACAAAAAGGAATTTGCAATTGTATGATTTTACAACTAGCAAGTATTTTCCTAATCACAAACAATATTGTTAACCAAGCACGCCTGCAGGCTGCAGACCTGATTTTGTGGAGACTACCTCAAGCTTCTCAACACATTTTTTATATTTTTTTTATGCTAATGCAACAATTGGTCATTTTCTTATATTTGGATCTACCGGACTTCGATTTACATTTTAGTGTCAGCATCTTCTAAAATTAATGAATTAAGGGGCAATTAACAAAAACATACCATACCCTTATTATATTACTAAAAACATACCCGCAAAAGTTAAATTACCAAAAACATACCTATATATACTTATTATTTTTCTAATTCTAATCAAACCATAATCTAACCTATCTCTCTCTAACTGCAACTCTCTCTCTCTCTCTAATCGCACCTCTCTCTCTAACACACGATAATCGCATCTCTTTCTAACACGTGCTAATCACCTATCTCTCTCTAAAAATGATTAAAAACTCACAAAATATGCATATACTAATTATAAAACGTCATACCCTAATTTTAAAATTCCATACCTTAATTTCAAAACTTTATACCCTAATTTCAAAAACTTCATACCCTAATTTTAAAATTTTATACTCTAATTTTAAAACTTCATATTCTAATTTCAAATTTCATACACTAATTTTAAAACTTCATACCCTAATTTCAAAACTTCATACCCTAATTTCAAAACTTCATACCCTACATATGAATTTCTCTCAATATTGTACATATGGATTCTTCTATTTCAACTTGAAACCCACAATGTTTACAATAGTCTCAAAACTCAATAAATAGAAAACAATCTCACCAATTCCATATATTTTTCATATATTACGGGGTATCAAATAGTGTAATATTTGTGTATTACGTATGTATATATCTGTATTTATATGTATATGTATATCTATATAATCTAGATGGTATTCGGTAGTTAGTGGCGAGTTTTCGTGGTGGATGAAGGGAGAGAGATAGAGTGACATATTAAAGAAAGATACATAGAAAAATGAATGAGAGAGAGAGTAAGATCAGAGAGAGATAAAGAGAAAAATTGATGAGAGAGAAAAATAAATAGATACATAGAAGAATTGGTAATAAAGAAGAATGGAGGAGAAAGAGTAAGATGAGAGAGAAATAAAGAAAAAAATAAACATCATTAAATTTAAATTTGTTTGGTATGTTTTTGATAGTTAAAGTTGTAAGGGTATGTTTTTGGTAATTTAGTTTCAAAAGTAGTATGTTTTGTTAATTTATCCATGGGGGAGGATCTATACACACATAAAAATACACACTATGTTTACACATCAATCACAACCCTCCATTTACTTACTTTTAATGGTCAAGATTATGTGTTTATTCTTGTTAATAGATGAATTAATCTTAACCATTAAAAATAATTAAATTGAGGATTGTGATTGATGTGTAAACATAGTGTGTATTTTTATGTGTGTATGGATCACTCCCCTCCATCCATATATATATATATAGAATAGCTGTTTTCTTAAATTGAATGAACAAATAAAATTTGCTTTAAATAAGCCAGCTTATTGTTTATTAGTGCAACCTAACTAGATCTAATCTATATATATTAAGATCCTTTATTCAAAATCTCTATCTAGAACAGATTATTATGTAATTTGTTATACTAAGTTTAAGCAAAATGTTTGTTAAGGGATTTTTTCTAAGTGGCTCGTGAACCACTTCTTGGAAAAGAATTTCACACCACATGAATTCAAAGACGCAAGAACAAAATTACTTTTTGTGTTTTCGAAAACAAATAAAAAGAGAACAAATATTTTTATGAAAAATGTTTAGAGAAGTGTACCAAGGAAAATTATAAATAACTGTTGCAGGTCAACAACTACCCGACCTGCCACCTGAAAAGGCCAAGGACAATCCAAACGTTTATTACAACTAACAAAACAACAGAGATGTTTATTTATTATGACTAATTTAGCTATGAATACTGAGCAGCATTCATTTGACACGGAATCTAATGTTAATTTATAATTTATGGCCACAGATTTCAAGGAAATATGAGAAATATATACAAAAAGAGATTGAGAAAAAAACCCTTTATGTGGAAAGTTTTTACTGTAGTTTTTTTCAAATCAGAAACCAACTTTATTTTTATTTGTTTTTTTATAAGTTCAACACAGGAAAAAAATTCAATCAAGGACAAAAATAGTAGTAAGCGCCAAGTTAGTTTTGATGACATTTTTTTTGGCAAGTAAGAATAAATGAATAATATATTAACGCAAAAAAAAAAAAAAAATGAAAACTTGAACCAGCTTGCTGCCTCAAGAGTCAAGAGGCTCAAAGAGCAGTTCAAAAGGTAAAAGATTTCTTTCAGTTTTGATGCTATTATTTGATTAATACGGTAAAAGCCTAAAAGATACGTACCTTACTTTTGATTGTACGATTAGATACCAGTCATAGCTCAAATTATTCAAACGTTTTCAATGAAATATATCTCAAGAACAGTCATAAATACAGACATTTACTGAAAAACAAAGACCGAAAATTACTGTAAGCATTTTTTCTTGATGATTCGCTCATAAATGATATGCTTGATGGGATGCTCACCATTAATATTAATTGAGTTACCATATAAAGTAGGTGAAACTGGCGAAGAGAACCATTACTATGAGAGGTCAACAACCAAAGAACAAAGTACCTTAACAATTTTATTATGCATAACTCATTCTATATCGTTTAAGTAACCGTTTATATTTACACAAAATTACAGCTTCCTTATTAATTTTATTATAATAAACCTATATTTTTATTTATTTATTATCATTTAATAATCATAACAATATTACAAGAACAAAAATGTGGACCCGGTGATAGTTTCTTACTATTATATTCGTACAGAGAATCATATAAATTACTCATATATAAGGTGAATTTTGTGTTCACTGAAATTTAGTTAATTTATAAGGTTTCTGATGCATGTCACTTTTTATATCATAATCATCAAATTTTAATAAAAATTATGTTATGAGGTATGGATGCTCCAAACATTAAGCCCTCCCTTAACCGTAGGGTAGTGTTACAACAGCATTATTCCAACCATTTTTTTTCCAATAATCCTAAGGCTAGCGTTACAGTTTTTTTTTTTGGTTAAATTAAAGATATATACTACAATACAATATCTTCAGATATGTATCCAAGCCTACGGTCATGTAGATATTAGTACTGCCAAGGTAGAGAAATTTGGTGAGTAAATGTACGTACTATTCATTGTAACACAATGCCCAAGAGCTATAAATTAATACAATATCACACTTGTTAGAGAATAATACTGCTGTATAAATTTTGTCAAGAAGTCATATCTTAATTTTGACCGACTTATAACATATATTAAAATTGTTGAAATAAAAATTTTTAAAACTGAATCATATAATTTAATGTTTGAACTATATGATTAACTTTTAAAAAATTTCATTCCGACAATTTTGATACAAGTTATTGACTGGTCAAAATTGCACATAGTTTCGTAATGGACAATTAATTGGGAACGGATGGAGTAGTAGTATACTCACCAGAGGGAGGAGCTAGAGGGCATAGCTATAACCCTCCATATTTTTAAAAAATATTTTTTTACAGTGAAAAAAAAACGAAAAATAGCTATTTAGCCTCTTCATATTGAAATTTTAAAATCCAATCCCCCTCTAGTAATCCTAGCTCCGGATCTCTTTGCTAAATATAAAAAATAAATGGATTTGAGGATGGACAATATGAATCAAGTAAAATTGTATTTGGTGTATTATAATTTCAACATTTTAGTCCCTTCAGCAGTCTCAGCCTCTCAGGTGTAATAAATTGATTTCATCGTAGACCCATAGCTTATAACTTTCATTGAAGTTCACTTGGCTCTTGACCATAAATTTTTTATTGTATTGAATATTGGAATGTGCCCAAAGGGCGATTTTTTTAATCATATAATTTGTAACGAGAAAAAAAACTAGAAATGCATATTTCTTTAAATATATTCTGTTTTTAACAATTTATTAATGGTTTGAATAGCTGATTACAGAAAAACAATGGGAAAATCAATGTATTATTAAAGAGCCAAGGTAGCTGAGGAATTAATCTGATGATACAAAGAACTACTAGTATAATTTGGCACTTGTATTTCACTC
This sequence comes from Primula vulgaris, assembly GCA_963920805.1. Classification (NCBI taxonomy): domain Eukaryota; kingdom Viridiplantae; phylum Streptophyta; class Magnoliopsida; order Ericales; family Primulaceae; genus Primula; species Primula vulgaris. The sequence goes on along the minus strand of OY987212.1, from coordinate 40,623,163 downwards.
TATTAATATTACTAAACGATACCCACGTATTGCGTGTGAGACGCTGTAAATTGTGACGATGATACCAATATTTAGAAAGAGAAAAATATAGGATATAAGAAAAAAAGATAATATAAATTGTGATGATGATACAAATAGTCAAAGAAAAAAAGATATAGGATATAAGAAATTTTGTGTGGTTAAAGAGTAAGAAATAGTGTAATTAGTTTTTATTTTTTATAAAAGTAGATAATATGGTAATTAAGAAAAAAATGTAGGGGTATTTTTGAAAAAAAATGGCTAAATTTGTTGTATTTTGTTCAAACAGTTTGGTTAATTTTTTTTTAGAGAAATAAGTCTAAAAGGTTTTAATCTACAAGGACCGGAATGGTTTTGAATTATAGCCAATATATGTAGCAATTAGGGAGTTTTTTTTCTTTTAATTCGAGAGACCATACATATAATTAGGCTATATATAAATGTTGTGATCCTCATGGACTCATACTCCATTTTTTTCAAATTTTTAGCAAGTTATGATTTGTCAAACTCAATTCTATGAATATGTACACCTTCGGGTTTTCTTTTCTTTCATTTTACCATGTTAGGTACAATATATGAGTATATGTATGATACGACATTTCAAGTACCTGAAACGGCATTTCAAGTATCGTTTAATATTTCTTTATTTGGCCCACCGGGTATTACATGCATGGGTACACTTCTGGTTTTCGGCACCTCTGAGAAAATTATTTTTTTTGTTTTCCCTAAAAAATAATTTAATTACACATGAGAATGTGAATGTTTTGTAATATACTTGTCTAATGATTCTAATTATATTGATTAATTTACACACTAGGTGTTGAATAATTAAGAATAGAAATGATATATAAATTCATAATATAACAAGAACTGTTATGAGAAATCAATAAAAGACACTATCGCATTCCAGAGTCGGGTTTTCAGGATCAAGGGGCAGGGGTTTTTCAACTTTTTCGTTATAAAAAATTGATTCAAAATTTATAAATCCTAATAAAATAGAGAGGTGACATATCTAATTAATTTATGTAGACAGATTCATGAAGTGTACCCTAGACCATATAATAGGTTTGTCTTTTTTCTATAGTTAGGCCTTTGGGGGGGGGGGGGGGGGGTGTTAAATCAATACTTGAATCAGAAATTAAAAAAAAATATTTAGTTTAATTAATTATCGAACCTTTTTTGTATCATACTCAATTCTTATTGTTTTTTTAACATATCATCAGTACAAACCTTCTCCTACTAGTGCATCTCTATATATGCGACTATGCCTGTAAAAAGACCATCAAAACACATCATTGTTCATAACTTTGTTTATCTATTTATAGAAATATTAGAATGAGAAAAGGAAGTACTATTAAAGTTTTGTTAGTGTTTATATAATGGTTTGATTAGTCAAAATTTTCCAAATGGAGTAATATGGATGGACATTTACATTTAAATTAAAAAAAAATTTCCAAATGTGGATGCACATTTACTATTAAATTTTTTTTCAACTTTTTCCAAATGCTTGTTCAAAAAAAACTGTAAATTTTAAATTTTTATATAATTTTTGGTATTTATTAATATTAATAACTTATAAATTGTCTAACAAACAACAATAACTTATCAATTTTACAAGTTTTTTTGAACAAACACTTTATGAATAATATATAACGTTAATTAATAAAATAAATCAAAAAAATAATTACATAAATACACTTAAAAAAAAAACCATAATCTAATAAAAAATGATTATTGTAACATGAATAAATGTGGGCCAAAAATATTATACGTATTTATCTAAAATAAAATAGCAGTAAATAAAATAGTAAAAATGCATGGAGCGCGTGTATCACGGCAGAGAAGTAGCCCTTGGATCAGGAGAAACCCCCGTAACGGACGGCTGAGATCGCTCTACCAGACAAGTACACAGGTTAAAACAGTCAGCCTATCACGTGCTCGTTATTAATGCACGTGGGGTCCATCTGCATGGAATGAGACACTTCGACACCTCACCATTTAATAAAATCTCAACTACTTTTGGATTATTCCAACTTTTGCTCTTCCTACTTTTTATTATTTTATTTCATCCGTTTAGTTTTAATGTACTAGAGATCAGTTTTACGAATTTTTGACTAAGTAGGTTTATAGATCTATGAGGTATATTGGATGCTAAATTATATATTTTACTCTTTCCGTTCCCATTTAATTATAAACTACGAAATTACGTGTAATTTTGTCCGTCTTATAATTTGTATCAAAATTGTTGAAATGATTTTTTTAAAATCTAGTCATAAAATTTAACATTTAAACTATATGATCAACTTTTGAAAAAAATTATTCCGATAATTTTGATAAAAGTTCTTGTCCGGTCAAAATTACACGTAATTTCGTACTGAACAACTAAATAGGAACGGAGAAAGCATTAATTTCCGCATAAGTAATTGGGATCGTATAATTTTTTATTTTTTTTATGTTCTAGTGAAGATGTTGTCGGTGATGGAAATATGTCAAAGTTGCATTTTTACTTTTTTAACTTATCTTAAAGGTTTGAAATGGTTTTTGTTGCATTAATAAAAAAAATCCATTATGCAATGACGGTTTCCATACTTAGTATTTCATGTGTAGTTATAGTTAAAAGCTTTTGTAAAATATAAGTGATATCAAATAATCAACAAATTGATAATCCATTATGTTTTGATAAAATTAAAAAAATCCAATACTATAGTAAAGTACTCGTTGTCGAGATGTTATAAAAGAAGACAATAACTTCAATATACTTATTTTTCAAAGCTTTTAAAGCACTAACGTCATTTCTATTGATCTGTTACATAGTAGGTAAATCAGACAAATTTTACCATTTGTTGTGTTTAAAAAATCATAAATGGGATCAGATTGACGTCAGCTAACAACTCAAAACAGTTCATTATTAGATTTTATAAGAATAATTACATATAATCGTTGATTAGTTATTACAATTATGAGGATATAAATAATTTAAATACTAAAACTAATAATGATATGTTTTTGTAAAAAAAATTGCCTCTTATAAAAAAGGAAGTTTTTTAAAAATATATGTATATAGCACGAAAAAATTCCCAATCTTGGAAATGGACAAACTAATTTGATTTTCACAACATAGGACTGCGGACAAACAAAACTAAACATATTTAATAGTCATTTATGTTGGTATCAGTGCTTACTTCGATCACAACAATGAGTTATATGGAGAAAAAAACTTGGATATGCAGGGCTAATATAGGAAAGTACTTATCAGTTACGTAATAAGTAAATCTAACAAATTTTATTATTTATCATGTTTTAAAAGTCATAAATGATATCGAACTGACATCAACTGACAACTGCAAACCGTGAATTAGTAATTGCATATAATATTTTGACCACTTGATAAAATTTAGGAGAATATAAACATTTAAATAATAACACTAATAATGATGTGTTTTTTGTAAAAACTTGTGAAAAAATAGAACAAAAAATTTGAAAATATATAGCAAGAAAAAATTCATAATCTTGGAAATGGATAAACTAATTGAATTTTCACAAAATAGGATTGTGGACAAACATAACTAAACATATATAATAATCATATATGTTGGTATCAGTACTTACTTCAATCACAACAATGAGTTTTATCTAGAAAAAAACTTGAATATGGCTAATCAACAACTTTTGGAATTTTTGTTTATCAATTATGTATAGTGGGTAAATTAGATAAGTTTTATTATTTTCCGTGTTTAAAAAGTCGTAAATGAGATCAAATCGACATCAACTGACAACCGGAAACAGTAAATTAGTAATTACATATAACGTTTTACTCACTTACTAAAATTTACGATGGTATAAAACACTTAAATGATAAAACTATTAATAGGTTATTATTTTTTATAGTTTTTTTCTCCTCTTATAAGAAAAGGAAGAAAAAAATATTGAAAATATATAGCAAGAAAAAATTCCTAGTCTTGGAAATGGACAAACTAACCGGATTTTCACAAAATAGGATTATGGACAAACAAAATTAAACAGATATAATAGTTATATATGTTGGTATAGTACTTACTTTGATTACAACAACGAGTTTTATGTAGAAAAAACTTGGTTAGGGGCCAATCAACCACTTTTGAAAAGTAGTACACTCTTATAGTATAAGTTTTCAAGTGAAACTATGGGGTCAAATAGTTTTTGGGTCTAAACTCCGTTATTTGAATAATTTACTGTACCATAACCTTTTGACTGGTGTGGGGGCCAAAATCAATACTCTGGCAAATAAAAAGGTAATTATAAGTTGATGATGAGAGACCAAATTATATGTTAATGATGACAAACCAGATCGATGCCACATGTATTTGTTCTCTCTCTCAAGGAAGTTATTGGAGTTTGAAATGTAGCAGATATTTGTCAGTCACATTTAATTTTACCACCAACTACAAAGTTGATTTAACTTTTCTAGGCATGTACTGATTTAAAAAAACCTTTTCTAGGCATGTACTGAGTAGCATTATAGTATAAGTTTATTTTCAAAAATTGAGAGTAACTGAGTAATGTACATATGAGTTAGGGTTTTCACTAGACCATCTTGAATCACAGCCAAACAAGGTCTTAGTTCAATAGCCCAAGAGGCTGTGTCAAAGGGGTTTTGTGTGAAATGTGTACCTTTATCTGAACTTAAACATATTGTTTACCAAAAAACGCCGAATCTAGCTACAGGTCCACGACCAATGTGGCATGTTCAATTTTTTTTTTCCCATCATGCCATAGAATCTAGCTATAGGTCCACGACCAATGGCATGTTCAAAAAGACGCCGAATCTAGCAATAGGATCGAAAAAGTTAGCTGGTTTACCAATTTAGCTTCCTCTCGAGTTTAAACATGTTGGAAAAATATTTTAATTAAGATGATCCAGTTAAAAAGTTTTGAATAATCCTATTTTATTTACTGATCTAAATCCCAAAAGACAAAAGCCAAGATCATTCACAAGTTACTTTATACATACAAATGCAATACGACTGAAATACTCCCTCCGTTCCTATTTAATTGTCCACTACGAAACTACGTGCAATTTTGACCGGCCAATAACTTGTATCAAAATTGTCGGAATGAAAATTTTTAAAAGTTGATAATATAGTTCAAATGTTAAATCTTATGATTAGATTTTAAAAAAATTCATTTCGATAATTTTTATATAAGTTATAAGCCGGTCAAAATTACACGTAGTTTCGTAGTGGACAATTAAATCAGAACCGATGAAGTATTAAGATTGGAGTTATGGAAATATTTGAATATAATACCTACACACATATTAAGGTTAAAAAAAGACCACTGTGCCATTTACTGAACCCATTGGCTGATCTTACTATGAGTAGGACCAGCTCTGCTTGACATTAGTCCATCAGAGAAAGTAACGTACACCCGAGTCATAAACTCACTTTAATTTTGTGATAAGCTTAGAACAGAATACTAGCTTGTGAGTTTGTCTCATGCAATGCAAGCTATAACCAGAAAAGAATTCGCAAATGCTAGTAATTATACAAAAAAGATAAATTTCAGTTTGTTCTGGACCTACTGGTTTTAATTTTCACCATCACATGAATTTTGTTGCTAAAATTAAGATAACTGTAAGCTACAACTACGCCATACATGATTGTTCAAAAAAAGTACTTTCCTCAAATTGCAGCAAATCAGAACATACTAAAACAAATTCAGGAACTAAAAGTCTAAAACTTTAGTTAACAAAATGCTTCGATCTGTTAAGTTTATTTTTCCAGTTATTTAAAACCGAGAGGGCAAACGGATATTCTGGGAGACATTTATTTTTTCTCAATAATTTCATCAGGTTTATGAGTTCCTCCCTCCAATATTGCTGCTCTTTAAATTTCCTGTTCTGAGTTTCTTCCACCTTCTTTTGTTCTCCTTCATCACCATTTTCAGCTCTTTCTCTACATATAGGAGCTTGTTTCTGACATTATAACATATTAATGGTTATGTTACTTTAACTATGGCAGCAAAATCAATCAAAAACAATTTACAAGGGATAACAAAAATGCAATTGATGTTAATCACATTTCTACTAAAAATACGAAAGTAGTTCTCACTAATTGTGGGCTTCATCGGGCTAACTATATATATGCATGGTCAAGACAATATGTACAGAAAGTGTTTAAACATGAAACATGGAGTATTGTTTTTCAGGGAAACTTCAAAGCTCAGATTTTCCCCTTTATTTCGCTTTTTATTCTTCACTATAAGCTGGACTCCAGTTGGCTGGCAAAGATATATTCTGTTTTTTTGGCCCAAACAAGCGAGAAGCCTTCAACCAGATGATCCCAACTTTTCCTTAGCCATGACAACCCCAGCTTATTTCATTAAAAGATTGCCAAAAACACTATACATGACGATTCGCTTCCTACATTGTCTAAACTTTTTATGTATTTTACCTCTTTAGGGTAATTTCAAATGTTTCCATTTTTAGATGTACATATACAATAGTTCAAAAGTTTTATAATATAACTGTGTTCTACTTAAAATTTTATCACTCTCCGCTTAGCCTCAAACAGATCATTTTCCATTGCTTCCGCAACTTGACCTGCCACCTCATTTAGTAGCTTGGTCCCGCCTTCCTCCCATTGTCTGATCTCTATTTCAAGTTTGATCTCCTTGCAGTTCAAACTCTCTTATTTTCTTCTTCAAGGCTTGAGTCTGGTGCAAAATTCACATGAGGTCTGTCATTGATTTTATGCTCCTAAGAAAAGGGCATATTCACATGGTAATCAGTAACAGACCTTATTTACCTCAAGAAGGCACAAAATATCAATATTTACAGAAGTTTAAGACAATGTTTTCAATCGGTTTTTATTCCAACTGGCAACTACAATGAATTAAGAGTTTAAGACTGATTTTATACTTGGAAATTTGTGCTATCAAACGGCAGATTAACGAGTCATCCATAAGACCAGTACAAATGGTAAATGACAAAGCTAGGTGCTCCAAAGAAAACATATAACAACAGGAAAAGCAAAATGGTCATTTGATACTTCAGAGAAGAAAAGAAGTAATTGCAGATTTACGATGCGTTGCTATGTTTGCGCACATAAATTTCATTATTTGTCTTCCTTTTAAAATTTTAAACTGGCATCACGCTCTATTGAGCCATAATTTGGGCCTTTGGGAAGGGAAATTAGTTTACAAGAGACAATGAGGAACTTATACTTGTTCAGTTATTTGTCCCTTAACAGTCTTATAATTTTTTATAAAATTTTACGAAGCACCAAATCAGATTTTATACTTTAGAAAACATGTTGCTTTATCATCCCAAACCACCATGTAAGAATACAGAAGGAAATACAGTAGCCTCAATCACTGCTATAAACAAACTGGGGTGCTGCTTCAAATTGAACGAAACTGGCCAGCGAATGAAATGGTATATGTGATCTTCAGGATATATAACATGGCTTCTAGAATTCAAGGGCTATATAATGCCTAGTTCATTTGCAGCTTATGAGCTAAGTAATTTTTCAGTTTTGCTTAAAAGCTGAACTCTATTTGACTGAATAGCTAAAGGTAAGATGGCCTAATTAAACTAAAATCTGTTAACTTAACGAGACTAGCTTTCTTAACTTCAAGAATCCAGCTTGTTTGCAGCTGCTATCAAACAAGCCCTTCTACTGTGCAAAGCAGCCTAATGTATATGTTACATAATCCTGTCAATGTTAGCGATCTCAGCAACTTCGGCTCAAGGAGGTAGAATATCATTAGATTAAGCTCATCAAAACTCATAGGAACCAAGATAATCAGAAAAATCCCTATTATCTGCTATTGGAAGAGCTAAACACTGAAGTTAGTAGCGCAGTGTCGATGCTTCAATTTTAATTAATAGAATATATAAATAACACGTAACAAGTGTAATAGTACTATTGTGTTACATAATACATATGCATCCATAGATCCATATATTATTTGCAGGCATAAGAGCATGTTAGATAAATCGATTCTCCAAAACTAATTGTATCCCCCAAGGAATATGTTATCTTTGCGTTGACCCTTTTCCAATGCAAAGATCTTACCAGCTCACGGGAATATGGATGTCTAAGTGTGTACCAATCCCCACTAATTACTTGACATCTTTAACCGCACCATGTCTTATATGGCTGTATATATATCCTACTTATTGAACGTATATTTTCACACAAGAGATCAGGGCCCTGAGATTTTAAGAAGTTTTTTAGATGGTTTCTTGATATTCATCATTGTCATGCTTTGAGCCTTTGATGTTATCAATATGGTAACAAGTATCAGCTCTAAAAGAGAACCCTACTTATTAACCAACAACCTAAATCCTCGTGCCACATTATCACCTTTCAAGTTTTGAAATGGTTAGAGCCCTCCAAAATAAATTGTGAAGTATAAAACTCAAATAAAGGTTATGTAAGAGACATGGAAATAGCTTGTTTGCAACATTTTATAGCTTATATATTTGTTTTTTTTTTCTTCATATGAGTAGGCTATACTATATAGCAGAAAATCTTGAAAGTCAGTACTTCGAGTTTCAAGGCATAAATATAAGATGTTTTAAACAAAATTAGCCAATTTTCATCTGTGAGCTTATTTAAAAGTAATTGAATTATCCGGTTGAAGTTTCTAAATTCAGGCCAAAGCCCATAAAAATTCAGCCTTTAAGATTTTCAACCAAATGCAGTCCAGCTTTTAGGTAAAAGGAGGCATAAAGAAAAGCATAAAAGTTGCGAAGCAAGGCCTTAGGTCTTGTAATAAGTCAGCATTATTTGCTTCAAATCTGCAGTCAAACACAGCTGTAGACAATAAGTCTTGTAGTTAAAGTCTATAAATCAAGTAAGGTTTTTTGTTATTCACTATTTTTATTTTAGGAATAAGCAATTAGTAAACTTATTTAATTGTATGTGTATGATACTATGATGCAATCTATTCTTTTCAAAAAAATAAAATCATATATAGCCTATTACGCAAATACAGTTTTGGGGTTATCTTTCTACGGAATTCCTGCCGCTATTCCTGACCTGTGCCTCGCCAGCAACGGAGACGTAGCAAAAAATCACCCCCTCTGTAGGCTACAGTTTCCCTTTCAGCTTCCCCCCATGGTTCCAGTATTCGAACGAGTAATGATATTAACAAAGACTTATTCAAAAGTTCAGACATGAAATCAATTGGTGTCAATAAAAACTACAAAATAACTGAGTTGAATTCTCTAAATTTAACAATGAAACAATTTGATTTAAAAAATGAAAATGTTTTGAAATACTTTATTTTAGGTAAATCAAAGTTGTTATAGAGACTTTTAATTCACCAAAATTCATTAAAAGAAACTATGCGTGGTACAAAATGTGAAAAACCAAAAACCCAGTGCTAAAACTTTCGGCTATGCATGGAGGCGTCGCGTCACTTCGGGCATGATGTAGACAGTCTTTGCTTGTATTTAAGGAAAATGTTGGTTCCACAACTCGAACACATGACCTTTATGTCACATGGATACAACTTTCCGTTACGTCAAGCCTTGCCCTCGTGATCAAAACATGCTGCTAAAGATTCCTCTATGCACGGGGTATAGTAAGGCGTCGACAACTTTAGGTAATTTAGACAGTTTTCCTCTGTATTTCTCCAAGAAACTGCTTTCACGACCCGTCCCGTGACCTACAAGTCACATGTCAGTTGTTTTACTGTTACGTCAAGAAGTATCTTCGAAGTGGTACAAAATGAAATGGAGAAACAAATGTATTTTCATTACTCATCCCGTCATACAAATTAATCATGTCTTTTGTTTTGAACTAAAATTTCGTTTTTTTAGCATTATATTAGCTTGACGGTTTGTATGGTTAATTGGTTATGAGAACTTATAGTAGCGGTATCAAATGATGCATGCTATATCAACCCATAAACCGGATCAGTGCTCTAAAATGGGAGCCTAGACGCATATAATGTGTTAGACGACCACAACCCATCTGGCTTTCAGCTAGGCAAATTATATTAAATCTAATTTCGGTCAACAACGGTCACATGTGTGTGCGGATTCAGGTGGATATCGTTCAGGCATAAATAAGTTTATCAACAAACGTGATTTTTTTATATATATAAATTTCTAAACTAAAACAAGAAAATTTTTACACGAAAATAAAAGACAGACGAGTAACAAACTGCGCCCCTAATCCTTTCTGAATTGTAAAACCAATCCTCTTAATGAAAATCTTTTTGTTTTTTTCAAATCATAAGAAAAAAAAACGTGAAAATAGTAAATGAAAACTAGTTGGATGAGGGTGAGTCAAAAGTAAAAAGTAAAAAAACAAGAGGGTAAAAAGAAACAATTATTGAAAAGTCCGGGGTAAAACCATAAAAGCCAGTAAAAATTCTATACGACACTCTAGGGCTGGGCGAAAAACATGAAAAATCAAACCGGACCGATAACCGAACCGAAAAAGACCGAAACCGAAAAACCGAAAAACCGAAAAAATTTCGGGTCGATTTCGGTTTTTAATAAAACCGAACCGAAAAAGACCGAAAAAACCCGAAAAAGACCGAAAAATAACCGAAAATCCGAAAAAAACCAGTCCGGTTCGATCCAAAATATAAATAGACCGAAACAAAAAAAAAACGAACTGAAAAATATGTTCAGTTTCGGTTTGGGTTTTGCTAAAAACCAAGCCTAACCCCCAGAGAACCCAGCCCTACAACACTGGGCGGCTAAAAAGTAAAATCTCAGTAGACATAATAATTTAATCAAAATAAAGACAGAAATCAGAAATAAAGAAAAGAGTTGACAATTCCCCAATTCGCCACAAAAACAGATCCATAACAGATATATAGATATCTACATATAGAATTAGAATAATAGATAGATACAGAATTATATATAGATAAGATGGGGAAGCGGGGGGTGAGTTTAGTGTTGGTTGTGATGATGATGATGACGTGTCACTTGTTTATCACGATCGAGGCGATTTGGTTAAGTATGCCTAAAACGGGTACAAAATGTGTATCTGAAGAGATACAGAATAACGTCGTCGTTTTGGCTGATTATGTTGTTATACCTGATGATCACACTCATCCTTCTCCCACCATCTCCTCTAAGGTTTTTAATTCTCCTCTTTTTTTTACCCCTTTTCTAATTTATCATTTATCTGTCCGTTTTTTTATTTTATTTATTTTTTTGTGTTATGGGTTGATTAGATGTAAAGTATGATTTAATGATTTCTGTTGATTAAACAAATAAGCTTAGCTTATATCCGGCAAGCAAATTAAGTTGTACAGTTGTGTGAGCGTATCAGTTTCCTTTTTTTAGCCCATCACTATATTACTATTTATATCTTTCACTTTTTAAGATTTCGTTTTCATTTGTCTAGGGATTTTTTGTGGTTGTTTGATTAGATTTGTAGCCGAATTGAATGGTTATTTTAAATATAAAAAAAATATGAGCTAGAGCTGAGCAAGGATGCAATGTTCGTATAAAGAATGTGAATGCTAGAAAAAAAAAGACAAGTAGCATCAGATATTGAGCTGATCCATCAATTGAACTTATGTAAATATATATTGGAAACTAGCAAATAAGCTTAGCTTAAGATCAGGAAGCAAATAAGTCAAACGGACTAATAGTGTTCAACGAATTATGAATTATATTGGTATCACATTTCTTCATTATGTAGGACTAGGATCTTGCTATTGTGCGATATTAAGTTGATTGCACTGGTTTGATCTTGTAATTCTATTCGTTTTTTTATCTCCTGAATTTGAATCAGTTGATATAACCGTTTTGTTCCTTGTAATTTTATTATTTATCAAATTGTGTTTGAAGGGCTTTTTCGCGTCATATCATTCTTGATGCCTGTAGTATTTGTGGTTTCAATCTGGTCTATCAAAAGAAGTACTACCTCCCGTAGATAAATACCATCCTGCTTTGTTTGGCCACCTTTTAGCTATTTTCTGTTTTTTTTTTATTAGCATTTAGCCATGTGATTTAGTTTCTTGTTAGATGTTTAGTTTTCTGTGTGAGAATTCAGATGTTAGAATCCTTTTTGTACTAATGTCTTCTCCGTCCTATTTCATGCGCTAAATTTTTTTCACCATTTTAGCATACCTCTCTCTCTAATTTTTTAATTTGTGAAGCCAGCTTTTTTCTGAAAGACTTGAATTCATTCAAAAAAATTCTAAGCGTGAAAAGCTGTAGTCGTAAGGTATACCTATGATTTATTTGTATAGCGATGTTTGCACTGTTGCACATCAACAACCTGGTAGGGCTTTTGATTTTAATGTTTAACTCTTGTCAAGTAATTTCCTTTACCTTTCAATATTTTCTGAAGACGCTGCAAGTCTTGCGATGCTTGCTACTTGGCCCTTTTTTTAGTACATTCTAAGTTTTAACATGTATTTTTTATAACTAATTTAAATAAGGTTAGCAGTTAACAGTGAACGACCAATTCAAGCTGTTCGTTGTGGGTCGTCATCCTTTTTCATCTTTTTAACCGAATTATTGCTAATTATGCAAGCTATGTTTTGTTTTCCTCGTATAGGTAACTTCTCCTTATGGGAACAATCTTCATCACCAAGAAAATGTGACACATGGTCAGTTTGCATACACAACTAAAGAGTCAGGAAATTACATTGCATGTTTTTGGTTGGATAGTCACTATCAAGGTTCTGGAGATGTAAGTGTGAATCTTGAGTGGAAAACTGGAATTGCTGCTAAGGATTGGGAATCAGTAGCAAGAAAGGAAAAGATTGAGGTGGGTTATAAGAGTTTTTTCTCCTTTTTTCTGCCTCTTTTACAAATTATAATAATTTCTGTTTTTAGGTTTATTACTAAAGTACTACCTAATGGAGAAAATTAAAAGCCTTTCATGAGTATCTGAACAATTTCAACGTAATGAACATCAAAAGTACTACCACTGGACAAATATAATAGTGAAAACCTCTACTGAGGTTGATTTAGTTTTGCCGTAGATGTAGAGTAGTTTTGTCATGGATGTAGATACATGCAGTTTTTTATGTGTTAAGGTAAAGTGTAGTCAAATGATGTCGAAATAATCAGTATGTGTTCTCAAAAAGAATATCAGTGTTTATGTATAACCACATTAGTCCCTTGAATGTGTCACTTTCTTTCTTTCTGTAAGAACTTTCTCATCTTAACTAATCCCTCCTTTACTAACCTTTTGACTAACAGTAGGATTGATTAAGAAGTTAATTTCGCAATACTGAACTCTCAGCATTTACATATCACTTGATGCATAACTGACTCAAACTTTGAATTGACAAAAACTAACTACGCAGGGGAAATTAAAGCGTTATTGTTTTTAAAGGGGCCATGACCTTGAGAAACACTGGAAAAGAGGTGCAAAGATTTAATTCAACATGTATGTGCTATTTAGCTTCTTTTTTTTTCAAAATAAAAATTGTTTCCTTTCTGACCCACTTTATAAGGTTTCTGTATCTTTTAGTCCGTTTCTCTTTGGCGACATTAGATTTAGTTGGTGTAAACGCAAACAAAAAATTTGCAGAGGCGTTCGTCTTGGGATTATCCCTTGCCTCCAAGGAGAACCAAGTAGATGTTCCTAACGGTTATTATATAGCGGAATAATACTGTGGTTGACACTTGATGTAAATCTTATGCATGGCTATTGCTAGAAAAGATACATAGTCAATCACCTTTACACGAAAGCCTCGTTATTAACTTTAACAAGGTGCATTTTCTGAAGATTAATAAAGTTGCTTAGTTGTAAATCGCATGTGAAATTTGAATTTGCTAGAATAGCAACTAAACTTCTCAATCTTTCACATGCTGTACATATGTTTTCATGCGCCTTATTTCTATTTCCAGGGCGTTGAGCTTGAGTTGAGAAAGCTTGAAGGAGCAGTGGAAGCTATACATGAAAACTTGATCTATCTCAGGACTAGGTAAATTACCATTACTGCTACAACTAGGATCATAATTTACGGAAATAAGTGAATTTTACGAAGGTTGTATCTTTTGGTATCAGAAAAATAGAAAGTAAAATGTTTCTTTTTGCATACTATGCATCTTATATGGGTTTAGTAGATGGTGTTACTAAATTTCTCTGCATCTTTGTCATAATAGTTCTACAACAAATAGTTAATGACCATGGCTTTTTGGAATTCTTTTGTTGATATATACTTCAAATGGTTCCTTAAACAATGCAGTGAGCACTATTTTATCTATTCCGGCTAAACTTTTTTCCATGCTGTCTTGTTACTAATTCTGTCTTCTGATGTTGCAGGGAAGCTGAAATGAGGGAAGTAAGTGAAAAGACAAACTCTAGAGTTGCATGGTACAGTATCATGTCTTTAGGGATCTGCATCGTGGTTTCGGTTTCACAGTTGTGGTACTTGAAGAGATTCTTTCAAAAGAAGAAGTTGATCTAAATTTAAGTCTAATATTTTTCCGTCATACTAGCAGACGATTATAGTAGCAGACCTCATTGTTTCAACTGTTCTGAATTTGTCATTTTTTATTAATTTGGTGCCAAATTCTGATGCTGTTATTTTTTTTATTTTACTTGTTTCTGTTAGCGAGGAGAGCGAACTATTTTGAAATCCACTACATAAGTTGACTGTAACGATTGTTGCTTCCATTTTATCTTTTAGCCTTCAGATTTTGAAGGGATAATGCGTTTTAAATTTGACAATTTATATACAGATGATCATTGGGTATGCTTGAAGTTATAGTATTATATTAAATTTCCAAATGTATCATGCAAAAGGCGAAGCGAATAATTAGAGGTACAATAAATCCCATTATTGTTTGCAGATTATCATCTGGGCATTTTCCACGAAGATATATGATTTTGGTGAAAAGGTTATTGATTGATTAATGTAGATTTAAAAATTTTGCGAGTTTGAAAACACTACTCAAGTACATATGTTGTTAGCCGTATGTTTTTCAGTGAACTAATTGGATATTCTGCTGTTAACAGAAACAATGCGACGTGTTTAAACAAATGTGAAGATTTAATAGCTGCGAAGGTAAAACCAAGTGTTTATATCAGCATGTTTTCAGGCTCTCCATACATAACTGTCTTCACATACCTCGAGCATGAACTCGAATTTGTTTAACTCTTAATTATGAGTACTAAACAAATACTATTTTCACTTGACGTTGGGAAATTGCTAGCTCATCTATATCTTCTAACTTCTATATCTTTTAAATTGAAAAACAAGAACTGGATCTCTACTTTAAAGCCCCAACCACAAGATTTCAATTTGTGGAATTTTATTCAGATCACCAATTCAGTAAAAGAACTGTTATTTAACTGGAAACATGTTTAGTTAGTAGACTAATATGAACTCAATTGACGAGAAAAAAAGTTGGAAAAGTAAAGAGAACATTAATATTAGTCAAAAAACAGGCAACCTAAAAACCAAAAATAGATATTCCCAAATGATAGTCTGAGGGGAAGGTTCCCCGTCCCCTTTTAGGAACTCAAGGTCCCATGCTAACAGAAGTTGCTTACTCTCTAACCAAATGCGCATTGGAGTAGCAGAAAATAACTAACTCAACTGATAGAAAGAATTCTGAAGTAGTACGCAACAGTAATCGATTAGAAAGTTAGTAGTCGATAAAATAACAAAATAACAAAATAACAAAAAGGGTATTCCCAAATGATGGGATGAGGGGAAAGTCTCCTGTGGGTGTTACTCAATCGAAACAACTCTGTGGTTCAAGCATTTAAATTTCCAAATTTCCTGGAAAAAATCATCTGCACTACTATGGTTGCTCTTCATATCAAGAATTCTAATTTTCATCTTCTTCAACTTTTTACCATGCTTTGTCAGTGATTCAAGGGTGTTGAGTTTCTGTTCTGCATTCAGTGGTGATCTCACTGTTATCACCGTCTCCTCGAGGCAAGGTATCACAAAGTCTGAATCAACCTTCAAAAGGAAAATGCAAATACTAAATTTCTATTCTATACATCTGTTTCTTATTTCCAAAAATAAAATAAATAAATAATGATCATTACATCCGTTTTTTTTTTATAATTAACAACCCTCTCTTTGGAGGCAGGGGCGGAGACAGTGTACGCCTAGTGCCCACTGGAATGTGAATAAATACCATTTTATATCTAGCTTAGTGGTTAAATGCTGGAACTAAAAGGTCCGTTGTGGCCAAAGGTCGCAGCTGGAAAAATTCACCACTTTTTTTGTTTTACATTTTCACTATGAAATATTTTTTTCTAAAAATCTTTTATAGTTTCTTAAAAATCACCAGAAATATTGAAATCGAAAACCATTAGTACACGTCTCTCTTATAGTTGTATTAAATATAAATTGTGTATATTGTCTGATTTTATTACATTTTTATAATGAAATAATTTTTTCTAAAAATCTTTTATAGTTTCTTAAAAATCTTCAGAAATATTCAGATCTAAAACTATTAGTAGTACTTATCCTGTACTTTTATTAAAAATAAAGTATATGGTCATAAATAACTAAAATGCAAGTGAATTTTTTTTTCCAAGCGTACTTAATAAATTATTAAAGTTTAGAACATTATTTGCAAAAGCTTGTTTATATATATATATATATATATATATATATATCTAAAACATAATATAAATATTCATCATACTGTGCCCCCGCTCAATCAAAATCCTGGCTCCGCCCCTGTTTGGAGGTAGCCTGCTTTGCAGGCGCCAGGGATCGAATCCTGGTGGTGAGCGTGGTATACTAGGGTCGCAACCACTTGGACCAACCAGCTTGATCATTACATCCGTTTATAAGGTTAGTAGAGTTTTAAACGCTGTATCATCAAAATTTCGATTTTGTGCATCGACCTACAAAATTTTAAAATCAGCAAGACAGCAACCCAACCCAACATAACTTTTGCCTTTTAACACTATTATACTGATGAAAAATAGAGGGGGGTAACTTAGAACAGTGCGTCAAACATAAAAAAAAATATGATAGAATAATTCATAAAATATCTTATTTTCATATCGTACAAGCACCTGAACCGTCTAAATCTTCAAGAAATGTAACATTTCTCTAGTAAGTCTTAATTGTAATAGGTTCGGATGTGATATCAAAATTTGATGATACGTAAGCATACAAAACTCCGATTATCGCTCTGTTTATAAAGATGGTGTTTTCAAGGGTTCACGTGGAACTTTGCTGTTCAAGCATGAAGGTTCTAGCTTTCTACGTCAGGAGAAACATTAAATGTTCATGACGTAATGCTATGGCAATAGACCGATACCCATACCCGTATGAGCTTAGTGCAGCTCCAGCCACCACATTAAATTTGTCGAGATATTACTAAAAGACTGTCTCCTAAGCAGTACTAGTTCTTATGAATGTCCTTTCTTTCAACAATAGCTTATGTGGAAATAAATCATCACTTACATGTTTCAAGCTGTTTTTCTGGCAAAGAGCCGCGAACATGGCCCCATGCATATCAAACCTTCGAAGCTTGGGATGACTGTTGAAAAAATCTACCAAATCTACCTCCGGAAAGGCTAAAAGGGCATCAAAATCCCCGGTGAATTCAACCTTCATGTATAGATGCTTCACCTCGCTAGCGGCTTGGAGCATTTTGTTTATTGCGTCCCAACACCACTGAACACCTCTTATGGACAAGTATTCAAGTGCCACGAGTTTTCCAAAATCCACCATGTAAACTCTCCCTGCATATCAATTTTTTAATAAATTATCAGACGAAAATGCAATCCATCTTCAGCTTCAATTGATAATTGGTAATTATGGTCTTGTTTACAGATTTACGCTCAAATCCATTTAATTTGCTTAAAAGTCAAACCGAATTTGCTGGATCAGTTTTGAAGGTAAGTTTTCGGTTCTTTGGACTAAAAAAAGTTCAGAACTTTAAGCTGGATCAACCCTACTTTATTCTCAACTGCAGGAAATCCAACTAATTTGCCTTATAGTTGCAACTGAACATGACCTATCTTAGGGTTGACCCTAATCCCCAGCGTTAAAACTCCGCTCAGAATTGTACTTGGGTTGCCTTGTACTGCTTTTCCTAAGAAGTAAGAAGTGAACCCTCTTATCTATGAAAAAAGAAGCAGTTACAATAAACAATATTCTTTCAGAGGAGATATAGAAATTCATTTGCGCCCCTACCATGTACCCAAAAAAAAAAAATTGCGCCCCTACCAAAGAAGCTGGCTTTTTTCAAGCCAGGTTTCAAGTCATCAGGCTGATTTCGCTATATTAACATAACAAGGTTGTTTAGGGGAGCTCAGCCACTATGACCACTTTAAAGGTGTTTGTACTGACAGAATCCAGTATCAGCAAGGCGAAATACAGTTTGGTACACCAACCTATGATGTTTTTTTAATTTGATGCAGCAAGCTAACTAATCTATTAATCAGTACCACGACCTACTTTACAAAATACAAAAACCAAAAGTTTCACTCTCTACTTTAAACTGTGTATAAAATTATATTAAGTCCCAAACTATTTCTTGTAGTGTACAAATTATCGACTGGTTAATATTCTGTCCGTATCTTTTTCTCAAATTTCGTTCTAGATACAGATTGAATGTCCAATATTCCTCCTGGCCTTGGATTGTTTTCCAAGAATGTTGAGCCAGGTACGTAAGCCATGCATCTGGGAGTAAAAGGGCTTTCGGTTCTTTGCAGCCTTTTTTGGCTTTGCAGCTATTTAAATTTGAAAAAATTATTTTTTAGAAGTAAGATTCTATAGTAAAAAGTCGGGGTAAGAACGAAAATTTTGTAACAATGCGGAAAAGAAAGGGTAAACAAGAATGTGATAGGTTTTGATGAGTGAAACTGTAGCTAATTCTAAATGCAGAACAGAAGTTTATTTTGCTTAATGATAAAAGCATGCTCCTTTATCTACATTCCAATATGCAGAAAACGGGACCAGTAAGAACTTGGAGCAATGAAAGCAAACAATCACCTGAATTATTGGCAATGGAAAGATTTGCTAATTGTTGAGTCTCACGGATGCGAACCCAACTGCAACCCTGAACTTCGAGAGATTCAAGTTTTGGAGAAACAACCGAGAGATAGCAATCTCCCAGCCCATAGAAGTCCAATTTGCACTGCTCTAACTTTGGCAATTCAATCGCAACAGACCTCAACCCTTCACACGCGAGCAAGGACAAATGAGTCAAATTAGGACAAGCAAGAAGAGCAGCATTCAAAGCACTGTCCTCCATTCTTGCACCGACAATTTCTAAATTTTGTAATTTTTGGAAAACGTCCCATTTTGGGGATTGGACCATGAGGACCCCCCAGAGTTTTAGGGACTCGAGATTTGTTGCAGTAGCTACGCAATCCAGCTTTGAGGGGTTGCTGACGGAAGGTGTGTCTTCAATGAGATTGTCCATCCGCAGCTCGAGGTGGCGAAGAGATGATTTAGTGTGAGAAAGCCACGCAGCAAGGCCTGTCAAAAAAGCCATGAAACCATCAAACTGGTATGAACCATACTATCTAGATCTGGGTTTGGGAATTTGAAAACCGCTCTTAACCGATTAGATTCGGATATCTGAATCTGGTAAGATTTTTTAAAACTGGATGGTCATCTAGATCAAGACAGCTACTTAAAATAGTCGGTATAGCTCGTGAAACAGTTACTTTTCTCCAAAAAGACACTATATACAACTACTAATTTGCCAAAACAATAATTGCACTACCAGCTATATCTGTAAAACCCGTTAAAACTGTAAAACCATTCAGTATAGTTTTAAGTTTATAACTGTAAACTATATATCACGAGCGTAACAGCAACCCGGCTTCAAAGTGTTCAATCACTTAACTGCACCAGAAACATATGAACTAGTATGTTCGTAATCACACGAAATAGAAGAAAATTAAAAAGCTAACTTTCTGTATATGGAGTTGCGTAAGTTAGTTGATAATTACCAGATCCATACTTCAAAAAAACCATACCTTCCAATAAAAGCTTCCTCTTAAAAAAGACAGTAAAAAACTGTATAAGTCCAAACATGTATAAAAGGTTTCCAAACAATTTAGTCCCATTTACGCCCATACCTGCATTGGTGAAGGGGCAGTATACGACGAGTTCTTCTAAGCAACACAGTGTGGCCACCATCTGCTCGACGACTTTGTCGGTCATGCACCCATTGGCAAGGCTCTCACTGAGGTTACGAGGGAAGTATAAACTCTTCAAGTAAGGCAGAGACTCTTTCCACCTGGTCGAAACACAAGTGCACGACGCCACATCCTTGGCATTGCTCATTTGCGACAAAATCGTTTGGACTAGGGCGTCGGGAAGAGATTCCATTATCTAAGAAAAATGATCAAATTGATTATTCGATCAGCAAATGGGAAAAATATGCTACACCCTTAAGCTTTTAAGCTTTCGTTTCTTTACTTTATTCCCTTTTCTTAAATCAACAAAAGGGAAAAATATGCTAAATAATTTAATTGCGGGTTTGTTGCCATGTTTGATAGCAGTTTTTAAGCATTCTTTTCTTTACCTTTTGGTTTAAATTTGCAGTATTGGATTTAATAGCTTTGTTTTCCAGCTTTTTTCAATAAAAACACGCTAAAACCCTTTAAGCCTAATGAACCTAACTTTAATTAAATCCCCAAATAATCCAGCTTTTTTGCTTAAAAGCTGAGACCAAACAAGCTGCCACCCTAAATAACACTTAACCCTTCTTACTACATATTTGGGTATTTTCTTAAATTCAATATATTGATTCTTTACAATGGTGGAGCTTTAAGAAAATTGATCAAACAGGTGATATGCAATATTATGTAAACTGGTACAAAAATTAACAAATCTCTAGCTTTCAAAGGAAAATAAATTAGCTATAATAAGAGAGATTTAAACCTCAATTACTTTTGTTGGGTTGACTCAAAAAGCTAAGCTTATCTAATTAAATATAATTAAAAAAGGTTACATTTAAGGCAAATAACACAACTTATATTCCTAAAATCTGAAATTAAGTAAATCCTCAGCATACATTTTCCAAAAACATAAATGTGACTTAGAAAGTAATTTAAAATTCAATCAAAGCTCACAAACATAAAACCCATCTTTCAAAATAGTCAACCAAATCAATTCAATTACTGTACAAATTATTAAGTAAAAAACATTAAAATGTCAAATCTGCAAGTAAACAAAAGATCGAGTTTAAGCACCAAAACAAAATCTAAATTTCTCATTTTAAATAACCAAAAAAGTTAAAAATTAAAGTTGGCAATAATACTAGAATACAGCTTATAAGGAGAAATTGGAACTTAAATCAGCAACATAAATAGTAGAAAATGAGCTTACTAGTGTGAAGAAAAGCTCAAACACGTATATATATATATATATATATATATATATATATAGAGAGAGAGAGAGAGAGAGGCGCGTATATATATAGAAGATGGGTTTATTTCAAAATTTAAAAAAAGGTTGAGATTTGGAGTAGCTTTAAAATAAACCCCCCCGCTTTGTATTCTTTTTGTATTTGTTTTGAAATGTTTTTTGAATTTGGGACCGTTTAGAGCAAAGTTCCAAACCACAAATTATTTGCGCTAAATAGAAGTATTATTTTGTATCAATTCTATATTCATTTTCTTCTTTTGTTTTATTCCTTGTTTCAAAAACGGTATTTCTCATTTTAAAATTCCATTTTATATTTAAATATACAATACTAGTGTACTGTTTTTTCATAACGAAAAATCTATTTTTTTCACAAAACTTCACTGCTTCTGTTGGGCATTTTACCAAGTTGAGTGCTTCTATGGTTGAGATTCATATACGGTTGGTTGGTTAGTTAGTTAGTTGGTTAGTCGGTTAGCGGATTGTTTATAAATATCCGTTTGAATCTCTTCTAACATTTGATTGATCAATATAATACATTTAATATTTTAGAATTTATCTTTTTAAAACATTTTCGATCAACCCATGATCACCGTATCTACATCTGTTATTTAATTGTTTGACTTTATATGAGTTTACATGTTACTAAGATATTTAAATTATGACTGAACTTTCAACTCAGCTAGTGACTAAATATTACATTTTTAATTATAACTCATATATAACTTAGTTAACGACGAATTTACTTGAAAGATTATGTTAACGTGAATACTCGTGATTAAATATTGGTTCGTGTTCTTTAATATATGGAATCAAATTAATCAGAATGATCTTTCAAATTAATCGAATCAAATCAATTCAAATGACAAGATTGTGGAGCAAGGTAAATACAAATTGTACGCTAATAAGGAAATAACAAGAGGAGGAACTATATTGGTATATATTTTAAAATATCATAATTGTTGTGTGACATATTAGCTAGATATATAGATATGGAGATACAAGTATAGAGAGATAAAAGAGTCGTCTTTTATTCATTGATAAGTGTAGGGAAGTTACATCAAGAGACCCCCTAACCTTCTTTATATAATAGAAGGTAGGGTTACATATGCTAGGAAAGCCCAATAGAGGCCCAATAGAGTAAGGCCCAAGATGGACAATAATATCCTACAACACTCCCCCTTTGGACGTCTTGATTTCTTCGTCTTCATGTTGTCGATCTGAATCGAGTTCATTCGCAATGCTAAACACATAAAAACCTTAGGGCCGGAAAACCCAGTGTGGGACAAAACCGGTACCTAGGAGAAACTGTGTAGCCGAATGATATAGGCCGAAATATCATGTAAGTAACTAACCACAAAACAGTGTGCCTCATCAAAACCTTGACAGAGCAAACCCAATGGGAAAATCTCTGATCGAAGGAAAAAGAGTGCAACAGTGGTAGTAGTAGGGGATCAACCACAAAACAGGTGCCTCATCAAAACCTTGCTAGAGTAAACCCAGTGGGAAAAAATCTCTAGTCGAAGGACAAAAGAGTACACAGTGGTAAGAAGTATACAACAGGATACTCCCCCTAATTTCGGCAATCTTAAGTGAGATATGATAGGAACGTGTCTCGCTAAAAACCTTGCCAAGGAAAACCCAGTGGGAAAAAACCTTGGTCTAAGGACAAAAAGAGTACACGAGCATGCGACTGGATGCTCCCCCTCACTTGCACACGACAGGGTGCGAAGATTTCGACTAAGTAGTAATTAGTGCAATAAGCATTCACCTGGATGCTCCCCCTCACTTGCACACGACTGGGTGCAAAGATTTCATATTCCAAGAAAGAGTACGAGCATTCGACTGGATGCTTCATTTACTTGCACACGACTGTATGCAAAAAATATAACGTGGAATAAACCGAGCATTCGACAGGATGCTCTTAAACTTCATATGTGAAGATTTATTTCGGCAAGAAATGCTAAATAGCATAATCTAGTCATGTCTCTCTTGATCGATAACAACAAGTTGTCCTCAAATAAGACAAGTGTTTTATCTGGATCATGAGACAGAGCATATGTAATTCAAATATGGTTAATACGAGCTCGAAACCATATACACTCTCTAGTCGTCTCATAGAGCACGAGTAGATCAGAGTGATTCGTTTGGAGTCATTCCAAGACCTCCAAGATATTGCCTTATTCCTAATGGTAAAGACAGACCATGTTAGGAATATCCCTTATGCGGGTCTGATAAGTAACCGACATCGGTATAACCGAAAAAGGGTTGCGTTAATTCGAGTACCGAAGGGGGTAGGTACACTCGATGACGCAAAATGGGATAAAACAAGCCCTCATCCACAGTTACCTTAAGGTAATGGGAAAATGTCTTTTATGCCATTTCGATGGCAGCGTGTTAGCGCGATGCTGTGTCGAGCTATACCATTCACAGCAGACGAGATGTTCGTCCTAGCACATTAGACCAAGTACAATGATGCGCTTATTGTACTTAGATATGAACATGATGGTTCAATATCTCTTCATCGTCTCATCAGGGACAGACTGGGTCTATATCAATGTCTAGTGATCGAACGATCATGGGAGAATCTGACGATTTAGCGTCATAATGACTAAAACGTCATAACACCTTCTGGGTGTAATCTGAATCATGGACTTAGATTCAATCTTACGGGACTCGATCATCAGGCCGAGTCACTACCGTTTCTTCCCAAGATCCTTCATCTCGAAGGCAAATCCAAAAATGGATCGCGTAATAAAACACGCAAGGGCATAATACTTGTTCAAGTATCCCAAGCTAATCAAGTACTCACTTAGGCGGGTATACCACATCCGCTCGGATTATATTAATCCATATAGTGAACGTCTCATTTAATTGAGATCGTGTTCCGTGGTCAGGAACTACTTGATTAAAGCATATGAAGTCACACAGGGACCTTCATCTGTATCTCTTTGTCTAAATCACCATAGAGATAAAACAGTGACCATATTCATGGCTGCATATTCAGTTTTTCGGAAACTACTAAACTGGTAAAGTAGGGGACTGTTATAATGTCCATTACGAAGAAATCAACCATCTCGTAATCAATTCCAAGGTGTGAGAGAAGCCTTGCGCTACTAGGCGAGCATTCTACAATCTCATTATTCTCATCACTCTTCCTTACGAATAACCAAATAAACGAACTCGTTTAACATTGGTGGTGTTGGATCTACAGGTCCGAACACACTTTCGCTAAGGAGTCTACTTGGATTTCAAGTTTCCATTAGTACAGTCTATTCTCCGATGACTTCAGGCAACGGTACATGGTTCCTTGTCATAATTTGCTCATATTATCAGTCGTCACCGAATATATGAACAAGTAATCAATGACAGTCTCGTTTCGCTTCAATATCCTCTAAGATATCATGATCGACAGATATTTCAAGATTCTTAGGATGAGGAGGAAATCACAAATCTCCTTGATCCTTTATAATCTCGTGCGACAAACGAGTTTCAGTTCACCACCTCTGGGGCTGAATGAATTAAGAACCGGTGAACTTCCTCATATCTTAGGAAGGACGACAGACTGATGGCCGACGGCAGCGTCATTTGCTTGGCGGGTTCGGCCAAAGCAACGTGTTACGACTGGAACACGGCGTCCGACAGGGACGTCTATCCTTGCAAGCATTTTGCAGCAGGTATAAATGATCTCATGACATCTCATAAAGTCATTAAATGTGTTTGGCATTTAGTTAGACTTGAGGGAGTCTATGCACTTACTTATCACTAAGTGCAGTTTTGGGGATTAAGCTAAGACTGAGTGGGTTATGCCACGTTACTTCACGTCGTTCCTTATCAACGATAACGTGCAAATCTCCCCCTAACAACGGGGAGAACAGTCTTAGCGATGTCACTTTCGCATATCATGCGGTAAAGAGATCGCTTGCCAAGGTTACTCTATCAAATGATAGGCAGGGGATTCATAATCGACTTATGTCCCCTTCAGAGGTCCATATTTTGAACGCTATAGTGGCTCAATCAAAATATTAACTAAGCACTCCAAACATGCGTTAATATGAGACTTCTGGCTCATAACCAGTAACCAGCTGGTACGCATATGGTGTTTGAGTGTCTATGGGCCTCATAACGGACCAATGCAGCAAAATAGCATAACCCCACACGGAAATATAAATCTTGGTGCGCAAGACCAAGAAATGCGTGCAATCATTTGCAGTCGCATCATCAAACTTTCCGTGAGTCCATTTGGGTCTGAACATAATCGACATGATGTTCAATTTCAATTTTCAAACTCAAGTAATTCAAATCGAAATTTCGATTATTACTCTTCGGAATTATCAAGTCGACTAGACTTTTCAGGATAATCCGGATCATGAGCCATCAACTTAATGATAGGGCTAAAAATTTGGAAAGTGCTGCATTTATGTGGACAACATTAAAATGTGACCAAATTGTCGATGCATCAACCATAACCATTTATATTTATGGTCCGTCTTATGGTTGGATAAGTCCACAATAACTCCTTCAATTCTTTACAAGAATTCTACGAGTTCATTTCGTGATCTTTACACATACTAGTCTTTCAAAGTGAGCATTAATGGCATGAATTTCGGATTAATCGCGAAATATATTCTCATAGAGAATCCAAATGCGATGCGATTATAAATCAAGCATCGTCTTTTGACCCGGGAATATCTCATCCAGTCAATGCCACAATATCAAAATGCTCTAATCAATCGACGACAGGCGAATGAGAGTATAGACAATCATGTCTTAGCATCTAAATCATTTATCATTCGACGACAGGCGAAATGATAAGGTAACTTTAAATGCTTTAAAGAATGTGGTAGCAACCACTTGAAAGACATTTCAACTCCTCTAAAATACGCTTTTGGTCGTATTGAATGGAGGCTATGTAAAGAAATTTCAATTCTTTCATGAGCTATTACCAGATAACACTAGTTTTCTCGAATATTTTATAACTCAACAAGGTACGGCAGGACCTACATGAGTATAAGACCTCATATTTGACAAATCAATTTGGTTTTACCAAAGATTTCGATTTTGGAACGACAGTTCCATAATCATTGTCACAAAGGACTCTTTTAGGCAAGTAGTTGGTGAAATTATGTGGTACACTGTTACCCACTATTTCCAAAAAAAAAAAAACAACTATCCCATAAGTATTGCCTAAAATTTCATAATTTAAAGTTTGGTCACATTTGTCAAAGGAATTTGCTCAAAACACTTTAAATTATTTCGAGAAATTTCGTAAACAGGCAAACCATAATCCAAAAGTATGTCCAAATGGAAAAATCATATTCCAAATGGAAAAACATAATCCAGATGAGCGAAAAATGGCTCAATGATTTATCAAAATCAATAAAGAAAGGTATCAAACTCATTTGAGCCACAAAACTGGGTGTCTCAAGAGTTTCCTTTCAGTTAGCTTTAACCACATTAGCATCGGTTTTTGCACCTTTGTAATAGTTTTGAACTATTTAAGGAGTAACCGTGCATGACCTTTGTCTTTATAGCATAGAGTTGCCTCATTGAGCATTATCTCTTGCTTTGTGACAACGGGCCATATTGTTCCTTTCAATTACTGTCTTGGAGCCACAGGTTTTCGATTTTAACGATTGTCTAAAATCTTGCTTGGCTAGGCGATTCATCGGGATCGCGACAGTTCGAGACAAATAACACTTGTCTCGGTTCTCGATTCGTGGAAAAAAATGTACACGAAGAGCATTAATATCAGGCAAACAATTCGCCATTGACCCAATAGGATTAAAACTACTCACCGGGGTAATTTTCTTATCCAATAACAGATGGGCGATAAAGGAACATGGTGAATATAAATTCACGATACTGCTTATGGAATACAATTTCCAAGCTAGTATTTTGGTGAAGGATTGCTCCAATATGTCAATTTCAGACATTTGTTCACCATAGACTCATCACGTCTCAAATGTGACGGCGGAATAAAATCAACGCCTTAGCATTCATCCTGAGTGTAACAACAAACTCGTGTTTACTCATCAAAGATGGCATCCAAAAAAAATTTGGCATCACATTTTCACACATCAGGGTGACTAACATGTGGTGACGGAATAACATCAACGTCTAAACAGTCATTTCGCAAGTATGTTTTGCGAATTTTCTCATCATAGATGGCATCCAACATGTGTTGGGAGTTCTGAATTATTTTTCATATAAAACGACTGGTTTATATGTTTATGGTTTGCACAAGCACAAACTTTGTTTCGAAACGACAGGTTCGAAAATAGTTTTGCTTTTAATGTGAATTGGTTCTCATTGGTCGAACGACGGGTCGATACTGAGATACCAATTCGGCGAAACATACATCACTATATAAACACACTCGGGGAAATTATTATTTAGTCAACCCCTTTCGGTAGCTCTAATTGAACACGACCAGGAAAGACGGTGAGGGTGGAGGGCACGAATGCCACTTAAAACCCGACCTCATTAGGATATCGACTTCCGCCTATATCTTTCCTAGACATCGTATCCAAATAGGTGAGCCTAGTTGGGAAAGGTTCATAATTTTTCCAACTTAAATGTGAAAATATATGATTTCGCAAATTAACATATTTTACACATGGCAGTAAATAAATATTACATGGCAGTGATCAATTATCGAGATTGTATATGTTTCATGATTAAATAACATGGCATTACATATTAGAACAATCTAAATTTACCAATTTACACTAAGCAAGATATTACTCAATATTTTATATTCTGTTGCTATATGTAAATTTAATTCATGTTAACTCATATATTCCATTGCCATAAGTACATATTGTTTTCTTAGAAATTACAATATACAAGACAGTAAATATATTTAACATGGAAGTCAAATCTTAATATACAATACATACCAGTAGAAAATTTATACGAACATGGATTTATTTACACTTAACAATGAAGTTCAATAAATTATTCTTTTACGAATACACTGCCTATTCCGTTAATAAATTTTCTATACATGCAGAGAACTGCCTATTGATTTGCCTATTCAATAAATTAATTTTCCTTTACTCACCAGAGAACTGCCTATTGAGGTTGGTCAATTATATTCTCCTATACATGCAGTATACCGAAAACAGTTAATTAATTTATTTTATGTACCGTATGCCTGTTATTTTGGAGAAGGTCAAAACGAACCCAATAAAAAAAAACCCGGATAAACCTCAGGGTTTATAGATACCCAATATCTGTGCGTTTAGCCAAAATCTCCAAGCAAATACTTCAATCTCCATGAGCAAAGTGCTGATAACGTGTTGTGTGACATATTAGCTAGATATATAGATATGGAGATACAAGTATAGAGAGATAAAAGAGTCGTCTTTTATTCATTGATAAGTGTAGGGAAGTTACATCAAGAGACCCCCTAACCTTCTTTATATAATAGAAGGTAGAGTTACATATGCTAGGAAAGCCCAATAGAGGCCCAATAGAGTAAGGCCCAAGATGGACAATAATATCCTACAACAATAATAAAATAATTCAAGCAAATACTGAAGATATTCAAGACAATGAAATAAATTTTGGACTGATGTGATTAAGTCTTGTAACCGTAGTATATAAGCGGATGAGTGTATTGATTTTATTTAGCTCTTAAAAAAAAGAAAAATATCAGAGAGATATTATTTTAGAGAGCAAAAAAAAACACGAGTAATTATTGAGAAAAAAAAAACATAGGACTAGATCTAGAAAGATTGATAATGTTAAACTTGTGAGTTATAGAGTAATGAATATACGTTTGAGTGTTGTAAGTCTCAAAATTCGTTACTTTCATTGACATATCAATAAATAACTGGGTGATGGGCTCGAAAACGTAAATCTAAGCACCAGATCGAGTTTCGTAATCAAATTTGCATGCGTTCAGTATCTTTACTATTCCACACGAATTCACTTACAACTACAACCAACAAAATTAGCATTTAAAATATAGCTACTAAGTAAATTGTACTAACTTAACAACCCAATAGTAACATTGACCAACAAATAATAATGCAATATTAACATTCACCAACAAATAATAATGCATACTAACAGTTAAATATATTTTTAATCAATCTGTGCAACGGGAATATGTTACTCACACCCGTTAATTTCAAAATTATACCCATCAAAAATCATTGTAGGTTTGTATCCTGAGTTCCATGACAAAAAGGTTATACATGGGGTATTTTTTTTCAATTGTTCCTATTTAATTGTTTATTTATCAAGTATCCACTAATTTGCATTTTAAGACCTTTTTCGAGTATTTTCAAGTATACGTGAAGAAACTAACAGGGGCTACAGAACCTATAGTATTATGGAAAGCACAAAATTTTTCGATATAATTTACTGAAAAGTGGTTGATTATAGTATTTTATAACCGTCGTAATTGCAATATAGTATATATAAAGAATTCAGTGTTAATACAAGTGAATATCAGACACCAAGAAAAAATCGAGAGTATTATCAATCCATATTTTTTTTATTAATTATTTGATTTGAGTCTTGGATTAATAACTACTATATTTTTTTAGTCCAATTATGTCTCTTCAAAAAATCAGTATTAGAAGGGCCATTCCGAAGGTAAAACCCATCAGTTCTTGCTTCCCAAAAACAATCGTAACCCCCCAAAACATTATCCCAAGGGATTTTTTTCCATATCTTCTTATTATACACATCAAATACGTTTTGCTTGTTACCCCAATAAAAATGGCAAAAAAATAATCGACTTGTAAAAATACTATCAACAGATTTCCACTCTAGAGTATCGCCATATTTCAAGGTGTGTATACCATAATCGTGACCTTTTTCTTGACAACGAACTTTTATCGAATCTGCTAGAATCGCGCTCTTTACTTTCATTTTAAGAAACCACCAGACACCATTAATCGAATAGGTGTTGTGAAAACAGTGAGATGCTAAAAGGATTACGATTATGAATAAAAGTTTAGTCATTTGCTTATACTTTGGTAAGTACGTAATTTCTTTGGTGAATTGTTTATTTATAGCGGTTTAGTCAACATGTCTATGTGCTATTAATTCTAATAAAATTAATTGATCTTTGACTTTCTCTATAGTTTGAATAAAATTAATTACAAACATTGACCGATCCAAGTCATAAAATTACAGTAAGATTTATTTTGAGTCGATAAATACACATTCAATAAACTTTCAAGCTTTCGGATTGAGTATGAGGCTGGGGAAAGCAAAAATAAATCACTTAAAAACACTTTTTGCATACCAAGGTTAAATATCCGTAACATGGAAATAAATATAATTAAATCAAAATTAACACAATCAAATCAAACATTATTTTATTTTATTCTTATTCTAATAGTTATTATGCAGTCCAAGTCGACAAGAGAGCTACTTGCTAACATTGTCGATGGATAAGAGTAAAAGGGTTACGGATTTCGGAGATAAGTTCAATTTTCCTTGCACTACTGGGATCGAAGTTCAGGTCCACTTGATTGATGGACTTCCTAATAAGGGGGACTCGTGTTAATCATCCCGTTCCTTTGAGTACCGAATGTTTGATAATAATTTTGTAATTTTGATTATAAAGCTGTGCGCTTTCATAGCCTCCTTTATTTTGATGTGGCTTGGTAGGTCGTTCAAAGTTTTGACATATTATCGAATAATTTAATGTGTCTTAGTTAGACAATATTTTAGTTTGATTTTCTATTAAAAAATGTCACAAATAATGTCTTTTATTTGTTAATGTAATAGTCACATTTGGTTTTTATATGGGTTAAAAATGTTGAAATTTAATGAAACTGATAAAAATCGACCAACTATCTCCTAAAGAACATGCCATCGTGGGAAGGTCGAACACGGTCCAGCGGCGCCGACACATTGGGTTTGAGTTGTGAAACTTAATATCAGTGGAAATCACATGCATTTTAGGACTTTTTTCCGAGTATTTCCAAGTAGGTAATAACATTTTAAATGAGTTAATACAAATGAATATCACACACCAAGAAAAAAATCGGAAGTATTATAAATCCATGTTGTTAATAATTATTTGATTTGAGTCTTGGATAAGACATATTCTGGACTTAATTTGATGTTTCTTAGATAATATTGTAATTTAACCTTTTATTTTTTTAAAATTTACAATTATTGACTTTTTTGTTGTTAATTTAATAGTTGCATTTGGTAAGTACGTGAGTTAAACGTTGAAAATGTATGAAACTGGTAAAAAAACTGACCAACTGTCTGTCTACTAAAGAACATGTCATCCTGGAGAGGTCGGACACGGTCGAGGGGCACCGACGCGATGGGGTTAGAGTTGCCAAAGTTGATAACTCCGGAAAAAACACATGCATTTTAGGAAATTTTCCCTCTTTTTCCAACTAAGTAGCATTTGAATGAACCAATACAAATAATTCAGAGTCGGCCAAAAACTTTTTTTGGACGGGTTGCTTATTTCGGAAAACATGATTTTTATCTGAAATGAAAATAAAATAGAAACGTCTAGTATATATATATATAAAAAATTGGCTATATTTTTTTGCCTCAGGGGTAAGATGTCAAGTCTGTGTGGACGGTTCACATCCCGTTAGACGCTGCTCCGATAAATATATATCACAAACCATAAAACACATATGATACAATAGAGAGTATTGCCAATACATTTTGTTTATAATTATTCGAGTCTTTTTTATAACTCTTTACATTTTATTACCAATCATGCATCTTCACATAGTCATCGGTAAGCCCATTGCCAGTATGTAGGTAAAACCCATCCGGTCTTGCTTGCCAATAGCAATCGTAACCCCCTAAATTCTTAACCGCGACGCATTTTTTTAATATGTGCTTGTTATACACATCAAATACGGTTTGCTTTGTACCCCAGTAAAAATGGCAAAAGAACAATCGGCGTGAAAAGGGACTATCAGACGAACTCCAATTCAAACTCTGACCTTGATGTAAGGTTTGCATACCAAAATCATGACCCTTTTCATGGCAATGAACCCGTATCGGATCCTTTGGAATCTCGCTCTTCACTGCCATATAAAGAAACCATAAGAGGCCCAAACCATTATGGCCTGAAACGGTGTTGTGAAAAGAGTGAGACGTCGCTAAAATGATTATAACTGTGAAGAAAATTTTAGTCATTTGCTCAAACTTTAGTTAATAATTTTTTGGTGGCTATGGACTTGTTGTGTACCTTTTTTATAAACGCTTTAGCCAACATGTGTCATCTTTTATTTATTGTGCGTTGAAACTTGAAAGTCCTTGGAGTCGTAGATAGTCCAATAACCAATACTACTACACTATGATTTAATAAAATTAATTGATCTTTGACTCTCTCTTATGGTTTGAATAAAATTAATTACGAACAACATTATGTATCTCCAAATTTTAGTCCATAACTGTAATGATTTCATTAAAAAAAAATCACACTCACTCGATCCCCGAATTTGAACCAATTTCACTTAAAAATCGATAAAAAAGAATCAAAATTTTCAAATAAAAACATAGGCTTAGATCTAGAGAGATTGATAATATTTAACTTGTGAGTTATAGAATTATGCATATACGTTTGAGTGTTATAAGTCTCAAAACTCATTACTGTCATTGACATATCAATAAATCACTAGGTGATGGGCTCGAAGACGTAAATCTAGTATTAAATCGAACTTCATAATTAAAGTTGCGTGTGTTTAATATATTTACTATTCCAGACGAATTCACTTACAATTTAAGTTATAAGTGAGTTTGCAACTGAAACACGTAATAGTATCGTGAAACTTCCGTTAACGTTTCTTACGGGCTTTAGGTGTAGGCTTTAGGTGTAAGTATTAAGTAAATTGTACTAACTTAACAACCCAGTAGGAACATTCACCAACAAATAATAATGCATACTAACAGTTAAATATATTTTTAATCAATCTGTGCAAGAGGAATATGTTACTCACACCCGTTAATTTCAAAATTATACCCATCAAAAATCATTGTAGGTTTGTATCCTGAGTTCCATGACAAAAAGGTTATATATGGGATATTTTTTTCAAATGTTCTTATTTAATTGTTTATTTATCAAGTATCCACTAATTTGTATTTTAAGACTTATTTCAAGTATTTTCAAGTATATGTGTGAAGGAACTAGGTACATATTAAAATGGGCCACAGAACCTCTAGTATTACGAAAAACACAAAATTTTCCGATGTAATTTACTGAAAAGTTGATGATTATAGTATTTCATAACCGTCGTAATTGCAATATAGTATATATATAGAATTCAGTGTTAATACAAGTGAATATCAGACACCAAGAAAAAATCAAGAGTATTATCAATCCATATTTTTTTATTAATTATTTGATTTGAGTCTTGGATTAAGAACTACTACATTTTTCAGTCCAATTATGTCTCTTTAAAAAGTCAGTATTAGAAGGGCCATTCCGAAGGTAAAACCCATCAGTTCTTACTTCCCAAAAACAATTGTAAGCCTCCACAACATTATTCCAAGGGATTTTTTGCAATATCTTCTTATTATACACATCAAATACGTTTTGCTTGTTACCCCAGTAAAAATGGCAAAAAAATAATCGACTTGTAAAAATACTATCAGTAGATTTCCACTCTAGAGTATCACCATATTTCAAGGTGTGTATACCATGATCGTGACCTTTTTCTTGACAACGAACTTTTATCGAATCCGCTAGAATCACGCTCCTTACTTTCATTCTAATAAACCACCAGACACCAGTAACCGAATAGGTAACTGAATAGGTGTTGTGAAAACAGTGAGATGCTAAAAGGATTACAATTATGAATAAAAGTTTAGTCATTTGCTTATACTTTGGTAAGTACATAATTTATTTGGTGAGTTGTTTATTTATAGACGGTTTAGTCAACATTGACCGAGTGATCTTATTTATCTCCAAATTTTAATAAAATTATTTGATCTTTGACTTTCTCTTATAGTTTGAATAAAATTAATTACGAAGAACATTGACCGAGTGATCTTATATATTTCCAAATTTTAGTCCACAGTAAAAGAAATTAAAAATTTAAAATTTTCAAACAAAAACTATTTCTTAATTATAATATGAGATTATAGTTCTAAATTTAATATGATTTCACTACCAAAAATAGATATTTTAAAAAATAAAAATGAGAAAATTTATTAAAAAAAGAAAATGCACACTTATTTGATACGTACCAAAATGAAAATCACGACACTTTAAAAGAAAGGATAGGACACAAACACATCAAATCTCAGTATGAATAAGCATTGTTATAAAATTGCAATCTAAAGTTTCTACGTTCAGGAAGTTCGGAAAATAACAAGAAATGCTTGCCGTCCAGCCAGACTAAGGTTTTTTTACGCCTTCTAATAACATTTTCTTAAAAGCTATCATGTACATATTGAGGTATGTTGTAATAACCCGAGTTTTATATATATATTTATTCAAAGTATAAATATAGAAAATGTAATATTCCAAGAGAAGAATATGTAATGTCCTGAAATGCACTATACCTGTATGATATAAATTTGGCAATATATAGATACTATATATATTTATATTTATATTTATATTTATATTTATATAGATGGAGGATAATAGTTGATGTATCTGTAAAAAGAAAAACAGAAAAAAAACAAACATAAAATTTTATTATACTTTGTATAATAATATAATGCCTAGTAAGACAAAAACAACACAAGTGGAAATATGGGACAGTCTCATGCTAATCTTTTATATATATATATATATATATACATATATGTATCTGGAGGGATGAAAAAGAAACAAAGAAAAAAAAAATACAGGCTGGGAAATAGAAAGAAACAGAGCGAGGAGGGAGAGGCTTATATAATAAAAAAAAAACTCTTTATATTTCTTTACCTTTAACCTTCAATAACTTTTAACTCGGTGATCCGTTTTTCGAACGGGTTTCGCCAACGCGTAGCTGGTAAAGTAGAGATTATTCTGAGACGATTCCTTGCGGGTTTGCTCTCAATTTTAAAGCGTAAATCAACGTTTACCCAGCTGCTGTATTTTCCAGCCGGTGTTGAGCTTCATAAAGGTACCGTTTCGGTACTGAAAGGGGAGTCTTTTGTGTTGTATTAGTGCAGGAATCGATTTCCGGTTCCTTTTGATATTTGTTGTTTATCAAGTAATATTAATCGTAGTCTTAGATGCGCAACTGAACTTGCAGTTCAGTGACTTTATTGTGGTACCCTTTCCGTACGGAAAGGCTTATTTGTACTCATTGCAATGGAAGGAATATGTTTCATGTTTATATATGTTTACGTTGCCTGTAGTAGTTGTAGATTTATAGCCGAAGCTTGTTGGTTGGCGCAGTTTCGGTACTTGAAAGGGGAGTTAACTATGTGTTATTAGGCGGGTCTTGTTTCCCGGCTTCTTATATTGCTTGGTAGTTTGTGATAGTAAAATAAATCGTAGTAGTTATCATATAATGAACCTGAATGGTTATCGACCTTACCGAGTAACTGTCTCGGTATTAGACTTACTTTCAGTAGTTGTAGTTGTATAGCAGAATTCAGTTGATAATCGGCTTTGATGAAGTACCGTTTGGTGCAAAATTTGGGGGATACGTAACACTGCAGGATTTACTTTCCTGTTAACTATCATCATGTTAGTAAATATTAGTTTGAAGTGAAGATTTGGCAGGAGGGTCTGATTATTTACCGCATTTGTTGAGGTACCATGCTGGTACCAAAGGCGCGAGTTTTAGTCGTTACGAAAAGCATGAGCTGGCTTTCTGTTTGGTTCTGTTATTTAGTACACTGTTGTTTATATTAGTTAAATTCTTGGTTGTTTTTATTCAGTCGGACCGCGGCTCAGGACGACTTTCAGAATTAAATATTTTTTGTAGTTTACTGATTAGTAAAACCATCTGAATACATGGTACTAATGCGAATGATGTGTATGTCACTGTTTTAGTGATTACAGTAGCATGTATTACTAATGTTAATGTTGTATCATATAATTCATGAAGTAATCATCCTGGAAAGAAAATAAGGAGGGAGTGGGGTTGTCGTGAATCATTTTCGTTTATTGTCGGTCTTTTATTGGTTTAGGATTCACGTGCCAAAAGGGGTTCCGGCGAGCCTAGTGCTCACGGGAAATACGGCAATAGCCGGCGTATGGTTTCATGAGGAGTTGACTCCATACGTGGATCTGAGGAGTGATCCGGCACTTTATTTGTGAATCCGACTTTATACACATTTGAGTCGTTTATCGAGTCACGCCACTTGGCGTAAGTAGTTGAAGTAGAGGAGGTTAGCGGAGGAGAAATAAACAGACAAAATACATATATAAATAACTAAATATATATGCATTGCATTATTTATTTATTTTTAGTTTGTTAACGTATATATATATAATGAATAGTTGACTCACTCTTTTCATTCGTTTTCTCGTCTTTGTTTATTTTATTATTCTAGGTGGAGGTTCGGATGTACAAAGTTCCAGGACAGGTTAAGCTGTTGAGCGGGGCTGTGAGCGGGCTAGATTTTGGGTTGTGCGGGTAGCCTAGACACTCGGAGCCTATTTAGTTTGGTGTAATACTTTGTAAATGATGTACATTAGGAGTAGTTGTGTAGAAAACGTACTAATGTAATATAATATTTTTGTGTAATATAAGTCGGAGAAGTGTGCTTAGAAAGTTGGATTTTCTTCTAGTGTGTTTTCTTTAGTTTTCAAATTCATGTCTCGGGTTTTAATGAAATCTGGGGCGTGACATATGTGTATATATTTACATACAATTTTTGAGCATACAAGTGTGAGTACACGTTCTTTTTAAGCAATTAAAGACACTGAAAGTTGAGCCTCCGACATTAGCCTCTTCATTTTTTTGTTTTCTTTACTGTATCGATCTTCTGCCAGAAATCTGTTTATGCGACAAGAAGAACTAGCCATTAGAAAGTGATACAACACATTATAGTAGAATTCATCATAAAAGGTTGTATATTCGATCTCGTACTCAGGTGATGTTAGGTCGTAACAAGAAAGTAAATCTTGTTCTCGGTGAAAAAATAGTATTGAACTTTGTCACTCAGAAACTTGTTTAGAAGCATCTTTTAAGCAGACATGAAGGCCTATTTGCAGTTAAGACAACTTATTTTCACCTTAAAATATTTGTTTCTTTCAGGCCAGAAGAGTCAGTTAAATCCAAGTATATAAGCTGATCTGAGTGGTGTATTACATTTAAGCAAATAAATGAGGGTTTTTAGGATAGTTGCTTTGAATCTTAGGTCAGTTTGTTTCTTTGTGTATAAACTATAAAAATGTACTACATCATTTGTTTTTGTTTTTATTTTCTGGCCTGATAAAGATTTTTTTTTAAGTTTGATGAAACCAGTTTTCTTTCGGTTTCAAATGAGCCAGTTCTGTTTTTTAAACCGGCAGCCAAACAAGTCGTAATAAAGAACTTTAAATCACATCTTTAGTCCGTGTACCGGTTTAGATGTGCAACTAAAACAGCACGAGTTACGTCGTCTGGTAGACTGGCTCACGTCTTCGCCTTAAACAACTTCTTCATATAACTAAAAAGAGCTACTTACCTTCATATTATGGAAGTAAAAACAGAGAAGCTAATTATAAGGCTGAATCTAATATTTGTTGACATGCTTCTGCTATAAAGTTGGGGTACTTAGCCAAGATCGCCACCAGGGGTTTGCTGCAAATCAAATTGCAGCCTTGTCAAAATCCAAAATAGAAAAGGACACACACTTGTTTGTTTCCCCTTCTAAGCCATATTATACTTATATTCTTTTTGTCGCTTTTATTCTTAAAATTTGTATTATTGCATTCGGTTCCTCGAGCATTTTTATTTTTTTGGTTTCTCGAGCCCGAGAAAGATAGAAGCTTAAAAAATATATATCTACTCCCGAATAAATCAGGGTATAAAGCTGCAGTCAAAAAGGCCTTAAGTAGAATTATATATGGACTAATTTTCAGTTATCGCAAATGTATAAACGCACGAAAATGGACGAAGAAGTGAATAACTAATTAGCTAAAGAAAATATCACCTTCACTATCATTTTCGAAATTTGGTTCATGATATTCCAAATTCGTAAACAAACGAAAAGGCCAAAAAGACAACAATCTATCCCAAGTCCAACCCACAGCATACGTTATATCATTAAACCGAAGAGTACCAAAATCACCGTCTTGAGCATCATAGTCGTAACGGGATACTGGCAACTCATATCGACAAACGGGACAAGTGTTGTGAAGGCACAACCACGGGTCGATACATTCGGGATGATAAAAATGCTTACATGGCATCACTTTCACATCCACCCCAATTTCATATTCCTCCTTACAAACAGGACAATCTGAGTTGTTGTCCAAATGAGCTTGCGTAAGTCTCATTATTTCCAAATTTGCTATTGTCAAATCTGGAGCTGGCCCTGGCCTTTCGTCTTGGTTATCAGATGGTGTTTCTCTTGAGTTAGTATTCACTGGAGTTGTATTTTCGTTTGGATATGTAATTCTTGGAAAATGAGTATGGTTAACGAAATCGAAATCAATTGCGTCGCCTTGACTTGGCAGGGTACCATTTTCTGATTCCCATCGGATTCTCCAATCGAAATTCGTATTTTGTAAGATTTCGGCCAATGAGTCAAGCAAATTGCGGTCAATTCTAGTAAGATTTGCCGTGAGCCGAGGCCTAGAAAGATCGGGCTCGTGACGAAGTTGACCTAGGCAATGTGGACATGACGCTTCATACGGGTAAGTGAAAAAGATTCTAACGGACCGCTCGCATCGTCGACACCAAAAATAATCATTGGTTGTCGTTCTTTGAGCTCCATTTAGTATAGCTCTAGGGTGACGAATTGAGGACATGTCCTTAGTTCGTAAAGTTTGGAAACGTGAATAGAGTAAAGTTAAGTTGGTAGGAAAGATGAACTTATAATGAAGGTTGTTTATATAAATCTTTAGTATTGTGAAGAGGAAGAAAGGTATTGTTGTTCCAATTTTGTATACTAAATAGATTCTAGTCCTTGAGACTACATTTTTGCCAAACCAAATGATGAGTATTGCCATCTTAATCTTCTTCCCGAGAAAGCAAGGGATGAGTAAGAAACCATATCAATACAAATTAGCATTCGTTATTTCGATATTTAAATTTATAGATAATGCAACAAAAAAACGAGATTAAATAAAATTGTTAACTTTCACGGTTTAAGTTCTTGGGATATCGATTAGAGTGAGATAAAGTTCTTGATCAATCGCTAATGAATTAAAAAAAAACTAGCTATTCAAGAAAACGTAGGTTTCGGCTTGTTGTAATTTACAAAACTTTTTTTTTCAAGTTTATGTATAAATTACATATAAGTTCCGTTCATGGTCTGTGTGAAGATTAAACCCCTGGGAAATAAATGAATTGTATGTAAGGTTTTTAAGTTAGATGAATTGTTTGTCTACTAATGAATTTGTCATCATGGGAAGGTCGTACATGGTCCAACGACACCGATATGTTGGTAATAGAGTTGTCAAAGTTGATATTATTAGAAATCACATACATTTTAGGACTTTTTCCCCTAGTTTTTCAAAGTAAGTAGCATTCTAAGTGGCTAAATAAATAAATACAAATGAATATCACAAACCATATACATAAGAAAAATTCGAGAGTATTATCAATCCATGTTGTTTATAATTAATTGAGTATTGGTTTATTGGTGTTGCATTTTATCAATCCAATCATGCATCTTAACAAAGTCAGTAACTTTAGGGCCAATCAGAAGGTAAAACCCATCTGGCCTTACTTCCCAAAAGCAATCATAACCGTC
Source organism: Primula vulgaris (assembly GCA_963920805.1). NCBI lineage: Eukaryota > Viridiplantae > Streptophyta > Magnoliopsida > Ericales > Primulaceae > Primula > Primula vulgaris. Next base: position 40,583,047 of record OY987212.1, on the reverse strand, counting down.
TTTTTTCTTAACAAATACGCACTTTTTTTATATTCGATTGTTATACACATCAAATACCTTTTGCTTGGTACCCCAATAAAAATGGCAAAAGAACAATCGACGAGAAAACCGACTATCAGATGAATTCCACTTTAAAATAGTACCAAATTTCAAGGTCCATACACCAAAATCATGACCCTTTTCATGACAATGAACCAGTAAATATGTTGGAATCACGCTCCTTACTTCCATATCAAGATACCAAAAGAAAAAATTATCATCCCCTGAAACGGTGTTGTTGTGAAAAGAATGAGATGCTAAAATAATTACAACTATATGAAGTTGTTGTAATTATTTTAGCAATTACTTTGGGTGGCTATGAAGTTGTTGCGTACCTTTTTATAAATGGTTAGTCACCATCATTGGAGTCGGAGTCATCGATTAAGATTAAGATTACAATTTACAACTATTGTTACTATTATCGTTATTTTATATTATTATATAGGAATATTTATATATGGTAAGGTATAACCTTGAAAAATAAAATAAGTAAAGACAACAAATCTCAATAGTTAAATTTAACACAAGTGATGGTTGATATCAAAAGTCAAATTTAACTATATATATCGACTATCATATTCATGTTAAATTTAGCGGCCAAGATGTATATGGTTCTTGTATATATATAGTAGTGTACGTAAACCTTTTTGTTTTAGTGTACCAACAACTTCATGCAATAAGATTAAAGAAAGGGAAATTCAAAATGTACTCCGTTAAAAAAATAAAAATAAAAATACTACACTACTCCAGGTATTATTTAATAATTTTTAATGATCTCTTTAGCTATCTTCTTAAAGTGTAAATGAAATTAATTACGAACATTGACCAGGTGATCCTACGTATCTCTAAATTTTAATTCGAAACTAATAAAAGATTTCATAAAATAAAATTCATGAAAGGTTAGAACAAAAACACATTAAATGTCTGTATTAACAAATTTTAAGTCATAAAATACAAAAAAAACTATTTCGAGTCACCGGATACACATTCAAAGAGCGCTCAAACTTTTGGATCGAGTATGAGGTTACGCAAAACAAACAACAAATCATGTCAAAACACTTTTTGCATCGCGAAAGAAGGTCATGCATGTAGTCATTGCGCCATAAAACACGTTTTGAGAATGAAAGTTTTTCAATCAATTCTCGTGTGTTTTAGCGTTTACTATTTGCTTGCTTGATTTTTGTAATCTGACATACATAATTCCGTCACGTGATTGTATATTATCGATGCCTCATTATCTCTTAATAAATTCTCTATATCTCTCGGTCACTATTTTTATCAACAATTTTTTGTTATATAATATTTTAGACCAAGGGTACCCTGGTTGCTATTTGCTACCCTAATTGATCACATATTCAGAAAAATAATATTTGTAAAAACGTAGAATTTAATAGCTAAAAAAATGACAAAAGAAAGAGTACATTTGGTCATACTTTTGTTATATTATCGTTTTTTTCATATGTATTCGCTTTTTTTTATATATATTTTTTTTCATAAATCAACGTTTTATTTTATTTCTAAAGTGTTTGTTCAAAAAAATTAGTGAAATTTGACATTTTTTTTTTAATATTTTTGGGTATTTATTGTTTGTTTTTGCAATTTATAACGTAATAATATTAATACACACCCAAAAAAAATATAAAAAAATTCAAACTTTACTGATTTTTTTGAACATAAAACGTTGATTTAAAAAAGAAATAAAAAAAAAGAAGATAAGTGTTGTTTTTATAACTTGGAAACATGATCAAATTGGAACCGTGCTCCTTTTTTTTTCTTCTGTGGTACCACGATTGTATTATTGTACAAGTAGATATACATTAATTTGTCACGTGTGAAACATCTCTACAAACAGAAATTCAGACCAATACTTTTCTTCATTCACATTAACATTAATATTTATATAAATATATATGTATGTATCATGTTTGCAAATTCTCTCACCTCTGCAACTATAATTATCAAATCCTGTTTAAATACCAAGTACAAAACACAAATATGAACATGAGAATTACAACCCATGTAGAATCATTGCCTTTTTGTCAAATTCCAATATATTCCTACAGAAATTTATGTAATATTAAGTGTTGCTCTAAAAAACCGTCTTCATCTTCGGAAAATAAAAAACCTTTGTTTAACCTGTTGGGGAAGCCATATACTAAATGGAAGCTCAATGAAGTTGATACTAGTGAGTAAAAGATTAATTCTTATTTTATTTTATTTAGTTGTTAATAAATATGTTTGCTAACTTTAGTAATTTGTTGGGTTATGTTAGAATAAGACAAGAAACTGTTATGTTAAGTGATATGCCTTTTAAGGGTTATTCTATGTTGACTCAGGGTTTGTTTGGTTGTTGCTTTAAGCAAATAAGCTGGCTTAGTTGAGCATTGGGAGGAAAATAGATTCTTTCTGTTATTGTTTTGTTGCATCTTTTAAGCAAAAAAAGTTTGTTTTAGACTTAGGAAAAACTGTATTAATCTGTCGTCTCTGACTTATTTTGACCCGAACCGCAATCGAGTTAGGACTTAAGTGGATAGGCAAATGCCTAGCAACTTAAAACCAAACTAAAAAAAACAAAAAGAGCCGATTATGAGTTTCCGCCAAATAAACCCCAAGATTGAAGCTTTTAGCTTTACTAGGCTAGAAAACCAAAGAAGCTTCGCTTTCGTTATTCGGTTTACCAACAAAACCAAGCTTTGCTTTTCAGAGAAAAGCAAGCATGCCCCTGTAAACTTGTTTTAAGTCGTCTGTTTATGCGTAAAAAGGGTTAATGGAATGATCCTGAATTTTGAGACCTATAAATATAGACCGAAGTGAGAAGCAATCTTAATAGGAAAGTAAGGACTGATATATTGTTGGTGCGAACTATTGTGCACCGAATATAATGATGAAAGAAAAATACGAGGACGATGGTGGGTTGCATTGTAAAACTTTTGATTTCTTTAAAACTATTTTGGTAAGTGAAACCTTAACAGTAAATTTCCACCCCGAGTTTCTGAAAAGACAGTTTCGTATTGGATGCGGGTGATTAAGATCTGAAAATATAGCCACAGTTTCTGGACTAATATGGTTCTGAGGCTTACAATTTTATTTTATGTATTTTAATGATGAGCAATCAGCGTCTTTAAATTTCTAATGGAATATGGTGAAAGAGGATACAGGGATCTTTTTGAAGAACCTTTTATTGAAATAAAGAGTGAATTCCAATTGTCTTTCAGTTATGTTTGCTGGAGGAATTTGACTATCTAGATTCTGTCGTTAAAGTGTTTGGAAGTTGTTAGTTATTGTTGGTCTTGCGTCTCTTTCAACTTTCTACTGTGTTTGATGTTACTTATACATATGACTAATTATCTTTATAAATTAACCTTTATGCTCCTAATATTGCTTTTTTACTTCCAACTTTTTTGTTTAACAGCTGCAGTGCAAGAGACTTTGAGCCATTGGCTGTCAAAGACACGGGATGCCTTTAATGAAGTGACTTCTCCTCTAGTAAAAACAGTTCAGGATAGAAAACCTAATTCTTCTGAAAATGTCTTCGATACTGAGGATACTGAGGATATATTCATAGCAGAGCAAACTATTAACGGAACAACCCCAAATGGGAATCTTTCTGTAGCCGCTATTATTTCCATTGAGCAATTTAGCAGGTGAAGACTACAATTTGTTAAGGAAAAAAATGTCCTTGGCATTTTGTATCTTTCTAAGTGATGTTTTGTTGAGTGGCATGAGGCAATTTCCTACTTGCACAAAAAAATGGAGCAGACCTAATGCGCCGTTCTTTAGAATATAAGAATTTAAATTGACATTTCAAATACTCAATGTGCAGGATGAATGGGTTGACTGGGGTGAAAATGCAGAAAATATTTAAGGCTCTTGTTACTGAATCTATATATAACGATGCCCGTAATTTGGTGGAATATTGCTGCTTCAGGTTCTTATCAAGAGATAGTTCAGAAGTTCATCAATTTCTCAAGGTTTTTTACTATGCCTTTGTTATTTTTTTTAGGTCGTGTTTGCAGCAGGGTTTTTGGAGAAAAGATGGAACATATAGAAACCATTGCTATATTTGCAAATATTTTCATACAAAAACAAACAAGCGAACAAGCATATTACCCTGTGTGTTACTTTTAAAAAAAATGTGAAGTAGCTTTTTGAAGTCAATCAATCATGTCATGTGACTTTATGTAAAGGGCAACATGCTTGAGCCCTTCTCGTCTAGAGTTCGTATATATGAAATAATGTTGCACCTTAGATGCATGGCATGATTTGTAGCATATTCTTTAGGCTATGTTTGGTACTAGGACTTGAACAAAAGTAAGGAGGTTTGCGTCGAGTCCTTTTGAAGATTCTTTACATATTGCTACAAACGGCTGAATTAAAGAATTTTTAGTATCCTTCTTATCTAAAAAGACTTCAAGTTATGACATATTAAATGAGGATGGTTTATGAAATTGTTTCTGGCTTTAACACTCTGTATAGTAATATCTGTCTTATTGTATGTGTAATCATTTTTTATTAAATTATTTTTTGTTCTTTTATTAAAGTTGTTAATTTTCTTAAATATATTTCATTTCCAGGAACCTGCATTTCGTAGACTACTTTTCCTGACTATGCTGGCATGGGAGAAACCTTACAGCAGAGGAAACGTTCCAGGAACTATAACATCTGAGAAAGCTTCCATGAAGGTTGCTTTTTAAGATTTCAATCATGTATATAGATTATAGACTATAGACAGAAGTTGGACTTAAAAGGAGGGGGTAATATCACTTTAGTTCCCTGAGTTTTGGGTCATATTTACTTCAGTGACCTGACTTTCAAAAATGTTGAATTGGTGACCCAGGTTTCACATATACTTTGATTTAGTGACCTCCTTAACTTCACAAGTTTTAAACAATTGCAATACAACCCACTTAGTTTAAAAATTAATAAAATAGACACCGATTTGTTGAAAATGATAAAATTAACTATTTAATTTTATAATTTTTGTAAAACACATGTTTTCCAATAAGCAAACATTTTTTTATAATAAATACAATTTTAGACATAATTTATGAAAAAAAACGACTTTGAATACAAATTTTCCAACAAAATAAACACTACATTTAATTTTTTTTTCTTTTTAGAAAGGTTTTAATCCGTAAAAAATTTGTTTTAATCCGCAAAAATTACACTACATCCGTAAATAATTTTTGGTAATTAAAGAAAATTTTACTGATTAATATTAAAGAAAATTACACTGTGTATCTTGATTATTTGATAGTCTGGTAAAAGTGCTAATTTGTCTTTTTGTGAACCTTTTTGTTACGAAAAAAATAGTATAACTCAATGCTGAAGTCATGGGAACGTAAAATTTTATGTGCGATAACTCCGTGTAATTTTCTTTAATAATTTTCTGTAATTTACCAGACAATTTTTAATATTAATTCGTACACTTTTCTTTAACTATCAAAAATTATTTACGGATGTAGTGTAATTTTTACTGATTAAAACAATTTTTTTACATATTAAAATCTTTCTGAAAAGAACAAAAATTATGTCTAAAATTGTATTTATTATAAAGAAAAGTTTGCTTATTGGAAAACGTGTCTTTTACAAAAATTGTAAAATTAAAGAGTTAATTTTGTCATTTTCAACAAATCGGTGTCTATTTTATTAATTTTTAAACTAAGTGGGCTGTATTGCAATTGTTTAAAACTTGTGAAGTTAAGGAGGTCACTAAATCAAAGTATATGTGAAACCTGGGTCACCAATTCAACATTTTTGAAAGTCAGGTCACTAAACTAAATATGACCCAAAACTCAGGGCACTAAAGTGAGATTAGCTCTAAAAGGAGCCTGCAATATAAGTACTATATTTTCCATGATTTGGTACAGAAAGCTAATTTCCTTTTTCCAGTTGTCAAATTTGTCAATTAATAAATCTCTTCCTGCCTTTGTTCAGTTCTATTCGTTTGAATTCACTGTAGTGCAACAATGCGGAAAACTATAGTGCTGCTTATTTTGTCTATTTTCTTGTTGATTACTTTTTAAAAGTTATACAGGCAATTATGATTAAATATAGTCTTCTTTGTGGATTTGCAGAAGAGATTTGTATGCGAAGCGGCTTTTGTTCGTATTGCTCCTGCTGTTTCTGGTGTTGCTGACTGGGCAACAGCTCATAACCTTTTCAAAGCTCTTGCTGGAGATCAAGAAGGCATCTCTTACAACACATGGTCCTCATACGTCATTGAACTTATCAAGTGAGCTTCGTCATTTTCTTTTATTCTCGTGGAAAGTTGCAATTGTCTTCTCATTTATTCATATTTCTATATCGAAGTATCCAAAGACCTAAATATTCAACATCAGATTGACGTAAATGGACTTTAGGCGCCTGTTGTATGCAGAAACTTCAAATCAGGCAAACATCAGTTAGTTTCTCTGTAGATCTGAGTCAAAAGTTAACTCGAGTCTGTAGTACATAGTCAACAGTTACTGCTTCTAATCAAGGCGGGTTAGGAGTTCTATTCAGAATCTTAAATTTAAACTAACTACCTCATTCTATCTTGCATTTATTCTTAGTAGATCTTTATGCATAGCCTCCTTGCCAATTCATATTTTTATTCTCCACAATTTCTCCTTTCTCGTTTATACGTATTATGTGTATCCACTGGCACGTGAATTGTTCGATCCTTTGTTCGTGTATATGAGCAAAACAGATACTTACCTAATTTACTGTAGTACCACTTTGCATAGAAAACTATATAAATGACATTGTTTCTTCTTTTCTGGATTTTGGCGTAGAGTGCATGATGGGCGGAAACTATACCAGTTTCAACAAAGTCCTCAAGCATCTAGTGAGAGAGTCTTATGTCTTGGTGCAAGCAGGAAGCCACCAGTTTTGAAATGGGAGAATAATATGGCTTGGCCTGGAAAACTTACTCTCACTGATAAAGCACTTTACTTTGAGGTATCTGTTGTCGCTTTTTGTTGACCAGTTTTGCAATGAAATGTGTTTTTTGATCTTCAGATGTAACTACCTGTTACTAAATTCTCTACAAGTGAGAGGTCGTAGAGTTAAAACGTGTTTACAAAAGTTATGCGGCGTTTGTGGGTTCCCACTTACTCCCTTCTCCCCAAGTTCTTTGGAAGTTTAAAATAACAAGTTATAAATAAATGAAATAAATGTTTGACTAAATAATGATTTTTCGCTTCTATCGTTGCAAAGTCTATATGTATTTAATTATTATATGGAGATTTATGGCTTTAATTTGCGATAACAAGGCAAGAGCAAAATTGTCACAGTACAACCTTTCACGTTGACTTCATAGAGACAGACAAAAAATTGGGGATTTCTCAAAAAGGAACAGTGGATTAACAATTTCGAAGTAAAAGAGTATGTTTTTTTTACTTCATTAAGACTTTAAGAGTCATGTGACTATGTGCAATTTTGATATATTATACTGCACCTTTTGTACTTGTCTAGGTGTTGGCTGGGAAAAAAGGAGCTATAAGATTGGACCTGACAAGACATGGCACTAGAGTAGAGAAAACACGAGTTGGGCCTTTTGGAACGAATTTATTTGACTCTGCAATTTCAGTTTCATCTGGTGATGAGTGAGTAAGCTTTTCTTCTCCTGTGTTCGCTTTAGCCAAAGTCTTTGAAAACTTATCTCATTGCAATTACAACAAGTACTGCCTTTCAGACTAGTAATCCTAAATATATTTGATTGTCTTTGATGATTTTATCTATACAATGATTCAGTCAAAAAGAGCAAGGGCCATTTAAGAAAGGTTTCTCCTATTAGTCATCGTATTAAAATAAGAAAAAAAGGTTACCCTCTTAACTAATTTAGTTTGTTTTAATTTTTTCAACAAGGTATTCCCCAGAACTAGTATTGTTTTGCCTTTTTTTTTTTTTTTTTATCTATGATTTGCTAGGTCGTCTAGTATTGTTTTGTAACTGAATGATAAAGGACATAGCCTTTTTTTTTTTATCTATGATTTGCTAGGTCGTCAACTTGGGTTCTTGAGTTTGTTGACTTGGGAGGAGAAATGAGGAGAGATGTTTGGTATGCCTTTGTGTGTGAAGTAATCTCTTTATACAAATTCACACAGGAATTTGGTCCCAAGGATGATGATCAGTCAATTAAACATGTTTATGGCTCTCAAAAAGGTAAAATAAGAGCCACCGCACATGCTATAAATGGAATTGCAAGACTTCAAACCCTTCAATACATGCGTAAACTATTAGAAGATCCAATTAAACTCGCCCCCTTTTCTTATTTGCGAAGTTCGCCACATGGTTCTGTTGTTTGCCAAGCTTTAGCTGTAAATTTTTGGGGAGGTCAGCTAGTTACAAAGTTCAATAATGGAGTTTTAGGCCTTGTTGGGAGAGTTTCGAATGATGTTTCGGATAGTAGAAATGATGTGTTTGATGTAGATGGAAGTGTGTACTTAAATAAGTGGATGAGATCTCCGTCGTGGGCTTCTAATGCTTCGAATTTTTTTTGGAAGAACTCCTCAGTTAAAAAAGGGATCGTGCTGAGTAAGAATCTTGTTGTAGCTGATAGAAATTTGGTTGAAAAGGCGGCAATCAAGTATAAAGAAAAATATAGCGAGGTTGAAAATTTACAAGCAACTATTGATGCTGCAATGATCGAGGGAATACCCACCAACATTGACTTATTTACGGTAGGGTTTTATGTTACATTCATAATGAACATGGTTTTAATTTTTATATACTTCTAGTTTAATTTGATCTGCTGATGTTGAATGCTTGTTGACATAATAAACTAATACACTTAACATTTTTTGTTAAATTAATCCTGAATTAGAGAATATATGACAAAGAACTTGTCACATGAGCATTTTTATATTCAAACAGTTTGAGAAATTATTGATTTTGGCGTTTATGAATTTAAGTTTGCCTTTTTCCTTCCTTCCCCTTTGTAATTTGTTCTGAATAGAAGACGTGCCTGTTCACAGGAACTTATGCTTCCTTTGGTAACGGTTGGCAAAGATTTCGAAAAGCTCAGGCGCTGGGAGGAACCACCATTGACTCTTGCTTTCCTTGCATTTACCTATGTTGTGATACTCAGGTATTTAATCTTTTAATTTAACATATAAAATAAAGCCTCTATCTAGTATATACGTAATACGATCCATGTTCTACCTTGAAGTTTGATCTATCCGTTCTTATATTGGAGATGTCTTTTTATTTTTGATCTCCGTCAAGATACTGGCTTAGTCTTATATCATTTATATGAGAGAGGTCTATAGCATTTTATTCCCTCCCAGCAGACAAAATTCCTCCCCTCATCTTGAACTTTTTTATTTATTTTTTTATTTTAAAAGAGGATCTGGGGCTTCTTTCTGCATTAAATTGAACGTAACCACTACGCAATACAATTCTTTAGCGATGTGCGTTAGATATACTTGATATGCCCACATCTTTTTAAACCAAAGGTTTTGTTTTATTGATGCGTATTAGAATTTTCCCTTTACTTTATGATATAGCGACCTTTGCTCTAGAGAGGTTTCTTACGGGATGCAAATCCGGTATTTACTAATTGGGTTTTATTAATCCCTTTGAGCTGTTGGAGGTGACCTTCCGTTTAATTTTGTGATGAACATGTCAGAGATAACTTGATCTTCCTTTATTTAATGAAATTATTTTGTGTGTTTAAACATAGTGACAACTCACAAGTTTAATAATTGTCTATGCCAGAAACATGCTTTCATATATATTCCCAACGGCATTGATGATGTTGGCAACCCTCATGTTACTTCTGAAAGGGCTGAGAGACCAAGGTCGCCTTGGAAGATATTTCGGAAAAATCACAATACGCGATCAGCCATCATCGAATACAATTCAGAAGATCATAGCCGTTAAAGAGGCCATGCGTGAATTGGAGAAGTCTCTTCAAAATATAAATGTCTCGCTTCTAAAGATGCGTACGATTCTTCTTGCAGGCCACCCTCAGGTAAGTTGCCTCAGGACTGAATACTTCTAGTTGGTTCTAAGAGCTTGTTTGGTTTCAGCTTTTTAGTGGAAATGCTGGAATTTTTTTTGAGGTCGAAAAAAAAGCTCGTTCATCCAGCTTAAAGATTTTACCTTTTTGAGGCCAGAATCCGCAAGCTTATTTTATTTACTGGTCAGCCAAATGCAATCCAGCTTTTCAAAAGAACAAAAAGGGTGGACTTAAAAGCTACAACCAAACACCCTAAGTTTAGGGTAAAATGCAAACGGAGCCCATGTACTATGAGTGTTTGGTAAATTACCCCCATTTACTTTCGTTATTTGCCTATACTGTTAGATTTTGCAATTACCCCACGTCTGACTTTAAATTGGTTTAGATTTGGGTGATGGTCTTTTGAAATGTATTTTTTGTGGTACATTCCCTGCAAGCAATGAACACTGTTTAACACCAACTTGCTTTAATAAGTTTTTTTTTCTCGCAAAACTGATCTAATTGGTTTTCTGGAGATAACAACTCTTTTATGTTAATAGATGATGCCAAATACCAAATACATGCATCAGAAGAACAATTGTTCAAAACTAACCATATAGCAACAAGTCATGTCACTTCAAAAATTGGTATGGGGTTGTTTGTAGATTTTAGATAGTATAAGGAGGCTAATTACAAGTTCCATAAATTCAGGGGGATAATTTGCAGACAGTCATAATACGTAGGGGTTATTTGCATTAGACTCTTAAACAGTTAAATTTGATATGCTAACCACTTTATACAGTCTCCTTATTGCTGAATGGAACGTTGTTAAGTTCGAATTCAAAATTTTGTTTCAGGTAACAACTGAGATTGCTGTGGTATTGTTGATTGGTTCAGTGGTTCTTTTAACTGTGCCATTCAAATACATTCTTTCTTTCTTTATCTTTGATCTTTTCACACGGGAGCTCGAATTCAGAAGAGAGACGGTGATTAAGTTTAATAGTCTGCTCAAGGAGCGCTGGGACACTGTGCCTGCTACTCCCGTTGCTGTATTACCATACCAAGGAGACACTGCTACGTCATCGAATCAAACAACACACATTGACAACAAAAATGTATTACAAGACGGTAGCAAATCTAGATAGACAGAATACTTAGCAATACCTCGAAAAAGGAAAGGAAAAAAACAGCAAAAAGAACAGAAATTGTGCTGCAGCTTATATACAGATCTGTACATAGATTGACTGGGTGGTAGTGGGTCTCAGCATGTATTCTTAAAAAGTAAAGAGTAACCACATACCGCATGTTGTACACATCTTATTTGACCCCTGACCCATCATGTAACTGGCCCGTTTTATCGGTCCCGACTTTATTTTGGAAATATTACATATATTGGTATTGATTTCTGTACATGTATTGTGGCCAAAAACTCGATAGAATTTTAGTCGTTCAGAGTTTAATTATGTGCTGCTTACCACATACGCATTATGTTGCTTTTTGTGGTCCATTCTCCCTTTTGCGTATGTCACAGGTTGCTGCATCAGTCACGATTTGTCTCAAAAGTTTTTTAAGTAGTGATATGGTCATCGTGGATGCACGGTATAATTGATTAATATCCATGAAAGTTCTTAACTAGCAGGTTTGCTGCAATAACGCCGAGTTAGCTAATTCTACAATAAAATAAGTACAAACCTAAGAAGTCCAATCGTATTTTGAAGAATTCGTAACACTTTACCATTCGCAATTCTTCATCTTCTTAGTGGCATTTTAATACTTTTGAGTGAATGAACATTAGTTAATGTTACAAAAGTGATCAAGTTTGGCATTTTGGACTTGAGAAGTCATATTAGACATGGTTGCACTTCCTTGCAAAGAGTAATCTATAGATATTTTCAAAAAAAAGAGTAATCTATAGATAGAGTATATAGTAGCTTGGTCTTTAGCAAACTCCTCTATTCAGTACTAAATCATTCCAACCAGATCAATCCTATTCATAGCCTATATGCTAGTAACTTTAAAAAGTGGTTTTAGAAATAAAAATGCTCCAACTTAAAAGGAGTTGTGCTTTTCACATATTCACATCTGCTTAAATTTCATAAGAAAGAAATAAAAAATTAGTTGAAAAAAAGAATTATAAGACAGTCAACCACCACTCACTCTGTTCCCCTCCACAATTTCACATTTCTTAAAAATCTACTAGGAGTAGTTTCATTCACAAAACAAACTCAAAAACACTTTCCACTTCCAATGGCTTCATTATCTTCTCTGTCTCTCACCACCACTCCATACCACTCTACAAAGTCTCTTTCTCAACTACACCATTCTCACAATTCTATCTCTTTTCCACCCAAGGTAACTAACCAACTTTCCATTTCTTTCATTGATACAAATTGGAGAACAAGTGTCTCCTTTTTTCCATCTTTTTTCACCAAAACTACCAAAAAAGACGCCGAAGCAATCAAACTGGAGTTGCTTGAAGCGATAGAAACCTTGGACCGTGGCGCAGATGCTTCTCCTGAAGATCAGCAAAGAATTGATGAGGTCCTAAACCAACCTTCTCTAGTTTTTTTTTCTTGTATGTTGTATATTGGTTGACTTGGCCAAGTAAATATTTAAGCTTCTTGGTATTTAGGCATGAACAGCATAGAGGTTTTAAGCTGAACAATCACCATTTTTCGTGTTTCGAAATAACCGAGTGTTTATTAGAAACTGCAGCTGAAAAGGCACTTAGTTTACGAGCTAATCTTTAATCAGTACATGAATTTGTTATTAGATCCTTAATTTGAATGTCCTAGTAAAACACTTACAATTTATAAACATTGTTAGACTTATTAAGATCCTGTCTCAAACAACTTAAAGCGGGACCTGTGAAACAGTGAAACCATAATTGGATTATACCGGTCGAGTACTAGATAGTTTTTATTTATTTAAAGACGGTGGCTTTGATAAGATTGTGCACAACCGGGTGGGATTATGATCGGAATATAACCGCCATTTGATTGATAGCTTTACTTTGAGATGTTTTTACTATTACATTTAGTTGTTTATTGATGTGACATATGGCAGTGGGAGAGGGTTGGCGGGGGCCAAAACCACCACATATTATTCAAAACCCTTACATATAAGTTTTTAAAATTAATGGATTTATCACCCCCACATTTTCTGTTCGAATTCTAAGATCCCCATTCTCTGACTTCTAATTCTGCCACCCGCCTGTGAGAATCTAAACCACATAGAATAAATGCGTATAGTTTTAGTTCATTAGTATGCAAACTTATTCCAAACCAATAAGTACAGTCGTAATTATATTTCGGTTTTCGTGTAAGCATAGCTTGACTGACACCACACCGATGAGATTACTAGGTGGTACTTGATTTATTTCAACATAAAATAACTTCTATATTGGTTATGGCATTTACTATTTGCAAAAATAAACTTTGTACGTGAGTATTGTAGGTGTTTCAGAATCTTAGCTTTCATATTAGTTGCCAATTCAATTTCATGAATTTTCTGTCGATTTTGTCAGTTTAAAGATAATATGTAAACTAGTAGTGTAACGTTTGGTCTTCCTTTTGTGTGCATAAAATTTTCTACTTCTAGATTGCAAGCCAACTCGAAGCAGTGAATCCTACAAAACAACCTCTGAAATCTGATTTGCTAAATGGAAAATGGGAGCTGATATATACAACTTCTGTATCAATTCTGCAGACCCAGGTATTTGACATTGTCAAAAAGTAGTTGCAGTTAAAATCAGTGAAGAATCAAGCTAAATGTTATTTGGGTCTGTTATAACTGAGCTGATCACATTTCATATGTACTTACAAAGTGATTTTTTGATAGAGACCCAAGTTCCTAAGATCTAGAACAAATTACCAAGCGATTAATGGGGACACACTTCGAGCTCAGAATATGGAGTCTTTCCCATTTTTCAATCAGGTATCAGTGAATTTTTCTCTTAGTCTCTGGTTCATCTTTTACTATTCCTTCGTTTTTGAAAGTTTTTGTACTGGCCTTGCTATTTTCATTATATCAGTCACTACCCACACACTACAGGTGAGGAGAAAACAAGTGATAAAGTAAAAAAAATGTTATACCCTCGTCTAACGACCCAATGGGCAACCTAGTGGCTGATGTAGCGTAAGTTTTGGTCCTTAAAGTAGCCATGATTAATTTATCTTTTTTTATTATTCAGGTTACTGCTGATTTAACTCCGCTGAGTTCGAGCAAAGTGGCAGTAAAATTTGATTATTTCAAAATTGGAGGCCTGGTAAGATGTGTTCTTTATATTATATATTACAACAAAAGTACATATTTATGATAGCTTTAGAAACAGACTAGTTCATAAACGGATACAGGAAGAAATATGGCAAGTAAACACTATATTTTTCCATGAATCCAAAACTCATTGTCATATAATTTTAATTAAAAACCCCTGGTGTTACTCTTACTAGATGTTTGCAGGTGGATTTGGACATTAGTACTAATAATTCGGCTAGTGTATATAGCTACACCATTCAGATATTAGTAGCTGTCCTTAAACTTATATTGTTACATACAGATACCTGTGAAAGCGCCTGATAGAGCTCAAGGGGAACTGGATATTACTTATTTGGATGAAGAGTTGCGGTGAGTATATAGAATTTGCTATCAGCTGCACTTGTCAATTGAATTAGAAAATTAATTATTAGACATATAACAAAATAAATATATATATATCCAATCACAATTGTTAGAGTAGATACTTCTGATAGGGGTAAATAGTATTTACTTGAGTCGAATGACCTGCGACTCGTCAACGGCGTTTAAATGCAAAAGATTTGAATGGCATGATAGTTAAGAGTCCTCTATACTGCGTGCCCACCTATTTTACTATAGGGAAATGATATATGCACATACAACCATGCTTACACATAAACTTGCACAGAATAACCTAATTAAACATTTATCCTTGGGAAACATTTTTAAGAAAAATTACATTTTCTTTCTTCCAATCTGTTTACTGTCTCCTGAAATTCCTCTCTCTCCCTCTCTCTCTCTCTCTATATATATATATTTACATAAATACAGATATATTTATATTCATATATATGTATATGTTTGTGTCGAAATAGAATAATAATCCCATCTAATCTTTTACTATTCCTTCGTTTTTGAAAGTTTTTGTACTGGCCTTTTGATATATCAATAAAAAAATCTTAAAAGTATTTAATTTGATTATATAGTTATAATAATTGATTTGAAGCATATTATTTCCTCAAGTTGTTTGAAGAATATGGTTCAAATGTTCAAACTTTATAATTTATGCTTTTCTGATTTGGCATATTATCAAGTTTTATAGTCCATGTGTTCAGACTTGAGATAATATAATTTATGCTTTTCTGATATTTGGCAGTGTATCAAGAGGTGACAAAGGGAACTTATTCATCTTGAAAATGATCGATCCTTCCTATAGAATTCCAGCCTGAAGCCTGCCTAAATACATACATAGTGTTACACCTATACCGTATCCCTCTTCTTCTGTCTACAAGATTCTACCTTTCAAATTATGCCTACGTTTTGAACACAGATGGGGAGAAACAACATATCTGAATACAAAGAACAGCCTCAATCGTGAATGTCATAAATTAAAATGAACTTATCGAATGTTTGACTAGTTAGAATTTTATTATTATTACTACAAACTAAACAGTATAAAAATGTGCGATTGAGGGAATCATTTCTAACTAAACCAGGGAAATATGAACTTTATGACCGGAGCTGGTAGGCAGTTCTTTCAGCAAGAAGTTACCAAAACTTTAATGTCAAAATACTCATTTATCAGGATGTTAAGAAACGTCTTAAGTGAAGGGATTATATTTTAAGCTTTTTAGCGAAGGGTTGTCAATGAAGGTTGCAACCCAATACTTACCAAATTGCCACCTTTTGTATTAAAAGTCAAAAAAAAAAACATGTTAGAAAGTCCTACAAATTTGGTTTTTTGTTTTGTCCCCCGTATTATAATTTAGCGCTTCCCCTGGATGCCTGGATATGAACGAGTAAACTAGGGAAACAAACATGTAAATACTACATATATGTGGAGAATGAGTTTTTTTCTTCTTCAATAAAATGGATGTAATGACCAACTAAGAGCAATCGCAACACATTCTTACAATACTCCTCGTATATATAAGGTGAAACACCCACTTTTTCAACTTTAACGTTGCATTTTAATTTGGTTCATAACTCCAGGTTTCTTATAACTTTTCTCATATTTAATTTTTATTGATTTGATATTATTTATCAATATTTATATAATTGCTTTCTACTTACATATCTATCAAAAACTAATAAAGTAGGTGAGAGAAAGAAAAAATATATATAAAATGTTTAAGGAAAAGATTTGGTTCCGTGTATACAAGGAGAATGAAATCATCGCTTAAATTTAAGATGCGCCATAGACAAGCTGATGCAACATGTTTTTTTATCAAATATTCCTCAAATTTAAGAAATATGCTCTTTTAGTTCAACTGAAGCGGTTGCTCTAAGTTGCACTTAATACAGAAACAAAATCTGATATATTGAACTACTCCTAGTCCTACTTACTATAATAATTTAAAGTTTTGTGTTTATCGTACAAATTTCAGTTTCTTTCCAAAACAATTGTAGTTTTAGGGGCGGTTCAGGCCCAAGTCGAGTAACCGTTGGGTAATTGATCCGGAAAAAAAATTACGGGTATCACCCGACTATATTTTTAATATATTTGGTAGTTAAAATAAAAATATTAAACACCAATTGGTTTACAATGTGTTGCAATAGCTCAAATGGTAGAGTAGTTAGATATTCAATATAGGAGATCATGAGTTCATAACTCATAATTTACGATTTAATTTTGTTTTTATTTTGATTTGTTTTTATCAAGTAAAAAAAACGAGTTTTAGACATTCCGATATAGCGGACCGACGTCGTATAGTTGACCGGGGATTGTTGTTTTTGCTTGTGTTCATGACAAAAATAATAGAATAATAGAATTGTTGTATTTTTCAGCTATCCTTAATATTGTTTTGTGCAAAATTGTCAAATTAACATATCAAATTAATATTTGTCAAATGTCACGTGACATAATTTCGTGATTTATTAAGACGGTGGTACCCAAATCGTTAAAAGCCGATAGTGTGATACCTAAATTGGAAAATTTGAAAGGTGGGTACCCACATCGTTAAAAGCCGATAGTTTGGTGTACTAAACCTATAAAACCCCTATTGTAAAACGCCAACTCTTTTTAAACAAAATATGTCCGTTAATTGCAAAAAAAAAAAAAAAAGACCATGAAGTAAAAGGTCTGACAGTTCGGAACTTATGGAATCATCAACGCCAAAATCAAAGTCGGAAAACCCAACACATCCATATTGGCTAGGATTCGATAAAATATAAGCATATGGTAGTTCATAATTTTCTACGAGTAGCATATCAGCCCCTCTGATAGCTCAAATTCTCGATTTTAGAAATAGTCGAGTTTTTCTGATGGCATATGGTTGTTGAACTAATTTTACTGACCTTGTTAGACGTTTATTTCTTGAACTTTAACCTGACAAATTGCGTGACCATGATCTCTTTTTTTCTGGTGTAAGACAATAGTACTTTAAAGAAATAAAAGCTATCGAAGCAATATAATTGGGCCACTCATGAGCCTAAAAGATATTGATAATTGCGTGATCGAATCATATTAAAAGCTATTGATTAATTGTAAATATATATAATAAAAGCAAAATTATGAAAAAAGCTCCGTTGTCGTCCAGCGGTTAGGATATCTGGCTTTCACCCAGGAGACCCGGGTTCGATTCCCGGCAACGGAATTTATTATTTTATCAACAAAATGGTTTTAAGAACATAATATTATATTCTGATTCTAAACTTGTGACTCTTTATGACTTCTTTTATTTTATTTTGATATACTTCTGTATGTAGTAGGCCTTTGAATGTTAAGACTTATGAATGTGAATACTTATGATCTCTTCGGGAACAGATTATTTAGTAAAAAAAAATATTTTAAAAATCCATATTTTGGAATTTTTAGCATTTTTAGGCTAAAAATATGCTTTCCGAAAGCTAAATAATCTGACAGTCCAAAAATCCATAGATTTTTAGAATCTAAAATCCAAAATTCAACTAAAAAAACATGTTCCCAAACCAACTGTTCTAGCTTAGACAACATTCAAGTTTAACATTTTTTTTTATCAAAGATACACACAATTATTGCCTCTCTTTAATCGATTATTAAATATTTGCAGTTGGGGTTATGTGGGTTAAAGGTTGATCGTTTTGGAAATCGATAAAAATCGACCAACCCAATACTGAAGAACATGTTGTTATGGGAAGGTTGAACACGGTTGAGCAGCGCCGTTATGATGGAAAAGCAACAAAACTTATATGTTTTAGAAACTTTTCCGAGTTTTGCCATGTAGGTAGGATTTTAAGTCAATACAAATGAATAACACAAACCACAAAACTTATATGAAAAAAATCAAAAGCAACAAACCAAAAAAGTACTTACATCGCCCAAAATCGGCATTGGGAAAAGAGTGAAATGTTTAAATGATTTTGACCGTGAAGACAAGTTTAGTCATTTTTCTTTGAACTGCGGTAAGTAAATTTAATCTTACCAAGATCGTTAATATGTATCAACATTATTTTATATTGGGCCGATTCATATGATATTTTATAAATGTAAAAGTCGAACAACACATTAGGCCCGTTAGATTTTTAACATGATGAATGATTGAGATAATAAAATTAAAAAAAAAAAGTTTATATCGCCCATTGATTATGTTACGCGGTCGAGGTGTTCCCGTTTCCAAAATATTATATATGGAAAGCTATAAATGGTGTACATACAACTTTTTGTATGAATTGTTTCGAATCTTTCGACAACTTGTAAGGGAAATCCAAAATATGCTCAATTCAGACTAGTTTTTCAATACTACACTTTCAATCAATAGATTTCATTAATTTTTGCCATATTCTTAAAGTGTTGAGGAAATTAATTATGAAACATGTTCACCGGTCAACCAATGTATCTGCAAGTTTAAATGAGAAAAGTGCAAATCAAGCAATGTATCTCCAACCAGAAAAGTGCAATACTTCATTAGGATTCAATAAATTTCATTAATCTCTATGATATTTTAAAGTGTGAATAAAATTAAATATGAATGGTGTTGACCAAGAAAGTGCATTGTTTCTCATTCAAAAAGTACTCAAAAAAGAAAGGTTAAAACAGATACACATTAAATGCTAATAGTGACAAATTTTAAGCGATAGGATTACGGTAAAAATAATTATGGGTATTCATAAAATCACAAATTTGATCTCCATTAGAAGTGTAATTAAACTATAAGAATGAATACAAAGATTGGCAAAATAAAATACAATTCATTTGAGAAAACTTTTTGCATAGCGGAAAGGGGTCCATGTAGCCATTGTGGAGTAGAATGTGAGTTTTAAATCAATCTTCATGTGTTTTAGGCTTTTACCATTTGTTAGTTATCTTAGTTGATTTTTGTGATTTTTAAGTCGAGAAGTTGATTGTATATTGTTAATGTCTCATAAGAAATCCCTTATAATTTTGTCGTATCTAGGTGATTATTGAATACAAAACACGAACAATTGATTGTATATCATTTATGCCTCCTAAAAAAATTCTTATACTTTTGTCGTTATAAGAAACGACAACTTTTTATTAAATTAAAGCAAATGAAAGGGTTTAGTTAATTATCAATTACATAAATAATACGTGTATTGAGATAAGACTCGATAATAACAAAAATGGCAAAAAAAATAACATATATTATTTGTTATTTGACATTATTTTATTTAAAATTGTGTTATGAATAGTATGAATTGGAAAGTCTAACTCAACTTTTTTGATGTTTCTGATTAATAAAGAACTCATAAAGGAAAGGTTAAAAGTCATACACATTAAATGCTAATACTGAAAATTTTAAGCGATTGAATTATGGTCAAATTAGTTACGAGTATTGATGAAATCACCAACTGGATCTACATTCAAAGTTTATTTAAGCTTTGAGAATGACAACGAGAATCAGCAAAACAAAAACCAAGTCATCTAAGAACACTTTTGCATGGCAGAAAAGGGTTCATGTAGCCAATGTGGTGTAGAATGTGAGTTTTAGATCAATTTTCATGTGTTTTAGCATTTGTTACTTATCTTGGTTGATTTTTATGATTTCCGCATACATAAGTAGAACATGTCATTGTTATCATTGATGCTTCATAAGAAATTTCTTATAATTTTTCTGTATCTTGGTGATTTTTACTTACCAAACACGAGTAATTGGTTGTATATCATTGATGTCACCTAAGAAATTTCTTATACTTTTCTCGTTATAAGAAACGACAACTTTTTATTAAATTGAATAAAATAAAGGGGTTTAGTTGATTATACATTACAGAAACAATAACTATGTGGAAATAAGACTAATAATAACAAAATTGACAAAAAACAACATACATTATTTGTTATTTGACATTATTCTATTAGAAAGTGTGTTATGAATAGCAAGAATTAGAAAGTCTTAACTCAATCTTCTCGATTTAATGTTACGGTGTCTTTAGCGAGTTCTCGTGAAGCTAAATGTTTACTGTGAATGAACAGATCTTGTTTTTCTCAAGTAGTATATACCGGCTTACTTGCATATCTGGTGTTATGTTATAATGCTCAAACAAAACAATTTATTAATTGTTTAAGTCTCATGAACAAAATAAAAAACATGAATAATAAGTTAAAATGTTATGTTTTACTAATTACTTGAAACAGATACACCATTATGGAGAAGTGGACCAAACGGTGAACCAACTTTATGCAATGCATGTGGGTTGAGGTGGAAAACACACGGGGATTTAAATAATTACACTCCCAAGCACATGATTTCTAAATCCAATGCTAAAAAGTCCAATGTTCCAGTCAAATTGCAGACACAGAAACATTCAGACAAATCAGCTGGAAATTCGTCAAGTGGCAGATCATTAATTTCTTTTTTAAATAAGAATATCGAGCGTGAAAGTAAAATTGATAAAGAAGATTCAGGTAATTGACAATATTTTCCCAAGTAGAAGGTCTTTACCCATTTAGGTTTGCCGTTCAACTATCAACCACATAAGTCGATTACTCGAGCCTCAAAACATATATGACTATATCCATATCTTACTTTTTAAGCTATAGATCAAAAATTCAAAACTTCAAAGATGGCACTCATATGTATTTTTTGTGTATCGTGACTTAAAATTGGTTAATTCAGTTTGCATCACCACATTTGTTTGTGAAAATTCAGGTTTAATCTATTCTCGCTTTTTAGATCCTCATATACCGAAAGGAAAAAGAACAAAGCATGTCCAAACAACTGTTGGACTCATACATAGAGAACTCTTACACATTCTCAATCAACCAGAATGTGCTCACCTACGGGAAGAAGAAGAACTGCTCATTACGCCACCCAACAACCAAATGCCCTCCGGTGAAACTGCTTTTGGATGCATGCTACTTAAGTCACCCAACTCAGACCCAAAGAGTTCTTAAACTAGTCAATATTTCGTCAAAAAATAAGAGACCTTATGACCTTTGCGGGATTATCATAAGTGTTGAGTATTGAAAATTTTCGTTGGTGTGTTCCATATTAATTTCCTAATCCCGTTTGGGGGAAAAGACAGTTGTAAAATCATTTTACATGTTCAACATTTGTCGCGTTTAATTGTTTTTTTGAAGTGTGTCGGTTTACAATCATGCCATGCATTAAACATTGAATGTTTAGTGTGATAATTGTGCTTTAGCATCATTCAGTTATAAGGGTTCCTTGGTTTGACTTAAATATGAACATATATGATCCGGTCGTATATGTCATTCATAATTAAGATCAAGATTATTGGAAATTTGATGGAAAAAAAAAAACTCTAAATCAATATTAGTTTATAAACAAATGATGTGTTTGGTTACATATTTTAGAATCACACTATTTGTCCATTTTCGACATCAAACCCGTAATGATATATTTGTAATAATATAAGAATTATGGTATTAATAGTCACGAAACTATGAATGAAATTAATTTATGTTGTTAACGGATGAAGGTAAAGATAAAGAAACCCTAGAGAGAGAAAGAGTGAGACGACTAGGGTGAAAAACCCTAGCCGCCGCCAATATGGCAGAACTAAACTCTGTCACGCCGGAGAGAGAAAAACCCTTTACTATCAAACGAAATCCCCAATGCATGACACCAGACCCTCCACCCATGAAGTCCTTTGCAGCAATAGTAAGCTCTCAACCAAAGAAAACTGCAATAAATTTGAAAGAAGTAGGAAGTTACAAAGGTGAACCTCTTATACAATTCTCTATGGAAGATGTTAAACAACTATCGGAACCTTTTAAGTACACAATAGTAGGAAAATTCACACATGGAAGACCAGAGGTGGAAGGTATAAGAAAAATGTTTGGTAAACTAGACCTAAAAGCAAACTGCAATATTGGTGTGTTAGATCACAAACATATATTGATTCGATGCTTTCACGAGGAAGACTTCACAAGAATTTGGCTAAAAAAAATCTGGTATATAGAGCACTATCATATGCGTGTTTTTAAGTGGACATATGATTTTGATCCAGAGTTTGAGACACCTATTGCACCTGTTTGGATTAATCTACCAAAACTGCCTATTCATTTATATAATAATTCTAGTATTTTTTCTATTGCAAGAGCTTTTGGAAATCCTTTAAGGGTAGATGAACCTACTTCTAAATTATCGAGGCCAAGCTTAGCAAGAATCTGTGTGGAAGTTGATCTAAGTGAAGTATTGGTTCAGAGGGTTCAGATAGGTTATGGTGAAGACAATGATGTGGGATTTTGGCAGTATTGTGATTATGAAGATCTACCTAGTTATTGTAGTTACTGTTATAAGCAAGGCCATATAATTAATTCATGTAAGTTTAAGAATGCTAAAAAAGAAAGTGCTGAAGAAGTAATAAAGGTCAATAACATTCTGGATCAAGAAAGTAAGAAGCCAAATCCCAAATTGTTCAATACCAAAGTCAAAAAGAAAGAAAGTACCAGAGACTGGGTAGTCAGAACTTTTAAAAAAGTCAAAGAAGGTCCAATGATTGCAAAAAAGAACCATTCCATATCAGAAGCTCCTGCAAAAGATGTTGTGGTTATTTGTGAGGAAGAAAATAGAGAAGAAGAAAAAATAGATGAGGAAATAATATGTGACAGCTTGCAAATTAAGGACAGAGTAATAGAAGAAATAGAGGAAGGAGAAATCAACACAACTATTAAAAATGGTGGTAACCTTGCAGATAGAGAGCAACCTTTGGTCATTTATAAAGCTAGTCAATTGCTGAGTAAAATTCTGGGTATAACTGAAATTGAGGAGACAGAAGAAGTAAGAATAGAAAATAGTATAGCAAATACTAAAGAAACAGTTGAAGAAGAAGAAAAATGGGAAGAAATTCTTTCCAAAAGTCAGAAAAAAAAGCTAAAGAACAAGGAAAGTTCTAAAATAAAAAACCAACAGCAGATGAGCTTAAGATCATCCTCTAATGTGGGGGAAAGAAAAAGGTATAATAAATGATAAAGGCCTTAATTTGGAATGTTAGAGGGCTTGGAAATAGAGCCACTTGTAGAAGAATAAAAAAACTTTGTATGGTGAATAAAATATTGATTCTTGTATGTATTGAACCTATGGTGGGTTGTGACAAGTTAGAAAATTACAAAGACAGGTTAGGGTTTGATAATGCATTGGGTCATGGGGATAATAAAATCTGGGTATTCTTCAATCAAGTAGAGATGAAGATGGTTATGCAAATGGATCAATGTATGCATATGGAAATAAAATGGCAAAAGAGTGTTATTTTTCTGTCTTTGGTATATGCTAAGTGTACAATGGGGGAAAGAGAGGCTTTATGGGATTTTTTAAGGCAGAATTTCACTCTACTTCCTTGGTTTGTTACAGGGGATTTTAACACAGTTTCTAAAGAGGAAGACAAAGTAGGAGGTTTACCTATTAACCTAAGAGCTGCTAATGATTACTTACACTGTATAGATGGTATTGGGGTTTCAGAACTAAAATTTAGTGGTTCCAAGTTTACATGGTGGAACAAAAGAAGTGGAGATGGTACTATTTTTGAGAGAATTGATAAAGTTTGTCTTAATAATGCTGGTGCTAATCTATTTTCAAATGTTAGTTTGGAACATCTGAGTAAGACTACCTCTGATCATAGTCCATTACTCCTTACTCTAAAATCAGAATTGGATAATAATCCTAGAAGGTTTATTTTCCAGAAATTTTGGACTAAACATCCTGACTTTTTCAAAATAGTCAGTATGAACTGGATTTTATTTAAAAAAGGGAATGCTTTATATTCATTGGCTAATAATCTAAGGAAACTGAAGAAAGCACTTATTATGTGGAACAAATGTACCTTTGGGAATATCTTCCAACAAGTTATTGATGCAGAGGATGAGACTTTGAGAGTGGAAAAACTATTTGAAGATGATCCAAGTCCTGCAAATAGAGCTATGTTAATGGAAGCTAAAGCAAAACTCAATTATAGGGTGAAAATAGAAGAAGAATTCTGGGCTCAAAAAGCAAATCTAAAATGGGCTAAAGAAGGGGATGCTAATACTAAATTCTTTCATGGAGTTGTTAAAAAGAGAAGAAATAAAAGTATTATTACATCTATTTCTAATTCTCAAGGAGATATATTGACAGGCAAAAAAGAGATTCAAGATGAGGCAGTCAATTTTTTCAGAAATCTACTGGCAGCTAATTCTATTCCACAAAGTTATATTTATAAAAGTTTGGAGTGTGTATCCAAAGTTATATCAGAAGAAGACAACGTTCATCTCACTAAAGATCCTACTTATGAAGAAGTCAAAGGTGCTATTTGGGAGTTAAACAAAAACAGTGCCCCAGGTATAGATGGATTTAATGGTCATTTTTTTACTGGTTGTTGGGATATAATCAGTGTTGATCTATTTCAAGCTGTTTTACAATTTTTTTCTGGAGCTACATTGCCTAAAGCTATGACTACTACAGTCATAACTCTTATTCCAAAAAAGAATGATCCTGACTCTTTTGCTGACTTTAGACCTATCAGTCTATGCACTTTTTTCAACAAGGTTATTTCTAAAATCATGTGTTCTCGTCTCTCAGATATATTGCCTTGTATCATCTCAGAAAATCAAAGTGGTTTTGTTAAAAAAAGAGATATAATAGATAATATATTACTGTCTCAAGAATTCATCTCTAATTTGGATAACAAAAGCAGTGGTAGTAGTCTAGCTTTAAAGCTGGATATGAAAAAAGCTTATGATAAAATTTCATGGCATTTCTTGGTATCTACTCTAAGGAAAATGGGTTTCTCAGAAATTTGGATAGATAGGGTTTGGAGACTTATCTCTGATAATGGAGTTACTGTTATGGTAAATGGAGCAACTTCTGGTTTCTTTTCTCCTACTAATGGCTTGAGGCAAGGTGATCCTCTTTCTGCAAGCCTCTTCATCATTTGTTCTGAAGTCCTGTCCCAAAATTTGAACAAGTTAGAATTTAATAAAAGGTGGAAAGGGTTTAAAGCACCAGTTGGAAGTCCTTTAATTACTCATTTAGCATTTGCAGATGATCTAATTATTTTTTCAGCAGCTAATACAAGTTCAGTTAAAAGTGTGAAGAATGTGTTGGACATGTATAATAAAGATTCTGGTCAAGAAATTAGTGTAGACAAGAGCTTTGTTTATATTTCCAAGGGTGTGAGTCAGAATCAAAAAGATAAAGTGTGCAAGTTATTGAGTATTAGGTGTAAAAAACCTCCTTTTACTTATTTGGGCTGCAAAATCTATTCTGGAAGGAAAAAATGTCATTTGTATCATGAATTAATTTTGAAAATTAGAAAGAAGCTATCTGGATGGAAGGTTCAGTTTTTAAATATGGGGGGAAAATTGATTCTTATAAAGCATGTCTTAAGTTCTATTCCTATATACACTATAGCAGCAATGTATCCTCCAATAAAGGTTATAAAGGAAATAGAAAAGATACTGGCCAATTTTCTGTGGGGGGAGAAAGATGGAAAAAACAGGTATCATTGGGAAAAATGGAAAAACATTTGTAGAACAGAGGAAGAAGATGGATTGGGTATAAGAAGTATAAGAGAAATTGCTGATACATATTCTATGAAATTGTGGTGGAAGTTTAGAACAACTAATTCATTGTGGGCAAGATTCATGAAAGCTAAATACTGTAAACATGCTCATCCTGTGGAGGCTAAAGTTAAGAAAGGTAATAATAATACATGGAGGAGAATGCAGCAAGTAAGAGAAAAAGCAGAAGCTAATATGCAGTGGCTAATTGGGGAGGGGAATATTTCTGTCAACTTAGACAATTGGCTGGGTACAGGGAAAATAAATGATGATATCTACAATGGTTTAAGTGTCAAAGATTTGATGCATGAAGGTATGTGGGACAGTCAAATTATAATAGCAAATATTCCTATTCATCTAAGACATCTGTTTACAGAGGAATTCAAAGCTAATAAATATGGAAAGGATGAAATAATTTGGAACAAGGAGAAGTTGGGAAACTTTACTTTTAAGTCTGCCTGGGAAATTACAAGATGTAAGCATGAAACAAATTGGTTTAATCAGTATAAGTGGGACAGAGCATTACCTTTGAAAATCACATGCTTTGTGTGGAAGCTCTTCAATAAATCTTTGCCTCTGGACTCTGCTATAAAAAAGATTGGAATACAGTTAGCATCTAAGTGTGAATGCTGTGGTACTAAAGAAGAAGATAGTGAGCACTTGTTTAGTACAGGGAAGATTGCAAAAGAAGTGTGGTTATACTTTGATAATTTGCTGGGTATTATAACTACTAATACCAGTATAAAAGGGAGATTCTTAAAGTGGTGGTCTACATCAAGAAGTGAAAAAAATAGAATTCATTCCTTTCTACAAAAGGTGTTACCATCTATTATTGTTTGGGAAATTTGGAAAGCAAGGTGTAATTATAAATTCAACAATAAGAAGATGAAAATTTTTGATATCTGTTCTCACATTAAAGAAGTAATGTATTTATGTTCCAAAAATAACACAATTTTTCCAAAGACCTGGAACATAAATGACTCAAACATTGAAGAAAAGGTTGCCCAAAACAGAAAGATTTCAATAGTGAGATGGCTACATCCTCCTATTGGATATGTGAAAATCAATACTGATGGGTGCTATAAACTTTCCTCTACAAACTCAAGTGGTGTGGGAGGATTACTAAGAAGCTCCACAGGTAAATTTATCTATGGTTTCCAAGATAGGGTATCAAGCCAGTCAGCTATAGAATCAGAATCTAAAGCAATCTTACATATTTTACAACTAACAAACTTGAATTCCTTTATACTGGAGACTGATTCGCTTCAATTGGTTAATTTCTTCACAACTAATAAAGCAATTCCTTGGCAAATAAGAGCTATTGTGGAAGAAATAAAGTTTTATCTAGAGGGCAAAGATTACCTGATACAACATGTAGTAAGAGAAGCTAATTGCGCAGCAGATAACCTAGCATACAGTGGTAGCAAAGAGGGCTTCAAAGAATATTTCAACAAGGAAGAGTTAAATCAAAAACTGAGGAATATTATAGAGTTGGAGGGTAAAGGAATTCCAAATCTAAGGTTTTGAGGGTTGGATTGAAAGCTTTAAGTGGTACAAATGGCGACTGGAGAAGATGAAGGAAAACGGTGGGAAGAAGGGAGGTTTTCTCTCTCTCTAAAGTGACTTTTCCTATGCACAGTGAAGAAATGGGGGATTCATTACACGTATCTATCAAGTTTGTGAAATTACACAGGCCAGTGTTATTATAGTCCTTTAAGTTTACGTGTATTTGGTAAGTAGCATACTCAGTTGTAAAGTTTTTCTTTTTAGTTTGTTTGGATTCAATTCTTGTAATTTTGGTATCACATTTTGTGATGCTATTTAATCAATAAAATGTGGGAATTTCCCCACGCCTTATATAAACTATGAATGAAATTAGTCCTGAGACAAATTCCGCAACCGAACGAGACTATATGGTCAATGTTCTAAAAAGTGCTTAGTGGAACTTAAACGGAATTTGATCGGCGAGCGCCTAATCTCACCTACCTTATTTGTCTAATTCCGTCTAATCTATTATATTTATATACCCCGTCTAATTTCTGCCCCAAACGATACGTTTAGAATAAGTTACTTATCATATCTCAGCCCCACTCATCTCAAAACGAAAAGGCCCAAAATATATTTTTTAAATATTGTTTTAATTTCTAGAGCTTTTTTTCTAATTTAACCTACTAGCCTAGTGATATTCTCATTTTGGACTATAAGCTCATGATATTTCTTTTTTTGCACAAGTTTAGTCATTTTTCTTTGAACTGCGGTAGGTAAATTTAAGCTTACCAAGATCGTTAATATGTATCATCATTATTTTATATTGGGCCGATTCATATGATTTTTATAAATGTAAAAGTGGAACAACACATTAGACCCGTTAGATTTTTAACATGGTGAATGATTGAGATAATAAAAAAAAAGTTTAAAAAAGTTTATATCGTCCATTGATTATGTTATGCGGTCGAGGTGTTCCCGTTTTCAAAATATTATATATGGAAAGGTATAAATGGTGTACATACAACTTTTTGTATGAATTGTTTCGAGTCTTTCGACAACTTGTAAGGGAAATCCAAAATAAGCTCAATTCAGACTAGTTTTCCAATACTACACTTTCGATCAATAGATTTCATTAATTTTTGCCATATTCTTAAAGTGTTGAGGAAATTAATTATGAACCATCGGTCAACCAATGTATCTACAAGTTTAAATGAGGAAAGTGCAAATCAAACAATATATCTGCAACCAGAAAAGTGCAATGCTTCATTAGGATTCAATAAATTTCATTAATCTCTATGATATTTTAAAGTGTGAATAAAATTAAATATGAACGGTGTTGACCAAGAAAGTGCAATGTTTCTTATTCAAAAAGTACTCAAAAAGGAAAGGTTAAAACAGATACACATTAAATGCTAATAGTGACAAATTTTAAGCGATAGGATTACGGTAAAAATTGTTGAACCATGGGTTCAATAATTGATTTTGATTATAAGTTTGATTATGTTTTAATGATTTTACGATTTCTCCATTTCGATAATATAATGCCTTGTCTTTTCCAAAAAGAGAAAATGTATATTTCAGGACATCAGTAAGATAGAGCATTCGATAACGAAGCCACAGGTTCAAGCGGAACTAGAATCGGAGCTAAAACGAAGAAATTACAAGCATTCGAAGTAAAGCGGGAATGCTGAAGATTGCCAGAAAACGACCGATCGTCTGGACAAAAACGACCGATCGTTTTGGTCCAAAATTATTCCAGTGAGGTCCTCTTTTAAACGACCGGTCGAATCTATAAAACGACCGATCTTTTTCTGAAAATGACCGATCGACTACAGAAAACGACCGATCGTTTTCTGCAGATTTCAAAAACAACTTTTTAGCTTATTCTGGGAAATTGCTTAAAACCAATGGATAAAAGCATAACACCTCATACAACGGTAATAAGGCCATTTATCCTTCAAATACCTCCCAAATTCTTTGTTTGATATATACCAAGTGTTTCACAATCAATCCTTCAACCTCTCTCCATCCTAAACACTTAAAATCACCATTGGTGAGAAAAAGCTCAAAAAGAGGGAAATTGAAGAGAAAGTGAATACAAGATCAAATCAAGATCGAACAACATCAAAATCACAAATTAGCTTTTTTAGAAGCAATCAAAGTGTGAGAGTTGTTTTAATTTCAACAATTTTGTAAAGAGCGTTTTATAAGCTCATTTGTAAGTGAGTGTTTGAGTAGAAACTTTTAAGCCAAAGTGTTGGTTAAAAGTTTTAGGTTAAACACTTGAGTACTCATAGAGTGAGGGGGAGTCGTTGACTCCTAGACGTGTTCGCTTGCACTTGTATCAAGAGTAGGAATCTCGGGTAGAGGGTGAGCGAATCGATTGATGTGCTCGGTAGGATTTGTAAAATCGGAAAGAAGATTTTTAGTGAAATACTCGTTAGCTTGAATACCGAGGAGAGGACGTAAGCCGATTTGCCGAACCTCTATAAATCGCGGTGTCCATTCTTTCCCTAATCTTTACTTTCCGGAACTTATATTTTTGTGATTGTGCGCATGTTTAAATTTATTCATACATTATCCTCACATATTTATTATCGCAAATATATATTGAACTATTTAGATTGATAGTTGCGCTTAGAATTTTAATTCCGCAAAATGGCCTAAAAACCTTATTCACCCCCCCCCCCCACTAAGGTTTAGCCACATGGGCCAACAAAAATAATTATGGGTATTCATACAATCATAAATTTGATCTCCATTTTAAGTGTATTTAAACTATAAGAATGACTACAAAGATTGGCAAAAGAAAATACAATTCATCTGAGAACACTTTTTGCATGGCGGTAAGGGGTCCATGTAGCCATTGTGGAGTAGAATGTGAGTTTTAAATCAATCTTCATGTGTTTTAGGCTTTTATCATTTGTTAGTTATCTTAGTTGATTTTTGTGATTTTTAAGTCGAGCAGTTGATTGTATATCGTTAATGTCTCATAAGAAATCACTTATAATTTTGTCGTATCTAGGTGATTATTGCATACAAAACACGAACAATTGATTGTATATCATTTATGCCTCCCAAAAAAATCCTTATACTTTTGTCGTTATAAGAAACGACAACTTTTTATTAAATTAAAGCAAATGAAAGGGTTTAGTTAATTATCAATTACATAAATAATATGTGTATTGAGATAAGACTCGATAATAACAAAAATGGTAAAAAAAATAACATATATTATTTGTTATTTGATATTATTTTATTTAAAATTGTGTTATGAATAGTATGAATTGGAAAGTCTAACTCAACTTTTTTGATGTTTCTGATTAAAAAATAACTCATAAGGAAATGTTAAAAGTCATACACATTAAATGCTAATACTGACAATTTTAAGCGATTGAATTATGGTCAAATTAGTTACGAGTATTGATAAAATCACCAACTGGATCTACATTCAAAGTTTATTTAAGCTTTAAGAATGACAACGAGAATCAGCAAAACAAAAAGCAAGTCATCTAAGAACACTTTTGCATGGCAGAGAAGGATTCATGTAGCCAATGTGGTGTAGAATGTGAGTTTTAGATCAATTTTCATGTGTTTTAGCATTTGTTACTTATCTTGGTTGATTTTTATGATTTCCGCATACATAAGTCGAGCATTTCATTGTTATCATTGATGTTTCATAAGAAATTTCTTATAATTTTTCTGTATCTTGGTGATTTTTACTTACCAAACACGAGTAATTGGTTGTATATCATTGATGTCACCTAAGAAATTTCTTATACTTTTCTCGTTATAAGAAACGACAACTTTTTATTAAATTGAAAAAAATGAAGGGGTTTAGTTGATTATCGATTACAGAAACAATAACTATGTGGAAATAAGACTCAATAATAACAAAATTAACAAAAAAAAACATACATTATTTGTTATTTGACATTATTCTATTAGAAAGTGTGTTATGAATAGCAAGAATTAGAAATTATTAACTCAATTTTCTCGATTTAATGTTATAGAGTCTTTAGCGAGTTCTCGTGAAACTAAATGTTTACTGTGAATGAACAGATCTTGCTTTTCTCAAGTAGTATATACCGGCTTACTTGCATATCTGGTGTTATGTTATAATGCTCAAACAAAACAATTTATTAATTGCTTAAGTCTCATGAACAAAATAAAAAACATGACTAATAAGTTGAAATGTTATATTTTACTAATTACTTGAAACAGATACACCATTATGGAGAAGTGGACCAAACGGTGGACCAACTTTATGCAATGCGTGTGGGTTGAGGTGGAAAACACACGGGGACTTAAATAATTACACTCCCAAGCACATGATTTCTAAATCCAATGCTAAAAAGTCCAATGTTCCAGTCAAATTGCAGACACAGAAACATTCAGACAAATCAACTGGAAATTCGTCGTCAATTTCTTTTTTAAATAAGAATATCGAGCGTGAAAGTAAAATCGATAAAGAAGATTCAGGTAATTGACAGTATTTTCCCAAGTAGAAGGTCTTTACCCATTTAGGTTTGCCGTTCAACTATCAACCACATAAGTCGATTACTCGAGCCAGAAACATATATGACTATATCCATATCTTACTTTTTAATCTATAGATCAAAAGGTCAAAACTTCAAAGATGACACCCATATGTATTTTTTGTGTATCGTGACTTAAAATTTGTTAATTCAGTTTGCATCACCACGTTTGTTTGTGAAAATTCAGGTTTAATCGATTCTCGCTTTTCAGATCCTCATATACCGAAAGGAAAAAGAACAAAGCATGTCCAAACAACTGTTGGACTCCTACATAGGGAACTCTTACACATTCTCAATCAACCAGAATGTGCTCACCTACGAGAAGAAGAAGAACTTCTCATTACGCCACCCAACAACCAAATTCCCCCCGGTGAAACTGCTTTTGGATGCATGCTACTTAAGTCACCCAGCTCAGACCCAAAGAGTTCTTAAACCAGTCGACATATCTTCAAAAAATAAGAGACCTTATGACCTTTGCGGGATTATCATAAGTGTTGAGTATTGAAAGTTTCGTTGGTGTGTTCCATATTAATTTCCTAATCCCGTTTGGGGGAAAAGACAGTTGTAAAATCATTTTATATGTTCGACATTTGTCGCGTTTAATTGTTTTTTTTGACGTGTGTGGGTTTTACAATCATGCCATGCATTAAACATTGAATGTTTAGTGTGATAATTGTGCTTTGGCATCATTCAGTTGTAAGGGTCCCTTGGTTTGACTTAAATATGAACATATATGATCTGGTCGTATATGTCATTCATAATTAAGATCGAGATTATTGGACATTTGATGGAAAAAAAAACTCTAAATCAATATTAGTTTATAAACAAATGATGTGTTTGGTTACATATTTTAGAATCAGACTATTTGTCCATTTTCGACATCAAACACGTAATGATATATTTATAATAACATAAGAATTATGGTACTAATAGTCACGAAACTATGAATGAAATTAGTCCTGAGACAAATTCCGCAACCGAACGAGATTATATGGTCAATGTTCTAAAAAGTGCTTAGTGGAACTTAAACGGAATTTGATCGGCGAGCGCCTAATCTCACCTACCTTATTTGTCTAATTCCGTCTAATCTATTATATTTATATACCCCGTCTAATTTCCGTCCCAAACGATACGTTTAGAATAAGTTACTTATCATACCTCAGCCCCACTCATCTCAAAACCAAAAGGCCCAAAATATATTTTTTTAAAATTGTTTTAATTTCTAGAGTTTTTTTTCTAATTTAACCTACTAGCCTAGTGATATTCTCATTCTGGACTATAAGCTCATGATATTTCTTTTTTGGCACAAGTTTAGTCATTTTTCTTTGAACTGCGGTAGGTAAATTTAAGCTTACCAAGATCGTTAATATGTATCATTATTATTTTATATTGGGCCGATTCATATGATTTTTATAAATGTAAAAGTGGAACAACACATTAGACCCGTTAGATTTTTAAGATGGTGAATGATTGAGATAATAAAATTAAAAAAAAAAAAGTTTATATCGCCCATTGATTATGTTATGCGGTCGAGGTGTTCCCGTTTTCAAAATATTATATATAGAAAGCTATAAATGGTGTACATACAACTTTTTGTATGAATTGTTTTGAGTCTTTCGACAACTTGTAAGGGAAATCCAAAATAAGCTCAATTCAGACTAGTTTTCCAATACTACACTTTCGATCAATAGATTTCATTAATTTTTGCCATATTCTTAAAGTGTTGAGGAAATTAATTATGAACCATCGGTCAACCAATGTATCTACAAGTTTAAATGAGGAAAGTGCAAATCAAGCAATATATCTGCAACCAGAAAAGTGCAATGCTTCATTAGGATTCAATAAATTTCATTAATCTCTATGATATTTTAAAGTGTGAATAAAATTAAATACGAACGGTGTTGACCAAGAAAGTGCAATGTTTCTTATTTAAAAA
Source organism: Primula vulgaris (assembly GCA_963920805.1). Classification (NCBI taxonomy): domain Eukaryota; kingdom Viridiplantae; phylum Streptophyta; class Magnoliopsida; order Ericales; family Primulaceae; genus Primula; species Primula vulgaris. Next base: position 40,548,947 of record OY987212.1, on the reverse strand, counting down.
GTACTCAATAAGGAAAGATTAAAACAGATACACATTAAATGCTAATAGTGACAAATTTTAAGCGATAGGATTACAGTAAAAATAATTATGGGTATTCATAAAATCATAAATTTGATTTCCATTCGAAGTGTATTTAAACTATAAGAATGACTACAAAGATTGGCAAAAGAAAATACAATTCATCTAAGAACACTTTTTGCATGGCGGAAAGGGGTCCATGTAGCCATTGTGGAGTAGAATGTGAGTTTTAAATCAATCTTCATGTGTTTTAGGCTTTTACCATTTGTTAGTTATCTTAGTTGATTTTTGTGATTTTTAAGTCGAGCAGTTGATTGTATATCGTTAATGTCTCATAAGAAATCCCTTATAATTTTGTCGTATCTAGGTGATTATTGCATACAAAACACGAACAATTGATTGTATATCATTTATGCCTCTCAAAAAAATCCTTATACTTTTGTCGTTATAAGAAACGACAACTTTTTATTAAATTAAAGCAAATGAAAGGGTTTAGTTAATTATCAATTACATAAATAATACGTGTATTGAGATAAGACTCGATAATAACAAAAATGGCAAAAAAAATAACATATATTATTTTGTTTAAAATTGTGTTATGAATAGTATGAATTGGAAAGTCTAACTCAACTTTTTTGATGTTTCTGATTAAAAAAGAACTCATAAAGGAAATGTTAAAAGTCATACACATTAAATGCTAATACTGACAATTTTAAGCGATTGAATTATGGTCAAATTAGTTACGAGTATTGATGAAATCACCAACTGGATCTACATTCAAAGTTTATTTAAGCTTTAAGAATGACAACGAGAATCAGCAAAACAAAAACCAAGTCATCTAAGAACACTTTTGCATGGCAGAAAAGGGTTCATGTAGCCAATGTGGTGTAGAATGTGAGTTTTAGATCAATTTTCATGTGTTTTAGCATTTGTTACTTATCTTGGTTGATTTTTATGATTTCCGCATACATAAGTCGAGCATTTCATTGTTATCATTGATGTTTCATAAGAAATTTCTTATAATTTTTCTGTATCTTGGTGATTTTTACTTACCAAACACGAGTAATTGGTTGTATATCATTGATGTCACCTAAGAAATTTCTTATACTTTTCTCGTTATAAGAAACGACAACTTTTTATTAAATTGAAAAAAATGAAGGGGTTTAGTTGATTATCGATTACAGAAACAATAACTATGTGGAAATAAGACTCAATAATAACAAAATTAACAAAAAAAAAACATACATTATTTGTTATTTGACATTATTCTATTAGAAAGTGTGTTATGAATAGCAAGAATTAGAAATTATTAACTCAATTTTCTCGATTTAATGTTATAGAGTCTTTAGCGAGTTCTCGTGAAACTAAATGTTTACTGTGAATGAACAGATCTTGCTTTTCTCAAGTAGTATATACCGGCTTACTTGCATATCTGGTGTTATGTTATAATGCTCAAACAAAACAATTTATTAATTGCTTAAGTCTCATGAACAAAATAAAAAACATGACTAATAAGTTGAAATGTTATATTTTACTAATTACTTGAAACAGATACACCATTATGGAGAAGTGGACCAAACGGTGGACCAACTTTATGCAATGCGTGTGGGTTGAGGTGGAAAACACACGGGGACTTAAATAATTACACTCCCAAGCACATGATTTCTAAATCCAATGCTAAAAAGTCCAATGTTCCAGTCAAATTGCAGACACAGAAACATTCAGACAAATCAACTGGAAATTCGTCGTCAATTTCTTTTTTAAATAAGAATATCGAGCGTGAAAGTAAAATCGATAAAGAAGATTCAGGTAATTGACAGTATTTTCCCAAGTAGAAGGTCTTTACCCATTTAGGTTTGCCGTTCAACTATCAACCACATAAGTCGATTACTCGAGCCAGAAACATATATGACTATATCCATATCTTACTTTTTAATCTATAGATCAAAAGGTCAAAACTTCAAAGATGACACCCATATGTATTTTTTGTGTATCATGACTTAAAATTTGTTAATTCAGTTTGCATCACCACGTTTGTTTGTGAAAATTCAGGTTTAATCGATTCTCGCTTTTCAGATCCTCATATACCGAAAGGAAAAAGAACAAAGCATGTCCAAACAACTGTTGGACTCCTACATAGGGAACTCTTACACATTCTCAATCAACCAGAATGTGCTCACCTACGAGAAGAAGAAGAACTTCTCATTACGCCACCCAACAACCAAATTCCCCCCGGTGAAACTGCTTTTGGATGCATGCTACTTAAGTCACCCAGCTCAGACCCAAAGAGTTCTTAAACCAGTCGACATATCTTCAAAAAATAAGAGACCTTATGACCTTTGCGGGATTATCATAAGTGTTGAGTATTGAAAGTTTCGTTGGTGTGTTCCATATTAATTTCCTAATCCCGTTTGGGGGAAAAGACAGTTGTAAAATCATTTTATATGTTCAACATTTGTCGCGTTTAATTGTTTTTTTTGACGTGTGTGGGTTTTACAATCATGCCATGCATTAAACATTGAATGTTTAGTGTGATAATTGTGCTTTGGCATCATTCAGTTGTAAGGGTCCCTTGGTTTGACTTAAATATGAACATATATGATCTGGTCGTATATGTCATTCATAATTAAGATCGAGATTATTGGACATTTGATGGAAAAAAAAACTCTAAATCAATATTAGTTTATAAACAAATGATGTGTTTGGTTACATATTTTAGAATCAGACTATTTGTCCATTTTCGACATCAAACACGTAATGATATATTTATAATAACATAAGAATTATGGTACTAATAGTCACGAAACTATGAATGAAATTAGTCCTGAGACAAATTCCGCAACCGAACGAGATTATATGGTCAATGTTCTAAAAAGTGCTTAGTGGAACTTAAACGGAATTTGATCGGCGAGCGCCTAATCTCACCTACCTTATTTGTCTAATTCCGTCTAATCTATTATATTTATATACCCCGTCTAATTTCCGTCCCAAACGATACGTTTAGAATAAGTTACTTATCATACCTCAGCCCCACTCATCTCAAAACCAAAAGGCCCAAAATATATTTTTTTAAAATTGTTTTAATTTCTAGAGTTTTTTTTCTAATTTAACCTACTAGCCTAGTGATATTCTCATTCTGGACTATAAGCTCATGATATTTCTTTTTTGGCACAAGTTTAGTCATTTTTCTTTGAACTGCGGTAGGTAAATTTAAGCTTACCAAGATCGTTAATATGTATCATTATTATTTTATATTGGGCCGATTCATATGATTTTTATAAATGTAAAAGTGGAACAACACATTAGACCCGTTAGATTTTTAAGATGGTGAATGATTGAGATAATAAAATTAAAAAAAAAAAGTTTATATCGCCCATTGATTATGTTATGCGGTCGAGGTGTTCCCGTTTTCAAAATATTATATATAGAAAGCTATAAATGGTGTACATACAACTTTTTGTATGAATTGTTTTGAGTCTTTCGACAACTTGTAAGGGAAATCCAAAATAAGCTCAATTCAGACTAGTTTTCCAATACTACACTTTCGATCAATAGATTTCATTAATTTTTGCCATATTCTTAAAGTGTTGAGGAAATTAATTATGAACCATCGGTCAACCAATGTATCTACAAGTTTAAATGAGGAAAGTGCAAATCAAGCAATATATCTGCAACCAGAAAAGTGCAATGCTTCATTAGGATTCAATAAATTTCATTAATCTCTATGATATTTTAAAGTGTGAATAAAATTAAATACGAACGGTGTTGACCAAGAAAGTGCAATGTTTCTTATTTAAAAAGTACTCAATAAGGAAAGATTAAAACAGATACACATTAAATGCTAATAGTGACAAATTTTAAGCGATAGGATTACGGTAAAAATAATTATGGGTATTCATAAAATCATAAATTTGATTTCCATTCGAAGTGTATTTAAACTATAAGAATGACTACAAAGATTGGCAAAAGAAAATACAATTCATCTAAGAACACTTTTTGCATGGCGGAAAGGGGTCCATGTAGCCATTGTGGAGTAGAATGTGAGTTTTAAATCAATCTTCATGTGTTTTAGGCTTTTACCATTTGTTAGTTATCTTAGTTGATTTTTGTGATTTTTAAGTCGAGCAGTTGATTGTATATCGTTAATGTCTCATAAGAAATCCCTTATAATTTTGTCGTATCTAGGTGATTATTGCATACAAAACACGAACAATTGATTGTATATCATTTATGCCTCTCAAAAAAATCCTTATACTTTTGTCGTTATAAGAAACGACAACTTTTTATTAAATTAAAGCAAATGAAAGGGTTTAGTTAATTATCAATTACATAAATAATACGTGTATTGAGATAAGACTCGATAATAACAAAAATGGCAAAAAAAATAACATATATTATTTTGTTTAAAATTGTGTTATGAATAGTATGAATTGGAAAGTCTAACTCAACTTTTTTGATGTTTCTGATTAAAAAAGAACTCATAAAGGAAATGTTAAAAGTCATACACATTAAATGCTAATACTGACAATTTTAAGCGATTGAATTATGGTCAAATTAGTTACGAGTATTGATGAAATCACCAACTGGATCTACATTCAAAGTTTATTTAAGCTTTAAGAATGACAACGAGAATCAGCAAAACAAAAACCAAGTCATCTAAGAACACTTTTGCATGGCAGAAAAGGGTTCATGTAGCCAATGTGGTGTAGAATGTGAGTTTTAGATCAATTTTCATGTGTTTTAGCATTTGTTACTTATCTTGGTTGATTTTTATGATTTCCGCATACATAAGTCGAGCATTTCATTGTTATCATTGATGTTTCATAAGAAATTTCTTATAATTTTTCTGTATCTTGGTGATTTTTACTTACCAAACACGAGTAATTGGTTGTATATCATTGATGTCACCTAAGAAATTTCTTATACTTTTCTCGTTATAAGAAACGACAACTTTTTATTAAATTGAAAAAAATGAAGGGGTTTAGTTGATTATCGATTACAGAAACAATAACTATGTGGAAATAAGACTCAATAATAACAAAATTAACAAAAAAAAACATACATTATTTGTTATTTGACATTATTCTATTAGAAAGTGTGTTATGAATAGCAAGAATTAGAAATTATTAACTCAATTTTCTCGATTTAATGTTATAGAGTCTTTAGCGAGTTCTCGTGAAACTAAATGTTTACTGTGAATGAACAGATCTTGCTTTTCTCAAGTAGTATATACCGGCTTACTTGCATATCTGGTGTTATGTTATAATGCTCAAACAAAACAATTTATTAATTGCTTAAGTCTCATGAACAAAATAAAAAACATGACTAATAAGTTGAAATGTTATATTTTACTAATTACTTGAAACAGATACACCATTATGGAGAAGTGGACCAAACGGTGGACCAACTTTATGCAATGCGTGTGGGTTGAGGTGGAAAACACACGGGGACTTAAATAATTACACTCCCAAGCACATGATTTCTAAATCCAATGCTAAAAAGTCCAATGTTCCAGTCAAATTGCAGACACAGAAACATTCAGACAAATCAACTGGAAATTCGTCGTCAATTTCTTTTTTAAATAAGAATATCGAGCGTGAAAGTAAAATCGATAAAGAAGATTCAGGTAATTGACAGTATTTTCCCAAGTAGAAGGTCTTTACCCATTTAGGTTTGCCGTTCAACTATCAACCACATAAGTCGATTACTCGAGCCAGAAACATATATGACTATATCCATATCTTACTTTTTAATCTATAGATCAAAAGGTCAAAACTTCAAAGATGACACCCATATGTATTTTTTGTGTATCGTGACTTAAAATTTGTTAATTCAGTTTGCATCACCACGTTTGTTTGTGAAAATTCAGGTTTAATCGATTCTCGCTTTTCAGATCCTCATATACCGAAAGGAAAAAGAACAAAGCATGTCCAAACAACTGTTGGACTCCTACATAGGGAACTCTTACACATTCTCAATCAACCAGAATGTGCTCACCTACGAGAAGAAGAAGAACTTCTCATTACGCCACCCAACAACCAAATTCCCCCCGGTGAAACTGCTTTTGGATGCATGCTACTTAAGTCACCCAGCTCAGACCCAAAGAGTTCTTAAACCAGTCGACATATCTTCAAAAAATAAGAGACCTTATGACCTTTGCGGGATTATCATAAGTGTTGAGTATTGAAAGTTTCGTTGGTGTGTTCCATATTAATTTCCTAATCCCGTTTGGGGGAAAAGACAGTTGTAAAATCATTTTATATGTTCGACATTTGTCGCGTTTAATTGTTTTTTTTGACGTGTGTGGGTTTACAATCATGCCATGCATTAAACATTGAATGTTTAGTGTGATAATTGTGATTTGGCATCATTCAGTGGTAAGAGTCCCTTGGTTTGGCTTAAATATGAACATTTCCGACATCAAACCCGTAATGATATATTTATAATAACATAAGAATTATGGTACTAATAGTCACGAAACTATGAATGAAATTAGTCCTGAGACAAATTCCGCAAACGAACGCGACTATATGGTCAATGTTCTAAAAAGTGTTGAGTGCTTAAATGAATTTGACCGGCTAGCACCTAATCTCGCCTACCTTATTTATCTAATTCCGTCTAATCTGTATATTTATATACTTTGTCTAATTTCCGCCCAAAATGATATGTTTAGAATAAGTTACTTATCATATCTCAGTCATCACTCCTCTCAAAAGCAAAAGGCCCAAAATATATTTTAAAAAATTTGTTTTAATTTTTAAAGTTTTTTTTCTAATTTAACATACTAGTGATATTATATTTTGGCCTATAAGCTCATGATATTTCTTTTTTGGTCTAGTTTAAAACTCGATAGAGAGCAGCGCTTTAAAAGATTAATAAGGGACCCACCAAAACCACGGAACAAGTATTTAGAGAAATAAAACACAATGAAGCTCGAGTTGGTGTAGAGCTTTAAATTAAAAATTAAAAAACCTCGCCCATCAAACACTCATGTAATAAATAAATAAAAAACAATGAAGCTCTATTTGGTGTAGAAATTGAAACTAAAAGGGTACATTCAAACTTTCATCCTGGACCATGTAATTTATATCATTTCCTGTACATTCTTGATTTTGTCGTACCTTTAATTATTTAATTTTGTCGTACCCTTAATTTTGTCGTATGGTTGGTAAGCGTACAACATAAACCCCTCTACTTTTAAAACTAAAAGGACACTATAAAAAAATACACAAATAGCGACGGGATTAGTGACGGTATTTTTTGTTACGAGCTTATTAACGACGGTTTTTGTGACGGTTTTGTGACAGTTTAGTCAATTTGCGACAGATTTGTGACAGCATTTTAAATTTGCGACAGGCTTGCGACAGCTTTTGACTCTCACTAAATCAAACATTATTTTGTAGTGGGATACATTCAAAAATGTAATTATTTAATTTTGTTGTAACCTTAATTTCGTTGTACGGCAAGGATACGACATAAACCCATTTAGTTTTAAAAACAATTATTAGACATCCAAAGTTAAGAATTTACAAAGAAAGGATATAAAATTTGAAGTTTCTAACTTAAATATATATAATTATAATTATTTAATTTTTTTATCATTGTCGTACCGTACGTAAAAGTTTATCTAAAAAATTTAACTTATAAAGTATCACCGTATATGTGTTGTACCGGATCCGTATTGTATCAGTGCGGGATGGGGGTTTGTTTAAAGCTTTATTGTTATTTATTTATTATTTAAATATCTACACCAAGCAGAGATTCATTGTGCTTTATTTCTCCAAATCGTTATTATTATGTGGTTATTGTGGGTACGTTATTGATTTTTTAAAGTGATGGTACTTGTGGAGCTTTATAATCTAGGCCAAAAGGTAAATATCACGAGCTTTATAGCCCAAAATAGAAAAAAGCTCCAATTTCTAAACCCATCTCTCTCTCTCTCTCTCTCTCTCCCAGAATCAACAAATCAAAATACTAAATCCATCACTATCAGAGTACAATTCATCAAAGAGTGTTTATACATTCACATAGATAGAGATAGAGATAGAGATAGATATAGAGATAGATATAAAGATAGAGAGAGAGATGAGTAGCAGTAGAGGAAGCAATGGAGTGAAGGAATCATCAGAAGAAGCGGAGAAGATAGCAGCTGAGCTGAGCAAAACACTGAAAGAGGGAGAGAGGTTACTAGCTCCGACACGTAGGCCAGACGGAACCCTAAGGAAACCCAGAAAGATTAGGGCGGGTTACGTCCCTCAAGATGAAGTTGCCAAGTACCAATCCAAGGGCGCTTTGGTATCTATCTTTATTTTTTACTTATTATCCCCCCCTTGCTGTTTTCTCTACATTACATCCATATACATGTATATATCTGTTTGTGTGTGAAGGGATGGAACCAGCAATTTACTAGTAACGGTGGTGCGACGCGTAATGGCATGAAATTCGTAAATGTTTCTTAATATGCCGGTGAGAACATGGCGGTTTTAAATTATGGGTATTTGTTTTTCTTATTCAGAATGAAATGAGAGCACGGGTAATTAATAAAGTTTTTTTTTTTGTAAAAAAGTAATCTTTAGCAGCCTCAGCCAACTTTTGGGTTTTCTTATAGGAAAGTAACTAGGTGGAGACAGTCGGGAGTCGGGGCGTTGTGCTCCCCCCATTTTGATAGAAAAGTAAAAACTTCTATGTTTTTTTTAATCAAAATCTTCATAAATTAGCGTTCGGCCCTCCGTATTATGAAAAAAAAAAACTCACCTAGTTACATTACATTCATATATATGTATGTGTGTGTGTGTGTGTGTGTGTGTGTGTGCAGGGATGGAACCAGCAATTTAAAATGGGAGGGGACGATATAACTTTTAATTTCATTCCCAAAACTTAGTTGGTGAAAATATTGGAGTCAAAATGAGATACTTTTGACTTGGTGAAAATAAAATCTTGTCAATATGGAGGGGTCTATGTCCCCCTCCTGTCACTAGTTAGATCCATCCCATGTGCGTGTTTGAATTCTTGTTCTTGTTTTACGGTCTGGTGCAACTTGTAAATTGGGGTTGTGTCAAAAACAATTGTGATACAGGGCTTAGGGCTTTTGAACTTTAGCAGCTCGGAACAACGTTTCTTCAGCTACAGGCTTGCTTACTGCAGCTTAATAGCTTTTCGCTGTCTTATTTGAGGGTTGGTGTTGTGGAGAAATGGGATCAAAGGATCTTGAACATTTTGCAATTGAAGCCCCCGCTCTAAAAACTGCACTGTTTAATTATGAATTCAACTATCAAGATTCTATAAAAAATAAAAACTATAGCTATACAAATTTGTGTCTGTACATATTGACAACGATGACAACTCTATAAACTAAAGTGGCAGTTCTGAATTTTTGAAGTATTTCATGTGGTTTAGGTGGATAGGTGTTCATCAATTACATTGTTTACAGACATCGTATTTCACTATATATCATACATGTATAGAGTCTATAGACGCACGAAATACGCTTTTATGGTTTTTATTGAAACTGTGATTTGAGCTTGTCTTTGCAGAACAAGGTTCCAAACTGTTAACCATAGAAATAAGAGCAATATTTCTTCACAAACAATGTTTCACTAAAAACTAAGTTATGATACCTGTGCATGAAGAAATTGTAAATTACAAAGTGATGTTGCAATAGAAGAAGTGGAATCTTTGAGTGACAATGAGATATGGAGGCGTTTCACGGGGTTTGGGTTTATAACTTCTATTCACAAGGGGCAAACTTACTTCAAATACATTGTTGAACTAAGAAAATGATTTATCAGACGAAGTTATATACAGATAGTAATGTGATAGTGACTGATATATAGCAGCTATGTGTCTTGGTTTTTAAATTGAGTCCTTCCATTGATGACTTCTTCCTAGTTGAGTGGATGGGTGTTTGCTAACTAGATTAAGCGCATACAAAAACTGTATATTCATAACTACTCTATAAATTAAAATGTTATGCGGGGAAAGTATTTTATGAATAGATTAAGTTTTGCAAGAAAAATCAATTTTATCTATATTCCGCCTTTTCATCTTCTGGACAGTGGAAAAAAGAAGTGGAATCATTGAAGGAGGTGCCTCCGGGTTACAGTCCTCCAGTTGCTGTGGATGAGAAGGCAAAGACCAAATCTGCTAAAAGGAATGAGCGGAAGAGGGAGAAACGATTACAGGTGTTCTTTTATTTTTACATTATTATTTTTTTACTTTTTTTTGGTTTTAAGTCGAACACTTGGCTGTAATGACTTGTTGGGCATTTACTGTTCTTGGCCTCGGAAATGGACTTTCATTCTCTATCATTAGGCTATTAGTATTAGCTTTTCCTGTGCTGCTTTCTTGTTTTGTCTCATATTACTTATTAGGGTATTAAATTATTAATTCCCTTCTACAATTTCTGTACTTCTCAAGAAAATAAAAGCAGGAGTTTATCCCTGTTTGCTTTGCTTTTTAGTTGTTAAATGGATGAGTAAAAGGGTTTCTTGTATTTCGCCATTCTGAGGATCTCGAGAAGTAGGCCAGGTTTCTTAACCAAGGGGATTTAATGATTGCTTGCTGCTAAATATATCTAGCACTGCAGCGCTACCATCCCCATTTTGTTATAATTGCCTTATGAAACTGGAAGACAAGTTTAAAAATTATGGCCTATTCGCATATTGTTTAAAAGCTAATACTAGGAATAAATTTTAGAAGTAGACAAAATTCTCTTTATGACTGATTATAATAATGTTTATAAGATCTTTATTTGATCTAACAAATTGTTTCACAATCTCGTGATTTTTAGGTGGTGATGAGTTTAGTGACTTTAGTCTAAGCCTTGAAGTTACCTGGCTACGAGGAGGACTTGAGTGATACCATCTTATGTAAAGAATCAAAATAAAATTATGAGAATAACTTAAAAGGTATTCGGTTTGACATAGTAAGTTGAAAACTTGTCATCAGGAAAAATATAAGCTTTTTAAATGATGTGGAAATTAGATGATATATTTGTTTCTACAGAAGCGTCGTGTGATTTTAAACATTTTAATGAAGCCTTGTACTTCATCACTCCTTTTATCACCGGTTAAATTAAAAAGTAAATTTAATAGATGATTTCATGTGAAATATAGCAATACCACGCACGTTTGTGTCAATACATGTCTAACCGTAGTTTTTTCCTTATAACTCTGCATGTTGGAACTTCTGCATTAATATCCATTCTTCTTTCAGTTTAAAGTTAAAAGGGTTGGAAAGGATGAATACCGTTCGATAAATATCCGAGTGATCTTTCTTTAAGTTTGGTCTTTGAACCATGCATGGAAATGTTATTTTTTACAGTGAAAAATCTCTAGGTCTGCGATGGCAGAACTTCTTATTTTTTATTTTGTTGTGATGTAAAGATTTCAGTTGGTTTATGGTTGCAGGCTGCTCTTGATAAGGATGGAAGTGATGAATCGAAATCTGTCGCCTCGGTGGCATCTCAAATGGATGACCTTTCTATTTCTTCCAATGTGGCCGACCTTGCACCTGCCTCAAATTCAGCACCAGTAGACTCGGCTCTAGATATCGATAAAAAAATTAGAGCACTCAAAAAGAAGGTATACCTTGCTTTGCTTTGTCTTGCACTCGAGACAAATATGTCTTCAAGATCTAATTTATTTGAAATGAATCAGATATATCCGTCTTCGATGCTTACCTAATAAGCCCGGGGTTCTATTTTTAGTGTATGTTGTATTTTCGATTTTGTTTCGAGATAATATTAACTCATATTTCCATTTAGGGTCCATTCCTATTTTCGATTTTGTTTCGAGATAATGCTTACCGAATTGGATGTATTGCTATAGGAATTTTATTAGTACATTAATTTTATTTATATAAAGCTGGCAACTTTAGTTAATCCTTGGGATATGTTCATGCTTCCTGATATATTGTTTTTTTGGAGCTACTTGCATATACTATTATGCTTATCAGGATTTGTACATACTAGCAATTCTATGTCTCTATCGTTTGAATATGTGCATGCGGAGTAATAGCTAGGAGCTGATTCCATATATAGTCTGAAGGATATTACTGCCTGATTAGTGCTATTTGTATATGCTGGGTTTTCTATAATTTCCTTAATAACTGTATCTTCAAGAAGAGAGTCACATAAAAGTTTTGTGAATGGTAAGCTTGTCTATATCAGTGAAAGTAGAAATGATTCCAGCAATCAACATATTCTCATAACCACCTCTAATATATTAAACTTTGTTACATTGTGAATGTTCTTTTTGTAACGAACATACTTGAGCGGTATTTACTTATAACGTATTAATGGAACTCTATTTTGCTGGAACTCTATTTTGCTTCTTCCAACATTTGCTGGTGTTATTTACTTAGGTATGGTTTTGAATTCCTATTCCTTTTGATTTTGAAATATACAACACCACTGGAATTGCAGTCGGGTATCACTGTATCAGTATTCAGATAGCCAGTTCTGGACCCTACAGAAGTAATCTACGAAAACGTTAAGAGAGTGTTATAATACATGTTTCAATTGTTTATTGTTGTTTATAATCATAAAATCAAACTATGAGGATCGTAAGAACTAAAAATTCGAAAACGCTACTTTCAAGTTCATGAAAATGACATGAACGAAGATATTACATATGTGCAATACTAAGTCCTGGTTTTCCTTTGTTTCTGCTAACAGATAAGGCTGACGGAATCTCAACTGGAAAAAATTGCAAAACACGATATGAAGCCAGAACAATTGGAAAAGATTACCAAGTTAGAAGGGTGGCATGAGGAGCTGAAACAACTAGAACACAGAAAGTCTGAGCAAAGCTAGCTTTATAAATAGATCAGAGGTTTGTTATTTTGTGAGGAACTTGTTTTCCTATATGATTACTGTGCCTTATTGGAATGCAAAGACCGTTCTGGACAAAGGGGATAATTTACAACATTTTGGTGAATTAAACAACTATATTAGATAGCTTGTAAAATGAAGTTCCCTAAATGCCAGTTTCGTCATTTCAACTCTTTTGTAATGAAATTTCATTCCTTTAGCACCCCGGATATGAGGTTCTTTGTGAAATTTGGTGTTCAGTGTATGATAAGCAGTGGGTTCTGAAATCCAAAATGAGAAAAATGTATTGTTAAAGAATAAAGAGTAAATGAAGAGACGCATCAATGATATTCCGGTCAGGCGCTCATGTGTCTGGAACAACTTTTAACCACCATCAAAATCAATTCAAGTATATACGTTTCGTATACTAGTGATAGAAAGTTAAAGGATTGAACCCTTGAATATTTCTTCTATTCTATTTTCTTCTTTTGACTGATTGTTCCGACTTAAATTCAGCTCGAGCTCTATAAAGTTGCTAAATCATTGTAATTTGAAATTTTGTTATATCTCAACATCTTTTGTACATAGGATAAGAATTCATTCTACAATAATATCACAACTCCCTGCCTTTGCTGAGACACGAATGATTGGATTTAGGCCTGGAAATGAGACAAGTTGTTTGCTCGTTTAGCATTAGTTGCAGAATTTACCCCGTCACATACTGTTGAAGGGTCGGTTCGGATATTAGTGTCTTAAAGTACAAGTTATCATGAGAAATTATGGAAAAACACATGATTTGAACTCTTTGCTAAGGTTGAAAATTATAGATAGGACAATAGCCAGATAAGTGTGTTGTACATCTTACGTTTGTTGTACATCTTACGTTTGTAACTGTGTAAAAACGAAGTATACAACATATTTGCTGATAGCAACTACTACTTTCAACACATTCACATGTTTCGTAATATTGGCTTACATAAGCGTCCTTGTCAAATTATAATAGACATCTTACAAAAGAAATAAAGGTCATTTGACAAATTGGCATTTCCATTGCAAGTTTAGGAGTTCATAAATGTAAACGGTAGTATCCCATGAGTTTTTGATTTTACAATAATATCAATCAAATAAAAAGAAGGAAAAAACAAGAGCTGTAGGAGTAAATGGCACAGTACAACAGCCAAAATTATGCACCAAGGATAAAAGCTGGCATATGTTTTTCATCACAGCCAGATGATGCTATGCTAGTCGGTTTAAGAAGATTCAACATCTGACATATCAAGACCCTCTTTATAAATTTCAAATTCTTCAGGGCTCCATCTGCATACTAAATGTAGTCGAAATGTAGCCAGCTTGGTACCAAGCAGTCGCTGCAATAAGAAAAGACATTACCAAAAAACATCATGGAGATCATCGGAAATACATGCATATGCGTACAAGGATTTTAACATCAAATTTACACGTTGAAATGACGTGATCGAAATCCATATATGTAAGATTTGTGTAAAAAATGAAGTGGTATAAATGAAGAAACGTATTTGAAACTGGCAAATAATAAACAGGAGGCAACCAAGGATTACGCCGTCAATATTTCAAAAACGCTTGACATGTAAAGTTACTTCTATATCTATAAATAGCATTTGCCATATAATGGTACATAAGTCCAACATTTCAATCAGATGTCTCTATTATGGTTTAGAATATACCAGTATACGAGCGCCTTCTGGTGACAACGGTTTTCCCTCCTCGCACACAACAAAGTCTGAAACAAGCTCCACCACTCCTGCTCCAGTTAAAAGCCAAGTCAATAACTAGGCTCTGAAAGCTTTCGAAAATGAAAAGTTAAATGGAGAAACACAAGACAGACCTTTGTTCAACCTGACGGGCATACTTTGCTTACGCAAAAAGGGCTCCATCTCATGAGTGAACTGGTCTAGAGGACCTTCTTTTAGAACCACCTGCAAAATTTGAAAGTTTTCCAAAGGTTTAAGTGTAATGAGGAACAAGGGTACCACAATTCACATCATTCCTTCCAGGATTTGAAGGATATATAGTTAAATACTAGACGAAGCATTAAAAAAAACAATGGGCACCATTTCACCCAATTAGCTTAAATCAACTAATATAGATGCTAAAATGAGAATGTGAAACATAAATCTTAAGGACTGCTGTTTTCTTAAACAGGTACTGTTTCTATAAACATTACTAATTTTTCCTAGAATTATATAAGCCATCGACTCTATAACCACAGTAGGGATTACCAATGTAAAGCATTTTAATAGACTCAACTTTGCTTATTTAACACATTACTTAGAAGCCACATTAAGGTCCGCTTTTGCAACTATTTTTCAATATCTATCTATAAGATCATTCTTTAAGAAAGTAAATTTAAACGTACAATAAACAGAATGTGACGTCATCAATCTTAAAGATTTGCTGTGTAAAATTACCTGCTATTCTAGCCTATCGATAATATAAACTCGGAAGAGTAGTGCTATATGCAAAACACACGAATCATGATGATAATTACCTGCTCTGTGGCAATGCTGCCTGTCCTTGCAAAATCATGTTCCTCATAGTCACTAAATAACCTGGATTTGACACACGTTCACAAAACTGAATTCAAAACTCTAGCTTTGAATTTGCAAATTAACTTGATAATACTTCAACGAATTTAAGTATAGGCTTGCAGGAAGTGGATGTTCTAATCCGACTTTCTATCCACTGACACATGAGACATAAATGAGAAGCATGTACATAGGACACCTAAGGGGGAAAAGGTTACCTAAGGACCTCTTCTTTTGGCAAATTGGTGAAAAGAATCCCAGAACCCCCTCGAACAAGCTGTATTTTAAGGAGAAGACAAAAATAATAAGATGACAAATAGACCAGTAAGGCTAAATATAACCAAATTGAAAGTTTGTCAGTTTGTAAGCATGGTAGCAAAAAATGGCATGTCTACCTTGGAAGCTTTGTGAAGCCCGGGTTTAATTTCATCTGAAGCAGATCGACCGAGAGATACTTGAATTACTTTGTTTGGTCCGAGGAAAAATCTGACACCAATAGATTAAATTCACATGTAAGGAACAGCAATATTTCAAATACGCCCCCATATATCATACACTGTACCACATATAGCATGTGCACAATTGAGTGAAAATGATGCTTATGTAATTTTGAATAGCGACAGGCATTTACATATATGTGTTTTTCCTCGAGTTTGCGAATGCTATCAGATTAATATGTGGATTTGTTCAGCTGGCTCGCAAAAATGTGACTTTTAAAACCGCAAGACTCACAAGCCTAGTGTACAGCATAACTTCGTTTATCTGGCCTGGGCTTGTTTGGGTACATCTTCTAAGCAAATAAGCTGGCTTTCTTGAGGCTGAGCAAAAAAAAAATCCTAATTCCATCCTATTATTCTTAAAGTTTCTAGCTTTTCAAGAAAAAACAAAACCAAAAAACTCAGCTTTAGATTTGATCAACCAAAATGCCATACATCTTTAAAGCCAAACAAAAAAAACGAGCTATAAAAACTGCAACCAAACAAAGTCCTAACTCCTAAGAGACAGATAAATATCAGATATTCAAATTTCTAACAATTAACAGCAAAAATGGTATTCCAAATAAGGAGATGAGATAACGTAACTAACCGACAGGACGATTTGAGCTGGTTTTTGAACTCCTTGAACTTAAGATTCCTCATATTCTCGAGGGTGAAAACATAAGCCGATTCGTAGTTTTCGGAAGCTTCTCTTATCGAATTCACAATCTTTTCTTTACGGTCTCTTCCCTTTTTCTTCGTCTTCGATATTGTCACTACCAATTCAACAAATGTTTAATTAATTTTCTAAATAATTTTAAACATCAATATTCTAGACTGATTGAAGATGTTTAGTACAACTCGAATAAGCCCATCTATATATATTTCCAATGAAGTTTCATAAAAGTATTACAACTATAGTGTGTGGATATATATGAGAAAACATGTTATGACTGGTATTACAGAATAAATTAAAAAAAAATAGAAAAGGGTAATAATAGTAGTTGAAAAAAGTGAGTAATTTACCAATTTTGTTACGCTTAGATTTCGGCATTTTTCTACTGTGCTTTGTTTCTGATTCGTCTCTTGTGTTTAAAAAACCTCTCTCTAGGGTTTTATCAACTTTTTATTAACATTCATGTGGTATATATCTCAATAATTATTGCATACCAAAAAATGGACCGGTTAACGGGGCATGGGCTGATGTTTGAGGCCCACGATAAACTAGTTAGTCCAAATTTTCGGGTAAAACTTTGGGCCGTGTCTCGATGTAAGCTTTTTGGCAAGCCTACGTTATTGAGAGCAGTGACATATCAACAAAAATATTTTTAAAAGTTGACCGACCACCAAAGAGACCATTTTTTTATTTTTTTTATCTTGGTGAAAACAAATTATATGTATATAGGGATGTTATTTTTACCCAGCATAGCTTGGTCCGTTGGGTTTTGGGTCTACGAGGATCGAGTAGCTAGGAAAGTTTTTTAACAAGTGACGTTAAACGGTAGCAGAGTCTATCCTAACCAATTAGACACGGTTAGTAAATTAAGCGGTACGTAATTCAGAAAATTATACAACGTTAAGCGTTAGGATACCTAATTCTGATTACAAGTCAACTTGCGTCTATTAAATCATTGAAGCCAATTATGACAATAAATATATTTGTGAAAATTACTATTTTTACCCGACCCATACCCAATATAATATAAGTGTAAAAGCATGTATGGATAAACCCTATTTTTCGTTCACAACGCGTTTCCAGTCAGGTTGCAAGTACGAAATGGTCAGGTCTACGGGTATGAGGAGAAAAAGCTATACCATAACGTAGACCCAATGGGTATGGGACTGGTTGACATGGCCACGAGCCTTGCCGATTTTTTAATCTCTTGCCCTAGATCATCTCAGACCGGTGTTGAAATTTCGGCCAAAAAACAATCATATGTATATGTAAAGAACATATATACTTCTCTTTTTTTTCCAGTAAAAGTGTCAATTCGATAAAAAGTAAAAGACCAAAATAACAAAAAATCAAAGTCGAATCTTATTGGTGACAAGTTTCTAAAAGTACACACTTATTGGTAATAAACACGAAATTACGAATTTCAAGAACTTACACAATCACCCCACCTTTCAAATCATCCCAAACACTATATTCATCACTATTTGCCGCCCATTTACCATCTCCCCCCCCCCACTCTCTCTCTATATCTATCTATCTCTCTCCTCCATGGACACCGACAACGACTCCACCGCAATCCTAACAACCCTCCAAACCTCCGCAAATCTCCGACACATCTACCGCCTCATCTCCGCCCATCTCCGCCCCTTCCAAACCCTAACCAACAAAAACCCCACAATCCGAGCCCTAGCGAAACAACACCTCTCCTTCCTCAACCGCTCACTCTCTCTCATCCCATCTCGCCTCTCCGAGACCCCAAAAATCGACCCAGTCTCCGCCGACTCCCTCTTTAAATCCTACGCCCTCGCCCTAGACTGCCTTGATTTGATATCTCCGGAGCTTAATTGTAAGAGTTATGTTGTGGATTTACAGAGGGGGAGGCTTGTAAGGTGTTACGAGAGTTGGGGGAGGTTTTTAGAGGGGGAGAGAGAGGGGCTTTCGGTGCTACGGAGGCTTAGAGAGAGGGAGGAGAGAGGGGGGAGGTTTGTTCCGGGGGAGAAGGTGGACTGTGACCTAGCGGGGTTGGTGGTGGATGTGGTGGTTACGGTGGTGAAATGCGTTTATATGAAGGAGGGGAAGAGAGAGAGTGATTATCGGGATGTGATGGGTTTGGTCGACGAGATTGCTCCTTGGTTAAAGTATTATTCTGTTATTTATTTATTTATTATTTTATCGAAGATTGGATTTAGGGTTATTGGTGTAGGATTGTTTGTTTGCAGGTTGGAAAAACTTAGCTTAAAACTGACTAATGAAATGCACCCAACTCTTTTTTAAAAAAATAAAAATTTCTCTAAAAAAATAAAATAGTTAATGACCGAACCTATGTGCCACGTCAACAATTAGAACATGTCTTTTGTAACTTTGGTTATTCTAAGATACATGTTTAGTAAAGAATTACTATTGGTCTGTGTGATAATAATGTAGTTTGTGCGTATGAAGGAGGGTAAAAAGAAGAGTGGTGCTAGGAATGTGATGCTCAGCTAATAACTTACCAGGTCGTGATACGTAATATTTTCATTATGATTCAGAGCTTAAGTTAGGTTAATTTTAACTTAGGGTGTGTTTTACAAAACCGCATGTGTAGTGATGTTCTATGGTTAGTGAAACAATTGCAAGACTCTTGGGTTTCGGTGAAAAATTCCTTTGCAGGTTGGTTTTGGTAACATAAATATACCTAATAATTTATTCACGAGTCTGGATTGTAGTAAATTTGAAATTTAGCTACAGCTTGGAGCAGTATCCAATGTTTGTTTGAGCTACAGAAGCTCACTATATATCAAATAATTCTCTGTTGGTGTTATACTACAGTATTCTGGACGGAAGTGCTCGTGAAAAGTATCACAGAGTGCTCGTGAATTTAATGACCAAATGCACAATACTTTTAGTTGGAGAGCTTAAATCCTCCAATAAGGATCTGGTGAGTGATTTTTTGGTAGCAACGTTTGCTCAGTATCGAAGATCGTCTATGCATGACCAAATTCATAAAGTGAGCTGTTGTTAATAATGCATGTTTAAAGTGACATCAGCAGACTTGCATAATCACACTAATAAGAGTAGTTTTTGTACTGATTGTTCTCTTACAGTATGCGGCGAGGGTATGCTCTTCCTTGTTCTCTTTACAAGATGGCCAATCTTTGACTATCATATCATGTATTCTGCACACGGTAGCTATCGACAGCAAGGTAGTGTTTATTAACTTATTTTTGTATGCATTATTAAATAGAGATATACAGGGCACCAATCCATAAGATTGAGTTCACAACCTAGATAAGGGTACTTTGTTACTTGGCGAAGTGCCTTCTGTCTATCCGTTCCTATTGTGCTGTCCCAAATATCACAATGAGTATCAATTACTAAACAATTTTTTGATGTACTGCATCAATCATCTTGCATTTATTATTTCTAAAGGACATGTTTGTTTCCTCATATTTGGAGTGTAGGAGAGGTCAGGATGTAGTATTTATCCACGTCCTGAAGTTTAGGCGTACAAGAACCCTTGCAGTTCATTTACCTTATGGTCTGTACCTGCTTTCTCGTAGAGGGTTTATATAAGTTCTATATACCTTAGGCTATAGCAGTTTCAGTGAATTAGATAATCAGATTCCTTGAAGTCAGTGCATACACGTAACTTATATTATTAACCTATAACTTCACAAAAGATTCATGATGCAACGTGTGAGAGACATTGTGGTGATATTGGAATTTGGAAGGCGTCTACAAGTCTTGACTTTACCTATAAAAGAAAACTTGAAAGGCATGTATGTTCTGGACATATGTCCTTTAAAGGTTGTCCGTGCTTTAGTTTTAGTTGCATAGTCCACCTTTCATCTATTTTGAAATAACATAGTGTAAGCATTAAACTTTACTGGTTAATCCTAAATTAATCCAGTTTTATCTACAAGCAGCCCATTTTACATTTTAGCTGCATTTGGTTGTTTATGCTTACAACGGTGCACGGGATATGCTTTGCAGGTTGATGACGAAGGCAGCGCAATCCAATTTTTAGAACTTATCAGCTATTGTGCTAACAAATGTCGCATTGCAACAAAAAATCTATGTGTTGATCTTGCTACTCACATTAATAATTTAGCAGGCGATTCAAATCAGGTATCTTACTGTTTCTGTAGTTTTTCCTTTATTTCACGGGGCTAGGCGATAAGAGGTTACCTAAGCCGACTTTTTCCCACCTAGCCCGTTTTCCCCCCGCCTAAGCCCGCATACTCCCCAGGCGCCTGGTTTCCACCTAGCGCCTAGGCGGCCGCCTAGACCGTATTTTTAAACATTGATTTCATGGTTTAGATTGATTTTATCGGCAGATGTAAACATGATCCTTGCTGAATGTTATTGAATGCTCCAATTTATGCAGTTTGATCTGATATTGCGACTATATAGTTGCGGATTAGTTCTTGATACAACTACCAAGGGAAACGATAATTCTGAGTCTATTCTCGGATTTTTGCTTGATAAGGACAAAGTGCTCGATGATTTATCTGGTTTGCTCAAAATTCGCCAAACTTACATTTTGCCTACCACCAATGCTGGCAAGAATACAAATCGATTTTTGCTGCCTTTCTATAATGCGTTAAAATTTATCTGTCGGCCACTTGCCGAGACCATAATTTCAGAACGAAAAGAAATATTTGCTCAAGTTGAATATGATTTCCGTCCCACCACTCTATTCACTATTCGGGATGCTCTCCTTCAGTTTTGTGATGTTTTTCTGCTGTGTCACAGGTACACCGACATTTCATTTCATGTATTTTGGTACTTAATTATCCAGGTGTTCCGTTTTAATGCCCGAATGAAGATTTTTATTATGGGGAACCGTACAATAATAATTGAAATGATCTGGTGCATATTTTTGAGTTATTTCTTTATCTGTCTAATTGAAATTTGATGACACGTAGAATGGACAAACGTTTTGAAACGCATAAGTGATTTTATTAGCATGAAATATGTGTTGCATTTTCTGTCCACATTGAAAGAACCAATGTTGTTTGAGAATCTGGGTTTGTTTTTCAGTATTTGTTCCTACTGTGTTTTCTCAAACTCCATCATTAGTATCTATTCCCACTCCCTCCTCCCCAACACACACACACATCATTCGTGAAGTATTGAATTTAAAAAACAAACAGCCTTTGTGTTTATGTTCAAGTGTTTGTTTTTGTAACAAAAGGCTTGCGCATATTTAGTTACAACCAACAAAATGAAGTCTATCGGGTAAATGTTTACTACTGGTATATGCCATTATCTTTTCAAGTATGAGGTAATAGGTATAGAGAGATTTTTGTTGTTTTGTCGGCATTATCATTGCTAAAGGCTTTTCATGTGTGGCTCTATCTTCTCAACGGCAACGAGATATGACTGGGTGAATGCCTTACTGTTTTTCAGTACATTAGATCAAAAAAGCATTGAGGTTGATGATTACGACAGAACAATGCCTGCTATTGCTGTTGCTGCATTGACTCTTTCTATCAGAACCAATTCTTGTATAAAGGTCGTGTTCTTATTTTAAATTATCACAATCACCTCGGTCATATTATGTTTTATTATCGATCCCCTTATATGGGTATATGACTTATTGTTGATTTATTTATGAGCTCATTACTTTTACTTTCCTTGCTGCAGGAGAGTGTTAAAGTTGTCAAACAAGTTGTTTCCGCTGATTGGATTCAGACTAATGCTTTAAAATTCCTTTTTGTGTGTATTTACAACATTGGTGTTACTTTGTTCAGAAGTGATAAACTGAAAGAGGTATTTGGGAACGGCACCATTACTAGCCCTACTTTTGAAGTACTAATAGTTAACTGAGGTTACTCTTTCGAACGTCGTGTGTGCTTTCTGTGGAACTTAACTTATACAATTCTTTGCAGGCAGCATTGGCAATGAAATTATGCTACAGGGTAGCATGGAAGTGTGTTTCTCGTCTTTCAGAAACATTTGTGGACCAATCATGTAAGTCTTCTGATGATGTTTCAGAAGATGATAATTTTGTAAATGAGGCATGTGCAAAAAGTGCATTTCTTCTTGATTTACTTTATAACTGCAAAGACCATAATAAGGTCAAAAAAGTCATTAAATATAGTCTTGAAGAGTGGTCTGCAGCTGCAAACGTGTTTAAGACACTTCCAGTTCCTTGTGATTTGGTGAAGCAGTGGGTGAAGGTAAGTTTCTATAAGTCATCTCTGAATTATCTATATTTTAAATTTAAATATTTTATTTCCATCTAAAAATTCCTGTGAGATCTCTCTTGTGATTTGTGTTTCTTCTGTTTCATTGTTGCTTGATACTCAGATCGAGTATAAGCTTTATAAGGATCCAGATACAGATGGTGATGTTGTATCCTTGTACTCCTTGTTGTCGTCATCGGCAAGTGTGTCAGTTAAAAGACATCTTGGTATTATTTTGGAACTGGTAAGGCCCGCGATTGTTTAAACTCGTGTTAGTCCTTTGGTTACATATATTTTCTTTGTTTTAATTACCACATGATGACTTTTCTATTTTCATCTTCAACAGGAGCTTTCATCATATAATGAATTGATGGTTCTGAATCCCAAATTTTGCCATAAGATGCAAATGGATATCATAGATGTCCTCCTAACAAAGGTGTATCATAAAGACGATAGATTACAGAGATCTAAACTTCTTATTGCAAAAGGACGAGAATTGCGGATCTCAGGCTTTGAAAGACTAGATGTCTGTAACCAGTGCTTATCAGAAGCAATTGCTTTATTGGTAATTTTCTGGAAACTGTTAAGAGTCGTTTGCAAAAATGTATATACTCTATGCTATTTGTGACACATGTTATGTTATCAACCTAGGTATTCAAAAAGAATGGTGGTAATGATGAAAGAGTTCGCCAGACGCTCTTAGCTGTAGCATATTCCCTCCGTGCATTATGTACTCAAGAGGCTGAACCAAACTCAGAGGTTTCTCATAATTATATTCTTTTCAGTCAGTCTAGAATTTTAAGAAGTTGCTCTTTTTCTAAGTGCTTGCACGGTTTCATTTTCTAACAGATTCCTTTTAAAGATATTGAAGCTGCATTAAAGATATGGCTTAGCACAGATTTTCTGGTGGATAGACTCAGTGAAAGGGCTCATGAAGATGTGTTGATCGTATTGTACCATGTGATTGATATGCTATCACTAAAGGTAACGTCTTTAATTTTATCAAGGGTTTGAATTTTCATACAGCTTCCTTATTTTGTCTATCTCCTAGTAATTGCTGGTTTCTATTATTTTAGGGCTGTACACAATTTCACTCCGACATATATGAGCTGATAATCAGGATCTTCAAGAAGAAGAAGATTCCATTAGCCAAGTGTATGTCCCTGTTATGGCAGTGCAGAAGACTTTCAGATGCACTTTGTCCTTCACCGCTAAATGAGGCTTCGCTTTTAACATTGTCAAAGCATTGTAAAGAATCTTCCCAATCGATGAATTGGTGGGAAAATTGCTTAAGCGGTTCATTACCTCTAGAAATTGGTTTCTGGCAGCGTTTCTTCTTCATGGGCGCCAATATTTTATCCAAAATTAAAATTGATGATGTTGAGCAGGCTGCTTCAAATCTTACATCCTCTGTAAGATCTTTATAGTAGTTAGTTTCTATTTTTTACCCTTATTACTTACTATATATATCTATATATTTTTGCTTTTATTGATAAGTATATTTCCATGCTAGGTTCCTCTATCCAGAGATTCAGCTTTTCTTGCTGCACATCTTTATTATGACTTGTGTGAAAGATTGATATCTTATGGAAGACTTAGTGAGGTAGTTTGCATATAAATTATGCTTTGCTTTTTTCTTCCGAATAGGTAGGAGGTTGGATTTAAAACCTTTTAGAACATTCAGCTACGTGCTGAGATTTTGTTCACCGATTCTAGCTTCTAGCATTTAGGGTCCGTTTGGTATCAGTTTTTTCAGTCAAAAAGCCGCTTTCAGAAAGCAGTAGGAAAAAAGCTTGCTTTCCAAAATATACATGAGTGTTTGGCAAAAACTTAAAAAAGCTAACTTTCAACATATTTATTTTTGGCATTAGCTAATAATCTTTTGCTTTTTCAATAAAAATAACTTTATAAGACATTTTTTTGATAAATTTTCAAAGTATCATATTTAAACGAGCAAGTAACACGTCAAGTATACGAATAAAATTTTAGTTGAGATAACATCAATATTCATTTAAATTCTTAAAATGGTGGCGAGAAAGCTACCAAAATCTCCAAAATGTGTGCCTTTTTTGCTTTTAGCTTTTCTAGTTATATTCCTCCAAAATCTAGATTTTTAAAAGCTAAAAAAAGCAGTGATACCAAACGCATGTGCCTTTTTAAAATCAAAAAGCTAACAAAAAAAGTTGATGCCAAACATGCACTTAAACTGTGCTAGTTCAAAGAAAAGTACTCCAGTAGTTCAACCTCTTGTTTGCCTGGGAGCATGCATCTACATACTCTGATTTTTAATTTGATTTTTTTCTCTCTTTATTTCCTTAACACTTCATAGGCTCTTCCATTTGCAAAAGAAGCTCATGGCTTGCGCTGTAAGGTTTTTCAAGACAACTTTAGGTACGCTATGGATGAGCAGACCCAAAAATATGTCGAATCTGGGAAATATGTTAAGAAAAGTCGCTACACCTTTAGTTACTTTCAGATACGTAGTTCAGTGGCGACAAGGACATGGCCTGAGGATAACAGTACACTTAACCTTGAAGACACGGTTCTCACTCCATGGAATGTACTTCAATGTTATCTGGAGAGTACTTTACAGGTCTAATATATTTGTTCCCTGGTAAAAATAAGTTTTTTTTGTTGTTGCACGTGTTTGACATATTTGGTTTAAAGGTAGGGATTATTCACGAGTTGATGGGTGATGGACTGGAAGCTGAATCTCTTTTACTATGGGGAAAGAGCATTTCAAGTCTACAAGGCTTGCCTCTCTTTGAACTTGCATTCTGTATAGTCTTGGGTACATACATTAATACTTTTTTGCAAAGTTTCCTCTTGTTTTCTCAGTCAATTCTGCAATTAATATTTTTTGTTAAGAAATATTCGTGGAGGTACACTAAAGTTATTTTTATCCATCTATACTGTAGGAAGAGTGTACCGCAAAAAGCAACTATGGGATCAATCTAGAGACGAAATTTTGAGGGCTGAGAATATTTTGGAGAATTGTTCTTCCTGTTTGAAGTGCAAATTGCTGATGAAAACCACCATAAACCTGGAGAGAGGAGACCTATTTTTAAGTAAAGCAGGAAGACAGAATAAAGAAGCATTAGGAAAGATTAATATTTGTGAGTCGGAAAAATCTCTCAGTTCTTTTGAGGAACTAAGAGGTGATATAGAATGCTGTTATAAATCAGCGATAGACACGCTCAACTGTTCAGAGTGGAAAAACACAGTTAGTAATCCTGAGGTATTATGGGATGATAACGAAATTCCGCATGATGCTCCTACACGTAATGTGCCAAAAACAAAGAAGAAGAGCTCCCAAACAACCAAGAGCTCAGATAAACCTTTGGTACAGGGAAAGAATCAAATAGTCACTAGGTCTAGGTCTAAATGTCAGATAAATAGTGAGAATGTTCAGTGTGTGGGGGTACGTGTAGGACCAACTAAACAGACAAACAATGACAGAGGCCCAACATTAGAAACTTGCAGTTTGTCGGTGAAATTTGGAAATGGATTGGCGTGTTTTTGCAACAAAAAGAAGTGCTGGTATTGTCGTCAAGTTGAAGTTATGCAATCTGGGTTGATTAATGACTTTGTGCTGATGAAATGGGAGTTTGCCCGGCGAAAACTTCTACTCAAAGTATCTTCAGGCTTAGGTATGCTATGTGATTATGTGTATTACTTTTTAGTGACAATTCTGCTTAGACTACGCTGTTATTTTTTATTTTTTTGAAGATTTACGCTGTTAAATTTTGTATTAAGGGAGATGGAACAATCTAGGCACCAATCTACAATTTTTTGGGTGAACCAACCTGTCAAAAAGTCTCAACTTAGAGACCAATGTACACGAAATCACAGAAAAAGTACACACAGCTGAGGGCTGGTGCCACACTGTTTAACTTTGTGTAAAATTGTGCTTAATTTATCATCTATTTGGGCAACTATCATGTAACTGATTCTTTTGAGTTGAAATTGCAATGCTGATCTACTAATTGTTTCTTACTGTGTAAATTGTTGTTATGGAAATTGTGACTTATATCTGTATGATATACTAAACCACTAATTATTGAGAGCGTACAGGTTTGTATTGCAATGCGATATTTTCCCCATTCTGTAGCTGTTTTACTGATTTAGGGTGTGTCCAGGACAATGTATGGATGCATGTGAGAAAAGTGAAGAATCAAAAGAAGAGTTGGTCCAAAGCATATCTGTCTTGGTCAGCAGAAACTCATTCACGGAGCTCTCATCTGTGCCTCTAACTTTAATGCTTGATTTGATTGGGAAAGATATCCCAGAAGATGCATTTGCAATTGAACGTGCAGTGCTACTTTCGAATATTTGTTTTATCACCTTAAAGAGCTACCCTTGCATGGATCTGAGGTATCTTGACACCAATTTAAAAGTTCTATGTATTGTTTCACTATTTATTTTGTTTATCGATTTAAGTTTGCCATGCACAGAACAATCACGGTTTGTTCCTTCACCATTGGGTTATAAGTTGTTCTTTTAATCTGCAGTTATGTATTTTATTCCCCTCTTTGTTAAGATGCTAAATTCTTGTCCAGTACCAATACTACCATTTTGTGGTAATAGCTGATAACTAGTTGGTTTATTTTGCTTTGGTCTTTTTAGAAGGATAGCGTGTATAGGTTTTGTTAGTCTGTTTCTTCATGCGAGGACATGGAAACACCGAACTTATGCCTTTGCATATAGGTTGATTTTTGGTTGCAATCTTCAGTGCTACCACTGTAATACTTACATTCTTTATTTGGTCTATTCTTATAGGATTAGTGATTGTGACACGGCTAATATTCAGATTTCTGATATCAAATATTGGTTAAAGCTAGCATCTGTACTTTGCCGAGAGATTCCTGTACTTTTCCAAAAGGTAAGATCTTGCTTTTCACCCTTTTTTCCTCACTCCTCTTTTTATTGGCTATTTTTTCCCCCTCATGGAAGGGACTTAGAGAAGGAGAAAATGAATGTTCAGAGTGAAATGAACCAAATGGAACTATTAAGCCTTAATTCTTAACAAAGTTATGGCAAAGCACTAAATTCTCATTTTAACAGTGATTATGAAATGAATAAGTTATGAACTTAAAATTCTACTCATAACTTTATGGAGCTGGAAATTGAAGTCGGATACAGTAATTGGAGCGAGGAAGCTTCCATTATGTGTACTTAACAATCCTTATAATTTATTGATGCGTACTTAACAATATTTATAATTTATCGGTGATAGTAAATCTACAGAAACTTTCAAAATTTAAAATGTGATTATAATCTTGACAGGCACATTCTTTTGAAAAAAGTTCATAGATAAATGTCTTCTTTATGCATTGGTATCACTAATATAAAACATATAAGACGAAGGTTATCAATTCCCTTGGAGATTTTAGCTCTTACTGAAGCTAAAGCTCAACCCCGTATTAGTTTGTGATTGCGTTTTCTTTTTCTTTTTCCCCCGGAGTATAACAACAGGTTTCAAGGTTGCTTGCTATTGTTTATCTGGTTTTTGCCTCATCTGAGCTCCCTCGAGAGCGTGCTGCTGCTTGCAAGACAATTTCTGATAGTCAGTGGGCTTCTTACTTTCATCAAGCCTCGATCGGCACACATGTTAACCATCAGGGTGTTACTGTAAAGGAAAAAGTTCAAGATTCTTTGGCTGTTAAGGTATATGATTGCCCTCATGTGTTTTCCTCTTGTTTAAGCTCTCTGTGGAAAATATATAAATCATTTACAGGGCTGACGTTGTTTAAATTGTTACTTTGTAGAGTTTAATTAATACCTCTAGTTTCACTTGTTTTTACTGCTCTCAGAAGCTATAATGCATGGAAATAGATAAATAATATGGATACAAGTTGTTGCATGTTGAATAATATATGGAATCTAAAATGTGTTGAATATAGGAAATTCTGAATATCAGGTTTGAAATGTGCTTTTTGAATTACAAAGGATATGTTATTTATCAAATAAAAACAGTTTTCCTTTAAAAATAACGGGGAAACATTTTCTTGTTTTGTCAATAATGATTCCTGCAGAGCCCAACACCCAGAAATTTCACAGTAAAAGACTGCGCAATTTTCAAAATTGTGTTTCTTTCCCTCATTATATCACTCCCTTTTTTTGTGCTTAAGGGAATTATTTTAAATTATATTTTATGTTTGTAATTGTCTAATTAATTCAGCCGTCAGTCATAAGACTCATATCACCTTTTAGATATGCTACAGATCTTTAATTCAGGTGTATCTTTGTTTTCTCTAATGCCTCAATTTTTTCTATCAATATCTTCTTTTTATGTTGTATTACTAATAAGAAGTTACAAGAATTCTCCCTTTAAAGCACAACTGCATCTTGATTACTCTTTGGGAGTGAACCCTTTGCAAGATATTATTTTTATTCATTGGTTAATTTGGTTTAATTTCCTTTACAACGGTAATTTTTCTTAACAATTTCTAACAATTTATTATTTGTGTACTCAGAATTGCTGCCTCGCTGACTCAAGGTATATGTCTCCAAAACAATAAAACTCTCAGGATTTTTACCCTCTTCTGCCCTCATAATGTTGTTAATATTAGCTCCACTTAAGTATAAGCTTACCGAAATATGATCATCTTGGTCCAACGTGTCACAGGCTTGTACCTAAAAGACTTCATGATCTTGAAAGACATGCGTCAAGATTCTTTAATGGTTTTCCTTGGGCAACAATCATCGGCATAAGCTTGCTTGGTGATCCTTTTACCAGCCTATTGTCGAAAATTCTGAAATCTCCTAAATCTCTTGCATGGCTTTTGATATCTCGCTTAAATTCAAACCTTGAGCCAATTGTCCTCCTCCGACCCGTATTAAAAGGTAACTTAATTTTACTTCTATCCAAGGGGTGAAGTACAGCATCAATCCTCGTACTTCGGATAAAACTTCCATTTAGTCCCCACTCCCCAGTTTCAACTGCGACTGTAGTGGTACTTCTACTTTAGGTAGATTTTTTATTTGATTCTTGTAGTTTCAATTGAAACACTATTCGTCCTTTTTATTTGTGTAAATTATGCTAATAGTCTGCAGACTCTGCATATCTTAAATAAGTTACTATAAGGGTCCCAGTTTATAACAATGTTGTTCCACAAAGGAAGGGATCACCAACATAACTTACTGGATCTGTGGGGGCCAATACGTTGTAGTTAAAACTATGGGGACCATGTCAGTAACTTATTTAAACTATGAGGAGAAATAGTGTTGAAAACGAAACCATGGGAACAAAAGCAATTTTTATCTCTAATTATGAGGACAATTGATATAATTCACTCTCAATAAAGACTAGGAAAACTGCAAGAACCTTCATTGCTTTCATTTTGTTGCACTTGTTCAGTGATTTCAGATGTCAAAGAAGTTACAAATTGCTCTGGAAAAAGGGGCTCTGGAAATCTTTTTGGCGGTGAAGAAGTTACCAATTGCTGGCAGTGCCCTTGGGGTTCTACCATAATTGACAAAGTTGCCCCTGCGTTTAGAGAGATATTGGAGAAGAGTTACATATCATCTTCTGTGGGTCCACTGGAAGATACGCAAGATAACAGGCGCTCATGGTGGAATCAGAGAATGGATCTCGATCAGAAACTGAAAAAGTTTACGATGTTAGTGGTCTCGTTCTCTTATAATTGTCTTGATATTAGTTTGCACCTGCACATAGAATAGATTTGTATCAATAGCTTAAGTGCGTAGCTACATATTCACCCTCTACCCCTATAGAGAACTTTAGAATAAGAGTAGCTGTTGTATAGTTATAGCCAGGATATATCGAGTATCATCTCGTGTTAGGAACATGGTTGTTTGTCATTGACCCGTGACACACTATTGTACCGTTAATTCTTGGAACATATAAATATTGTAAAATGTCATAGTTCCACATTTTATTATTCTCTTGTATTGGCATATGTCCTCCATAGCTTAAAATCATTGTGTCAAGATTATCACAACTGGTCAATAGCTAATGTGAAGGTCCTAGTCACGGTTTTACTTTTGTCAGACATTGGTTTATTTTGTACTTATTTTTTGATATATGTAACTTTAGTTTTAACTTTTACGCCCTTTTATTTCCAGTGATCTAGAGGAAGAATGGTTAGGTTCCTGGAATCACCTACTCCTAGGGGAGTGCCGTGGCTGTGATAAAGAGTCAATGTATATGAATCGAGGATGTTTTGTTGGTGATGATGACAGACATGGTGGTACTGAAAGCCTGTCTAAGAGGGAAGATAAAGATAAGGATCTAAACAGAGAGCCAGTAATTCTGATACTAGATTATGATATTCAGGTGCATGTTCATTTTCTCGCTGCTGGTTCTTTTTCAGATGTTAAACTTTAATCCTTTTTATGTTAAGTGACATGTGATACTCATGGTGTATCTAATTTATATCATTGTCCACTTACTCTTTCAGTTATATGCATATTGAAGGTGGATAAAGTATTTCTGCTCCTAAAAAAATTATTAGATATTTTGAATTAAAGCATGTGTATGCGTGTGTGAGGCATATAATTATGTATCTATTCTTTCTGTCTCAAGCCAGTTGAAACTTGTAAAGAATGTAACTTATTAAGCATTTATTTTATACATAAATTACAAAAGATATCCCTTGGAATTTGATTGGAAGTCCTCTTTTTTGTCTTATTCATTTTTTTTTTTACTTCTTTTTGTATTTGATTCACTTTATATTAAGAACAAAGCGATTATTTGATCAATTTTTTACTTAAAAAAAAATTAAGTTCCAAGATTTTTGGGGCATCCCTCCCTAAGTGGAATCGTATCAACGATTCTGGTGCGGGGGCATTCTAATTTAGAGTCGTGACTAATTTGATAAAATGACCTTATATTGGGCAAGAAATAGCGTAATATTTTTCATTCTTTTGTTCAAGTTTGTACTCATAATTTTGTTTTATTTTTTAAAATTCTACTTTGGAACACGACAGTCTAATAAATAAATTATCCTTTATCTTAATGTATAGATGCTTCCATGGGAGAGTCTACCGATATTGAAGAAACAAGAAGTTTACCGAATGCCCTCAATTCGAAGTGTATTTGCCACACTTGATAGAAACCACCAATTTCACGACCAAGTTGGTAGAAAGCCTGTTGCTTTTCCCATGATCGATCCTTTGAATGCTTTTTATGTGTTGAATCCTAGTGGTGATCTCACCATCACACAGACTGAATTTGAAGATTGGTTTCGAGATCAAAACCTAGAGGTATCTGTCTCCCCCTCTCTTTCCAGCTCTTGTCTGTTGGAAAGCTTGAAACCTTTTTTTCATTTATTTTGCCTGGTGAAGCATTATTGCTGATTCGCTATTAGCACCTTGCTTTATTTGCTCATGCCCAATTAATTTATGTTTAATAATACTCTACTTCCAAAAATAGTTGGTCACTGTTCCAGTTCGGAACGTCCCAAAATAATTGCAACTTACCTAAGTTAGTAAGTTAACTTTATCAAATAACATTTTCTGCTGCATTTAGAGTGATGCAAGTATAACATAGATTAATTATAATCAAACAAGATAAAAGCAATAAATTTATATAGCTGACCCAAATTCTTTAGATTAAGGGTCAATTTTGTTGATGATCATGATGGATTTGGTAAATTAAGTGAACTAATTATAAATGAATTTTGGATTTTCAGAACTTTTAACCAAGTTCAATCTGCATCAATTCAATTCTACTATTTACAGGGAAAGGTAGGAATTTCACCCACGGTTGATGAATTGGTGTTGGCCTTGAGCAGCCATGACTTGTATATCTATTTTGGCCATGGAAGCGGTATGTTCCTTAAACATTATAGCCACGTTTAGTTCTTTATTTTCCCCAATCTCATTTTTTATCACCTTCTGTTATAATGACCACCCTTTTCAAACAGTTGCAGTATGCTTAATTGTAAATTACTAATCATTTGAAGCATGAAATTTGTGTCTATGAAACTTTTTTATTTTGACAAAATTGCAACTGATTCATAAGTTCAAAGTTCCAATCAATCCTTTTTGTGCAAGTGAAAAAGCAAGGCATCAAGCTGATATAGAGGGAAAGAATCGGTCATTTCCCTTATTTTTTGTACATGTAGGATTGTTTCAGTTGAGCTTCGAATAATTTATCATAACATTTCCCAAAATAATCATTATGATCAAATGTTGTTACATGTAAATTCAGGGGTGCAATACATTCCTGGGCATGAAATTCAAAAGCTTGAAAACTGCGCTGCTAGTTTCTTGATGGGATGCAGTAGTGGGTCTCTCTCTCTAAATGGCTCTTACGCACCTAAAGGCGCTCCACTCTCCTATCTCTTGGCGGGCTCTCCAGTTATTATAGCTAATCTGTGGGATGTGACAGACAGAGATATCGATCGGTTTGGTAAGACCATGCTTGATAGTTGGTTAACAGAAAGATCAGCTGCTTCGTCGTATTGTATCATATGCAAAAATTTAGTAACGGAGAAGCTTAAAGCATTGCAGATAGTAGAAACTAAAGGAAATATTAAAAAGAAAACTTTGAGGAAAAAATTTAATGATTCGAGTATTGGTAACGATTGTTGTAACCATAAACCCAACATTGGTTCCTTTGTGGGCAAGGCCCGTGAAGCATGTAAACTTAGTTACTTGATTGGGGCAGCTCCTGTATGTTATGGTGTCCCGACACGAATAATGAGAAAGAACGTATAGAAGCATTTTTGGGTTTCTTTATTCTATTTACGTTTCTTTGAAGATCAAAAAGCAGGTAAATTTTGACATTGCAAAATTAATGAAAGGCTTATGCTCCTGACACCTCCTATTGAGCACCGCAAACTGGTGTTTCCAGGAACATTTCTTGCTGCTGATGCTTGGAGAAACCTGATGCTAATATAAAACATTTACTGATTCATAAATTTATTTATTTATTTGACCAACTGGACTATATTCCGGATGTATAGTGTGAACCGTCTTATATACTACGGGTAATATATTATTGGCACTTTTAGTCAGAGAAATTTTATTTTCGAATTTGTAAAATTATTGCCAGATTTGACACATCCACCAGGCAGGAGGTTAATGATATCAACCAGATACTTTGGGGAGCCTTTTCTTTCTTCATAAAAGGGTCACCAAGGTAACTTATTCAGATGTAGAGACTGATAATACCGTGGTTGAGACTATTGGGGATAAAATAGAGATAATTCCCAAAGTATTAAGGAATAATACGGTTTAGGTTTCTTATACAGAGATAATACCTAGAGACTAATGATGTCGATTTATGATGAATTTGCACACAACTACACAAGTAATCAAAGGTTTATCTAGAAAGCCAGTCACAAGAGTATCATACTCGATATTTTTATTCTGTTCAGTGCTTATTAATTCCTTTGCCCTAATCCTTTGGATATAAAAAAACCAAGACTTGGTAGTTAAGGCGACTAGCGTTTTAGTTTTTTAAAAAAAGGAACACCAAATAGAATTTATTCCTAAAGTATCATATAGGTTGAGTACTTCTGAGCTAGTGGCATGAATAAGAAAAACTGTGATAGAATGACAAATATAAGTGCTCGTGGAAAACTCATGAACAATGCCGGGGCTGCTTTATGTATATATATACCCTTTATAAAGGAAGCAGAATGACTAAAAAGACGGAGTGATGTTAATTACACCGCCCAAATTGTACTGCTTTATCGCATCGCCCTTTTTTAGGTAAGTAAAATTGTAATGCCGGACAATAGGACCAACCTCAGATAATATTATTGACCAAACTCAGATTTATCGCACTGCCTTGCAGAGACAAAATATAAGGGTGTTTTTGGCCGTTAATATATAGTATTTTAATTAATAAAGGTCCATGGCATACATGAAGTGAGGTAATTCGTCAAATAGTTAACAGACAACGTTCTAATACTACTGCAAATAGTTCTATTTTCTACGATACCAGTGTATGCATGTATTAACCGAGACACCAAGGCAGTAGTGTAAAACAAATCTTCCTTTGCTCTTTGGTATGACATAAATAGATGTACTAAAGTAGCTTTACATAGATTAGGAGCAGAGAACAAGTTGTTTCTTGCTAAAGATGCATCTGTAATTGAAAATTACGAGCATCTTGTTGGCAATCATATATGTAGATAAGTACAGAAACAAGATCATTCTAAGGTGCATAGGAACGATTCACTTGATAGTTCCTAAACCGGATTTTTTAGTTTTGGAATAATTCCATTTTTCTCTTTGTCAAGGCCAGTAGAATGAAGCTCTAGCTGTTGTCCTTGTTGTGAAAAATGTAAGGCTCTTTACAGTCCTTACATTCTTTAGGGATTGCTTACAAGTTACAACCCAGAGCCCAGAGGAGTACCAATAACAGCATCATATGCGGCTTAGCACTATTCATAACCTTTGTCACCCAAATCGACAATCTTCTGTTGTTCACCACCCAAATTCGGAAGACCGTTGCTTCTTCCCTCCAAGATTCCAAACAACTGCAGACCAAATCAAATATAGATAAGTAACAGATAACCGGAGATCTAGATAGTAAATCATTTTATCAACACAATGAAAGAAGCAATTTGCATTAGCATCAATCCTCTCTGTTTAAAAGTCTATAATAATTACTTCAATTAGCATGCTCAAATATCCACATAATTTCTGCTTTAGATCGATGAAAACTGAAAACAATATGAGAACACAAGTATCCATATCATTTCTTGCTTCAGGTCTATGAAAAACTGAAAGCAATTTGAGAACATGGTTACAT
Organism: Primula vulgaris; assembly: GCA_963920805.1. Lineage (NCBI taxonomy): Eukaryota > Viridiplantae > Streptophyta > Magnoliopsida > Ericales > Primulaceae > Primula > Primula vulgaris. Next base: position 40,513,499 of record OY987212.1, on the reverse strand, counting down.
GAGTATCTTGAAAGGTAGTCCTCATAGAAAAAGTGATGACATCATCATGCCCAGCCTAACTCTCTTCTTATGACAAATTGTTAAAATTTCAGTGTTTAGAATCCCTCAGCACTCTCACTGCGAATTAATTTACATCATAAACACTAATTTGAGAAAATGATATCGAACTATCTTCCTGTATCGGGAATCTGAAGAGAACTCACTACATTGAAGGCTTTCACCATCACTATCTCTCTCTATATTGTATACCACTAAAACCTTTCATTTTAACATTAACGAAAGTATACCCTTATGAATCTGATAAATAAAAATTGCCAGAACCACTCCAACACCCTGCATATAGACTTTCAGCCACGGAAAAAAAAAATAGTTTCGAATATTTAGCTTCTTATTGGAATGATATTGTTCTATAAAACTCCAAAAAGGAAAGCCGTTCACACTCGTTTGAGAATGCCTCATAGTAAAGCAATTAAGCCTTTAATCTGTCTAATGATTAAAGTTAAGCTGCCCAGTTTTATCTTGATAAAAAACATTATACGCAGAGAGATTTACCTATTTAATATACAATATATGCCTTAGTATCAACATAGACACCTTTTGGACACTTCTCCGTTTCAATTTCAATTTCATAAGCAAATAAAAAAAGACAATGTAGATGGCATAAACTACTACCTTCTATAAAATTTTCATGGATGACCGCATTGCATTTCCCACAAAGTGCTATCATCTCAATCTCAGGGCGCATTGCTAATATTGGCCTCTTTAAATCCCTTGGTCAATCTAGTTTCTGCAATAAAGAAATCATAAAGCATATCATAAACAGGAAGGGAAATGTGAAAAGTTAGTTGGAATTCATGTGGAACTAGTGAGCAGCTGAGTAAGATAAAATATGGGGAAACTGAAAAACTGTAGGAACAACTACTAAAAACAGATCTATCAAATGAAGAACCACGAAAAATGGCACAAACCAACCAACAAAATATCCCAAATTTGACTACATTTATATCGACAAAAGTATGCATCTATCCAAGGACCAAAACTATAAGGTTCAGATGGAATGAAGAAGTAAGAACCATAATCATTCCAACAAAACATAAACAGAGTGTCGTAAAATAAAGAAGTGAAAGAATAAGCCTAAAGTTGTGAGTAACAGTTGAAATAAAACTAATCTCAGGAATCAAAACCCTAATTGGAACCCCTATGGTTTCTCTTTGAAGTCATATTGTCCACTAACAAATCATTTCAGCAATCTGGAAATAGTTCAGTTCTTGTCACCTAAATCGCCGATTCACAAAAGGTGGAATTAAAATCTATAGTTACTTCTGGATTTCATAGAATCACAAAACCATTGTTGTCTAGAATATTGAGTTACTAAAATATAATGTATGACATACAGGATATGTAATTTCATAAGCTTTAAGTACAACAAGAAGTTCAACTTTTTGAGTCTCTCAGAGACGACGGCATACTTCCTTTTTCATTATGCTTCATTCTCTTTTTGGAGCTTCTTGTTGACAGAAATTTTGCTAATCCACAGACAACAGTCAAGTGTGGATTAGCAAACGTTCAGTCAGCAAGAAGATCTAAAAATAAACATCAATCATAGATGAAAAGAAAGTGCTATTTAAGTTTTTTGTTTAAGCTGATCAGTCTCAACTAACAATCCCAATTCTACTAAGTAGTTTCTTCCCAAACTGTTAGAACAGAAACCAAGCATGAGAATGTAGAACTTAACCTGTTAGTTAACCTGTTAGATCTGTGATCTTATACTTTATTTTTCAATTTTAGGATAACATCCGAGATATTACCAATAGCCTTTAGTTAATCATATGCTCTATCAACATAATTTCTTATATTTTCATCAATCAGAAAAAAAATTATATCTTGCTAATCCAGCCATCATGAACAATACAAAGACCAATAATGCATCCTTCGATGTGTAAATACAAAGAGCAATACAAAAGTAAATATCCAGCTCAATGTACATCATCGCAGTGAAAGTGCAAAATATTACCACTTGCTAGCTTGTTGATGCAATAGGATGAGAGCAATCCTAACATATGCATGCTAATTTGGTGGGCCTCGTGCAACACCAGTTTCTGATATAAAAACTATATGTATTTGCATAAAGGATCTCCAACTAAGCAGCCACTGGAATCTCCATTTTTGTCTTGATTGAGAACTCTCTCATCGAATATGGCTTCTTTAGATTTAAGATCTCTGACATACTTTGCTTTATTTTGAAAGCTTCATTGGGCATCCCAGCCTTTGAAAGGCGAGAGACCAATCCATTAACTGTTATCATATCCGGGGTACATTCCGAAGCCAACATCTTATGAAAAATGTTTATTGCTTCTATCATTCTCCCTTTCATACAATGCCCAATAATAAGAATGGTGAATGTAAATTTATCAGGGTTGCATCTATTAGCCTCCATTTTCGTAACTATCGCGTTCGCCTCGTCCACATTTCCAGCCTTACAAAACCCATCAATCACGGGGTTGTAGACAAAAGGTTGTGGAAAAATGTCATCTCTCAAACTCATCTGTGTTAATAGATCACGAGCCTCCGTTATTCTATTCTCCTTGCACAAAGCATTGATAAGAATGGAAAAAGTATACAAATTAGCGGTAACGGATCTAGCTTTCATTTCATCTAAAAGCTTTAATCCTTGGTCTACATGCCTAGTCTTACAGTAACCGTCGATTAAAGATGAGAAAGTCATAACGTCGGGAAAAAACCCAAATTGCAACATTTCTCGATACATGTTTAGAGCAGATGCCATGTCGTGGTTCTTACCAAAACCATCGATAAGAACGTTGAAGGTGACTAGATTGGGCTTTATCCCAGACTTAATCATCTCTTCGTATATACACGAAGCCATACGCATATCACCAGATTTGCAATATCCTAATATTAAAGCTGTATAAGTCACAACATCCGCAAAAACCGCATCTCCGGAATCAACTTCCTTCAATAATTCACGGCCTCTATCCATCTCGCCAACCCTACAAAATCCGCTAACAAGAGCATTATACGTCCAAACATCGGGAAAACAGTTGAAACTCTTCATCTCATTGAAAAAGCCAAAAGCTTCGTCGACCTCTCCTATTTTACAAAGCCCTTGAATAACAATGTTGAATGTGCAAGTATCGGGACGGTAACAACTTGACCTCAAGATACAATCTTGAAAGAAGCAAACAGCCTCTCGTACCCGATTCTTCTTCGTCAACAAACTCAACGCATTGTTATATACATAAGGCTGAATCTCTACATTACTGTTCTCGGCTTCAGAAATCACATTCTTCGCGTCATCAAACATGCCCGCATCGGAAAACGACCTAACCAAAATCTCGAAAACCGAACTTTGAAACAAACTCCCATCCTCTTTCATGTACCCAAACACCAATTTCGCAAAATCACGAAAACCCATTTGACAAAGGGACCTAATAAGCATAATGCACGTCCCCGGAGAATGAAAAAGGTCCAAATCAACCCTAGTAAACCTGAAGAAGCTAAAAGCTAGCTCGGGACTACAATGATAGCTACATAGCCGATGAACAACACAAGAAGCCACCACATTACCAACATTTACTCGGAAATAATCGGAGTTAAAAACATCTAAAAAAGACCTCGTTTTGTACCGAAAACAAAGCGTGCACACGATCTTGACAAACCAAGCCTCGGATGAGCTAGGGTTTCGGTTCGGGCGAGCGTTTTCCTGTAAAGTGGTGATTTTTCGATACGGGATTGGGGAAGTGATTTTTTTATTCCAATTAATGGAGCTCCGAAATTGCATAATTGGTCTGCTCCGCCTTTTTTGTCATTCCATTTGGATTATAAAAAAACAGATTTTACAAATGGGGAGAGAAATAGAGAGAGAGAGAGAGAGAGAGATTATTGGGTGTGTAAAAGACTGTTTTGTACATATATATGTATGTATATATTTGTATGTATGTATAGGTTTTTTAGGGTTTGGAGCTCCGGCCAGAGTTAAAACAGTCTGGTTTAGAAAAGCTTTTTTTTTTGTGGTGTAATTAAAAAGATTTACAGTGATTTGGAAATTTATGAAAAGTTTTTTTTTTACTAATTGTTAGGTTGAGGGAAAAGTTTGATGAGTCCAGCTTGGAATATCTAATCTATTAGTACAAAAATAAATAAATAAATTTCGGATCAACTATTAGCTAGGTATTTAGGTAGACATAAGTAGAGAGAGGGGAGAACAGTAGGTCTTTATTAATCAGAATGTATCAATAAAACGGGACCCTAACCTTCTTTATATACTAGAGGTTAGGGTTATACAAGATAGAAAACCCAATTTAGGCCCACTATGAGTAAGGCCCAATAGTCCAATAATATCTTACAACACTCCCCCTTTGGACGTCTTGAATTCTTCGTCTTCATGCATTCGATCTGAGTCGAGTTCATTCGCAGTGCTAAACACATAAAAACCTTAGGGCCGGAAAACCCAGTGTGGGACAAAACCGGTACCTAGGAGAAACTGTGTAGCCGAATGATATAGGCCGAAATATCATGTAAGTAACTAACCACAAAACAGTGTGTCTCATCAAAACCTTGTCGGAGCAAACCCAATGGGAAAATCTCTGATCGAAGGAAAAAGAGTGCAACAGTGGTAGTAGTAGGGGATCAACCACAAAACAGGTGCCTCATCAAAACCTTGCTAGAGTAAACCCAGTGGGAAAAACCTCTAGTCGAATGGCAAAAGAGTACACAGTGGTAAGAAGTATACAACAGGATACTCCCCCTAATTTCGGCAATCTTAAGTGAGATATAATGGGAACGTGTCTCGCTAAAAACCTTGCCAAGGAAAACCCAGTGGGAAAAAACCTTGGTCTAAGGACAAAAAGAGTACACGAGCATGCGACTGGATGCTCCCCCTCACTTGCACACGACAGGGTGCGAGGATTTCGACTAAGTAGTAATTAGTACAATAAGCATTCACCTGGATGCTCCCCCTCACTTGCACACGACTGGGTGCAAGGATTTCATATTTCAAGAAAGAGTACGAGCATTCGACTGGATGCTTCATTTACTTGCACACGGCTGAATGCAAGAAAATCTAACGTGGAATAGAACGAATATTCAACTAGATGCTCTTAAACTTCATATGTGAAGATTCATTTCGGCAAGGAATGCTAAATAACATAATCTAGTCATGTCTCTCTTGATCGATAACAACAAGTTGTCCTCAAATAAGACAAGTGTTTTATCTGGATCGTGAGACAGAGCATATGTAATTCAAATATGGCTAATACGAGCTCGAAACCATATACACTCTCTAGTCGTCTCATAGAGCACGAGTAGATCAGAGTTATTCATTTGGAGTCATTCCAAGACCTCCAATATATTGCCGTATTCCTAATGGTAAAGACAGACCATGTTAGGAATATCCTTTATGCGAGTCTGATAAGTAACCGGAATCGGTATAACCGAAAAAGGGTTGCGTTAATTCGAGTACCGAAAGGGGTAGGTATACTCGAATGACGCAAATGGGATAAACTAGCCCACTTCCAAAATTACCATAAGGTAAGGGAATGTGCCTTTAGTGCCATTTCGATGGCAGCGTGTTAGCGCGATGCTGTGTCGAGCTATACCATTCACAGCATACGAGATGTTCGTCCTAGCACATTAGACCAAGTACAATGATGCGCTTATTGTACTTAGATATGAACATGATGGTTCAATATCTCTTCATCGTCTCATCAGGGACGGACTGGGTCTATATCAATGTCGAGTGATCGAACGATCATGGGAGAATCTGACGACTTAGCGTCATGATGACTAAAAACGTCATAACACATTCTGGGTGTAGTCTGAATCATGGACTTAGATTCAATCTTTACGGGACTCGATCATCAGGCCGAGTCACTACCGTTATTTCCCAAGATCCTTCATCTCGAAGGCAAATCCAAAAGTGGATCGCATAATAAAACACGGAAGGGCATAATACTTGTTCAAGTATCCCAAGCTGATCAAGTACTCACTTAGGCGGTATACCACATCCGCTCGGATTATATTAATCCATATAGTGAACGTCTCAGTCAATTGAGATCGTGTTCCGTGGTCAGGAACAACTTGATTCAAGGACATGAAGTCACACAGGGACCTTTATTTATATCTCTTTGTCTAAATCCCCATAGAGATAAAACCGTGAACACATTCATGGCTGCATACTAAGTTTTTTGGAAACTACTAAACTGGTAAAGTAGGGGACTGTTATAATGTCCATTACGAAAAAATCAACCATCTCGTAATCAATTCCAATGTGTGAGAGAAGCCTTGCGCTACTAGGCGAGCATTCTCCAATCTCATTATTCTCATCACTCTTCCTTACGAATAACCAAATAAACGAACTCGTTTAACATTGGTGGTGTTGGAGCTACAGGTCCGAACACACTTTCGCTAAGGAGTCTACTTGGATTACAAGTTTCCATTAGTCCAGTCTATTCTCCGTTAACTTCAGGCAACGGTACATGGTTCTCTGTCATAATTTGCTCATATTATCAGTCGTCACCGAATATATGAACAAGTAATCAATGACAGTCTCGTTTCGCTTCAATATCGTCTAAGATATCATGATCGACGGATATTTCGAGATTCTTAGGATGAGGAGGAAATCACACATCTCCTTGATCCTTTATAATCTCGTGCGACAAACGAGTTTCAGTTCACCACCTCTGGGGCTGAACGAATTAAGAACCGGTCAACTTCCTCATATATTAGGAAGGACGATAGGCTGACGGCCGACGGCAGCGTCATTTGCTTGGCGGGTTCGGCCAAAGCAACGTGTTACGACAGGAACACGGCGTCCGACAGGAACGTCTATCCTTGCAAGCATTTTGCAGCAGGTATAAATGATCTCGTGACATCTCATAAAGTCATTAAATGCGTTTGGCATTTAGTTAGACATGAGGGAGTCTATGCACTTACTTATCACTAAGTGTAATTTTGGGGATCAAGCTAAGACTGAGTGGGTTATGCCACGTTACTTCACGTCGTTCCTTATCAACGGTAACGTGCAAATCTCCCCCTAACGACGGGGAGAACAGTTTTAGCGATGTCACTTTCGCATATCATGCGGTAAAGAGATCGCTTGCCAAGGTTACTCTATCAAATGATAGGCAGGGGATTCATAATCGATTATGTCCCCTTCAGAGGTCCATATTTTGAACGCTATAGCGGCTCAATCAAAATATTAATTAAGCACTCCAAACATGCGTTACTATGAGACTTCTGGCTCATAACCAGTAACCAGCTGCTACACATATGGTGTTTGAGTGTCTATGGGCCTCATAACGGACCAATGCAGCAAAATAGCATAACCCCACACGGAAATATAAATCTTGGTGCGCAAGACCAAGAAATGCGTGCAATCATTTGCAGTCGCATCATCAAACTTTCCGTGAGTCCATTTGGGTCTGAACATAATCGACAGGATGTTCAATTTTAATTTCCAAACTCAAGTAATTCAAATCGAAATTTCGATTATTACTCTTCAGAATTATCAAGTCGGCTAGACTTTTCAGGATAATCCGGATCATGGGCCATCAACTTAATGATAGGGCTAAAAATTTAGAAAGTACTGCATTTATGTGGACAACATTTAAAATGTGACCATATTTTCGATGCATCAACCATAACCATTTATATTTATGGTCCGTCTTATGGTTGGATAAGTCCACAATAACTCCTTCAATTCTTTACAAGAATTCTACGAGTTCATTTCGTGATCTTTACACATACTAGTCTTTCAAAGTGAGCATTAATGGCATGAATTTCGGATTAATCGCGAAATATATTCTCAGAGAGAATCCAAATGCGATGCGATTATAAATCAAGCATCGTCTTTTGACCCGGGAATATCTCATCCGGTCAATGCCACAATATCAAAATGCTCTAATCAATCGACGACAGGCGAATGATAGTATAGACAATCATGTCTTAGTATCTAAATCATTTATCATTTCGACGACAGGCGAAATGATAAGGTTACTTTAAATCTTTAAAGAATGTGGTAGCAACCACTTGAAAGACATTTCAACTCCTCTAAAATACGCTTTTGGTCGTATTGAATGGAGGCTATGTAAATAAATTTCAATTCTTTCATGAGCTATTACCAGATAACACTGGTTTTCTCGAATATTTTATAACTCAACAAGGTACGGCAGGACCTACATGAGTATAAGACCTCATATTTGACAAATCAATTTGGTTTTACCAAAGATTTTGATTTTGGAACGACAAGGCCAGAATCGTTGTCACTGAGTACTCTTTTAGGCAAGTAGTTGGTGAAATTATGTGGTACACTGTTACCCACTATTTCCAAAAAAAACAACTACCCCACAAGTATTGCCTAAAATTTCATAATTTAAAGTTTGGTCACATTTGTCAAAGGAATTTGCTCAAAACACTTTAAATTATTTCGAGAAATTTCGTAAACAGGCAAACCATAATCCAAAAGTATGGTCCAAATGGAAAACATAATCCAGATGAGCGAAAAAATGGCTCAATGATTTATCAAAATCAATAAAGAAAGGTATCAAACTCATTTGAGCCACAAAATCGGGGGTCTCAAGAGTTTCCTTTCAGTTAGCTTTAACCACATTAGCATCGGTTTTTTCACCTTTATAATAGTTTTGAACTATTTAAGGAGTAACCGTGCATGACCTTTGTCTTTATAGCATAGAGTTGCCTCCTTAAGCATTATCTCTTGCTTTGTGACAGCGAGCCATATTGTTCCTTTCAATTACTGTCTTGGAGCCACAGGTTTTCGATTTTGACGATTGTCTAAAATCTCGCTTGGCTAGGCGATTCATCGGGATCGCGACAGTTCGAGACAAATAACACTTGTCTCGGTTCTCGATTCGTGAAAAAAAATGTACACGAAGAGCATTAATATCAGGCAAACAATTCGCCATTGACCCAATAGGATTAAAACTACTCACCGGGGTAATTTTCTTATCCAATAAAAGATGGGTGATAAAAGAACATGGTGAATATAAATTCACGATACTGCTTATGGAATACAATTTCCAAGCTAGTATTTTGGTGAAGGATTGCTCCAATATGTCAATTTCAGACATTTGTTCACCATAGACGTCATCACGTCTCAAATGTGGCGACGGAATAAAATCAACGCCTTAGCATTCATCTCGAGGGTAACAACAAACTCGTGTTTTACTCATCAAACATGGCATCCAAAAAAAATTTTGGGCATCAAATTTTCACACATCAGGGTGACTAACATGTGGTGACGGAATAACATCACGTCTAAACAGTCATTTCGCAAGTATGTTTTGCGAATTTTCTCATCATAGATGGCATCCAACATGTGTTGGGAGTTCTGGATTATTTATCATATAAAACGACTGGTTTATATGTTTATGGTTTGCACAAGCACAAACTTTTTTTCGAAACGACAGGTTCGAAAACATTAGTTTTGCTTCTCATGTGAATCGGTTTTCATTGATCGAACGACGGGTCGATACTGAAACACCAATTCGGCGAAACATACATCACTATATAAACACACTCGGGGAAATTATTATTTAGTCAACCCCTTTCGGTAGCTCTACTTGAAAAACGACCAGGAAAGACGGTGAGGGTGGAGGGCACGAATGCCACTTAAAACCCGACCTCATTAGGATATCGACTTCCGCCTATATCTTTCCTAGACATCGTATCCAAATAGGTGAGCCTAGTTGGGGAAGGTTCATAATTTTTTCAACTTAAATGTGAAAATATACGATTTCGCAAATTAACATATTTTACACAAGTGTATGTACATGGCAGTAAATATATTTTAGAATCTATCTAATCATGCAGTAGATTTGATGTTATAAACAAATCAATTTAAGATTATCGATCAATTCATGAAGATTCTAACATATCAAATCAAATCAATTTAAGATTATCAATCAATCCATGAACATTCTAACATATCAAATCAAATCAAATCAATTTAAGATTATCAATCAATCCATGAAGATTCTAACATATCAAATCAAATCAAATCAATTTAAGATTATCAATTAATCCATAAAGATTCTAACATATCAATTTATTCAATTAACATGCAATTTTATCTTGTAATTAGAGATTCAACTCGGTTATACATGTAATAAGTACACATGCATACCATAACAAAACATATACCAAGATTATACCATACCAAGACGTGTTGTAATATCATGGTTAACATGCAATATTTTTTTTTCACTAATAAAATATTTTTACAAAGCAGTACCCAAGGTACGGAATAGGGATGTTAGCTGAAGTTATCATGTAATTGCATTGAAAAATAATCTTGTTTTGTCTTCATGAGGCATGATAGAACTTATGATAGTTCATTAATGCCTGCCTATGTCATAATTCTATTTATCCATGCAATTAAAAAAGGTTTCTGTATGCAATTCGTGCAGATACAGTAAACATACAAACATTGCATAGATACAGTAACGTTCATGTCATATATAATATGTAACGTGTACGGTATAAAAAAAATTATATCCGGGTACCTTACGCACGGTATGTTGGTGAAGGTCGATATAGCAAAATCCTAAAAATCCGGATAAAGTTCAAGGTTTATTGATAACCAATATCTGTGCGTTTACCCAAAATCTCCAATATCCGCGAGCGTATATCCTATTCTCCGCGAGCAAAGTGCCGATAACGTGTTGTAATACAACTATTAGCTAGGTATTTAGGGAGACAGAAGTAGAGAGAGGGGAGAACAGTAGGTCTTTATTAATCAGAATGTATCAATAAAAGGGGACCCTAACCTTCTTTATATACTAGAGGTTAGGGTTATACAAGATAGAAAGCCCAATTTAGGCCCACTATGAGTAAGGCCCAATAGTCCAATAATATCTTACAACATTATAATAATATTTGAAGGGAATTTCTTTAGTTTACTTTATTTTTTCAATTTTTATAGAATAATTTTATTGTTACCTTCAATTTTACCATCCGACGTACCTTCTGGTATTTTGGGGTGTTTAGTTTGTATATTTTGTCGATTTGGTTTTCATCGAATAGAAGTCAACACTATTATTTAGCATATTGAAATTTGAATGAATGGGATCGGTTTTCGTATGGAAAACTCGTGCCATTAAACCCAACCTCCTACTTGTCTTGGGCCGGGTATGATCTCGAATTTTACTGTTGAAACTTGTATCCGTTTTTTTGCAAAATATTAGATAATGATAAACGATTCAAACCATTATTCGAAATTGTCCTCGAGAAACATAACGACCATTGTCGAAGTTGTTCGACGGGGCCTAAATGGTTGCAAGTTCTCCATTGTCATGGTGTAAAACCTCTTCTTAGCCTATCAAGTCATTTAGCATACTCCAATCAGTTGATTTTCGACAAAATCACATAAGTTTAACCTCGTTCGTACGAAAATTAGAACTTTATTACTACACTGATAATTCATACTTACCATTCAATTATCATCGAACACAAAAATAAAATTACAAGTATAAGTCAATATATAAAGAAAATAAAATTTATATATTTTTAACATTAATGTCCAACTAGATAGATAGAGATTGAAGGAACATAACACTATTATAAAATACACAGGTCTCAAACATTGTAATCGACAATATGCCCGAGCCCAAACCTCTTTTTTCGAGTAGTTTCGTGCGAAAACAATCTCATCACCGATCATTAATTATGTTTGGGGTGTGATTTAATTTTGGAAGCAACTTCCTAAGTTGCTCATTTTAATCATTAGATTTTTCTTTCCAATTTTGTTTAGGGCTTGGTTGTGTTAACTTCAAGTATATATGTCAGATGTGCATAAACGTCAAATTTTATTTTTTTCCAGTTTATTATTATCGGTGTTTGTTAACTTTATTATGTAAAACTGGGCTCGGTCCCAAATTTTATCAATAAATTTTATGTCTTTTATTAAAAAAAAAATGATCACAAACTTCACATAATCAATGGATCAATTCATCAAAAGGAGAAATACATTTAGTACCGTAAGACCATATTTGTTTATCGATATAATAAAGAGTTACTATTAGTAACATGGTATAAATAATCCGATCATATGTATTATTAATAACACCTATGACGTGGTAAAACTAATATACTATATTATATATGCAATAGTATAATAACACTTTTAATATCTATTGACAAATTGTCAGATAAATAAATTATTAAGTACGCTAGTTGGAATAAGTAATCTTGTAACCCTCGTTGTAAGTAATATTTTCGATATAAGTTGAAAAATGGACCAAAACACTGAAATTACCGCAAATTTTCAAATTTCCACGTATTTGTCACAATAAACCTAACTAACCCAGCTACCCACCCCCCTTATATCACAAAATAAAACACAAAACATTGAAATTAAAATACCAAATGTATCCCCAATGGTAAATAGTAAGTAAATTACTTTGCCCATTCCCTTCACATCTGCTCTCTCTCTCTCTCTCTCTCTCTCAGCCTCTACCATTTTATGTAACTTATAAGTTATAACAACTTTATATATATATAAACCTATACATACATATAATTATCTATATATATATTCAATCTCGCCTCATCGTTCGCCGCTACAGCTCACTATCACCACCGCTGGTAACTTCCCCCTTCCCTTTTTTAATAATATTAACTATTTTTTATATATACGCATCTTTTTTTATTTTAATTTTTTATAATATTTTATAGCCTTGTGTTATTAGGTATGTGCTAAATTGTTTTGTGAAATAAACTTTGATCTTTTTACATTATAGTATATATGTGCAGATATATTGGTTTTGTAGGTTATGGTTAGGAAAAAGAATTAAATTATGAGGATGTTGGGTTTAATCTTATTTGATTAGTTAGTTAATAGGATAATATTAATTTGGATTTGATTTTTGAGGAGATTAGTCGAATACGATAAGGCGAAAATTAGTTTATGAGATTTCTTGCCTGTTTCTTGTTGGGGATTGTATGGTATCGTCAAATTATTTGCGGCTTTTAAGCTAAAATTAATTGTCTTTTCTGCTTAAATACTTCTTCCAAACATCCCCTCCTTAGTGTTCATGGGGAATTTACTTGGATATTACGAGGGCGAAATGGTGGTATGTTATGTTATTTCCTTGTTAACATTCTTTGAATTATGACATTGTCACATGGGATACTTTGCAAAAACTAGTGATTGTTAGAAGTTGTTGAATATCTAATGCATTTCCTTTCATATCTTTCTTTAAATAAGAATAATAATGAAAACTGTAACGTTTGCAGATATTAGGGTGGTATACATGCCATTTGTACGATGGCAGTTGAAAATCACGTGAAACCTGTAATCATGACCGACAGTGATGAGGATGACACCCCTTTAATATTCAAACGCAACAACACTGCACCCAAGAAAATTTCAAAAATAGAGTTAAAGTCATCTGAATTACGGTCTTCAAATGGTCAGAGCTCAAAGACGTCAAATTCATCAGCCAAATCAGCACCTATAGGAAATCCAAAAGCTTCCTCTTCTGGTGCTGATCAATCAAAACGTCCACCTCAGCCTACTAATAAAGAGAAATCCCCTACAGTTAGCTCAAAAACATCAAATCTATCTGCCAAGTCACCAAATACGGAAAATCCAAAAGCTAATTCCTCAAGTTCTGATAAATCGAAACTTCCACCTCCACAAAAATCAACTCATAATAACGAGAAATGTCCGACAATCAGCTCGAAAACTTCGAATGTAACTACCAAATCACCGCTAATAGGAAATCTAAAAAAAGCTTCCTCCTCTGGTGCTGATCAATCGAAACGCCCACCTTTAAAGCCAACTCCTACTATTAAAGAAAAATCTTCTACAATTAGCTCGAGAACATCAAATTCATCTTCCAAGTCACCACTTACAGAAAACCCAAAGGCTTGTACCCCTGGTGCTGATCAATCGAAACGTCCACCTCCAAATAGACCAACTTCTACTGTTAACGAGGAGAAAAATCCGAACAGTTCTGCTCCTAAACCAGAAAACCCCGAATATGACTCTGAAGATTCTGAAGATAATAAGCCATTGAGCGGTAGATTACCTTTTGGATCATCAAAGATTACTTCTAGTCATGTCAATCAAGAGGTGAATAATTCTAATCAAAAAGCAAAAGTAGAAACTGAAGTCTCGGATGATGAAATTCCTTTGTCAACAAAATTTCAAAGACCTAATGCCGATGACAAAAAACCTTTAGGCTCGAAAGTCCAACAAAATGGGGCTATCCAAGTTAAGAAATCACCTATAGTGCCAAATAAGAGGCCTATAAGTGAGGTAAATAATTCAAGTAATTCTTCAATTAAAAAGCGAAGGCTTGTGGACGAGTCTTCACTGAGTAGTTCTAAGCAAGTACCAGCAAAACCGAAAAAGGAAGAAGATGATGAAGAAGAAGACCATCTTCCTATTTCCCAGAGAATAAAGAAGGCGTCCACATCAGCTAGTAAGTCTCCGTCGATTAAAAAAGTAGCGACCAAAGTTGTCTCAAAAACTACGTTCAAGAAAACAACCAAGACCAATAAAAAAACGGTTAAAAATTCCAAATTCTCCAAATCGTCAAAGATGCAACCGGGCTCCGGCGAAGGGCAAAAATGGAATACTTTAGTTCACAGTGGCGTTATCTTTCCACCGTCATATACACCACATGGAATTAAAATGCTCTACAAGGGCAAGCCAGTAGATTTAACTCCTGACCAGGAAGAGGTAAACCTCATCTCTCTTTCAACTGACGTGATTAAAAATAGTTAATTATGTTTTACTTATTATAGACCTATGCTGAAACTGAATCCATGTATGTTGGTTTTGTTGTTTCAGGTTGCATCTATGTATGCAGTAATGTTGGAAACTGATTATATGACTAAACCAAAATTCAAAGAAAATTTCATGACTGATTGGAGAAAAATACTTGGGAAGAACCATGTAATCCAAAAACTGGAAGACTGTGATTTTGGGCCAATATACGAGTGGCATCAAAGAGAAAAGGAAAAGAAAAAGCAAATGACATCAGAAGTAAGTTAATTGCCTGTAAACTATCTGGCCTTGTGATGCAATGAATGTGGTCACGATGTGTATTTACAAGATTTAGACCAACAAAAATGCTTTTTAACTACATAATTCCCGCACAACCATCTCTGTATGTTCATCCCATATGTTGTGATTTCTTGCTCAGTTGGGAGTTTCTTGTGTGGAATTGTTTCCCTGGGAGGTCATATTTTGTAGGACATAATTGCCTTTAACTGAGGTTAATCTTTTCTTGTCGGTCCTTGGTTTCATTTACTTGCCTTACTACTGTGATAAATTTAGTTTTGAAGTAGTTTCATTAGAATAGCTAACAACCATTACTGGTTGAGTGTTCCGTGATTGGATCATACAGATTTAACCTTCAACTCATATCTGTAGTTTTAGATTGAATTAGATGATAAGTTCGGATAGTTTAGCAAGAGAAATTTTGTTTCTAAAAATATGTTGAATTTTTATTCTTGATCCATATTAGAGGTAAATTAAAATTTATGTGAAATAATCGTGAGAATTTTACGCAGGAGAAGAAGGCTTTAAAAGAAGAAAAACTGAAGCAAGAGGAGAAGTACATGTGGGCTATTGTCGATGGAGTTAAAGAGAAGGTTACCTCTATCTCTGGCATTATCTAAATTTTGTTCTGTATCGTCGTAAGTTTCTCCAACTTAGTGGACTAATATTAGTACACAAGTTTTTTTCCTCGTGAAACTGTATCATTCTTCTATTTAATTTTCCACTCCACTCCACATTTCATATCTTGTTCCTTTCTCATAAAATATGACATCATGTTTATCCATAATTGGTCTAATACCCTGTTTTTTTATTATTTTATGCTCTTAGTTGAGAAAATATTTGACAAAGTCTGATGTTGCAGGTTGGTAACTTTAGGGTTGAACCACCTGGGTTGTTCCGAGGACGTGGAGAGCACCCAAAGGTTGTAACATTTGCACTTGTATAGCTAATTAGCTAAAGAATACACTAGATATAGCTCTTATTGTGTTAAAATCATAAAATATTCTCTATTATCCCAAGTTTCATCAGAATTGACTGTATTGATTTTGTGATTCAGATGGGAAAGCTTAAAAAACGGATTCGGCCTAGTGACATCACCATTAATATTGGAAAGAACACCCCAATTCCAGAATGCCCTTTTCCTGGTGAAAGGTTGTTATATCCATTGTTAAATTGAAAGAAAAGATTAAGTGTGTATCTGATTGAGATTCTCTTCATAATTAACCAAATATTATAACTTTTATTTGGTCTTTGCAGCTGGAGAGAAGTAAGGCATGATAATACGGTTACATGGCTAGCCTTTTGGAATGATCCAATTAATCCTAAGGAATTCAAATACGTGTTCTTGGCAGCTAGCAGTTCGTGGAAGGGACAAAGTGATAAGGAGAAATACGAGAAAGCAAGGACGTTAAAGGTATTTTTTTTAATATAAAAATGGCCCAAGAAATAGTCAACATTGCCCCTTTGTTATCTTTTTTATTTATTATGAATTTATTGTCGATTTTCCAGAGCTAAGCCTCACTTGTGTTCTTATTGTAGCAATATATACAAGGAATAAGAGCAGCTTATACTAAAGATTTTACCAGTAAGGATGTGACGAAAAAGCAAATTGCCATCGCTACGTATCTTATTGACAAACTTGCTCTCAGGGCCGGGAATGAGAAGGTATGATGTGCTTTTACTTGCATTTAAAACGCATGGGGAATTTTGTCTGTATATTCCCCTTTTGTTCTTATTGAATGCTATGTAATGATTCAGAAGTTGTGCTTAATCATTTTATGGAAATCAAATCTTCTTATCCATTTGAAATAAGCGGGTTTAGAGAGAGTATTGTAATTGTAGTTGTTTGGTATCTTGTAGGATGATGATGAAGCTGACACTGTGGGTTGCTGCACGCTAAAAGTAGAAAACGTGGAACCATTACCTCCAAATATTCTGAAGGTATGTCGAATTTTGTGTCTCAACTCTCAAGTACCTACATATTTTTAAGCTGCTAAAACAGAAGCATATTTATTATTCTTTGTAAAGTAGGAAATGTTGACAGTCTCCATCATCTGATTTTGCAGTTTGACTTCCTCGGTAAAGATTCGATTAGATACCAAAACGAGGTCGAAGTTGAACTTCCGGTTTTCAAGGCAATTCAGCAGTTCCGAGTTGGTGAGAGGATCTCTGCATAAGAAATTTTATTATATGCCTCATGCTTGAGAAATGTTTGAGTGTTGGTAATTTTTTTTTTTCCACAGGAAAAAAGGGAGGTGACAATCTCTTCGATCAGCTAGATACCAGTAAATTAAATGCAGTTCTTAAAGAACTCATGCCTGGCCTCACAGCTAAAGTTTTTCGTACATATAACGCGTCTATTACTTTGGACGAAATGGTAAGGCACATGCCAAGATATTTCGACTCAGCTTATTTCGGGCCTTGTTGGTTGCAGCTTATAACTCGGGATTTACTCTCTCTCTCTTCTTCTTTTTTCTTAAAAGCTGGACTTCGTTTGGTTGACCACCTGAAGCTTTAGCTTTTCTGGTTTCTTGGCCTGGATAAAGCTTTAGAAGCGTCAAGGAGGACAGACCTAGTTTTCTCTGAACTTAAAAAAGTCCAGCTTGTTTGCTAAAAAGCTGCAATGAAACAAGCTAACCTATACCCCTTATGCATTCACTCTGTCCACATGTACGAGATAGATTATGGGTTTGTTTTAGACTCTTAACGGGTTAAATATAGGAGTAGTTTTATAGAGCAACCTATCAAGCCTCTCCGATTTTGTGCTGTATCTTGACCAAATTCTAAATGATGCCTAAGCCAACTATTTTTCCACTTTTGTACACTAAACATAGAAGAAAACCCAGAGAATAGGAACTCAAATATAAAAAAAAAATGTATAATATTGTATACAATTTATAAATTTGGTGTTCTTCATTAGCTAGTACCCCTCTTTTTTTTCTCTGTTTTTTTTGTTTGGGAAACTAGGTGCAGGATGAGGAGAATACAATGGGTAGGGGTCAGGGGGAATAAGCATTTATTTTGTGCAAATAACCGGAAAAGCATGGTGGATAGTTGTTAAAACTGTTACTAACTTACTCTTTATCCTAGGTTTGGATGGGGGAGGGGGGGGGGGTAGTATGGAGGGTAAACACGCACTTTAGACACCCCAACATAAGAGCACACATTTCAAAGCACCTATCATTCTATTCTCAACTATTTTGTCAGCTACAGTCGTTAATACTTAATTTCATATGCTGTGGTTCTTATCTGAATTGTTTGGGCTGATACAGCTGAGTAAAGGAACGAAAGGTGGAGATCTTGCTGAGAAAGTTGTCGTTTATCAGCACGCGAATAAGGAGGTAATTTGAAGTCAGTATGCTGCACTATTTGGTTGGGATTTATTATTCATATTGCTAATGATGTGATTTATCCAGGTCGCTATTATTTGTAACCATCAACGTACTGTCTCAAAGACACACTCTGCACAAATGACAAAGCTGAATGAGAAGATTGACGAGTTAAAGGTAGTAATTTCTATGGCCCAACTTGGTAGGTGATAATCTGATAAAGAACACAAGTCCTTTCATTGTAAAAAGGAAGCTGCACTAAGGAGCAGTACATGTGGTAATAATATTTGAGTGTAGATTTCTAGTAAATGAACTGGAGATGTGGAATGACATTTGCACAATCTGAGTTTTGAGTGGTCTCTGCTTTCTGAGCCGGAGGCACGATAACAGGGTTCTATTGTTTACTGTATTTTTCGTTTTTAGGTTTGCTAAGCATAATTTGTGTCTGTGTTTACTCATTATCAAAGTCAAAAGATTAAGTGAAACTTTTGGGAAAAGCGAAGTCCTTTTGTGTTAATTGTGGCATCTATATTGACACCTTTTTCATATTTATAATAATCTGCAGGGAATCCTAGACGAGCTTAAGACAGACTTGTCTAGAGCGAAGAAAGGAAAACCCCCATTGAAGGGTTCTGATGGAAAGAACAAGAGGAACTTGAACCCCGATGCGTATGTATAGCTTTTTTGTTTATCTTCTTGCTGGAAGTTGCGAATAGCAAAAAGAATAATGTTCTTTTTACAGGTTGGAGAGAAAGATTGCTCAAACCAACGCAAAGATTGAGAAAATGGAGCGGGATAAAGATTCCAAAGAAGACTTGAAAACTGTTGCATTGGGTACCTCAAAGATCAATTACCTTGATCCTAGGATCACAGTTGCATGGTGCAAGAGATACGAAGTTCCAATCGAGAAGGTAAAAAACTTCCCTTTTCCTTTCCTTTCCTTTCCTTTCCTTTCAGGTATTGTTTGGAATATTAGCAAATATGGCAATAACTTAAGGGTGTGATATTTATTTCGCTTGAGCCATGTATATCGCTATTCTACTATATAGAACGAAAGTCTACCACCACGGAGAGAGAGAGGGGAAGTCCCGATTTTGTGGCTTACTAATTTTGCATAGCATACTATTTTGCAATCACGTGACCCAAAGAATATAAAGACCAGACTCTTCACTTTTTATGAAATGAGTTTGGGTAAATTTTACCTAATTGAATTCTCCCTATATTTTCTCTTGTGATATTTTCTTAGTCGCGGGCTATTTTATGATGCAGATGTTTAACAAGGCGCTCTTGGAAAAGTTTTCTTGGGCGATGGATGTGGAACCAGATTTCAGATTCTGAGGTTATATTAGCATAGGACTTCTTTCCATTTCTATATTTTTTCCCTTTGAGAACATTCGAAGTTTTCAACATTTATCACTCCGGCTTATGTTGTATTTAACATTTTCATGGAATTATGGGACTACATTCCCCATATTTAGCTAACGAAAACTTTCTGTTAAGACTATTTACTATTTAGTACTCTCTTGTCACCCGCAATGAGTCAAATTTGAGCCGATGGTTATTGTGTAGCGGAATGGTCGAAGTTGCTAGTAATTATAATCCATTTCTACTCTATCTAATTTTGAAAAAACATAATTTCTTACAGAAGTGCATTGAGAAGAGTCCCTTTGTCCTGCTTTCTGAGATGTGAAAGTGATGCTGGCAGTGGAAGAACTACGTAGTGACTGTAGGGGCCATTGTGTCCTCCTTGAGTTAAAATCTCATTTTAACCATCTCATACGAGTATTTGAAATAGATTTGGGATGTGTTATTCTCCATTGACCTTATTAACATGCATCGGCATAGTCTCAAAAAATCCGAGACTAGTTTCTTTACACAAATCATCAAGTTTCCATTTTCGGATGGAGCAAATAGTCTGCAATTCCCGAGTTTCATCTCGTATCCTTAGAATATGGTGTTCTGCTCCGTAGAATGTGAGTGTGAGTCATTAACGTTGAACAGCCAAATATCTCTATTTCGAACTAAGACGGTCTTATAAATTTCTTCGATTCCCATTTTTGAAGAGATGAAACTGTCTTGTTTTTTCACATTACCCCACCAAACCGGACTCAAAATGAGTATAGTGGACTATGCTAAAATAATGTGCTAGAAGTCAAAATGGATCATTTAAATCATGTGCATATATTTAAATAAAATACTCCTCAGCTATTAATTGTTTACAGTAAAAGTACGTTGATAAGTCAGCTCAAATGTCGTATAGTGGTGTAGGCCCTACAATCCAATTTGTTTACTCCATATGAGTAAATTGCAAGAACCATCCCTATTGCTATAAAACATTTATATTCGGTACTTTTTTTATGGGAACATGCATAATAATAATCATAAAAAAATTTGGGAAAAGATTTATCCCAATTAATAAGGACCACCTTTCAATTTTAGATTTGCTCATGAATGATTAACAAGTGATTCTTTCGATAGAACTTTCTACCAACGCAAGAGTGAGAAAGAACTAGTTTCTCCCATTTTAATAAAAAAGTTAATGAAAAGGTAAAATTTGAATCAAAATTTTCAACGATTCGCTTTTGGCCCCACCAAATTATGAAAAAAATACTCATATAGAGTATATTTTTTTATATATAGAAAATCGACTCGCCTCATTTGGAATTTATTGCTCCTTAGGGCAATTCATTTTTAGTATAAAAAAAAAAAACTTTTAGTATCCAAAAAACTAATTCATTTTTTGTGTAATTTTTTTCTCATTCACTTCGCTAGTATCTCATTCATTTCGTAAATATAAAAAAAAATATAAGAAACCCAAAATAATATATATAAATAACAAAATAAAAAATGCATAATTTTTTTAAAAATAATTAAAAAAAATATAAAATCAAAAGAATCAAAAAATATTTTTAAAATGAAAAAAAACCAAAAAAAAAACGTTCACTCACTCTAATATTTTTAGAGTGAGTTGACCAAACAAAATCTCATTAACTTAAAAAAAATAAAAGAAACCTCATTTACTTTGAAAAATTGGAGTGAATGGATAAAAAAAACGTTCATTCACTTCAAGATTTTAAAGTGAATGCACCAAACAAAATCTTCTTCAATTAAAAAAAAGACAAAAAAAAGCTCATTTACTTTATGGATAAAAAAAACTTTCATTTAGTTTAAGATTTTAGAGTGAATGAACCAAACAAAATTTCATTCACTTCAAAAATCTAAAGTGAATGGATAAAAAAAAGTTTATTCACTTCAAGATTTTAGAGCGAAGAGACCGAACAAAATCTCATTCCCTTAAAAAAAACATAAAAAAGAAGTTGATTCACTTAAAAAATTTGTAGGAAATAGATAAAAACAAATTATTCACTTCAAGATTTTAGGACGAAGAGACCAAATTAAATATCATTTAGTACAAAAAATAAAATAAAAAAACTCGTTCACTTCAAATTTTTGGAGTGAATGTACCCAACAAAAGCCCGTGCACTTCAAGTTTTTAAAATGAATGGACAAAAAATAACCAAATAAAATCTCATTTACTTCAAAAAAATCAAACAAACGATCATTCACTCCAATATTATTAAGTAAACAAACGCTTATTAACTTTCAAATAACAAACAAAAATACACTCATTTCAGTTTTTTGGTATCAAACAAAATCCATTCACTTCAAAATTTTAAATAATAAAAAAACATACACCAAAATAGAATTAATTTTGAAAATATAAGTTTTTGATAATTAGTTAAAAAAAGATACACTTAAAAAAGAAGAAGTAATTGACTCAATAATTAATTACCCTCACGTTTTTTAGTTTTTATCTCAACTCTCAACTGCCTTTCTTCTTTCACATACAGTCAGTCATACAATTATTATACATACATATTATTGTATAATTTCAGTAAATCGGAAATTTCTCATGGCGTCTTCAACGTTAATAAACGAGAGCCTAATCGGCTCAATCAACGTCGACGATCTCCTCAACAACATCTACTCCGGCGATGACGGTGATCCTCCGGCGACTACGGCGGCGGCGGAAAGATCTCCGGAGATGACTCTAGAAGACTTTTTAACCAAGGCAGGGGCGGTCGCACCCGGTGAAGTGGCGGAGGAGGAGTACGGAGGAGGGAGGAGGAGGAGGGGGCTGGTGTCGGCGGAGGAGTTGCCGATGGATCGGGCCACTCAGCAGAGGCAGAAAAGAATGATTAAGAACCGTGAGTCTGCTGCTAGGTCACGCGAGCGTAAGCAGGTCCATTTTTTAAAAAAAAATATTTGTTTGTTTAGTTTGTTACTAATTGGTGTTGATCATTGAATGGTTGTTAAGTTAGATGGGATATTTTTAGTTATGCTTTTATCAGTTGGTGCTGTTTTTCTTTGTAGTTACGGAAGGCGGTGAGAGGCTAAAATCGGTATAAAAAAAAATGGTTTTCAATATAAGGGCGTTGTAGTCGCTTTTATCTGGTTTTATGAATTTTCTAAGTAATTTGTAGTTTTGGTGTATTGAAGTCTATAGCTGAATTGTTGCATGCAGGGGAGGAGTAAGACCATATTTAGAAAAAAAACCGATTTATTGAATATTGAGAGGTTGTTGACACTGTTGGGTTAGATGGGATCTTTTTTTATCAGTGTAGTTTTTTTGGTAATAATGGGTGGTGAGAGCCTAGAATTCAGTATTTTTTCCAAAATTTATGATAAAAGAGCGTTTTTTTTTTTAAATTCTTGGTAGTTTGTAGTTTCGGTGTATTGAAGTTTATAGCTGATTTGTTGCATGCACAGGGGAGGAGCAACACCATTTTAAGAAGAAAAATTGTTTTTTTTAACAATGTATTTGAACAAAAGACTGCATATTTTAGCCTTTCATCACGCCCATACTAAGTAAAAAAATTAGTATCGGTTTCAGCACCCTCGTAGGTGGATCCTAGCTTCGCCACGAGTTGCATGTTGGGAATTTTTTTGATAAAAAAGAGCTCTTTGAATTGAAGTAGAACCTATGTTTGGTAATACTCTGAGATTTGTAGTTGGTAATTAAACTGTTGCATTTTGGTTGTTTTTATTTTTGCAAGGAATTTTTTTGTTAGTGCTTTATTGAATGACTTTCTTTGGATTATTTGAGCTATGATTTTTATGGTTTCTTGAAGTAATTCGTAGTTTTGGTGTATTGAAGTTTAAAGCTGAGTTGTTGCATGTGCATTTTGAATTAAAAGTAGAACATTGGTATACTTTGTATGACTGTTATTGTTTAAGATATTTTACTTTTTGTTCTTTGACTACTTGAAGATACATGCATTATCCGGAGGTTTTGATCCTCAAGGCTAGTGCTAGCAAGTTTGTTACTGAACTGTGTTGGGGATTCTATTTTCAGTTTTTTTAACTCGTTTGACGCAAATCGTTATTGGTTATATCTTTGTTGGGCATGGGATCTTGAAAACAACTTTAATATTTGGTAGATCAAGGTCTGTAACTGAACTGTTACATGTTGGTTGTTTTTATTTTGTCTTTCGAAAGCGAATTGCAACTCTGGTTTAGTGAGCTCTGTAAACTGAATAATTTCATGTTGGGTTTCCTTGAAGTAAATAGGACTCGTGGCACGTCAAGGTTTTATCAATTTGTTGGATATTGCAGATTTTAATATGTTTTAAAATATTTGAAAGTAAAGTGGAATCTGATTTGTTGGGATATGTAACTAATTGTGTGCATGCTTGGGGTTATGATATTTCCAGGCGTATACTGTGGAGCTCGAAGCTTTGGTGATGCAGCTAGAGGAGGATAATGCTAGGCTTGTCAGAGAAGGGGTATTATTTTTGGTCCCTGTATATTAGATAGCTTGTTTTGAACTGTAGTCTGTAATACTGAATTTAAAAACGAGGTGTTTTGTCATTGGTGAACATGGGTATTTTAGGATGTGAAAAGTTTACGTTTTTTCATCCTCGTTGCAAGTGACTTTGGTATTGTATGCTTAATTTTAAATTTTTTTGGCATTGTTCTTAAATGAAATTGGCTTTTTGTTACATTGTTTTTGGTTTCGAGGTCACTTGCAATATTACTCTGCTTGTTGTGATTTAGGATACTGAAAAAGGAAAAGAAAACTTTGGTGATATTGGGTATTTGGGTCTAAAGAACTTTGCTTGTGTTGGATTATTCCAAAAAAGATTTTGTCTTCCATA
This sequence comes from Primula vulgaris, assembly GCA_963920805.1. NCBI lineage: Eukaryota > Viridiplantae > Streptophyta > Magnoliopsida > Ericales > Primulaceae > Primula > Primula vulgaris. The sequence continues at coordinate 40,488,966 of OY987212.1, read as the reverse complement.
TATCTCGTGAATTTTGAATTAGTAATTGCTTCTGGTCTATGAAACTGATGTTGAGTAGAACTGATGAGATCAAATTAAAAATGATGCGTGAGAACGAGTTAGGCATACATACTCTGCTAATCTCGACGCGCCTAGTTAGCCTACTTCTCTAGAAGTTTGGGTTCATACTGGATAATTTTTAGATAAGAAATTTTGTCTGTGGGTAACTTTCCTTATGAATCTTTTATGTTTGAGCATTGCTATTCCCACCTACAAATCCCACCCAAAGAGCTTACCAGCTAACGTGACAGCATGTGTGGACCAATCAAGCTTTAATTGTTAATCGAAAATGAAAAACATCTAAGTCGTGATTGGTTCACATAGTTTCTCACGTTAGCGGTTAAGATTTTTGGATAAGATTTATGATGATAAAAAACATTTGTTTTGCCACCTTAGCTCCATGGTTCGTCTTTGTCTGCTCGTATTTCTTTTAAAATTGAGTTTCCAGTTTATTGTTTATAACATAGGTATGATGTTATCAATTGTATAAATTAGAAACCAACTTTCACGAAGAAGTTAGAGGGTGGTTTCTCCATGTCTTTATTTTGTTCCTCTCCGGGGTAATATAGTATGGTGTTGAATGACTCTTAAGTCTCTTGCTAAACAAAGCCAGGTTATCTAAGTATAAAGTTTTAAGAGCATAAAATTTTCAGAATATTTTATTGCTGGTTATAGGCTGTAGCTAGGGATGGCAGAACTCCGGGTTTTGGCCCGACCCGACCCGGGTTGGATAAAAGTGCAGGTTTATTTGGGCCGGGTTGGATTGGCTTACTTTGCACTTTTGTGCGACTTAGAAATATAGTGAATAATAAAACACAACCCAACATACACATGACACGTCCTCTCTCTCTCTAACATACACAGATACATACATAGATACACACATAGATACACTGTATAAAACATATGTGCCTAGTGATGAAAAGATTAGAGAAAGCTAATTATCAACGATAAAATATTAAAATGGACTCTTTCACCAAATTAATTAGTCATATATCTTGTGTACTAGCTTTCTCTCTCTATATATATATATATCTTTATTTTATTTTAGCTTGTTATTTTTTTTTTTGTCAGTTTTTTTCCTTTTATTCTTTTTGATATTGTTGTAAAGAATAATTTAGATTATTATAAATTTTTATCAGGTAAATATGAAAAATTTGAAAAAAATAAGATTTTTAGGTTTTTGTAATCTAGTTAATTGGTTATTGTTAGATGCTTAATAATGGGTTGCACTTATTTAGCTTATCAAAAAAATTCCGGGTCAAACGGGTCGGGTATAAACGGGTCGGGTCGGGTTATGTGCGGATTAATGTACGGGTCAGATCGGGTCGGGTCGGGTTTCGAGAAACCCGGCCCAATTGCCATCCCTAGCTGTAGCAACACAAACAAACACATCATATTGCGAGAAGAAGTCCCACATTTTTCCTAACAAGATTAAATTTGTCTTAATTTCTTTTTGAATGTTAGCCAGATTAAACCTGTCATTATTAAAAGTTATGAGATCTCTAACCAGGGGGATTTGTAATTTACAGGCTGAGCGTTCAAGGAAAAGGTTTAAGAAGGTAGGTAACTTTGATAGTATATCCTTTCTATGACATCTTGCGAGAATTTTCAAGGCAGTGGAGAAGAAAATCAAGTCTACTCTAGAATTTAATTTTAATTAAATGATTAGTTATGAGAACACCAGTTTTGCAAGTAGGTAAGCTTAGGATTTTGGTTCTGGAATATTGGGCAGTAATTAAATCTGTATTCTCGGAAAAAATAAATTAATTAAATTGTATGATCTGAGGAAAGGGATAGGACACCTGAGACTTTGTCAGTTCAAATTAGACGGGCTTGTTTGAACAGAAGAGGTTCTTTTCAAAGGGTTCAGCTTCTAAGACTAAGAACTGTTTTCTGTACGTTATAAGAGATAGTTACACCATAACAGGATTCTAATGACTTGTCCTTTGTACACTCTACCTATGTACATCCTCATATCACTGTTATGCTCATCCTTGTTCACCACAATTATGACGGTGAACCCGCATCATGTCTGGAGAAGGGTTCACAAAATAAATGTTGAACATATATATGGATTAAGGTTGTATTTAGCGATTAAGGGTGAGATACTAATAAAACTACAGTCTCCAGTCACAGGGAACTTTAGCTTTCAAAATTTAATTTTAATTAGCTGAGAAGAAAATATTTCAATTCCTTGACTATCAGGCTGAAGTCAAAAGAAAGCACAGCTTCAAAGTTTTTGCAGGCCAGACGAATGTATTTCACTCGTTATGATATGATGTCTCGACTTTCTCTTTGACTTTTTTCTTTTTCTTTAAAGTTTTTGCCTATATTTCTTGAATTATGCATAATGGCACTTTCACCTTCTGCAGCTCATGAAAAATCTGATTCCAGTTGGGGAGAAAGAAAGACCGCCGCTACGAGCTCATCGAAGAGTGCATTCTGTTGGCTGGTAAAGAAATCCTCCATTTAGCTAATGATAAAGATATGGAGCTGAAGACGACATAATATATAAACAATATACAAAAAGTTCGGTTACAGTTGTAAAGAAAGCTAATTTAGCTCATCCATGACCTTAAGAGTAAATTCGACGGTACAGAGCTGAAGGTTATGTAATTATGACATAGTGTTTCTCAACATACATAAATGCGTGCCGTACTTAGAAGAAGTAGAGAAACTTGCTTAAGTTGATTGCTGTTGCCGGAGTGTCGCTTATACATGATATCAATAAATCAGTTGGCTTTTAATATACATTGCTTTCAAAATGTTTCCTACAGTCGTTTCAAAATCTGATGTCACATGTCCTTGATCACAAATTATGCCAATACCACTATTTATCAGGTTTATTGTTTTCCAACTGAGGCTTGTTTTGGAGCAAGCTTTTAAGCAATTAAGCTTGACAGTATGATAATTTATTCAGCAATCCAAAGTATTTTTAGTTGGCTAATGAATATATAGTGGTCAAATTGTACATGTATAAACGTCATCTCATTTATATTTTTGAAATGTAAATTTCTGATACATGTGGTGTTCAAATTCGAAGCATTCCTCTTCTTTTCTTCATTTATATTTTTGATTTATAGATGATGTACATTTTGTACCTTTTTTTGACCAATTTTGCCTTTTTGCTAGTGTCTCAGGCGCGGCACAGTCTCTTTTGAGGAGTCACTTTACTCATTTGAGTACTCAAATTACTGAAACGAGGACCTGTAAAAAATTCTAATTCCACGTCACATATTATTTTTATTTATTTTTTTAATTCATTCCATTCAATTTTATTACAAAATAAATAACTCTACCACCACTTCATTACATCTCATTACACTTCATTTATCTACAAAATAAATAAATTTACCTCTTCATCACACTATTAATTAATACATTCTGCTTTTTTTTCCACTCAAACTAAATACAAAATTAAAATATTTTATAATCATAATATTATATCAAGTTAACACTTTCAAGTAATTTATATTTTGCACTTTTTTATTTATTAATTTTGTTACTTTCGAATAAATAATTAAATTGTCCCCAAAAATCTCACACGTCATTATTTTCTTCCACCTTTACCTACCCACATTCAACCGGGAATGAATGTGGGTAGGTAAAAGTGGAAGAAAATAATGACGTGTAAAATTTTTGGGGACAATTTAATTATTTATTCGGAAGTAACAAAATTAATAAATAAAAAAGTGCAAAATATAAATTATTTAAAAGTATTAACTTGATATAACATTAAGATTATAAAATATTTTAATTTTGTATTTAGTTTGAGTGGAAAAAAAAGCAGAGGAATGTATTAATTAATAGTGTGATGCAGAGGTAAATTTATTTATTTTGTAGATAAATGAAGTGTAATAAGTTGTAATGAAGTGTTGTTAGAGTTATTTATTTTGTAATGAAATTGAGTGGAATGAATTGAAAAAATAAATAAAAATAATATGTGACGTGGATTTAGAATTTTTTTACAGATTCTCATCTGAGTAATTTAAATCCTGAAATGAGTAAAGTGACTCCTCAAACGAGACTCTGCCGTCTCAGGCAGCAACTTGTGCTGCCAAAGACCCCTCCAGTTGAAATGATTTTCACCTATGTTCTACGTACGCTTTGCTTTCATAAATCACAATATATAGTAGCCCCCTAATAACCTCAAGACCGGAGAAAATAGTCTAATAATGAGCTTATTTCTAAGGAGAACTTGATATATAAAAAAATAGTTAAATAAATGTTTCGCATAATACAGCTATATGTGTATCTAATTTAACTAATTAACATAAATATTCAAGAGACAAATACATGTATCTATGTAACAAGTCAAACACATAAATTCAAAAGAGTTGTAAAGTCACGAAACTAGCATATTCATGAATTTAAGAAAATTTAACTAATTACATATGTATTTGAAAAATTAAATACACGTATTTAGAAAATTAAATACACGTATTTAGAAAGGTGGAAAGTCATCTAAATTTATCTAAAACTTTTTTTTACATGTATAAATACTAGGTATAATATAGCATAGATTTTCATTCATTTTTTCTACCTAAAACAAGTTTATACAATGACACCCAAAATTGAACGTACTTAAATTACTGAAAAAATTCGAGTCGAGTTGTGCAAAATGAGAGAAGAAAACCCCAACCGAAACAAAAAGATCTCGCGGAATGGTTAGAAAAAACTCATGACCTCAAATTATCACAATCAGTAATATCTAAAACCATCAACCGGTCAAAAGAGCATCAACCTGAAGTACTAGTGAACCCAAATGTAAAACGTCTAAAACAAGTGAAACTTTAATTAATGGAATCTACCCTATACGAATGGTGTGTATGTAATCAGGAGCATGTCAATATTAGTGGTGACTTAGTTAGTAAAAGAAAAGAGACTCATATCCTTAAATCAACTCTATCTAGAAACCACGTCATTTGAATTTTCAAATGTGGTTAGAAAAGTTCAGTAAAGACATGCAATCCATTCTTTTCGCCGTTTTGGGGAGAGTGGATATGTTGATATGAAGGAAATCGAAACTATTTTGCCGTCAATAAGAGAAGAATTGGACAAGTGGGCTTGGAAAGACATTTATAACATGGATGAAACAGGTTTATTTTATCGAATGCAACCTGATAATTCTCTCGCAACGAAGTAGTTGGAAGGTCGAAAGCAAAACAAAGAGAAAATTACGGTTGTTATTTATTGCAATGGTGATGGTTCTGACAAACTCCCACTTTGGATCACTGGCAAGTTTCTCAATGCTAGATGCTTTAAAAGTGTTAACCGTGATACCCTCGGTTGTACTTATCGAACAAATTCAAATGCATGGATGACATCCTTACTCTTTACAGAATGGTTGAAGTGGATTGATAATCGTTTGGACATAAATATTTTGCTTGTTATGGATAACTGTAGTGCGCATGGAAAAAAAGAGAATCTCCCCCGTATTTGTCATATAAACATAATGTTATTACCGTCAAATTGCACTTCTAAAATTGAGCCATGCGATGCAGGTATCATTAGAAATTTCAAGTGTTATTATCGTCATCGGTTTAATCGTATACTTTTGAAACGAATTGAATACCATGTCCTCGAACCAGAAAAAATCTCTATTCTTGATGGGATACGGAATGCAGTTGGTTCATGGTAACTAGATGTGAAGCCACTGACCATCCATGCTTCAAGCATTGCAAAATCCGGACCACACCTGATGTCGATAAAATACATATTACAAATGAAATTAATCAAGAGAATCAACAAATATTTACGGAATTAAGTAATCAGGTTAAGCAAATTCACTACCATAACCAAATTACCAAATTAATATGAAAGTTTTTATTAATCATCCAAATGAGCAACAAGTTGTGTATGCGTTGACGGACGAATAAATTGTTGCTGGAATTAGACAAGAGGCGGAAGAAGATAATCTGGATGATGATAGTTCAGAAATACAAAAAAGTTTTATGTCAAGAAGCGTTAACCATGCTTGACAAATTGGAATTATTTTGGATTCAACAAAAAAGTGTTCACGCGGATAGACATACACGCAAGTTAAATGATACGGTGACAAACCAAAAAATAAAGACAATATCACAAACAACAGTAGATAAATATTTTAAATCGTTTTAAGTTTAATGTAACGACATATATATAATTTTACACCTTTATATAATTTATTTTTACACAGAGGCAAATTTGTTAAGACGGGACCATTAAAAACCATGGAATATTACATTATGAAGATTATTCTTACTTTGAACTGGTACGAGTTTGCACCGATCATTTTTATTGATACTGAGAGTTTATTCTTATAGAGTATTAGTGTAGGGAGGTTCGGCTGTTGAAGAAAATTACATAAACTGTAAGAAATTATAGGAACTAGCAATCTGAAAACTTCGAACTTATTTTTGATAATGGTGTACAAATATATTGAGATAAATCCTTTATGGTGCTCAATCTCAATGTAGATGGGAGTGCCTTTAAATTTGATTTCACTTCAAGTGCCCTTCAACTTCAGTAGCAACATCTGTGGAAAATAATCAGCAGCCGATTAGACCAACATGCTTTACTCAAGCAATCAACAAAGTATTCATTTAATTGTTATGTAGAAAATATCATCTTAATTAGGGGTCGTTTAAGGAAACAGCAAAATTAAGCTCTTTTATTTTGTTTTTTGTTCACCAAATGTAGTCTTCTTCTTCTCAGGTACGTTTGTATTTGTTTTTTTTGTTGTTAACAGTTAAAAACATCAGTATCTTTCTTTCATGAACTTGTAAACAGATTTCCAAATTTCCCAATTGGCTTGAAAATTCTCTATATGTATCCTTCATACTGAACAGATTTACATGTTCACACATGCTTCATAAATATAATTTCTTATAAATTGTTTGGATTAACTGTAAAAACACACACATCATTTTAGAATGCGAATATGTACTTAAATTGTTAAAATAATCAATTTCAAAAGTTAATAACTTTGTTTAAACATGTGATCTGATTAGCTTTTGAAATTGGTCAAATTTGGCCAGTTGAGTATTAGAATTTTGCCATCTAAAAGACTAAAACTGACAATTTTATTTTCGTAGTGGTCTATTTCTTTGGGATGGAGGGAATAATCGTTATGTATTCAATTAATTAACACTCGATATAACATCTTTTCACATTTCAATTGATTTGCAAATTTCACCTCATATGTTTCACGAGGTAAAATGGTGGAAAGATGACAAAAATTGATGATTTATTAAAAGGGTCAGAGCTAACTTTGATAAAATTCAACTTTTCAGACAACTTTTAGAAAGAAAATCTTAGGACCTTATTATACTCTACTAAAGAAAATTGAAACATAACACTAACCTGAGCATCTAATGCTGCACTTGCGTGCGCATCGCAGATAGAGCCTTTCTGTAGAAATCCCGGTCAATAAAAAAATATTAGTATTTCACATAAAAGAATCACACTCGCTTTAGCGACAATATAGCAACATATCATCTCTTAAATTAGTACAAAAAATTTCCATAAATCTTTATATAGTATATGATGCTTACGCTCACGTCCGACACATGCCGTTTCGCAACTATCGTAGCAGTTTACCCCTTGAGACTCAACACTCTCCATTTCATAACAAGATATTAACATAACAACCAAAGCTAATACCAACATTTTTTTCATGGAACTTTCCATTTCTCGATATCACACTCTCTTTTACTTCTATCGTCTTCAAAGCTGTAGATAAAGAGAGATCCTTATAGACTTATCTATGTTATGTTTGATGAGTTTGATATAAATACACAGCCTGACTATCTAAGCCATCAACGTTGAACCAATTAAAAAAATGATACGTTGTACATTTTTATAAATGTGCATGACCCCATCCCAAAACCATGCGCACACCAATTTTGAATACAGTCAAAGACTCAAAGGGTTGAAGGCCATGTGACACGTTTTAAGGGATTGAAAGATGAGCCCCACCAACAATAGACCCATAATGTAATTTGAACCAGTTAGTTTTTTTTTTTTTTTTTTTTGGAAATGAAACCAGTTGGGTTGGTAAAGTAATTTTGAAGATTATTATTGGAACGTAATTGTAAAAAATGTGTCATATATTCACTTAATAAGCACGGTTTCTGCAAACTTATAATTTAACGGATAAAGTTTTATTAGTTAATATGCCAGCCTGCTAGATGTAACTTTGACGAATAAACTTAGGAACAAATATTGGTGTTTGGTGTTGCTTAAAATTTAAACTCTTGCTCAAGTTCATTTGCTGAAATTTACGCCTTGTATCTGGGCTAGTTACTTTGCAATTAATTGCTCTATTAACTGCGGTTTTAGGATAATTAGTTCAGCATTTGTCTTCTAAATGATTTTGTTACAGTTGGTCTGAAGCATATATTAGAAACAAACAAGGTTAAACTTGGTCTGTAGCGGAGGTCTTCATAAACAATTAGTAGTAGTTTATATCAGAAATTTACATCTCGAAAGTGTTTGTATCAGCATATATAATAGGAATGCTTTCATTGGTACTAGGCTGAAGCTTAAAAGACTCGTTAATCGCCATATTTTGGATAGGAGACTTAGTTGTATTTGATGATACGAAAGCCAGATACACCAATGGTGCCTCATATATTAATGGGGCAATTAAAAAAAACATACCATAACTCTATTATATTACCAAAAATATATCCTCAAAACTTAAATTATAAAAAACATACATATATATACTTATTATTTCTCTAATTCTAATCAAACCATAATCTAACCTCTCTCTCTAATCACAACTCTCTCTCTCTAATCGTACCTCTCTCTCTAACACACGATAATCGCACCTCTTTCTAACGCATGCTAATCACCCATCTCTCTCTCAAAATGACTAAAAACTCACAAAATATTCATATGTTAATTATAAAATGTCATACCCTAATTTTAAAATGACATACCTTAAATGTTCTGAATCACAATCAAATATCTAAAAAAGAGTTCATACCCTAATTTCAAAACTTAATATCCTAATTTCAAAACTTCATACCCTAATTTTAAAACTGCATACCTTACATATGAATTTCTCTCAATACTATACATATGGATTCTCCTCATTCAACTTGAAACCCACAAGTTTTACAATAGTCTCAAACCTCAATAAATAGAAAACAATCTCACCAATTTCATATATTTTTCATATATTACGGGATAGAAAACAATCTCACCAATTTCATATATTTTTCATATATTACGGGGTATCAACCAGTGTAATATTTGTGTATTACGTATGTATATATATTTATTTATATGTATATGGATGTTTATATAATTTAGATGGTTTTCGATAGTTAGTGGCGGGTTTTCGTGGTGGAGGAGGGGAGACAGATAGAGTGAGATATAAAATAAAAATACAAACAACAATGGAGGAGAGAGACTAAGATCAGAGAGAGATGTAGAGAAAAATTGGTGAGACAAAGAAGAATAGAGGAGAGAGGTAATAAGGGAGGAGAGAGAGAGTAAATGAGAGATAGAGAAAGAAGATAATAAATAACATTAAATTTGTTTGGTATGTTTTTGATAGTTAAAGTTGTAAGAGTATGTTTTTGGTAATTTAGTTTCAAAATTAGTATGTTTTGTTAATTTATCCTATATTAATTTAGTGATTACGTACTGTTGATATCTTTATATTTTCTGACTGGCTTGAGCAACAGCTAGCGCAAAGAAGATGTTAAAGAAGAAGGAAAATGATGTCGTTCCAAGTCAAAAGTACGATAATGATAGGCTGATAGCCGTAGCAATACTGCAAGGAGCTTTGAAGGTGAGAAAGTCGCTACTTAAACTCGTATTCATGGTATGTCGGAGTTAACGTTGATTTCCTAGTGGAGTAATATGCCAAGTTGAGACCTTCTGGACCTAATATTGGCTTTAAGTATGTTAGGCTTGCGCTTAAGAGTCGCAAGTACTGTTGCTCTTGCTCGGGTTTTCTGAGATCTTACTCAAAGTTTATCAGACTTTTAGCAGGTGCCGCAAAGCCCTCTTTTTTTTTCTTTTATATATCAGGACTCATTTGGAAGTGCATATAATCACGCTTGTTGCTTGCTCATCAACATCTCACTGAAGATCAATTTTTTGCTTCATTCCCTGCTTACTTTTTTTTTTTTTCATTCATATATTTTAGTTATAGATGATGTATTTTGCACCTTTTTTTGACCATTTTTGCTAGTGTCTCAGGCATTAACTTGTGCTGCCAAGACCCCTCCAATTGAAATGACGTTCATTGTTTGCTAATCTACGCAAGCTTTGCTTTCATAATAGAAGAAAATTACATAAGCTGTAAAAATAATAGCAAACTAGCATGCTAAACTTCAAAGTTCAAACTTATTTTTCTTAATGGCTTACAAATACTACGAGACAACTCCTTTATGGTGTTCAATCTCAATGTACATGGGGCTGCCTTAAACTTTGATTTCACTTCAAGTGTCCTTCAACTTCAATGGCAACATTTGTGGAAAATGATCAGCGGCCGTTTAGGCCAACATTAGTGGCGGAGTCAGAAGCCGAAAGTGGGGGTACTGGAATTCCATCAGAAAATATGCAGTTTGTTAATCCACTGTTTTTTAAAGTTTATGTAAAATATATATGCGGGGTAGTTGAGTCCAACATGCTTACTCAAGTAATCAACAAACCAACTAATTGTTATGTAGAAAATATCTTCATTAGGTGTTGTAACTTGTATGGACACAACTTTAATTTTACTAAGTTTATTTTTTTTTTTGTTTATTCATCAATAGTAATCTTATTCTGTATATAATCAAAACCATATGGACTAATCAAAGGTATGTTTGTATTTGTTTTTTTTGTTTTCAACAGTTAATATTACATCAATATATTTATTTCATGAACTATTGTAAACAGATTTCCAAATTTCCCAATAGGTTTGAAAATCCTCTATCCTTTTCATACTTAACAAATTTACATATTAATTCACACTTGCTTCATAAATATTACATTTTTTTATATATTATTTAAATTAACTTTTGAAAAACTAAAAATATCACATCATTTTAGAACACGGTTATTTTGACAATTTAGGTACAAAATATTCGTGTTATAAATTCAATTGTCAAAATAATCGATTTTCAATTGTTAATCATGTTGTTAATTGTTATAGACATGTGACTAACTTTTTAAAATTGGTCAAATTGGCAATTTGAGTATTAGGATTTTGCTATCTAAATTGGCAATGCTATTTTGTAGTGGTCCATTTCTGTGGCATGAACGGAATAATTGTTATAAATTCAATTAATTAACACTTCATATAACATCGTTTCACATTGCAATTGTTATGTAAATTTTACATTTCACGTTCAAGGGAAAAATAGTCAAAAACATGATAGAAATTGATGATTTATTAGCAGGGTCAGAGCTAACTTTGACAAAAACTAACTTTTCCGACAAAATTGTTAGAAGAAAAATTATTGGGACTTTATTTTTCTCGACGACCGGAAATTGAAACATAACACTTACCTCTGCATCTAATCCTGCACTTTTGTTCGCATCGCCTATAGAGCTTTGCTGTAGAAACCCCAGTTAATAAGAAAGTTATTAGTATTTCACACCACATAAAGAGTCACGCCCGCTTTAGCGACAATATAACAACAGATCATCTCTTAAATTATTACGATTTGTGGGTTTTCAAACGTAGTTCCCTACATTGTTATATATACTGTAATAAGTAATGCTTACCTTCAAGTCCGACACATGCGGTTTCACAATTATCGTAGCAGCCTAACCCTTGAGATTCAACACTCTCCATTTCATAACAAGATATTAACATAACAACCAAAGCTAATACCAACACTTTTTTCATGGAACTTTCCATTTTCCCACCACACTTTTCTCTTACTTTCTATTGTCTTCAAAGCTCATGTTGATGAGTTTGATATAAATATACAGCCTGATTAGTACTTGCATGCATGTTGCATGACCCCATCCCAAACCATAAGCACACCACTTTTGAAATTTGAGGCCAAAAGGTAGAAGGCCCATGTGCCACGTTCATTAAGGGATAAGATGAGTCCCATCAACAAAAGATCTTTTATTACGTTACGGAATTGGTGTTAAACATAAAATAGTTTTTGATAACTAAGTAGTTTTTTTTTTTTTTTGGAAATATATGATAATTAACCAAGTAGTTTGATATAAGTAACTTTGAGATTATTATTGGAATGTAATCGTAAAAAATACTCCGTGTGTCATATATTCACTTAATAATTAAGCAAGGTTTCCGTAAACTTATAATTTGAAACGGATAAAGTTTATTAGTTAAACTTAGGGAAAAAAACATTGGTGTTTGGTTTTGCTTAAAATTTAAACTACCGATACAGTTCATTTGCTGAGATTTACGCCTTGTATATGGGCTTGTTACTTTGTTAATTATTAACTAGGATTTATGAAACAGGAGTGGTAAGTTATTCTCTGGCAGTGCATTACTAGTTTAGTACTACTAGTTAAAGAAGAAACGGTACATTTTCATGTTTTTAATCTTTTTAGGATAATTAATGGGTTAAATTTTGAATTGTGTACCTATTTATAACTTAATTAAGAATTGAACCATAAAAATGAAACTAATTAAGCATTGGTCCCTTTGGTGAAATCATTAAAAAAAATTGCTAACGTCATAAAAAACAATTAAAAAATAAAAACCGAAACTTTCCCATTTGGTCCATTTTAATTCAGTATTTGCCTTTTAAATGATTTTGCCACAGTTAATGGTCTGAAGCATATATGCAGAGAAGCAAACAAGGCTGCATATCTGTTCGTTTGAATAGTGCAAAATTTGGATGACACACCGGAAATGCTTTTAACATGCTAACAGCTAGCGTGCCTTGATTTTGATGGATAGAGAAGGTTTATCGATCATAAATTAGATGGATAATTAGTGTTTTTTGGTGGCCTCGTTATTGTCCTATATATATCATATTATATTAATAGTGTCCGCAAAACAAAAAAAACATAGTTTAAAATTTAAAAGAATAAATTATGGGGCAATTAACATAAATATACTCTAAATCTATTATATTAACAAAAACATATATACCTTCAATTAATAATTAATAAAAAATAAAAATTTGATTCGTCTATCTAAATATGTTTCTCATATCTCTCCTCATTTCACTCTCCCCTCCTATCGGCAGAGTTTTTTTTGAGCTGTCATATCACTCAAATGAGGCTCCAAATTACTCAAACGAGGACCTGGTTAAAAACCAAGTCCACGTCACATCTTATTTTTATTTATTTTTTTAATTCATTTCACTCAATTTCATTACAAAATAAATAACTCTAACACCACTTCATTACATCTCATTACACTTCATTTATCTACAAAATAAATAAATTTACTCACTCTATCACACTATTAATTAATACATTCCTCTGCTTTTTTTTCCATTCAAACTAAATACAAAATTAAAATATTTTATAATCATAATATTATATCAAGTTAACACTTTCAATTAATTTATATTTTGCATTTTTTTATTTATTAATTTTTGCTTGATTTGAAATGTAAATAGTTTCATGCTTTATTTCAAAATTCGACGAATTCCTCCCAAAATAAATAACCCTCAACACCAATTCATTTAACTCCATTCCACTACAAAATAAATAACTCTAACACCAATTCATTCCACTTCATTCCACTACAAAATAAATAACCATAATACAAATTCATTCCACCACACCCCATTCCATTACAAAATAAATAATCATAACACAAATTCATTCCACTCCATTACATTACAAAATAAATAATCGTAACACCAATTTATTCTATCCATTACATGAAATCACGGACGTATTATTTGAAATCAAATCAAGCACGAATTTAAAAAATCACGGACGTACTATTTGAAATCACAGAAGAAAATAATGACGTGTATGGTTTTTAGAAACAATTTAATTATTTACTCGGAAGTAACAAAATTAATAAATAAAAAAATGCAAAATATAAATTACTTGAAAGTGTTAACTTGATATAATATTTTAAAATATTTACTCGGAGGTAGAATGAATTGGTGTTAGGGTTATTTATTTTGTAATGGAATAGAGTTGAAATCACGGACGTACTATTTGAAATCAAATCAAGCACGAATTTAAAAAATCACGGACGTACTATTTGAAATCACGGAAGAAAATAATGACGTGTATGGTTTTTGGAGACAATTTAATTATTTACTCGGAAGTAACAAAATTAATAAATAAAAAAGTGCAAAATATAAATTATTTGAAAGTGTTACCTTGATATAATATTATGATTATAAAATATTTTAATTTTGTATTTAGTTTGAGTGGAAAAAAAAGCAGAGGAATGTATTAATTAATAGTGTGATAGAGTGGGTAAATTTATTTATTTTGTAGATAAATGAAGTGTAATGAGATGTAATGAAATAGTGTTAGAGTTATTTATTTTGTAATGAAATTGAGTGGAATGAATTGAAAAAATAAATAAAAATAAGATATGATGTGGACATGGTTTTTAACCAGGTACTCGTTTGAGTAATTTGGAGCCTCATTTGAGTGATATGACAGCGCCCCTCCTATCACCATATCCCCAATCTCTCTCCTTCTTCTCTCTCACTCCGATCTCTCTGCTCTTACTTCTCACTGTCTCCGATCTCTCATCATTTCTTTCTCTTTCCGATCTATCTTTTCATACTCCATCTATTTTTTCGATCTTTTTAGTCTCCTCACTCTCTCTCCGATCTCTCTGTTTCATGAAAATTGAGACGGACACATTTGTCGAAATGGGCGGCGAGTGTATAGAGCGAGATTGATATCGACGGAGATGCGGTCGTTTAAAAAGAGGCCCACGACGACGACGTACTAGTTCGAGATCGGAGTACGGGTAAGAATTGATTTTGTTAATTAGTATATAATATTGAAAAATAAGTGTATTAATTACGTGAATTAACTACGGTATGAAATTTTGGAATAAGAGTTGAAAATTATGTATATGAATTATGTAAATTGGGGTATAAAATTTGAAAATAAGGGTAAAATATACGAATTAGGATATGAACTTTTGAAATAAATGTATGAAATTTTGGAATAATGGTATGAAAAATACAAATTAGAGTATGAAATTTTGAAATAACGGTATGAACTTTTGGAATAAGGGTATGAAAAATACAAATTAGGGTATGAACTTTTGAAATAATGGTATGAACGTTTGGAATAAGTATATGAAATATACAAATTAGTATATGAACTTTTGAAATAACGGTATGAACTTTTGTAATTAGGGTATGAAATATACAAATTAGGGTATGAACTTTTGGGTATTTTTTGTTAATTAGAAATTTTTTGGTATGTTTTTGTTAATTTAGTTTCAAAAGTGGTATGTTTTTGTTAATTTAGTTTCAAAAGTGGTATGTTTTGTTAATTTATCTGTTATTAATAGTATAGTGTTTTTCCAATTTGCTATGGAATATAAGATGATCGATGTATTTTACTCAAAACTGGTCAGTAAAATATATGACTTTTTCTAATAAACCCTAAACGTGGAGGTATACGTACTAATTTCAATGTGGCGTCTGCAATAAATAAGAATGTAAGTTTTTTCTTCAAAGAAATTAAACGAAGCATTTCAAGTTCTTTTTCCAATTAAAAGAAGTCTTACTCACTGAACTTTTGAGATAAAATGATAAATAAAATCTTTCATAATTTGTTAGATAATCAATAGGATGCTTTTGTGCAACATTCTTAACAGGAAATAGTATGGCAGAATTTGGCGTCTTTATTGAAATTACTGATATTGCATTTTATAAACTTTTTTAAATACGAATATTTATTTCTTGTCATTAACACTCTTAGATAGAGTTTAATGATTTATATATGAAAACGCTTGATTAAGCTGAAACTAAAGTAACAGAAATTTTATTAAAACATGGATCTAATACACAAACTAATCTATTCTTAAGGAATACTAATTAGTACTAATAATACGCTGAAACGATGGACAAATTAAGGGCAGCTAATTCCAACACTACCAAAAACGCCTACACATCTCGTAGGCAAATCGGAATAACCACTCTTAATAGTTCCTAATAAAAAACATAATATTTCTGATATTAAAATTCCACATTAATCTTCCGAGTCTTCTTCTTCTTGGCATTTATCTTCTCCTTTTCCTTCATCCAATTTTTCTTCTTCCGATTCAAAATCAAAAGAATCACCATACGGTACCGCTGCAATGCCATTAGGAATAATCCCAACTATACTAGTATTGCTTCTCGTACTTCCTTCGAGATTGTTGTTCTCGGTTGATGTTGTGACTATGATATCAAATTTTCCTGATTTATTATCATCAAGGTTGTTATTGTCGGTCGAAGTTGTAACAATAATATTTATTGTTCCTGATTTATTATCGTCCTCTGTGGGCACTAGTCGAGATAGCCTATTCAGCTCTTTTCCTTTTCCCCATAGGACGATGTATAGTCCGCAAACTATTATGCCAGCTCCTATCACACTGCCAAAATTATACACCAGAAGTAATTATTCAGTTCATTTCATTCCTTGCTTCGTAAATTTCTTAACATGCCTTGGTTACTAATCTCGGACAAAAAATATTTAAAAGAAAAAACACTCCTAAAAAACATAAGATAACACTTGAATATGTATTAGTCTGTGATAAACATGCACTAAATTATTGTACAGGAAGCAAGTCCCTGTTAAAATTATTTTTTTAATTTGAAAGATCATGATATACCTTCCTAAATGCAGCTTTTCGTTCAATAGCAACGACCCAGTGATTGCTACAAGTACAAGCATCAAAGGGTTAAAAACCGAGACAAATAAGGGCCCCCTCATTTGTACACACCACGCTATCAATGTGAACGTTAAACCAGAACCGACGATTCCCTACAAAACCGATAAAATTAATGAAAACACTGGTAAGATATATGCTAAAACTAATCATTAAAGGGGCTGCTTTTATTATTATATTTTCTTTTTCGGTCTCGTTAACAGTACGTATATATAATATACATACCGAATAAGAAACAGCTAGGAGTCTAATATTCCATCCCAATTTCCACTGGCTCCAACGAGACCGCTCCATACATAGTGCAAAAACAGCAGCCTGGATTGCTCCCATGAGCATCATCAGAGCCGTGCTTGAGTAGGGACATGGGTACTCTCTCATCATTTTAGCCTTTAAAAAGAAAGGAGAAGTTAAAAATAAAATAAAATTGGAAGATTGCATGGTAGGAATAATCAGTTATGGTTCAGTATACCTACATAAATTTCCAATTATATACTGTGCCAACATGCCAATGAACTAGAGAAAGAAATTTAGCTTGTCATGGTAGAACAGGTTCAAAATGTCCAAAATTCTCACCAAGTGAGATATTAAAACTCTAGTCCACTAAATTACTGGTGAAATTATTAATTTAGACCTGCTTTTGTTTATTATCCTGTCATATAAGTAAAATCTGTTATGAACCAAAACAAAAGCTGCATTATTAGCTTTGTTGATCTAGCTAGTAACATAACCTAAAGTTATACACTTTTATTTTAAAATAACTTATACATATATAATAATATAACACATGAACTCATGTACAACAACTCAACAAGTAAAAAGAGTAGTAGTAAAATAAATGCTTTTGGGTGAGATCTATATAAATAAATATATTCACCTGAATAATTAAGCTGATAGCGCTAGAAAAGCAACAACCAACGACCAGAAAAGCTCCGAGCACGGGGTTGCCAGCTGGCATTGACACGTGTCCAGCCTTGTGGTGAAGAAGGTCAACAGAGGTTGACCATAAATTAATCTCCACACCTTTATAGAAAGTGAGTAACATTGCCCCGCCTATACACATTAAGGTCCCAACCACTTTAGCTTTGCCTGCTATTTTCCTCCATCCCAACTTCTCTAATCTGTATGTTATAATTAAACACGTAACATTATATTACAAATTCATTTTACAGTAATAATTTGTAACAACAGTTTATTGTTCATCAAGAACTGATTAGCATATATAATTATAAGTATATATATCGAGATTAAATTACAAGTTTTTTTTTTTAATTCTGAGTGGTAATATGTTAGTAAGGTTTCTTTATTGGCTATTGTCTAATGCATGGCAAAGTTATGAATAAGAATATAATATATATATATATATATGTGGGGGGGGGGGGGGGGTTGCGCGTGCGACTAGCGTAGTGTCTAGCTGGTACCGTGTATATATATATACTCCATCCGTTCTCATTTAATTATTCATTACGAAACTACGTGTAATTTTGACCGACTTATAACTTGTATTAAAATTGTCAAAATGAATTTTTTTTAAATCTAATTATAAAATTTAACATTTGAACTATATAATCAACTTTTGAAAAATTTCATTCCGACAATTTTGATACAAGTTATTAACCGGTTAAAATTGCATATAGTTTCGTAATGGACAATTAAATGGGAACGGAGGAAATATAAACTTATCAAAACAAAGTAAGCATGAATGGGGACATTTTCTGTGATTACCTGTTCGGATTGAAAACCAGCATTACTACGTCTTAAGACATGTTATATAATTAAGTTCCTTTTTAGTTTAATTAGGAACCACTGACCTAATACTTTTGATATTTAAAAAAAACGTGGCCGTTACATTTATTTATGGGGAAAATTTATTCAGGCAGAAAAACCATCAATAACAAATTCTTAGAAATAATATTTGTTGTATGAAATAAATTATGTAAAATAAATATACAATGAATAAGGAGAGGGCTATGTACCCAAAAGCAATGGCCAAAATGAAGGTTATAGCAGGAACGATATTGGTCATTGCAGCAGCAAAGGTGGCAGAAGTTAGCACCAAACTTTGTGCATATAAATTCTGTGCCATGGATCCTCTGCATAAAAAATTTTAATTTAGTACATACAATGATACAACAATAACGAAATTGCAGGAATTGGAAAGATGTTAAGAATCATTATACAACAAAACTAATCAAAATATCAATTATAATAATAAGGGGATGTAACATTTTACCATAGCAAAAAATAAATGCTTCATTGCTGTGCAATCTGAGTTAAGAAAGCCTATTTGTTTATATATAATATTTTTTTTATTTAAACGGCCTTGAATAATTTTATCAATAAATATGTTTTTGTAATTGTTTCGTGTTATTACCGAAACGTTTTTTTCTAAAATAAACAAAACTTTTCGATTGTTCTGGTTTTTAGTTCACTCTAGTAATTAGTAGTCAGTATACTTCCTCACAATATTTGTTTCTTTTGAATAGCGTACAAGTACATTATCATTAATTTAATGCTTTTATTAGTTAAGTAGTCCATTGCCTACAAATAGTTTCATGGGTCAAGTGTTGCACTAATTTGAGTTTTACGTGTATGTATCAACACGTATAGAGAATTTGAGAGGTATCGAATATTTTGATAAATTATTCAGAGGTAGTTATAGATCTAGTCAAGAAGCTCAATATATATACCAGGTGTTCCGTTAACTTGCTCAGGAACACACATGACAGTTGTTATTAGCCTTTATAAGCGTTGGAACCAAAAGTAGCAATTAAACGCAATAATTTATGCAAAAAAAGTTACTTTTTGTGTGCAGTTCCTTTAGTGTACTCTTAAGTGTAGTTAATGGAAAAAGTCTCAAAATGAAAATAAAAAATATATCTATAAAAGTTGGCTTTACAAGTAATGCGTATATGAGACACAAATGGATTGTTCGAGTAATAATTAAACAAAGTATGTTTAGTTGTGGAAAAAAAAATGTTTTAAACAAATAAGACGGTTTACAAAGTTTTATTCGTAGCGAAAGTAACTGATAAAATAACAAAATTAAGTAAAACAAACAAGAGAGGAACTTACGTACCCTAGTAGCCCACAGAGGAAAGACTGCCCCACTACCGTCCAAGTCAGCTTCGGTCTTTTATTTCTGAATAAAAATACTGAAACGGTGTAAATATTCTATACTTGTATTGTATCACGTAAAAACTATAAGCGTAATTTTATTTTAAAAAAAGTCCATTAATTGAATTATCATCTCAAGTATAACTGCATGCACAAAATATTAATTAAGTTTGCTAATCTGTGTTTAAGTTTTATTCGTTTGAGTTGGACAAGAAGCTAAAAGTATCATGTCGGACAAGAACACTTTTAAACCTATTCCGACTTGTGGAACAGGTCTTTGGTTTGGTTGGTTAAAAAAAACATACAACTTTTAAGTGTCTTATACTATAAGTACAGTCTGTCACTCTCAAGAAATTTCGGGTAGTACTGTAATATAAATCATCTTCACTCCTCTAAATGTTTGTTTGTTCCTTTGCTATTTTTGTTATAAATCGAGCTCTCATTCCTAATCAGATTTCTTAATAAATTAAAAAATCAATTACTTGATAATTATTATAGAAGCAAATGTTTATTTAGTTTAATAAGAGAAAAAGTCTAAAACTGTCTTTAGCCTCTCTGGAAGCTAGTATTATTATTTTTTAAGAAGCCTCCTTATGATCAAACCAACTTAAAAAAATTGTCATTCATATTTCCGTAGGCATCGCAAATTAAACTAAAAAAAGTACATGTTACAAAAATAAAACCCCTTTACATTTTAAGAACATTGAAATCAAGAAAAATAATTAATCATACAA
Organism: Primula vulgaris; assembly: GCA_963920805.1. NCBI lineage: Eukaryota > Viridiplantae > Streptophyta > Magnoliopsida > Ericales > Primulaceae > Primula > Primula vulgaris. Next base: position 40,468,281 of record OY987212.1, on the reverse strand, counting down.
CAAATAATAGGCATACAAATGAAATCATACCACAAATAATAGGCATGAATGATAAAATCATACTACAAATAATAGGCATAATGATACAACTTTTAACCTTCCAAAAATATATATACGATGAAACCTTTTTTCCAAGAAGAGAATTTACAACACTCTGAGACTACTAATATGAAATGTACTAGTAGTACTATATCTTTATACACGATGTACAAATATGATGAATACCACTTATTACGTACCTTTCAACAACCACGGCAATGGGGACGATAAAAACCGCTGCGAAAATAAACCGATAAGCAATCAAAACTCGAAGACTCATCCCAACATCGGCACCTAATTTATAAAACACGTTCACACCTGCTAACACGGCTTGCACCGTCACCATCATCATCGCCGGTTTCAACCCATGCAGCACATTTCCAACCCTCCCCATCCCCATAATAGACATATCTACCTATCTATCTATCTATATATATATATGTATATAAAATTCTATAAAGAAGAGAATCAAGAAACTATGTATGAATAGTTCTTGAAAAGAGAGCCTCAAGTATGTAGCGAGAAAGTGGGATTAGATGTATTATGTATGTATAAATACAAGTTGTATAGAGGGGGAGTGAGAAAGAGCGAGTCGTAAGGGTGGGGTGTTTATTGAAAGAATAGAAAGAGGTGGGGGCATTTATGGTATTTTGAAAACTACGATGGCTTGTGCTATTTTCCCCATGCCACCGCTAAAGCTAACTCGCACGTGTAGGATATGGTTCACACGTGTGTTAGGGGTAATTCGTGTATCAACCACGTACCGTTCCCTCTCTGCATGGACTTTAGATTTTTGGCTTAATTAATTACCCCTTTTGCTCACTATGCTTTTACTTTTTTATTAGAAGATTGTCGTTTTCTTTAATGGAAATTAAACTACTGTATTCCTTTGTGGCCATTGGGCTACCCCTTCTTAATTTATAAAATTATGTAATTTTTAATTTTTAACTATGTAAATTTATTAAAATACGTTAAAACCGATAATTTGGCATCTTCAATTTTTTTGAGTGATGCTAGACACACAATTTGTACACAACTCACACACTTCCTAATTAATGAAATACATATTTATCCTTCCAAATATACATAAAATACAATTTATAATTTGTTAAACCAAAATATAAATATTCAACATAATAAAAATTCAAACTATGAAAAAACCAAATAAAAATATAGTAGAACCATATTTGAGTCTATCCTAAATTTAAATATTAATTAAAAATAAGAAAAATTATTAAATTTAGTATTACTAATATATATATATACACACTACAAAAAAATACCCAAATATCGACGGTATTTTTTGTTACGAGTTTATTAGCGACGGTTTTTGTGACGGTTTTGTAACAGTTTAGTCAATTTGTGACAGATTTGTGACAACTTTTTAAATTAGTGACATGCTTGTGACAATTTTTGACTCTCACTAAATCAAACATTATTTTGTAGTATATATAACTCACACACTCCATACATGTATATTTGGAGGAATAAAAATTTATTTTTTAATAAAAATATATTATTATACATGTAAAAGAGTGTGCAATACATGTAAGGGAGTTTGTAAAAGAGTATTAAAGTTGTGTGAATATATTTTTTCAATTTTTTTATTGCACTTAATTAGTAGTTGATATAAATTTTGACACCCTCCATATATGATTTCTGGCTTCGCCCCTGCTGGCGAGCTGTTTTTTCCGATGTTCTAAACGTCGCAATGCGGGGTTTTGACGGAAGTCGATCTCCTAATTCCGTTTAACTACCCTCCAATTTCGTTTGATTAGGATTTTTTTTTGTTGAATCAAGACTTTCAAATGTACTTGAAATTAGTGATTGGATTTGAACCAAATAATGTTCGATCTTTTTAAGTCCGGATGAACAACTTAGCATAATGAGAAAGGTTATTTATTGGTCATGATGTGTGCATCATCGATTTTAAAAAATTTCATTTAATTAGTTTTTTTTTATTGACTTGGTATGTCTCTTTGATAACGTTTTCCTAATTTCAAATATCATGAATATTAATATAGAATTAGAGATAATTAATATCAACATATATAATAAATTATGCATGTGATGACTCGCTTATATTTAATAAATTTATACACACGTAAACCGTTAGAATTGTTACGAATTCCGTGTATACGTCTTTCAGATAATAGGCTACATTATGGTGAATTTTTCTGGAGAGCCAAAGTAAGATATCAATTTGGTTAAATAAAAAAAAAAATGACACCCTGGTCTTAGCTTACTCACTAAGAGAGTAAATGAGATGCTTTTAGTGCACGTTATAATTTATGTTTCTGGTTTGGAGCTAGCAAAATTACGTTGATTTCTAAATGATCAGCATAACACGTGTAAAAAATTTAAGTTGTTGCATTTGTACAGACTTGTGTTAGGTGACATGGCATCGGCGATGAGGTAGTTCAAAAAAAAGGCTTTAATTATACAAAGCTGTAACCCATTTTGTGTTAGCTTTTTCTAGGAAAATCACTAAAGTCAAAATCGAAACTCTATACGGCATTGTGAGTAGCCATGCAAGCACCAAAGTACAAAAAAAATATACTTAGGTTTCGTTTCCTAAGAAGTTTTTTTTTTCAAAAATCAGATTTTGAAAATTTGTTTTAAAAATCTATGAAAATATAGATTTAAAAATTTTAGATTATTTTTAGCTTTCTCAACCTAAAAATCGGATTTCATAAGCTAAAAAATCTAGCTGGCCAAACACTCATACGTACGGCCAAACACTCATATATTTTTAAATTTTAAAATCCAAAAATATGTTAAAAAAATCTTTTGCCAAGCGGATTATTAACCTTTAATATGTGTATCAGTTTTTCATTGTACTTTTAAAAAAGTACTGAAATTTATATGATTAAAAGAGGGGTTGAACTACAAATTTTGAACACAAATGGGAATACAGTAAAAGCTATTAATAATGTCGGGACCGTGGAAATCTATTAATTTAAAGAGATATTAATTAATCGATAAATTAATTATTACTATTATTTTAAAGAGCTTTTTCTCGATTGAATAAATTTCATGTATATTAAACATATTTTAGTAAGTTGTATGTTATATGAGTTTATATGTTCATTGAACATATTTTAGTAAGTTGTATGTTCAAACAGTACAATTTTGACTATAAATAAATTAGTTACAACTCATTTACAATTATTTGGTTTATTGTACAATAATTTGATGCATTTAGGTGGTGAAATAAACTACTATAATACAACATGAAAAAAATTCTAAAATTTTATTCAAAGAATGACTTCTCATTTAGAAAGGGGTTTGAAAAACATCAATTACATAAATCAATATGTGAGAATAAAATAGATCACTCAACATGCATTCAAAAATATTTGCAATTGTGCCTCAAACATGGTACAATACATTTTGAACCAGACGTGAAACCAATCATTTATCACGTTTAGAACTATTCATAATTTTTTGGTGCAATTCGAAAAGACTACACCGAAAATTTATGATGTAGTTAGAAAAATGAGTGAAGAGATTCAAGTAGATTTAAATTTTAAAAATAAACAAACGAATATAAAGTCATATTCACTAAGTCGTCCTCGTAATCTTTGTCATTTTTAATAACTATTAATTTATAATTTTGTGGAGAACAACATTTATATAAAGATTTTTATAAAATTTATTATCTTATTAATTTATCGAAATTGGTGATTTTTTACATTGGATCAAGTCGAAACCGGAAAAAATAATATTTTAAAAAGTTTATTAATTTAGCAAGTATTAATTTAGGGAGGTTATATTGTATGATGATTATAGTACCAGAGATAGGTAAAACGAAGAAGACATAATTATAGATCGCTAACGTGCCAATTTTTTGGGAGTAAAGTATAAGTTTACCAGTTATATGTGCTACGGCAATTTAAAATGCTAAACTTGTTTTCTGTGAATTTCTTGGTTAATAATGTTTGCTACAACATTTATTTCAATATATAAGGATATAAGATATACTCATATCCATTTGAACAAAAAATATCAATAAGGGTAATATAATGTCTAAAAAGGTAAACAGAAAAATGGCATTTTGTTTCCAATAAAAAAAAAAAGGGTTGAAGACTGCCTGCAAATCAAAAAAATTATACCTATGAATAAAGAAAGTACTTATTAAAATGGAAACTCCAGCATAAAATTACAATTTCCAGATGTGTAAATTAAATGAAAAGATTTGTGCAAGTAACTAAAATATATTGCGGTTATTCATGAAACATCCATATTTCAAGAAATCGTTGGCCGTTATATGGAACGTGCAATCCAACAATTGTCCACATTTAGGTAAATTTGCATTTCATGGGTTGATGAGTGTGTATATGGAAGTATTTACCAAAAGTGGCAAATACGGTAATTGAGATTTGTAATTTTTTGAGTAAAGTTTTTGGAGAAATTAACCTCCCCAAGTAACAATAGATTGTACGTTATATAATTCATCGAAAACGCGGAATACATCAAAGCCCCCATGTAATACTTTAGCTCACAAAGGATTTAACATTATATCAGCAAAAACTATATCTACAACCAAAATACCCACCACTCGTTAGTCGTGACCAGTCTTCAATATTAATTAAATCATTAAAAAATGTTTAAACTCATTCTCTTGTTATTCTCTATATATATAGGGGGAATTTCATATATAGTACTCCATACGTCTCGAAATAATTATACTGTTTTTCATTTTGGGACGTCCCACAACAAGTATACACTTTCCTTTTTTAGTAAATTTTTTTATTTTTATTTTTTGAAATATTTATTTTTGATAGTGAAATCATATCATAGTTTGTCGAATTTTAAGTGAAATTGCTTCAAATATTTAAATATCATAATTTTCAAAACAAAATAATTATTTCGGGATGGACAATGATATATTCATATTAAATATAGGGGTAATTCCCTATAATTACCTCATGGCAAATTATATTCCTCCTAAGTATCTTGATAATTTCACATCTACTCATAGGTACCACTTTTTATACTATATGAGTTTTATTAGTAATTGATTTTTTAAAAAAATGAAAAAATCACAAAAAATCACAAAAAATATAAAAAAAATCATAAAAAATTATAAAAAATCACCAAAAATAAAAAAAAAATATTAAAAAATACAAAAATCACAAAAAAATTATAAAAATTACAAAAAAAATAAAAAAATCATAAAAAATCACAAAAAATCATAAAAAATCACAAAAAATCACAAAAAATCACAAAAAATCACAAAAAATTACAAAAAATCACAAAAAATAAAAAAATAAAAAAATCACAAAAAATCACAAAATTCACAAAAAATCACAAAATTCACAAAAAATCACAAAACATTATAAAAAAATAACAAAAATCACAAAAAATTATAAAAATTCACAAAAATTACAAAAAAAAGAATTATAAAAAAATTAAAAATCATAAACTTTTTAAAAAATTACAAAAAATATTTTTTTTTGTCAATATAACACTTTTTATACCGAAAAGTGATTTTTTTATACAAAAAAATGGTTTTTCCATGATAAATGTGCCTTTTTTTAATCTAAATGAGCTGAAAGTGTATCTAGTTCAGTCATGTTGAACATAGAGTTCAATAATGATTTTGATTATTACTTTGATTATGCGTTTAATGATTTTACAATTTCGATGATATAATACTTGTCTTGTCCAAAAATAGAAAACGTATATTTCAGGTCTTTAAATGATAGAGCATTCGATAACGAAGCCATAGGTTCAAGCGGAACCAAAATCGGAGCTAAAACGAAGGAGTCATGAGCATTCGAAGATTTACGGGACCAGGATTACAGTCGACCGATCGACTGTACAAAAACGACCGATCGTCTTTGATCAAATTTCTTCCAGTGAGTCCAGTATAAAAACGACCGATCGTTTTCAGAAAACGACCGATCGTCTGTCTGAAAACGACCGATCGTCTGTAGAAAACGACCGATCGTTTTCTGCAGTTTTCGAAAACAGCTTTTCAGCAATTTCTGGAAAATAGCTGTTAAAACCTTTCAACGGTCATAACCCAGAAAAACAGATTTTGCTGTTATAAAAAACCAGCCCAATCATCTCTCCAAAGTCACCAATTACACTATCAATCAATCCTTCAACCTCTCTCATATACTAAAACCCAAAATCACCATTTTGGTGAAATACTTCGGAAAGAGAGAAATTGAAGATAAAGAGATACAAGCTCCAACAAAGATCAAACATCATCGAAACCACATATTAGCTTATTTTAGAAGCAATCAATTGTGGGTGTTGTTTCAATATTCGATAAAATTGTAACGAGTATTTTATAAACTCATTTTTGTGAGCGAGTGATCGGGTAGAGGCTTTGTAAGCAAGTGAAGCTTAAAAGCTCTAGGTCTTTTCATTCGGGACACTCATAAAGTGTGGGGGAGCTTAATCGGTTGATTAGCTCATTAGGATTGTAATATCCGGGAAAAGATTTTTTAGTGAAATACTCGGTAGTACCGAGGAGAGGACGTAGGCGCGTTTTGCCGAACCTCTATAAATCACGGTGTCATCTTCTTCCCTTAAACTTTTATTTTCCGCAAATATTTATTCTTGCTTGCTTGCGTTTGAATTTATTAACGATTATTAACGCTTAAGCTTAGAATTGCGTAAGTTGGGGTGTTAGTTGCACTTAGGTTTTAATTAGGCGAAAATCGCCATAAACCTTATTCACCCCCCCCCCCCTCTAAGGTTAGCACGCGGGCCAACAATTGGTATCAGAGCCGAGGCTCTTGCATATAGGAATCTAACGATTTTAGAGTTAAGATCCCGATGGCTAACTTATACAATTTCGCATCCGGCATAGCTTCATCACCCAATACACCTCCATATTTTGATGGAATAAATTTTTCATATTGGAAGGATAGGATGAGCATGTTTCTACAAAGCTATAATGTTAGGCTTTGGATGACCATTAAAGTAGGATATTCCGCACCTACATCCGAAAATAGCGAGAACCCAATCCCCGTAGAGGACCTAGATAACGCTCAACTAGAAGCCTACTCTACGAACGCCAAAGCGATGTATGCTATTGTTTGTGCCGTTTCTCCTAACGAGTACAACAAAATTTCCGCTTGTAAAACCGCTAAGGGTATGTGGGATAAGCTAGTAGTAATGCATGAAGGGACTAACCAAGTTAAGGATTGCAAACTCCAACTATTAGTTCATGACTACGAGCTTTTTAAAATGAGCGAGGGAGAAACTATTTCCGATATGCTTGCTAGATTTACAACTATTACTAATGGATTAACATCTCTTGGTAAGTGTTTGTCATGTAAGGAAATGGTTTCTAAGGTGATTCGGAGCTTACCGAAGGAATGGGAACCAAAAGTCACCGCAATTCAAGAGGCGCACGACATGAATACTTACACTCTTGATGCATTGACGGGTTCACTTATTACTCACGAGATCACCCTCAATAGTCACAAGCCAATCTCAAAAAGGAGGGAGATAGCTTTCAAAGGAACGACTTGTGACGAAAGCAATGAGCTATCCGAGGACGACGAAAATTCAATGGAAATCATTCGAATCGTCAAGGAAATACTAAAGCTTAAAGGCCAATGCAAACATAAAGGTAAATCTTCAAATAATTTAATTTATTCTAACGATTTTGTTTGCTATACTTGTGGCAAGGAAGGACACTTGGCGAGAGATTGCCTAAAGAATCGCAAGAGCAAGGCAAAGAAGAAGATATCCGCTTCAAGCTCTAGCGATAGCTCCGACCAAGATGAAGTCGCGCATCTTGGTTGCTATATGGCCATGGAAGAAAGCCATGAACAAAACATCTCTTCTTCAAGCGAAAGTGAAAGCGAAGCCGATGAGGTAAATGATCTTTCTTATGATGAATTACTTCATATGTGCGATGTTTATTCTAAAAAATTTCCTAAGCTTGTCGAAAAGGTCGACTCTCTTAAAAGGATAAATTCTTCTCTCAATGAAGAAATAAGATCCTTAAAAAGAGATAAAATTGAAAATGAGTCTATTCCGACATCGTCATTTTCTCTTCATGATATAGATGACGAAAAGGAAGACTTAAAAGATAAAAACGAGTTTTTAAAAACCGAGAATGACTCTTTGAAAAAGAAAAACGATGGGCTTGTCATTACGGTCGAAAAACTCGAGTTAACAATCTCAAGGTTTTCCAAAGGGAAAACCGTGTTGGACGAAATTTTGAGTTGTCAAAAAGATGTCAATGACAAAAGCGGTTTGGGTTTCGTTTCCAACTCTATTGGATCAAGCACAACCCGCTATGTCAAATCTTCTAGCGTGTCTACAACTCCTATTCCGCCTATACAAAAGGTTGTTTTTAAACAAGGGAGCACTTCAAGAGTTTTGCCGAACTCTTGTAATAATAGAAGAGGTTTAGGTTTTCAAACCAAAACCGCTCATCATACTTCTAAAACTTCCTATAAAAAGTCGCATAGTTCTCGTTATTCGAAAAAATCTATGCATTGCATTCATTGTAGTAGAAATGAGCATAATTCTTCTAGATGCCCTTATCGTTTCCATGTTAGTAGAAGCGATTTGAAATGGGTAGTAAAGACCCGAGCCACTAACATTGTCGGACCCAAAAGAAATTGGGTACAAAAAGACAAATCTTATGTTGTAGGTATCTCCATCCAAAAGGAGAAAATCGACAAGTGGTTGGCAAAACCGACAAAAGGTATCTCCATCCAAAAGGAGAAAATCAACAAATGGTTGGCAACGCCGACAAAAGTCGTGGAAGTCAAGAAGATCGACTCCACCATCAAGGATGAAGTGCCATTAATCGACAAAGGTGGAAGGCATACCAACAAGTGGTACCACCTATTGGGAATCGGCAACGCTCAATGCAAATGCCATTAGCGAGCGGACTCGACTCCACATCACATATTCGGTATACTCTAATCTATAATATCTACATATATGTGATTAGTTGGGTCGGGTATAAGCATCATATTTCCATTTTTCATATTTTGGTTTTTCTTTAAAAACCCTTCACAAAACCCCATATTTTTTGATTGCATTTTGATAATGCCAAAGGGGGAGAAAAATGATATATTTTGGTGTAAATGCGTTTTGTTAAAATGGAGGAGACATTTTTCTTGTATCTTGTAAAATCATCATTAGTTTGTCATAATCAAAATGGGGGAGATTGTTGAACATAGAGTTCAATAATGATTTTGATTATTACTTTGATTATGCGTTTAATGATTTTACAATTTCGATGATATAATACTTGTCTTGTCCAAAAATAGAAAACGTATATTTCAGGTCTTTAAATGATAGAGCATTCGATAACGAAGCCATAGGTTCAAGCGGAACCAAAATCGGAGCTAAAACGAAGGAGTCATGAGCATTCGAAGATTTACGGGACCAGGATTACAGTCGACCGATCGACTGTACAAAAACGACCGATCGTCTTTGATCAAATTTCTTCCAGTGAGTCCAGTATAAAAACGACCGATCGTTTTCAGAAAACGACCGATCGTCTGTCTGAAAACGACCGATCGTCTGTAGAAAACGACCGATCGTTTTCTGCAGTTTTCGAAAACAGCTTTTCAGCAATTTCTGGAAAATAGCTGTTAAAACCTTTCAACGGTCATAACCCAGAAAAACAGATTTTGCTGTTATAAAAAACCAGCCCAATCATCTCTCCAAAGTCACCAATTACACTATCAATCAATCCTTCAACCTCTCTCATATACTAAAACCCAAAATCACCATTTTGGTGAAATACTTCGGAAAGAGAGAAATTGAAGATAAAGAGATACAAGCTCCAACAAAGATCAAACATCATCGAAACCACATATTAGCTTATTTTAGAAGCAATCAATTGTGGGTGTTGTTTCAATATTCGATAAAATTGTAACGAGTATTTTATAAACTCATTTTTGTGAGCGAGTGATCGGGTAGAGGCTTTGTAAGCAAGTGAAGCTTAAAAGCTCTAGGTCTTTTCATTCGGGACACTCATAAAGTGTGGGGGAGCTTAATCGGTTGATTAGCTCATTAGGATTGTAATATCCGGGAAAAGATTTTTTAGTGAAATACTCGGTAGTACCGAGGAGAGGACGTAGGCGCGTTTTGCCGAACCTCTATAAATCACGGTGTCATCTTCTTCCCTTAAACTTTTATTTTCCGCAAATATTTATTCTTGCTTGCTTGCGTTTGAATTTATTAACGATTATTAACGCTTAAGCTTAGAATTGCGTAAGTTGGGGTGTTAGTTGCACTTAGGTTTTAATTAGGCGAAAATCGCCATAAACCTTATTCACCCCCCCCCCTCTAAGGTTAGCACGCGGGCCAACAAGTCAAAAATACATATAATTCAGTCAAAAACGTATATAGTTCAATAAAAGTGTATATAGTTCAGTCGAAAGTGTATATAGTTAGTCAAAAATGCATAAAATTGAGTCGAAATTGCATTCAATTCAGCTGAAAGTACATCTAGTTCCGTTGAAAGTGCATACAATTCAGTCGAAAGTAAATATAGTTCAATAAAAGTGAGTATGCATATATTTCAGCTAAAAGTGCATCTGGTTCAGCTAAAAGTGCATCTGGTTCAGCTGAAAGTACATCTGGTTCAGTTTAAAGTGCATCTAATTTAGTGGAAAGTACATATAGTTAAGTCAAAAATGCATATAGTGTAGTCGAAAATGAATATAGTACAGTCGAAAGTGCATATAGTTCTGCTAAAAATGCATCTGATTCAACTAAAAGTGCATCTGGTACAACTGAAAGTGCATATGGTTCAGCTAAAAGTGTATATGGTTTAGATAAAAGTGCATCTAGTTCAATAAAAGTGCATATCGTTCTGTAAAACCTGCATCTGGTTCACCTAAAAGTGCATATGGTTCAGCTGAAAAGTGCATATGGTTCAGCTGAAAGTGCATATGGTTCAGCTAAAAGTGTATCTGGTTCAGCTGAAAGTGCATATGGTTCAGCTGAAAGTGCATCTAGTTCAATAAAAGTGCATATGGTTCAGCTGAAAGTGCATCTAGTTCAATAAAAGAGCATATGGTTCAGCTGAAAGTGCATATGGTTCAGCTGAAAGTGCATATGGTTCAGCTGAAAGTGCATATGGTTCAGCTAAAAGTGCATCTAGTTCAATAAAAGTGCATATGGTTCAGCTGAAAGTGCATCTGGTTCAGCTAAAAGTGCATATAGTTCAGCTGAAAGTGCATCTACTACAGTCGAAAGTGCATAAAGTTCAATAAAAGTGATTTTTTTAATGATTTTTTTGTGTGATTTTTTTTTTTAATAATTTTGTGATTTTTTTCATTTTTTTTATAATTTCTTGTGATTTTTTTCATTTTTTATAAATTTTTTATTTTTATAATTTTTTGTGATTTTTTTCATTTTTTTTCATTTTTTTTCATTTTTTTATAATTTGTTTAAAATTTTGTGATTTTTTGTGATTTTTTGTGATTTTTTTTTCATTTTTTGTGATTTTTGTGATTTTTTGTGATTTTTGTGATTTTTGTGATTTTTTTTTATTTTTTTATAATATTTTGTGATTTTTTTCATTTTTTATAATTTTATTTATTTTTTTTGTAATTTTTTTAAAATTTTGTGATTTTTTGTGATTTTTTCATTTTTTATAATTTTTTTATGATTTTTTTATTTTCTTTGTTATTTTTTTTCATTTTTTGTGATTTTTGTGATTTTTTTTATAAAAATACATTTTTTTTTTTACAATTTTTTGTGGTTTTTTTTCATTTATTTTGAGATTTTTTGCATTTTATATAATTTTATGTGTTTTTTTTCCATTTTTTATGAAATATGTGTATGGCGTTTTGGTAAATAAATTAAATAATTAAAAAGTGGTACCTATAAGGAATGTGAAATTATGGAGGTAACTAGAAATAATATAATTTTAAAAGTACTACCTTTTGGGCATTAATTCTTAAATATATACCACGAGTGAGGTGTTTTCATTCAAATTTCTAATGAAAATTTTCGTTTGTTTGCTAAATAAATAAATATATATTCATATTAAAAATTCATCTTTTAAAGCTTCTCATGATTATTTCATGTCATGCATACACGGCTAGTTGTTATCATTGACTAACATGTAAAATAAATTGAAATCTAAAAAATAAATGTACTTTGAAATTTATTATATGAATTGTTTCTTAAAACTGATGTGGACAGAGACAGACAAACATGGTTGAGATATTGTTTCCTTTGGTTCGGTCCGGTTTCGGAACAATTTGGCTTGGTAGTCGCTTGGGCTGATGTTACATCGCCACTTGAGAAGGGTGGCTTTGGGTACTAAAAAGGTGAAGGAGTGGAACTACGATTATATTGCAAGAAGATTTGGGTTCTTGTTAATCCTATTCTAGGTAGATCCATTTGGAAGACGTGAGTGGGTCACTATCTTTTTCCGAAATCCAGAATTTTAGATTTCGGTTCCATCAAATTGCTCCTGGACTTTCCGGAAGTTTTTACAACTAATTCTGAAATCTTTAGAGATCTTATCAAGGTAGGCAATGTGTGGAATGATGCCGCTAGCTCGTTGGAGACCATGCCCCGCAAGAGGCTTTAGCATGGCCTTCGCTGGGAAGACAATTGCATTACTAGCTAGGTCAAAAGTATATTTTGCAAGAGTTGTTTGGAACAATTTAAAGTCCTACCAAGGAGTATTTAACTACTTTGAATACACCCTCGGCCTCTGAGCACCTTCAAAAGATGGGTCTAGTCCAACTGATCGATAGATGTGAGTTTTGTAGGTGCAAATGGAGCAAACTGAATCCTTTTTTTTTTTTTCAATTCTATTTTTCTAGGCGTATTTGGAATAATATATCTGTTTTGGAAAATCCGGATTCAAATGTGGAAGAGACCCTGGAGATTTTGGTATACAAAGAATTTGGATAGCTCGTTGGGTGAGAGGAGTCCTATCTAATGTCCTTTTAATTGTAGTCTACGAGGCATGTTTGTTTGGGGATATATCAGAGAGGGTATAGGATTAATAGTACCATAAACCCTACTTATATTAGGTTTATTTACACAAAATGCAATTAGTACTATATATATGGGTATGCGACTAATTATACTGCATTTAAACTAATAAGTGGTATAACTAATAACACTTATAAGAGAGTATTATTTATACCACTCATATTACTAGTTATAAATAATATACTTTTATATTATACTGCAAACAAATATGAAGTTTCTAGCTTTCGAAATACATGCTTGCTTTCTTGAAAAAAAACGGATTGTTTCTAATTCCCTTTTCTCTAAAAATTAAAAAAAAAAATAACCTCAAATGACAATATAATTCTGAAATTATATATTATAGACAGAATATATAATTTCAGAATTATATGAAAAATTGATTGCTTCGATATAACTGTGGTTTTCATCAGTATTCTTATTTATATTTATTAAATTAGAAAAAACTAGGAGCCATTTTAAAAAAAAAAGGGAACTACTTAAACATTTAAAAGCATTGTAGTATTCACCTAATGTAATTAAACAATAGCCTGTAGCAACATGGTCATAAACATACCAAGTAATAGAGACCATGAAACAATTAATTATTCGAAACTTAGAAACATAAGTCACAGAAAAACTATTCAATCATTCCCTTAAAACTAGTTCAAAAACTATCACCAACAATGTTTGATTAAAAAATAATTAGGCAAATCATTTGTCACAAAAAAGATTTAAACATATATTTCCATATGTTATCTTCAGATATAGTTGCCTTTCTTCATTTCTCATCCTTGATTTCTGCAGTTTCCTTATTCTCGTCACTGGTCACGGGTGCAACCAGTGCATTATCGTTCTCTGCCTTTGTTTCAGATACCGAAAGTTTAGTCTCTTCTTCGATCGGAGCTGTGCTAGTTGATGCTGTGATCTCTCCCTGCAATGAGTGGCATTTTGAACATACCAATTTTTTTCCATATACCAAAAATAATAATTCTCCAAATGTCAAAAAAAATTGCTAGATTTACATTTACGAAGTGACATAATGATTAATTTGTCCACTGATATTATTGTCAAGTCAATATTCAATAACATTCAGCTCATGCCCTAAATTTACAGAGATTGAAGTATTTACAGTATCCAATTACAATACGTTCCTATGCTAGAAAATCTTTCCAAATTAAGTTATCACTAAAGAAAAAGAAAGTATATCCATGTACGTAATATTGTCTATAGATTATATGTACGATTTCACCCGGCAATAATTTTACAGCACATATAGCTTAATATAGTGATATATAAATTTGCAATGCTGAAGTGTAATCTGTTACAATATAGTATTTTTTTTTTCACCTCTAGGGCAAGAATATTAATTTATTTAAGAGTTGTAGCGAGGTTTTGTACAAGGTAAAACAATAGTATTGCGGACATGCAATCGGACATAAAATGTTTGGGTAATCTGTTCACGTTGAGGCAGTTGCGCAAATACTATATCGACATTTACTCAATTTAATTATTCTAAAATAACCATTAAAATACATTGATATGCAAATTAGATGTTAAACAATTCACTACATACAAAAAAATTCTATCACGGACGGTCAAATCTGTCTCTAAATGAATAATATTGTCAGTGAAACTTAAATCTAAATCTGTCGTCATGCCGTCTGCAATTATATAAGACTTTTGAAACCAAATCCAGTCACTATTTTCATCTGCAATTTGACCTCAAATTTATAAAGCAATATCATATAAACATTAATTTATCTATAAATCAAACTGGCAAATAAATTATAAAAGAACAATACCTCTTTCTTTGGAGATTCAATAGCTTTCTCTTTATCACCATCTTGTTCCTTATTCCCTTCTCCGTCAACCTTCACGATATCCTTATCGACCTTCGCCATGTCAGCAGCAACAGCTGCAACGGGGTCCACATCCTTCGGCTGTTCCGGGAGCTGAGCCTCCTGGGCTTCCTTCTTCATACCCTTGGGAAAACTAGCACACGCACCCATTACGTTCCCTTTTTCTTTCCTTTTGCAAAAAGAATGAGAGAAAGATTTGAAGAAAATCTGGAGTTGGAATTATGGTATTGGAATGGTTTGTATCAATAAGTATAGTGTGCATATGTATTTATAGGCAGTGCATGCGATATACTCGCGATTCTGTGGAAAATGTTATGTAATGACATGGATATGCATGTATGAAAAATGTGTCAAAAAGTGACAGTTGGAGTTTTGTTCATAACAGGCTGTAGATACATTCATTAATTTGTCATTAATCATCAATCACCTGTCTTAACTTTGTTAATGAAATCCTATGCAATCTCACTTGTTTTTTAAACGTGTTTGACTTGGTTTTGAGTCTTTTGACCTTTCAAATGTGAAAGATTTCTTTTTTTTGTAAAATTATCACTCAGTCTTGTTTTTCGGACTCATTTCCTATTTAGTCAAGGACTGAACTTTCGGGGTCAATACACAATACATACAATTAATCAAAACATATTATCAAAACATACAATACTTAAAACTTTCTTTCCAAAATATACAAACATATAATTACACATATTTAGTAGAGTTGTATGTTTTACGAATAAAAAGTTTAGGTTGTAGTTTTTGGTAATTAGACTTGAAAAAGTTGTATGTTTTAGGCATTTAAAGGTAAAAAAATAGAGACCATATGATATTTATAAAAAAAAAACTTGTATGCATGCATGAATGTGAGGATCATTCCAATTGTCAGATTTTCAATTTTTTCATATGTATTCGTAAAAAAAAATTGATTCTTTTGTAAATCAACTGTAACGACTCGAAAACTCAGTGTTTATTATGGGTTTTATTAATTAAATAGTGATATTAAGTTAGTGTGTGAATTTATTTTTTAATATGTAATATTAAATAGCAAGTGTATGAGATAATTTTGGGTGTTTAAATAGCTCATGACAACCATATGGACTAAACTAGTAATTTTATTAAAATCTAATACCTATATATATACACACACCCACACATATATACATATATGCATCGAATACATATATACATACATAGAACGGAGAGATAGAGAGAGAAGACAGGACGGAAGGAGAGTGACCGAAGTCAGCGACCTGGTAGCCGACTCCGATGACCGGCCAGGCTGCGGTGGTAGGTGGCGGTAGTGGGTGCGGTTTAGAGTTTTAAGGCTGCGGGTTCGAGGGGTGATTACGAGTTCATCGGGTGTCTTTTTTTTTCCGAACAAATATGTTTTCTTAGCCTATTTTTCGAGAGCTATCTATCCGTGTAAGCTGTTTCATCTGATTTTAACTTTTATAAAAACCCAGTTTTTGGGATTATAAATAATCCGAATTTATAATAGTTTTATTAATCGGTAACTTATTTTAATTGCGTTTAGGGGCTGTTTATGGACTGTTATTAGGCTGTACATATCTGTTTTTGATGGATCGCTGGATTTTCGGCTCGAGTTTGGAATATTTTGACAAACGAGCTCTCGTTTGCATAGGTAAGGGGGAGGAATATGGTTTCGCTTTAAATACGGTTTTGTGTGTTGTTTGTTGTATGCTAAACTATGTAAAATGGTTAGCGTGTATTGCATCATGTTGCTATTTTATAGAATGACAGTTGGCTTGCATTTGATTTATTCTTGTTGGATTATTTGGTAATCGCGTTGGATTTTGTTGTGGGTTGTTTCAGACAGGTCTAATTTATTAGAAACAAATAGATACGTGAAGCTCATGCCGAAATTTCTAAAAAAAATGTACTGTATTGTTTGTGTTGTCATATTTGAATACCGTTGGCTACCCTTAGGCCAATTTAGTGAATGAAATGTGATTATCGGCATGCCTGAAGTATTTATTTGGTTATATTGATTAACATATTATTGAATGGCATTCCGTATGTTTCATTATTTAAATATATTTTTTTTAATAATATTTACGACTCGGGTTTACCCAAATCCGGGGCGTGACATCAACTTACTATTTTATTTGTAAAGTTTGTTCAAAAAAATCTGTAAAATTTGATATTTATATATTTTTTTATGTTTAATTGTTTATTTGATAATTTATAAGCTAGTAATATTAATAAATACCAAAAAAATCAAATTTTACGGTTTTTTTGAACAAACACTTTAAAAATAAAATAACATGTTAATTTACAAAAACAAAATTACGAATACATATGAAAAAACCAAAAAACTGACGAAAACCTTACAATTCGAACCTGCTAAAATTTGAACACATGAATGTGATTCTAATTTTACGTTAGTCAATAATATAATTTCTCTACCTATGACGGGCGGGTATCTTAACAACTCTGGAGCTCCGTCGCCAACATCACTTTTAACGTATTTCTGTCGTCTGAGTTCCAACACCCCCACCCCATCCCCATCCCCACCGACAATCTCAACCTATCTCATCTGATATATGTAAATCGTTAATTTGTACATCCCTATTTCTTAATACGGGGACAACAAAGATGGCGATCCACTATGGTTCAGACAGGATATAAGACAACACCTCTAATGGAGAAGGACATATCTCCCCATTTTTCTTTCTATCTTTGTCCGCTTCATTTTCTTTCTATCCTTCTTTCTTTGTCCTATCGTCTCTTGTTTGCATCAATCTCCCCTTGATTCAGATCAATAACGATATGGTGGATACAAATGCGACTTATTGCCGTGAACCATATACTATTAAAGTTAATGACATGTAGAGCTTTGAAAATTAATCGGACGAATTGGTAAGCAATTGAAACTTTAAGTTTTAAAAGATCACAGACTAGTCTTATAATTATGTTATTCTCAATATACATACCAAAATAAAAATTTAAAATAAAATTGCCACAATTTTCTTGCTCATATGACCAACCATCAATCTTGGCAAAAAAGTGCAACAAGGATGAGCTAGAACCACAAGCACAAATCCTGACGAACGGAGAGGGAACTATACGAGCTGAAAGAGTCTCATTTTATGTTCATTTGTTTAAAAAATTGTTCATGTTCGTTTTCTAACGAACGATTATCAACCGAACATGTGATAGAACGAGCACAATTTTTTTTTTACGAATGGTTCACTTAACTTAAACCTTTAATAAAGTTAAACGAGAATAATTTTATCCATTTCACATTTAAAGAGTAATAGACTAATATCAATTATTTATCAAAATTATTTACATAAGGATAATCGTAATTAACTCAATTAGTTTGTGAGTACATTAAAAAAATTAATATAATTTTCAACTTTGGATTTACTTTACAGTTGCAAAATACTATTTGTTGAACCATGGGGTTCAATAATTGATTTTGATTATTACTTTGATTATGCGTTTAATGATTTTACGATTTCGATGATATAACTCTTGTCTTGTCCAAAAATAGAAAACGTATATTTCAGGTCTTTAAATGATAGAGCATTCGATAACGAAGGTATAGGTTCAAACGGAACCAAAATCGGAGCTAAAACGAAGGAGTTATTAGCATTCGAAGATTTACGGGACCAGGATTACAGTCGACCGATCGACTGGACAAAAACGACCGATCGTTTTTGATCCAATTTCTTCCAGTGAGTCCAGTATAAAAACGACCGATCGTTTTCAGAAAACGACCGATCGTTTTCTGTAAAACGACCGATCGTTTTCTGTAAAACGACCGATCGTTTTCTGTAAAACGACCGATCGACTGTAGAAAACGACCGATCGTTTTCTGCAGTTTTCGAAAACAGCTTTTCAGCTTATTCTGGAAAATAGCTGTTAAAACCCTCAACGGTCATAACCCAGAAAAACAGACTTTGCTGTTATATATACCACCTCAAATCTCTCTCCAAACTCACCAATCAACTCACCAATTATCTTCCTTCAATCCCCATATACAAAACCCTAAATATCACCATTTTGGTGTATATATTCAAAAGAGGGAAAATTGAAGAAAAAGAGAGTAAAGCTCAACCATCATCATTCTCACCAATTAGCTTATTTAGAAGCAATTAGAATAGTGAGTGTAGTTACATTATTGTAACAAAAATTGTAACGAGTATTTTATAAACTCATTTGTGAGCGAGTGATCGGGTAGAGGCTTTGTAAGCAAGTGAAGCTTAAAAGCTCTAGGTCTTTTCATTCGGGTACTCATAGATTGAGGGGGAGTCGTTGACTCATTAGACGTGTACGCTTGCACTTGTATCAAGAGTTAGGAACCTCGGGTAGAGGGTGAGCCAATCGATTGATTGAGCTCGATAGAAATTGTAAAATTCGGGAAGATTATTTTTAGTGAAATACTCGGTAGTACCGAGGAGAGGACGTAGGCCGTTTGACGAACCTCTATAAATCACGGTGTCATTTTCTTTCCCTTACTTTTACTTTCCGCAACTTATACTTTTGCTTATTATCTTGCTTGCGTTTAGTATTTATTTCATTCCATTAACTTTATTAATACGCTTAAGCTTAAAATTGCATTAGTTGGGTTGTTAGTTGTTTAGAATTTTTAATTAGGCGAAAAGCGCCAAAACCTTATTCAACCCCCCTCTAAGGTTAGCACACGGGCCAACACTATTTTTTTTATTAAAAAATTAAAGTAAGTTATAAGATATTATATTTTGCAGCCACGTAAAATTATATGTAATATTTATTTAGGAATCGAAAAATATTTCTTTTGGATCCGCCTTCAATCACTGCCCAATGCGTTGCCGCTGATTACCATAAACTAGAACAACAAATCAGCGGAAAGAGAGACGGCGAGAGTGAGAAAAGAGACAAAGAGAGCGTATATTAGAAAGATAAACTAATGTAGAATTTGATGCTGGGGATTGAAGGTGAGGGTTTCGGATCTTGAGAGTAAGTGCGTGTTTGGAACATGAAAATTTGATAGTAATGATTTCCTAAGAAAACATTTTTTTATGTTTTGTTAAGTAAAAAAACCAATGAAAAAGAAAAAGAAAATAAATAGGAGAAAATTTTGTGTATAGAATGATTGAAATCATTAATTTCTTTTCAAAAGTGTGAGAAAAATTAATACAAATGAGAAAAATGAGGCTAGCTCTTTCTCTTTCTCTCCCTTTCTTTTTTTTTATTTTTCTTTTTTTCTTAATATTTCAAACACATGGGATTTTATGTTAATTTTCATTTCTCTTTTTTTTTTTTTTTTTTTCGTCACATTTTCGGGCTTCAAACACATCCTAAAATAAACTAAAAAAAAACATATACAACTTTTCAAGTCTAATTATCAAAAAGTACAAAACAAAACTTTTATTCACAAAACATACAATTCTATTAAATATGTCTAATTGTATATTTGTATATTTTGGAAATAAAATTTTAAATGTTCCTATGTTTTTGTTAATTATATATAAATATCAAAATTTAAAAAGTATACCCTTCTCCAATTTTAAATGTACAGTTTCGAACCTTGGGCCGGGTTTTAATTACTAAACTATCGCCCAAAAATACGCACTCAAATTAGACCAATCTCTCTCTCTCTCTCTCTCTCTCCTCTCTCTCTAAAAAAGTAAGCGCTAAACCAAATCGATACTTTTATACAGTTAATTGTTAATATATTCAATTCCTTTTGATTAGATCACTTTTTTCACACAGTCGATTATACTATTTACACAGGCCTTGTTTTATTTTATTTTATTATGTATCTTTTTAATGTTTACAGGTACCTCTTTTTGGGAGTTTATTGCATTAGATCTTCTCTTCTCTTCATTTCTAATGTAAGTGTTAATTCTCTTTATTACATTTTATTTTTATTTTATTTTATTTTTGGAAAATAAAGAATTAGTCGTAGCTGGTATGTAGGGTTTGTTTGGTTGCAGCTTTTAAGCTAGTAATAAACCTGTGTTTGTTGAGATTGAGAGAAAAGAATTGGGTTTGTCTCGCTTAACACTTTCTTGCTTTATAATTAAATTAATTTTAGGAAGCTCACCTTTTGACCTGATTATCGAAATACCATTCATCTTTTGATGAATATAGAAAAGTTTCAATAAATACGAGGCCATAGAAGCGTGTGTAACGCTGCCTCATTGTTTTTTTTTTTGGGTACTTTTTAGTGGTGTCTGTGTAACTTTAGATTAGCAATTGATTTTCATTAAGTTAGCAGGAATTAAGATGCTCATTATGTGTGTGCAAAATGATGTGACGAGCACGGTTTTGAAACTTTGAGTGGCAATTTTAGGAATTAAATGGTAATTCACGGGTTTTGACTTAACCTTCTACATAGCTGGATTAGTGCCTGCGTACTATTAAAAGTATACATTTTTGGTGCTATCATCGAGACGGAATCAGAAAGTCAAATAGAGAGTGCCTGATATTCTATGACTTTTTCTTATACTCTAGATGAGTTTTTTTTCCCATATTACGTGAGAGGCTGACACGCTATTTTTTTTAAGATTTTAATCAGTATACATAGAAAAAAAGTTAATCTTTCGTCATTTCTTTTTATCAAAACTGGGGGGACTGCATCCCCGACTATCTTCACCTAGTTCCTTCCATGCTTATCGTATTAAAAAATTGTACAAATGAAGACCCCTAATATCATAAAGCTAAAGCAAATCAAGTCTGTCTTTGATTAATGAAGCTACTATTTCTCTTCTTTTTTTTCCGTTGCGTAGCCGTAATCTTAATACTGAATAGCAGGTTTATCTCTGATTACCTTTGATTTATAAGGGCGTTGTGATTTGAATGTTCTGGTGTGCGGGTTTAATAAAGGGATAAATTTGTTGCAACTTTATAGTTCAATGTAATTGTTTTGTTCATAAGTTTCTGTTCATTTGGTTGATCAGTTCAAATTCTAAGTTTTTTGTGGTTATCTGGTTTGAAAAACTTAGGAGTTAGTAGCTGAATGAACCCCACCGTTTTTTCCAGTCTCAATTAAATCTGCTTATTTGCTTAAATGCTACTAGTAAAGTTACCAAACAAGCCTCAACGCCATGGTTCAGGAGCATCTTGAATGCATAACGCACTCCTACACCCATGCGTCAAGAAACTGAATCTATAAGACCAAACTCTGATTAGAACTTGAACAGTTACTCGTATCTGGAGTATATCATGCTGAAATACACATGCTTACACATGACATAGTGAGTGCGCCGTAGACAATATTTCTTTCCCATTGTAACCCATACTTTTTTAGGCAATAATTTGATAAATTCTAGTTTCTATTTGAAGGAGAGGCCATTAATAATTGATGGAAATGGGGAAGTTGAGACAGATAAGTTTTTATTTTTGAGCAGAAACAATTAGTTCCGGAGAAGCTCTAATCTAACAACCGGAGAAACACTGGGTAATTTGATTTTAACCACTTCCAGTGGTACCCTATAAACACAATGGCTACCTAATTACACTCAAAAGGAAAAATAAAAATAAATGAGAAGCTTGAACATGCATAATATTGCGGTTTTGCCAATGCTACATAAAAAATACAATTGTTACATGACTGGATGCAACTTAACAAGCTATTATAAGTGGTAAAGAGTTTGAGGAAACACAATAAGAATACATAATACACCATAGGAAATCATTCCCGCATTGTCTTTTCTTTGTTTGACTCAGTCTGATCTCAGACAGCTAAGACTCGTTGATGCAATTTGTTAGAAACGATTCCTACAATTGACATGTATACAGCTTTGATCTTTTAGCTTTCGGCATTAACGTGGTTATTCTTACACGTCTGCTAATCATTTTTGCATGTTAGGGCGGACGAAGATCCTGTTGATCCAAAAAAGTATCTTGAAGAATCTTGCATGGGGGCGTGTTTTTATCCTTTGCGTGACTATCGGGTAATGTTCAAAATGGCACTATGAGTATATTACTGTTTATGTCTAACTAATCACTGCATGCATTATTGATTGATGGAACATGTTAACCAAGAGAGAGGTTGTGTTAACCCAATATATTAGCATCACTCATATGCCCGAATAATGTTGCTAAAAATTCCGTAGTTCTATTAAATTTGATGTTGACAGAAATGTTTTATAAAATTTAATTTAAAATGTGTTGCAGAAATGTATGAAAAGGATTAAAGATGATGAAAGCGGACAAAAGCATTGCACGGGACAGTATTTCGATTACTGGTCTTGTATTGACAAATGTGTAAGTGTTTTCGTGTTGGCAGCGTCATACTTCAATAAAAGACTAAATTGTTGAGGTTAATGATGTGTAAACAAGATTTGTTTATGCATTATCTCACTAAAACAATTTGGTAGTATCAGAATGTGAATGATTGTTTTGTTCCCATGAATGGATTAACCGAATTGAATTCTCGTTACAGGTTGCAGCCAAGCTGTTTGCGAAGCTGAAATGACGCATGTGCAAGTCTGCAAGCTTCTTTAAAGAGGACCCCCATCTCATTGATTTTGTTTCTATGTTTTTATTCTAATTACGTGAAGAAGTTTCAGTCAAGTCAATAAAAGAAAACTACTAGATACGTCTTTCTGGTTACTGTGGTCTTGATACCGATTTACAAGAGACTTCGTACATGTACAAGATTTTGATGTGAGAATTTGATTATCAGCTTATTCTCGAAATCATTCATTGAGATTTACTCAGTTAATGTGTGTTTGTAATGATGTTTTTGCTGTGTGATTTGCATGCCCTAGGAGTCACTTTGAAATATTAAAGAAGTCTATTGTTCTTATGTGAAAAAGAGATGTTGATGCAGTTGAAACAAAAAATGAGAGGAAGTGAGATCAGCTCAGCTCCCGAACCCATTCTTGGTAGCAGTCGTTTGCTCCTGCTTTTATATAAGGGGCATTGGTGCCTTAGAGTGTTTCTTCAAGATCATTACGTGAGCAAAATGGATTTTTTTTCTAAAATCGCATTAATACAATTTGTCATCTCCAGATAAATAAACCCGACTGTATATGAACTCCAGGCCCTCCCTGTAAATATTTTCTAGTCTTGCAAGTAAACCGTAAAAGTGAGGATGATTATTATGGCTGAGCTTGGCATTGATAGTGTGTAGCTAGTTAATTGGGAAAGTGGTTATTCCGCTGTACCAAAAAGAAAAAAATGGGAAAGGTCGAGTTTAGTCAGAGATGGCAATCACTTTTAGACAAGCCAAGTAAAATGGTTTAGTAATCTAGATTATGACTAGAAGCAATAAGAGTACAATGTATATTCTGCACTAGGCTCGTGTGTGAAACATGAGTAATATTCGGTCAGCTTAAGAAGGGATTTCACACCCATCTGATTTATGAAAGCAAACAATTACAGTTACTTGTCTTGCAGTTTAGTCTAATGTGCGATGCCAATTGAAGTAATGAGTTAGCCATTTTGGTTTATATGCTATATAGAGCAGATTGGTTCTTTCATATAATAAAAAGAAACAAGACGAGTATCATCTTTTGTCAACTCATAACCATAAGCTGAAGTAGTATCAAATCTGGCATTAACCATCTACTTGATCAGTATCAATTGTAATGAAGTCAGCACTAGGGCTGAAACTTGTACAAAAACATACTACCTATTTAACTAGTTTGAGGACTGTTAAAAAAATACTCCAAAAGATAAACCTCCAACAGTTGGATCAGTATATATGGATTGAGCATATAGTTCCGACCTGACTGACACTAAGCAATCCCTGGATAACCCTAAGTTTCCGATACTAGAACGAGTACGAATTCTGAGCTCATTTTCATGGTACTAGCATATCTCCTTCACAAAATGACGCAAAAATCCTACATTGGAGTCGTATTTTGGTGTCAAACCTCAATGAGAAAGAGAGAATTAAGAGACCATCTATTATAAAAATAAACCCACACGCCAATCATGAGACCAAGCTGAGTTGCAGAATAAGAATGAGTCATCTCGATCTTCACAACAAGAGGCATACTACACACATTCAAAGAACTACCAAAACTTCCACTCCAAACAGAGACAGAGAAACACACTGTATACTAAAAACGGCCATAGGATAACCCTTTTACTCCCCCAAAAATCTGATATTTTCCTGTTTTGTAACAGAAGCAGTCTAGAACAAACTGAAAGATACCTACAACTTTTCACTTTTTAAAACTTCACCCATAAAATATTTTTGAGGATGGACAAATCGTCACCATCTGATCATTCTCTGCGAGACAAGGTCAGGTAACAAAAAGATATGCTAGCAAATATGATCCCCATATGACCATGAAATTCAACATCTTAGGAACAAATATTGAGCAATTCATCAGTGCCAAGATCACACTTTAAACGAACTAAATTGTACTACTAACAAAAGCATCAATAAACAAACATGTCCTTTGAAAAGAAACCTCTGACGTTAAAAAGAAACCTCTGACGTTAAACCCAACAGTTGCTGCCACGACGGTTCTTCGACTGCACGACAAACATGAAAATAGAAGACCGTTCAGTCATAGGAAAAATGGACAAGAATCTTCTAGAATTTCTTTTCAACTTCACACACGAGGAGACGACTGGGAGTTGAAAAGAAAACTCATAGAGGTACATCACAAATATCACTTTAAAAAGTTAATCCATGAGACACTACCATATCAATACGCCACTTGTCATGAACGACAAGGGTATTGCTAAACATACATATATAGAGAGTAAAGTACGACAGTAACCTTCATACGTTGGATCAAACTTCAACTTGTGCCCATAGTTTCAACACTAGTGGTCCCATACTTGAAGTAGAAATTCTATCTAGCCCACATAGCTTCAATTCAGAACACTTGTCATCCTCATAGTTTAAGCAACATACACTTAGTAATCCCCAGAGTTTATAGATTACACAAGCAAACCCCATGTATAACACTAATAGTCCCGAAAAAAAGGAAGTGGCCACTAGTGCATGTGTATCTTACTGAAACTATGAGGACAAGACCAAAATTTCTTCCTAGATATGGTGACCATTGCTGCTTTAATTCACCCAAACATAGTTGGCAAACAGCAGTTGATTCATGGCAAACACAAGCTCCCAAAATCCAATTTGTAGAATGTCTAAAAAAAAACTGCTTACTAATACGCATACCTGAACTCCAGTAGATATACTCTTCAAGATCTGTAACCTCCGGGACTCTTGCGATCATAAGGGCCGGAACGGTCACGGTCGCGGCCATATCGGTCACTTCCCCCATCACGATCAGAATCCCTGCTGCTTCGACCCCCATATCTATCTCCACCTCTATCAGGCCCTGAACGCCTTTCACCACCACCACTACCACCGCCACCATACCTATCTTCCCGACCACCATTCCTATCTTCACGGCCACCATTCCTATCTTCGCGACCACCATTCCTATCTTCGCGACCACCATACCTATCTTCGCGACCACCATTCCTTCCTCCATCAGGGCACTCCCTAGCAAAATGACCTGAAGATGAAAAAAGCAAATTGAATGTTTATGTAGATATTTACAATCTTTATATAGTTCAATTATGAATGATTAATGACTTAAATTTATTTTCTATTTGAAAAGATGTTATGAACTATATTAGAAAACTGAGTGTTAAAACTTTTAGCGTCTGAAGGAAGCAATGCAACCCTAGAAGCAAAAAGTTGTAACTAATCGCCTATCAATCGGTGTGTAAGACTGTAACATTTCCTTTTTTTTCTTTGTCGAATAAAAATACACCGATATTTAAAGTTGACTCAACTGTCTTTTCTCTCGTTATCTCATTCCTCTTCTCTCTTTCGCTCTATCTCAGACTCTGCATTACCTGGCTTTCCGCATGAATAGCAGCCTCCACCGCCAGAACCACGGCCGCCACCTCCATAGTCACGGCCGCGATCGCGGTCACGGCCATAGTCACGGTCTCTGTCTTGGGGCCGATCACCACCACCTCGGTCTCTCCCGGACCCTGGGGCCTGCGCTTTTTCAACTGTGATGTTTCTCCCATCGAGATCAACACCGTTCATTTTTTCAATAGCTTCTTCCATGTCTGCCTTATCTTCAAAGGTTATAAAACCGAATCCACGAGGACGACCAGAGAACTTGTCGACGGAAACCTATTCCAAACAGATGGCATAAGTCTTAAATTACAAAAAGAATGTAGAGCTTAGTGGGGTTGTTCGGTTTCATCTTTTTAAACCTTCCTTGATGTGATAAAAAGCTATACACAAATGTAAACTTTTAAACAATACAAGTACATTTGGTGAATTTTTTTTGCTAATAGTTAAAATATAGTAGTAGTAAAATAAGTGACCTAGATTCTTCTCTGCTTTTTACAGATCATGTGATTCTAAGGTAAATTTTTAAAGTTAATTTAAATTGAGTTTTTTTCTTGTATGTGAAAAATCTCACTCGTCAAAAATAAAGTGAAAAAAGGATATGCAAGAAAGATACAAAAGAAGCATTGGTGGGGTTTTTCTTCTTTATTCAAGAAAGCAGAAAATGAGCATTGATAGTTTTCTCTTCTATATTTTAACTACCAGAAAAAGACTAGACAAAAAGATTGTATGTTACACTACACAGACACACGCAGACACACAACAAAAAGAGCTTAATGTTGGGTATTTCACAATACTTTACCCCGTAATCGATTTTGAATTGATAAATCTCAATTAGAACAAGAGTTGCTCACATATTTGGAAAGGCACACAAAAGCGAAAATGTAAAAGATATCTTATAAATTGACATAAAATCCAAGAAAGATAAAAATAAGAAAGAC
This sequence comes from Primula vulgaris, assembly GCA_963920805.1. NCBI lineage: Eukaryota > Viridiplantae > Streptophyta > Magnoliopsida > Ericales > Primulaceae > Primula > Primula vulgaris. The sequence goes on along the minus strand of OY987212.1, from coordinate 40,440,706 downwards.
TGGCGACATACCTTTGCATCCAGAAGATGGCCAAACTTCTTAAATGCATCTTTCAAGTCTCTATCTTCCGTTGAATAGGAAAGACCACCAATAAAACAGCGATATTCACCCTCTCCCGACATATCTCCAACTGGTCCTTAACTTCAACAGAAAAAAAATCTATATGAAAATAACCGCTATTGAAGCCCAAAAAAAAACTGGTCATGTGAAAATAGGACCTTCGACTCCAGAAAGCAACACAACAAGATTTAACCATAAGCAACAACTTCAAAGATTTCATAGTGTGTTATAGCCTATATCAATATCAAGAAAGAAAATAGTATCATAAGATGAACACTATTAACGTCAAAAGAAATGGGAAAGTGTAGCGAGAGTTACGGCCTTATATGTTAAGCAGATGGCATGTATAGAATTAATCAACAAGGAGGAAAATTTACAGAATTAAATTCCATATGAAATTAATGCAATTTTATTATCTCGTACCAAACAGGAAGCAGTGACCAAACAAACTCCCAACTAAACCCTAAAAACTTCTAAAAGATTTTAACTAAGTAATTATATAATTCATTCGACCTATATGACCCTTACTTTTTCCAAAGAAAAGTAATTACCATGATACTATCTAAATCCTCTTAATAATTTCAAAATCTGTTGGGAAGCTAGTACAGTAATTGAGAAGTTCACTTCACTTGATCACATACTCACAACAAGTACATACCGTCTACAAAATTAAGTGCCCTTGTAATTTAGGATTAATTTGTGTTCATTTTCAATCTTTTACGTATTCACAGATGATGAGATGAGTATATAGAAAACAAAGACTTCCTTGCATTTTATTATATTTCCGGTTCACATCACCTCATATTCAGAAATAGTCATGTAGACAAACTTTAGAAACCATGCAACTGATTGATATGCAATTCACTTCACTTCTTTACAAAATCCATGTCTAAGAATAATATACCTTCCCATCTCTGACTTTGTAGCCCCTTCACTTCTTCATTATCACACGTACACATAAAGAAAAAAAACTCCTTGCAATTTAATGGTAATACTTTTGTAGTTCACTTCAGTTCTCCACATATCCAAATGTACATTTATTTATTGGCAACCTATTAATAAGCTGTTCTTGACAAATAATATATTTAATTGCAATCTATTAATAGGCTGCTCACTTCACTTTTCACATCTTCACAAATACTAATAAAACAATATTATAAACTTGCTATATATAAACTAGTAATACAAATACTAATAAAACAATATTATAAACTTGCTATATATAAACTAGTAATAAAAAGGCAATTATATGTATCATGTGCAAGTGTCCAACCTATAAGATAGCTAGACTGCAGCGTTAGAGCTAAGCTTATTTGTCTTACGGCTTATAAGCTGCGTTACCTTTGGTTGGACAACTCAACATTGACTTTTTATCTGGAAAATCGGTGTTTTGACACTTTCTAATCAGCCTCAAATAAGCCATCTTAATTTCTTAATAGTCTTTGTAGTCAAACCATCACTTACCCTAAATAGCTATTAATGGCGATTCCTCGCCCCTTCATCAATAATATACCGTGATAAACTGAAATCTTGCCTAAAAGCGTAAGAATTTACATCGCATTGTAGGTTATTCAAAAATCAAAGATACAGACTAAATATTGCAAACTGTGGGATTTGTTAGATTGCAGCTTTTAATCCCAGATTATTAATATTTTTTCCTAATAACCTGCCACAGAATAGGTGGTACGGATGAGTAAAATTATTATTTCTATTTATTGGTGTTTTAATCAGAAAAGATTAAAGCTTTAAACTGTCAACAGCTTTTCACTTTCAACTTAAATAAATCAGCCTATTCACTTACAAATCTAATTTTTGGGTCAATTTTGACCAAAAACATTAAAGCTTTAAACTGAAAAAAGATTTTCACTCTCAACCTCAAACAAAGCAGCTTATTAGCTCATAAATTTCAGCAAAACAAACAAGCAACGATCAATAAAGAGCTGCTAATATGACCACACCCCACCTTTTCATCATCAATAAACTATCATAATTAACTGAAAATTAGCCTAAATTCAGTTTATTAAAAGAGCATGTAACACAACAGTGTAATAACTGGGGATGTAAAATAATAATCAACAATAATTTGTAAATATAGATGAACATAAACAGTGAGGAGCAATATATATATATAGATATAGATATCTCTCTCTATATATATATATAAAGAGAGAGAGAGAGAGAGAGAGGGTTACCTGAGGAAAAAGAAGAGAGAGAAAACAAGGTTTTAGTGTTTCTAAAGAAGTAAAGGAAGCCCTATGTTTATGTATACATATGAAGATATGCTGTATCTATCTATTTTTACGATTCCTCTTTTTCTTCTACCTTTTGCTTTGCGTGTTTCAATCAAACTGTTAATTGGTATAAATTTGGTATTACCGAACTATAAAATCCGTGGGTTAAACAAATTAATAAAATTGCAGTCATATTATATTGTTTGTAATTAATACCAGTGTAATTATATCAACATAAGTCAAAAATAAATCTTAAATGTGAGATATACTGACGGCAATCTAGTGAATTTATGTTGTTAGTTTATTAATTATACGAAATTTTGTAGTTCGGTACCTCAATTTTTAAAATTAATAGTTTCGTATCTAAATCGTTAACCACTAATAGTATAATACACTAAACGTATTTTTTTTACATTGTTAATTGAAATGTTTTTCTTTATTTTACCATTTTTTTATATTTTATTGAAAAGTCCATATAATTAGCAAAATCTTGTGGACATTTACTATAGGAGTGTCACTAGCGAAGAGGCGGGTCGACTAATGCAAGATGGTACATCTCAATTTTATGACATGCAAAAAATGTATAAGATATGTACATAAAAAGACCAAATTGAAATATTTTGTTGAAAAGTTACCTAGCACACTAGAAATGATTGTATATATAGAAAAACATCTATATAGGAATAACCTCGGTACCAGGAGAAAATAATATTTTAATTAAATTATTTTTAAATAGAGGTTGATATATAAAAAAATACTTAAATAAATATTTCGCATAATAAAAGGTATATGTGTAGCTAATTTAACTAATTAACACAAATATTCAAGAGAAAAATACATGTATCTATTTAACAAGTCAAACACATAAATCGAAAAGAGTTACAAAGTCACGAAACTAGCATATTCATGAATTTAATAAAATTTAACTAATTACACATGTATTTGAAAAATTAAGTACATATATTTAGAAAGGTGGAAATTCATGTAAAAGTTTATCTAAAACTTTTTTTTAAATGTATAAATACAGGTTATAATATATCATAAATTTTCATTCAATGACGCCCAAAGTATATATAATTTTAGCAAGTTAAAGTATAACAACCCAAAAAATCAAGACAATATCACAGACTATATTAGATAAATATTTTAAATCGTCTTTAACTTTAATGTAACGACATATATATAATTTTACACATTTATGTAATTTATTCATATATGAAGGCAAATTTATTAAGGCGGTACCATAAAAAATCATGTAATATTACAATATAGAGGTTATTCTTATTTTGAACGGACTAGAGTTGGGACCGAACATTTTTATTCATATAAATAGTTTATTATTATATACAATATTACTATAAAGAGGTTCTACCGTAAATGCTTTGCTTTAGAAAATAAAATATCGTTTATTTATTTATTGTGATGAAAGAGTGTGAAATTATAAATCTTTTCACCATCTATTTTTGAATAATTCACCTTCGTAAGTTAAGCATAGATTAATTTATAACCTTGGACCTATTATCAAATAAATTAACTAAAATCAATCCATTTATGAATATGAAGATTATTTACATAATACATAGATTAACATTTAATTGTAAAATGATAAATTAACAAAATATACTACTTTTTAAACTAAATTAACAAAAACATACCTAAAAAATTAACAAAAACATACCCAGAACTTCATACCCTAATTTGTATATTTCATACCGTTATTCCAAAAGTTAATATATTTATCTCAAAAGTTCATGCCCTAATTTATATATTTTCATACACTTGTTCCAAAAATTCACACTTATTTTAAAAGTTCATACCCTAATTCGTAAAGTTCATGTACCAATTTACAGAATTCATATATTTATTTACATAATTCATATCCATAATTTTCAACTTCATACACTTGATTCACGGAGTTCATACACTTGTTTTTCAAGATCATATACTAGTTAACAAATTCAACACTTACCCGTCATCCGATCTCGAACTTTTACGTCGTCGTCATGTGCTCTCATTCGACAACCGCATCTCCGTCGACATCAATCTCGAGTTTTCGATCTCGCTCTACACCCTCGCCGCCCACTCCGACCGATACATCCGTCTCAATCTCCATCGAAGAGAGAGATTTGAGAGAAAGAGGAAGGAGGAGAGAAATATCGGAAAAAAAGAAGTAGAAGCAGATAAAGATAAAGAAGGAAAGAAATATCGGAAAAAAAAAGTAGGAACAGAGAGAGATAAAAGAGGAGAGATCGGAGAGATGGAAGAGGATGAGGAGGAAGAGATCGGAAAGAGGAAGAATGAGTAGGAGGGGGATCGGAGAAAGGAAGAACGAGAAGGAGAGAGATTGGAGGAAAAAAATATGAGTAATGAATGATATTTTTTATTTTTTATTAATTATTAATCGAATGTATATTTTTAATAATTTAACTTTTAATGATATGTTTTTATTAATATAATAGATATATGATATGTTTATGTTAATTGACTCTTTTTAAAAATGATGGAAGATGAATAAAATCACCAGGTTAAACAACAAATTTTATCAATATTTTTATATACATTTCGCATGCTCTGTGTTAAATCCAAAACAGATCTCCATAACTACTCGTTCTTCGCCCAACTTATATAGACTGTTTATTAAATTACAAACTTTGCCATTCCTATAAAAGTGTCATTTTTAACCATAGTTTCTTAATTAAAATGTATTTAATTTTCTAAAAAAATTCTCTTTTCGCTCAATTTTGACAATTACGACATTTTTTTCAAAATGCCAAAAAAACCCACAAAATAATGTCACGTGCAGTCACGTCTTGAAAATTTCAGCGTTTCAAAATTGACTAAAAATTAAATAAAATAGAAACCAAAAGGTCTTGAAAATTTCAGCGGTTCAAAATTTCACGTCTTGAAAATTTCAGCGTTTCAAAATTTCAGGTAAGATTAAGAATAAAGAGTAAAAAGATTAAGGCACGAACGTAAAAAAAAATATAAAACCTGAAAAAACCATACCAGATATATACGAATAATCAAATATTTATTACACAGTTTAATTGTACTCACTCACTTAATTAAAATACAATTATACAAACCATCAAAAGTCCTTTTATAAATTTTGTTTGCACTCACTATACTATTTGTTGTTCTAATAATTATTATTTTTTATAATTTTTTCAAGGTGTGTGTTACGTGTCAATATGGTAAGTTGGTGTAAAATGTATTTTATTATCACTTGACTATATGTTAGTTTTTAAGTACTACTTATATATAGGGGTGGATTTTTTGTACCGATTTGTACCAACCGACCGATTTTCGAACCGAACCAAACAAGTTGGTACCGAAAGTTCGGTATACCGACTTTTCGGTACGGTACAACCGAACCAAACTTTAAAAGTCGGTTCGGTTTCGGTATTCATTTCGTATGTTTGGTACAATACCGAACCGAACCAAACATTAAAATTATAAAATATATATAAATTTACGCATAGTTATAACTTACAAATAAATTGTATTATAGTTTATTTTAATTTTTCTCACGACTTACTTTCCTATTTACGAATCCAAATACAATCGTTAAAGTAGCAAATATAAGAATAGTTGTACACATTTTAATTTTTACAAACTTTTTTGCTATTTTATTGTTATCAAGAATTATTTTTTAATAATAATAATGTTTCTGTATAAAACGGAAAACCGAACCGTACCGAACCGAAAAAGTCGGTTACCGAACTTTCGGTAACCGAATTTTTCGGTTGGGTTATGGTATAATTTTTTTCAAACCAAACAAGTTCAGTTCGGTATTGGTATATGGTAAAAAAATCGGTACCGTACCGAAACCACCCCTACTTATATATTATCATCAAATAAAAAAGGTAAACTAAAGAGAAAATGAGCAAATAATTTAGTCCCTTTCATTTGAAGAAGAATTCGACAGTTGTATTATTTGTGAGGAAATTATAAAGATTTGTTGGTGAAACAAAATAAAATTTTCTTTGGTTAAGTTTGAATAAATAGGTCTTTGAGGAAGTTAAACTTGAAAACTCTATTTCAAAACTTATCAAGGTCAATTGGATCATCACTTTCCATTTATAGCCATTGCCCTCAAGCTAAAATTATGGATAATTCATGGTGAATAACCATCAAGACTAATAGCCAGTCATCACTTAATACAAAAATAGGAATTAGATATCGAATCTAACTTTTTTCTCTCCCAAATTTCTATTCAACAGTTTTCCAGGTTGAAACATTTTTTATTCATTGTTACAGTGTAATTAAGCCTTCATGTGAGTACATACATGGAGATCTTGAATATTTTTGGACAAGGGCTCTCGTGGTTTCTCTTTGCCTAAGGTACGATCCGATTGTTACACCTTCGAGCTGCTTAACCCTGCCAATTTATAATCGAGTAAATAAGAGATCCGATTATCATCAAAGGAAAAGAATGTCCTAGCTGCTTTGTTTAACAAAAGACTCGTTACAATTGATGGGTTTTTTTAGGTATTATCCTTATAATATTGGAAGATAATGTAAAATACAATTTTTGATGAAGAAATGATATGAACAGGGAGAAGAGTTTCCCAAAACTATTATTTCATATACGATATTCCAATTTCCATGTATAGCATTAATCTCCTTTTCCTACAGATTCTGTTTATTATAATTCATGCATGCATCAGAAATCAAAAGAACTATTAAGGTTAATTAGAAGCCTGGTAAAGTCGCACCGGTACGCACTGGCATTGATAGGTACTTGGGTCTGCTATATCACGAGCACACACACACAGAACATATATCATGTGATTCATGTTATGTGTCTGTGTGTGCACGCGAATCGGAGTCAGAGATTCACAAAGTACAAGGTGATAGGAACGGTTGATTGGACGGAAAAAAAACTTGGCTATGTTCAATTTTATGCACACCATAACCAAAAAATCTCTAACTTAATAGTGACACCGTAGAAGTAGAAGTGTAGAACCAATGTAATTCTCAACTTCTTAGTGTCAACGATGACTCGAACTTACGTAAAAAATGTAACTTACACTGTGCACAAATCTCTGTTCTTAGCAAAACACGCTTTTATAACATTGTACAACCAGACTTGTACATTCGTCATGAACACCAATTCTGAACGGAAATCCGAAAACACTCTTCACTTAACTATCTTCCCATTTCATTTCAGGTGAACACTATCTTTAGTTAAGTAGATAAAAAATCAAACACCAAACCATCATCACAATATATACTACTCAATAGAAACACCAAAATGGCTCCAAGCAAGCTAAAGAAAGCGATAGATGCGGTCAAGGACCAGACCAGTATCGGGTTGGCCCGTGTCAACACCAGCACAAGCATAACAGACATCGAGGTGGCCATTGTGAAAGCCACACGCCACGAGGAGTACCCGGCCGATGAGCGCCATATCAGGTATTACATTGTTTATTTACGAAAGCCTTTGTCGCACCAACATTTTTGAGATCTTATTTTAACTTTTAAGTAAATTCAAGGTGTTTTGAAATGTTAGAAATATTTTTCAAAAATAGCTACAAAAAGATGAAGAGGAGAAGAAGAGGAAATCCAAAAAAAATAAAAAATCATCCTTTTGCCAACTAGCAGAGTCTGATATTTTCTCATAAGACTCGTAAAAAGAACCCTAATTTCCAAGTTCAATGTTCTCAAGAAACGTTAACATAGGAGTAGTAAGAATATATTTTGGAAAGGTAATTCTTCTAAAAACCAAGTTAAAGTTTTGAAAATAATTTGTCTTTTAAAAACTTATGCCACACTTTTCAGTCAGCTTTTTTCTGTTTACTGCCGTTAAAACAACTTTTTTCACCAAATACTGGTCATAAGTATCGAAAAATTCAAGCTATCGGTGGAAACAGCCTTTTCAATTATCTATACGAGTACTATAATCTAACATTGGTAACTATGGTCATTTTTCATCAACACCAGGGAGCTTCTCAGTCTGACATCCTACTCTCTTGCCAACGTGGGTGCGTGCATCAAAACTCTCTCAAGGCGACTCAACAAGACCAAGAACTGGGTGGTGGCCCTCAAGACCCTAATGTTAATCCAAAGGCTGATATCGGACGGTGACCCATCCTACGAGCAGGAAATCTTTTTTGCCACAAGGCGTGGAACCCGATTCCTCAACATGTCAGACTTTAGGGACACTTCCAGGTCGAGTAGCGGGTGGGACTACTCGGCATTCGTACGTACTTTTGCATTGTATATGGATGAGCAGCTGGAGTTCAGGATGCAGGGGAAGAGAGGGAAGAGGGTGGCGTTTGCGAGCTACGAGGAGGAGGAGAGAGAAGAGGAGAGATGGGATGAGGAGAGAGGTGGTGGAAGGTACAGTGTGGGGAGAGAGAAGAAGCCCCCAAAGGTGGTCGGGACGCCGGTGCAGGATTTGAGGAGTGAGAGACTGTTTTCGAGGCTTCAGCATCTGATGCAGCTGTTGGAAAGGTTCTTGGCATGTCGCCCAACAGGTTGGGTTTTTTCATCAACCAAGCAAACGTAGATTGCTAAGCTCCTCAACTTATTGTTGAACAAGAGAACAAAACAGGAATTAACAGGGCGTGACACCTGAAAAGTTCTAAAAATATTTTTTTTAATATAGAAAAATTAGGAAATTTAAACTTTTATACATTAATAGTATCTCAAATGAACAAATACTAATTTAGTTCAAACGGTAAACATAAAGTTTTTGTATCAATAGGTCCATAGTTTGAATTTTGTCTATTTTTTACTTTTTATTTAATTAACATTAGTTTAGTCTATAACTTTTCCATTAATTAATTGCATATTTAAAGTACTATTATAAGGTTTTATAAGTAAATGTTTTTACGTAGTTTCATAGTCATATTACAGCAAAGTTTAAACTAATAAATTCGTATTTGTAATCAATTTTTCTGGGGTTAATTATGGTTTGGTGACCTGTGTTTTGGCCACTTTTAAGATTAGTGACCCAACTTTTTACAATTCCGTTTTAGTGACCTAAATTTATAGTTTGGCTTGTTTTAATGATCCGCCGTTATATTTTTTAGATGAAAACCGTTTTAAAGTTTCAATTTAGCTCGTATAGTTTAAAACTTAACGATAAACACTTAAAAATTATAAATATTACACACTTATATAAGCTCACTTAAATTACACACATATAAAACATGCGTTTAAATGAGTTGCACAATTAGCAAATAAAATGAATAAAAGTATCAAATAATATATGAACTCTATTAGTTGAGATGATATAAATATATCTTTACAAATTCATTGAATTGAAAGTATACTTACTAACAACTCAATTTCAATAATTTTTCATTTTTTTTTCATTTCTTCATGTATAATTAAATACATAGAATAAAGTAAAAACTTGTTAATATTATCCTACATAAATAAATTTGGATATAATAAAACCAAATATATATGAGTTAGAATCTAATTAAACTCTTATTTTATTTTAGCATAAGACTCGTCATTCAAAAAATTCATTAGTCTTTAAAAAAGTTTAATAATGAACTTACATAGCACGGAAAAAAAAAGATTTAGCTTATATTAGTTAATTTGTAGTATGTTATTTGATAATTTTATATCATTTTTAAATTTGCATTAACAAAAATTGTTTTTTTTTCAATTTACATATGAAGATGTAATTTGTATTTGATAGTTTTATAAGATTTCATACAAGTGTTTTTATATTTGTGTAATTTTTGTAAAATTTAAGCGTTTAACGTAAATTTTTAAACTGTACGGACTAAATTGAAACTTCAAAACGGTTTTCATCCAAAAAATGTAACGGCGGGTCATAAAACAACCCAAACTATAAATTTAGGTCACTAAAACGGGATTGTTAAAAGTTGGGTCACAAATCCTAAAAATGACCAAAACATGAGTCATCAAAGTATAATTAACCCATTTTTCTGTATCGTTTAAATTTTTTAGATCAATGAACAAGTCAGCTAAGTTTTAAACTACAGGGTTTTTTTTTGTTTTTTATACCGTTTACTGTTATTGTACTAACAAAAAAAATTTAACATTTTAAATTTGTAGATCAATAGACAGATTAGCTAAGTTTTAAATTACAGTTTTTTTTGGTTTTTTATACCGTTTATTGTTATTATAATAAAATAAAAAATTAATGACCCCTAAGAATTAAATTCTGGTTCCGTCACCTGAAATAACGTGCTAATTGACATATATAGGACTTATTCTCATTTAGTCACAATCACAGGGAAAAAAGTTGCTTCCCACTTTGTGGTACTTTTGTCGCTGAATGAACTGATTTAACTTCTGATGGACAAACGATTCAATAGATTAATTTGATTTTGCAGTGTTTAACAGTTAACATTTGCTTCAATAAACTGATTTAAGATATGCATACTGAATTGTATGCACTAAATGGAAATGAAAAGTTGATACTTGCTTTTAAAAAAATTAGGTTCAAAATATCTCCCTTCGTCAGAATACTAGGAACTAAGAAACGCCAATCTGGATAAATTTTAACACCTAAGAGTCGTTGAGAAGGCTAATTCATGTTTCTACAGTCAGAGATAACAGCTTTATCTTTGTTTGAATGACAGGCTTAGCTAAGCAGAATAGGCTTGTGATGGTGGCTCTATATCCAATAGTGAAAGAGAGTTTCACAATCTACTATGACCTGATAGAAGTACAACACATTCTAATGGACCGGTTTATTGGACTAGAAGTTGCCGATTGCGCTAAAGCCTATGAGATTTTTTGTCGTATGGCAAAGCAGTTCGATGAGCTGGATAGCTTCTACGGATGGAGCAAGAGCGCTGCAATTGCCAGGTCAACGGAGTATCCAGAGGTCGACCAGGTCCCACAGAAGAGCCTCGAACTCATGGATGAATTCATACGGGAGAAGTCAGGGACTACGTTACAAAGAAAAGCATCAGGTATTTTAATGATCGAGTAAATGAAAATTTTAGTGAAGTGTTGGGCTGAATTACATAAGGCAAACCTCTATATAGGCAATCAACACACCAGACCTATGATCTAATCCAAATTAAAACTAGTAATTGTAGATAGTAATCCTAGACCGTACAGAAAATAAAAATAGCTCGTTTTATTGCCGCTTTTAAGCTTAGCCTTTTTGCCTTAAAATTGCTTTGCATTTGGCTGACCAACTTTAAGAGGCTTCTTGGATTTATGCCCGGAAAAAAACAGAAGCAATAAGCAGGATAAATGTAGCTTTTTAAGACTAAAAAACAGCTCATTTGCTTAAGACCTGCAACCAAATAACCTAAATATGACACTAACAATAATGGAAGTTTACTAAATGGGAAATAGATCTTTCTGGAAAAGGAAAAAAAAAAAAAAACTACTCAGTCTACTACAAATCCTAATAGGTATCGAAATAAAGGAGGAGAAGAATGAAGCAGAGACGAAAACAGATGTCGTCGAGGAGGATATGAATGCAATCAAAGCTTTGCCACCACCTGAAGGATGGGAGGAGGAGAAGAAGGAAGATGAGGTGGTGGAGCCTCCAGCAGAGCCCGCAGTCGTTTATAAGGAGGCTGATTTGCTGGATATGAGTGATGATGTGGCAACCAGAGTGGCGCATGGAGACCAATTAGCTCTAGCTCTGTTTGATGGTGCCGGAGGAGCAAGCGGGGTCGGAACAAGTACACAGCCATGGGAAGCCTTTAAAGACACCGTGAATTGGGAAACGGCCCTCGTTCAATCCACAACCAATTTGCCGAATCAAAAGACGTCGTTTCCTGGTGGTTTTGATACAATGCTTCTCGATAGCATGTATCAACGAGGAGCAACAATCCAATCGGCTAATCACTCAGGTTACATGGCGACCGGGAGTGCCAGCAGCGTTGCGATTGGATCCGCAGGACAGCCTGCGATGTTGGCACTGCCAGCGCCTCCTCTCGCCTCAGGGATGGCGGCTTCCGCTACAGGTGTCGACCCATTTTATGCGTCGGTTCCGGTGCCACCACCATCGTACGTGCAGATGACAGAGATGGAGAAGAAGCAGATGCTGCTGGTGCAGGAACAGATGATGTGGCAGCAGTATAGAATGGATGGGATGCAAGGGCAGGGAGGGTATAATCATCATATGCAACAAAACCCTTATCCTTACCATATGGGTGGTTATCGACACACATAAAACGGATTGAGAATTCCTAAATGGATAGATAAGAGCTGCTACATCAAAATGATCCAACAACTGTTAAAGAAAATAAAAGATAATATAGCCCGACGCCATTGGATCAGTTTGATATCCTTCCACTTAAACATGGTACTGTCCTGCAATGGCATTTGGAAACCACACAAACCGAAAGGGGCCCCATGGGTTGCTCTCTACATTTGTATTTTGACATTTTGGTTGTTCTTTAAAACAAAAAACTAAATAGTCGAGGTTTGGAAAAGGGAAAAAAAAGTTCACTTGTAAATCAATATTTTAATAGATAGTTTTAAGTAAACATTTCGATACATTATGTAAACATGATTACTTTCTGTTCTTTATTTGATTATTTATTTAGTTAACATGGAGGAGCTGCAAATGGTATATGCTATCTAATTAAACCTTAACTAATCAAATCACACAACTAATATCTTTTATATATGCATATATACTATGCAGTGATACATATCCAAAAGTACAGGGTAAGGAAGAGTCATATGGCAAAACAAGATTTCCTAGATCAGGATGCTAAGATCAGACTAACGGCATGTACAGGACTTAAATAACCGCAGCGTTGAAGTTAACTCTAGAAATCAGCAGTATCTGCGGAAATACCTTTCTCACGCTTCCCGAACACATTTCTCTAAGTTCAGGATTCCAATTATAGGGTACTTTATATGGCGACACCTAACGTTGTTCCAACTGTAACTAATGTCTCAAGCGATCTTGCACTATTAGCCAAGAGGTCATCATCTATCTGTATCTTGTCCTGTAAATATCACATAAAGATGTCAACGAGTCAGCTGAACCTGCCAATCATGCATTTACACAAATGTTCATACAACCTCGATTCTTCAAGGAATTATAAATACAATTTCAACTAAATATCCTTCCACACGTTGCAAACATGCCCCTGGCGCAAAGATTTGTTGTAGAACAAGGCAATATAAATTTTGTTGTAAGAAGTCCCTGCATATACAAGACTTTTTCCTTTCCAATTTGTCCCTTTAAAACAACTATTTGCACTTGACAAAGTATAAGTGAACCTTGATCACATAAAAAAAAACTTTTAAGCATATAATTCGAGATAAGTACATGAAATCAGATACCTAGAAGTGATGAGGTGAATATAAGGACAAGATATAGCAGTTAAAGAGAACCAGATAAACTACATTTAGGGTCAGCGAACTCGACAAAACTACATTACTATATAAAACTTTTTTTTTCTTTTTGAGTGTGGAGAATAAGTAGATGGCAATAACTACTAACCTTTTGAAATACACAGATGACAGTACTTCCACCAAATGAGAAATATCCAAACTGCAGAATTAGGTTATAATTAGGCATTAGCACTGCTTCAACCGACACTGAAAAACAAAAAACCAGGAAAGCTAACCCATTATATCAAAAGCACTAACCTCGTCTCCTTTCCTGACATAGTCCCCTTTTTTCTTTGTAAAAGTGATGCTGCCAACCATTGTAGCTCCAATTGCGACAAACGCTACCTGTACTAAGATTTGTCATAAATCTTTCTAATAGGTTTTTACTATTTGTTCTTTATGCCGTAAACTAGTTTTCACAAGAAAGCTCACAAACAAAGAATAGCCAGATTAACCATGGTGGAACATCATTAGTCTATAATATATTAAAGAGAAGCTTAAATAATTTCCCCACACATATTACTAACCTTACCAAACTCTCTCGTCGAGATGATAGACACTGCCCGCTTATTTTCGGTAAATACATTGCAGTATTTGCTATTAACAGCGATAGGGTTTACCTGGAGGACAATTCAAATACAAATCAACCATCACTAAAATTTGAGGTCAAACAAATATTGTAATGTTGACAATATAAAATTTATTTTACATACTGTATATAAGCATCCAGGTATGTCAACAAACTTCTCAACAGTTCCAGATACTGGAACATGGAACCGGTGATAATCCTATAATATAAGATAAAACACTAAACTTGGTAGACATTACTTGGAAAAACTAGCATTTAAAAGAAAATAAGAATTCTACTCAAATGAATGTGAGCAAGTGGTGCCCAAACTACCTGTGGTGCTAATCTGAATATCACCAATGACCCATCCTTAAAGTCACTGGAGGGTAACTCTTTTCCAAGAAGACCTTGAACAGAAAACTTTCGACCCTACGGATAAGATAAAAATAAATGAACACAGGCGTGCAGTTGTCAAATACTAAGTTAATTAGCAACTTAAACTCTTTCAATAATTTCTAATACAAATAAAACACAAAACACTTGTCTGAAATTCTGAATCACTAAGAGGTAGAAGATATAAAATGGCACGAAGGTTGAAATGCATGAACGCAAATGTGACTAACCCAATAACCAGAAATTTCAAATATAATCACACATGAAATTCTGCATAAAGAATGCATATAATTGTGTTGATGATGCAGTTGGCTGATTGGCTATTTGCCTCTTAACTTTTGCACATGTTAGTAGTCATCATCTGATTGGTGTGAAGGGAAAAAAATAGTTTATCCGTGGCAAAACCCATTAAAGGTGTAAGAATTTCCTTAATCCAGCAGCTGACCTTGATGGACAACTCATGCTTACTGAAGTTAAACACATGCCATGAATAAGATTCATGATAGTAATCACTAATCAAAACCTGCTGGTTTTAAAAAAACAACTTACATCGCACTGTATTGATACTAAGCTTTTCAAAGTAGCCTAAGAAAGGCTGTGAAATAAAATAAATAAATAAATCAAAATGATACCTTAATCCAAAACCTTAGACTATCTTCGACATTTTTAAATGCCATCAGGCGACAATCAGCCGCACATACAGCAACATCATCACGGTCCATGCAAGCAATTGGTCTAGCACCGGGTTTCAACTCTCTTATGAAAAACTCATTAAATGTCTGCATTGGAAATCATAATATCACCGGACACAGTTACACAGACAAAAAAAATATCCGTTACATGCAACAACCTTAAAATAATTATAAATTAACAATCGATGTATTAGTAGCTGCAGTATAACAAGTTTCGCAGCTACACACCTCATTCTGGTAAATGAACCAAGATTCCTACCAGGAATAATTTATTTAGCATCTTGATTTACTTTAAGGTCAACAGACTCACGATTATATCCTTTCTTATTATTTATCTATAGAGAATAGAAATGAATGATTTATAATTAAATTACAGCTGTCATTCCAAAATCCAATCTTACCTTAAAATGCTCCAATGGGTACTTGACTTCAGACAACTTGATTTGATCCTACAAAGAGTACTGGAAAACTTTAAAGAGAAAAAAAAAAGACTGTTTCATGAATGGTTTATTACATAATGTCATAATGATAGCAGCTCAAATCTGATTTAAACTTCTTCAAAAGATTTTAAAGTAAGAATAGCTTATATACCTCATAAAACTAGGTAAAGTTAGATAAAAGTAAAATTTATTGTTGCGTGCTGTAATATAACCGGAAAAAGTCTTCTCAAGTCTCTGGTGTTAAGGTAGGTGATATAGCAAACATTTATGGGGAAATTAAAATAGACATCAGAATTTTAGCAACATTACACTTTGTAACCTTGCAGAAAAGTAGCAAAATTAAAAGTCTACTCTTTCTAAATAAAAATATCATACCTTGAAAGACTCGATGAACTTGGGTATATTTTTAGCAGATTCAACTGTATCCATTTTCTTCCCCTGTTTTTCTGAGACACTTTGCAAAATTTCCTTTGCCCCTGCACCATTTAAAAAACAATGAATCTAGTCATAATCAGAAAAACTTCGAACAGGTATGGATTTCAAATTTCTGATAAGAAGTTGATAAAGTTGAGCAAGAAAAAGACAGTGAAGAGGAGGGATGCCTAGAAAAAAGTAGAGAACTTGAACTGCTGTCTGAGAATACGAAGATATTTTACTCAAGGAAAGCACATAAACATTGGAGTTTAAACTAAAACACTTTTAAATATACAGTGTTTTATCCGCGCAGGTATTTTGTTTTTCATGATTTTAGCGACCGCTTAAAAATTAATAATTAGGAAAACTGTACATGCCAGTATGTCAGAAGAATAAGGAAACAAAACCGCAGATGAACGTGCACAACCTTGTAACAGTTTCAGATACGGCATTGTGAAATCTTAAGAACAGTAAATACCTTACCTTTGTCCATAAGGCCGAGGCCAACTTTGGATTGATAAATGGCTCTCATTGACAGAACAATTTTTCCATCAATTATTTCCTCTACTAGTCTTTTTGACTTCCGATCGAAAACCTACAACATTTAAACAGATTTATCTTAATGAATGCAAAACTACCAATTGATCCTCATACCCTTTATGTGGTTCTGTAAAAGAATAATAAACAAATGGAGATTTATCAGAACCAACATCCATTAAATTCCTTAAATTAATTTGCTTTCATCCCAGATAATGCATTAATTCCACTATTTCCCAAGCACAGTGCTGCAAACGATCAGATAAATGTTACAATCAACTATTAATCATAAGATTAGTGTAAAAGCATGACAAGTCTTTATCATGAATCATGCATTAACTTAATTAAAATAAGGGGAGCACCAGAAAAGTACAAGGTAAGGTATTTATTGTTCTTAAGATTTCACAATGCCGTATCTGAAACTGTTACAAGGTTGTGCACGCTAATCATCGGCGGTTTTGTTTCCTTATTCTCCTGACATACTGGCGTGTACAGTTTTCCTAATTATTAATTTTTAAGCGGTCGCTAAAATCATGAAACACAAAATACCCTTTCAAAATGATTAGTTTAGAGCAATTTATCTTTGCGCGGATAAAACACTGTATATTTAAAAGTGTTTTAGTTTAAACTTTAATGTTTATGTGCTTTCCTTGAGTAAAATATCTTCGTATTCTCAGACAGCAGTTCAAGTTCTCTAGTTTTTCCTAGGCATCTCTTCACTGTCTTTTTCTTGCTCAACTTTATCAACTTCTTTATCAACCTCGTAACAAGACTGAGAAAGGGATGCAGCCAGTTTCGTCTTCAAGAAAAGTCTAGGTTGATGAAGCGATTTAAAATAAAGAAGAAAAAAGCATTTCAAAGGACTGAATCGGCACACGGTACATACCACAATTTGAGAAGCACTTGAGCCAGATCTCAAGCCAACATCATAGGAAGCGAAATGGGCCCATTCACTCAGTTTAAACATCCACCTATAAATATATTAACTCTGATAAACAAAACCATGGAACAAAATATTCTGCTGATAAAAAAAAGTTTTTCTGATCATAATGGCAGGGTACTAAACTGAATAAATTTACTGTCATCTACACAATCAAAATCATCATAGTTTAGTGTCACATAATTATAGTTACACAATAATTGAGTGTACTAAACATTTTCAGGTTTGAAAAGCACCCACCCGTATGACGCCTGTTTTTCGGTTAAGAATCCCCCAGTCATAACTTGGTTTCCGGTGCCTTCATCAAAACACAGTGTCAAATGAATCATACTGTTCAAGCCATCTGAAACATCAAGTGTGTCACCACACACAGGGCAGCAATTGATGAGAGGTTCCCTGCAACAAATAAATACATATTAAAATAATTACAAATTACTCCCAACTTTTCAGTCTCTCAACACCGCCAGTCAAATATCCCCCAGCATAAGTCCATAACTACTGACTAACAAAAATGTACACCATAAATAAACAGATACGAGAAATAGAAGTTTTATGTCCTCGTTTTAGGGAAAGTAAATAAAGATAAAAAAAAAAAAGTTTTTTAAAACACCTTCTGTTCTCGTAATAATATTAACTCACATGATAAAACTTTTCAATATAAATAAAGGAATTGGAGTTTTTCTTTGAGGACATGACATGGTTTTCCATGCCAAATCGTAGTGTTGAGCAAAGTACCAAGTGAAATATTCATATGGGCTTACTTTTCTTGCTGAATAGCGAGGAGGGTTGACAATTCATCTAAGCTCACAGTACCATCTTCATTCTTGTCAGCTGCTCTGAAGAGTTCTTCTTTCTAATTTAAATATTAAAAAAATGAGATAAAAGCATGTAGAGTAAGGTGAAAAGTAAATTTTGTCACCACAATATGCACATGCCATATATTTCTCAATCGATATAATCAAGGCTGAAAATGCGAACAATATATAGATCTGACTTTAAGTAAAGGTAGAAAGTAAAGTTCAAATTTAAAGTCCTGCCAAAAAGAAACCCTAAAATATATGCATTTCAATGAAACAGGATTTTCAATTGGCATAAATACAATTAATTTAAAAATTAACCTTGTCTGCAGCCAGCTTGTTGCCGAACGCATTGATTAGTTCTGAGAACTCAGCAAACGAGAGCATTCCATCTCCATCATAATCCTAAACAAAGAATAAGATCTCAGTTAAAGGAATTGTGCTATCCACCGTTTTTCAAAATTTGTATGTAAAATATGTACTGCTTTAGGGTTTTTTTTTTATAAATATGGAGATGTTGTAGCCCCTGTCAGCCCCTTCCTAGCTCCGCCCTTGTTTATTTTGCTTGACTACTGTTCCCAAACACTGATATGTCATAAATGGGTGAAATATAAATATATAGTATAGAATCTATATTACAAGATTTCAACCTTATTCATTAGCAATTATATTGCAATTGTTATGTTTTCGATGTAATAGAAGGGTGATAATAGGCAAACACAATTAAATTAGTATATAACTTTGTTGGCAGCTTCTCATCTACTCACTAAAAAAAATGAATGTGCCTAACAATTATTCCATCCTTCCCGAATTGTTTGGGCACTATGGCCTATGGGGAACAAGAAAAAAAGGATACATCATCGTTACTTATTGTCGTGTTAATTTTACAATTTTTCCCTTTATGAGTAACATCATTCCAGTGGGCTTTGAAATTTAAAAGGTAAAAGGAAGTGTCAAAAAACTAGTGTGCCATTTTTGGGAAAGTGTCAATGTGCCCGAACAAATTGGGACATTCCAAATGGAATACTACCACAACAAAATGGGACGGAGGAGTTTCCACATAAAACTTGCATCGCCACAGCCAACAGATACCACCTTATTATGTATGCCAATCATTTCTCTTAAATAGAATCACACAAATAATTGGTAAACTGAGCTAGATTTCCAAGAGCTTACCACTACAGCTAATATGCGCTTTGCAAAGCTTTTCTCCGTTTCAATTGGATCCTGTCCAAGTTCAAGACAGTGATTACACAACCAATAAAAACGGATTGGTAAATTTATTCAAAGTCTCAACTATCAAAACAGCAATGTAACTTAATAACTCAGACCTCAACATAGCATGAAAAAGAAATCTTCCCCACTGTTATCCCAGCTGAAGATGGATCTAACAAGTCAAATACCTCCGTATCAGAATCTGAATCCTGCAAAATAATTTCGTAATAATTTTCACATAGTCCAAAGCAGTCAATCAGGTACTGTAATCAAGTTTTGAAAAAAGTGTAGAGTATGTTGAAATCAAGTTCAAACATCACAAAATATTAAAAGGTAGCGGAATGCGTTTGGCCACTATGAGACAATTCTGATATTTCTCAATTGAAGTGAATTTGCTCAAGTGAATTTCAGTGTGGAATTCCAATCAGTTCTAATTTACAAACTTCAGAAAACAAAATTAAACTTTCATGCAGCCACTATTATTCTTTCAAAAGGTCATCAGTGGTATAATGACTAATACCTGATGCAGTGAATGAAATAACAGGTAGCAAGGTAATTTAATAATTTAACTAGGAAAGAAAAAGGTAATATTTTATTCACCTGCGACAAAAATTCAAGTAGGTCAATTTCACAATATCCAACGATATTGTTCTTCGACACTCGATTAGTCTGCATTACAGGAGATCCCAAAGTCAATAACAAGTAATACTGTAACTTGGAGCAGTCCCATTTCACTCAACATTTTATCATTTGAAACAGAGATATGCAATCCTTAGGAGAGAAATAATGGAACAAAGTTTTCATGTGTTTATTGGCTTACAGAATATACCTCAAATACAGATATTCTGGCAACACGAGGTCCATTCTTCTCCAAAAGAAATTTCTTTTCCTGCCATAAAAATATGAACTCAATTATGATGAAAACAGTGAATATTGGATAACAAGAATGCGAAGTGTGAACACTAAGAAGCTTCACATTTTCCACCGTAAGATAATAAACAAAAGGTGATCCCAATAGTTGATTGAAGCCAGTTGTAAGACTGCTACGTCGTTATCCAGAACCAGTTTGAAACAAAATAATAATGTCAAACTTCATTTACTATGGAAGCTTTGTTAGGCAAAATCTTGTGGTCCTTTCAAACTTTCGGCAGTAATGAAAACTTTGAAAGTGCATAGAGGAACAAATAAACAATGCATAAGCATTATAATTGACCACTTTAAGCAAATGTTTTACTTAATGAGTAAGCATGCCATAGACACTCTGGAATCTTATCATATTACCATGCCTAGAAAAAATAAATAAGCAATAAGTTTGTTTTGAATAACTAAAAGTCTAAAACATATAATTAGGAATAGTTTCACATCACACTTACAGTGTTCCATACGGGCTTGTTCGTTCTGCAGCAACCAGAGGAAACAATCGAAAATTAAATTAAGGGACACCAGAAAATTTTTAAAAAGGCTTAAAATAAAACACTGAAGCCAATAGCGGACATATGTAAACCAGAGGTGCTTAACTGATCAGTCACATGGGTGCGAAAAGTCTGTTCTCCGAAAGAAATGCAAGCAAGCCACTTGTCTTTGAACTTCATCTCCGCCTTGAACAGCAAGTATAAAATTCAAATACACCAATGTGTATGTATACACATGTTGTGGAATGAAGAACTTGTTAAAAAAAGTGTCAATTTCCACTCATGAATAACAGACGTATTAGGTAATCTTCTTTGTGAGGTGTCTGAGATTTGACACGTATAATACACCATCTATATAGTATATACTGACACTTAGAACATGGTTGGTAAATCAACAGACACGGGCAATGGTATAGAAATGTGCAAGTGAGATTCATTTGACGAAACTATTGGTTTGACTGGCAGCTTTAAAGGCTCACATTTTTTTGTGCCTTTTACTTTATTTGGTCTTTGTGCTTTTCTGTACAAATAGGCTAGAATATGTAAGCTGAGTCGCACCAACTCTGTTCCCAAACTGAAAAAACTAACTTAGTAGCCTAAAATCTGCCACCAAACGAACTCAGATTCCCAATGTTGCACACCAAAGAGTTTTGAAAAAGAAAAATGGAAAGCTTGAGGTAGAAAGAATTTGACTGAAGTTAAAAGTCATGCTTGAGCATAAAGCTACTAGTTTCAAGTTGGCTTATGAAACAATAAATAATATTTTGAAAAAAGAAAGAAGCTTTTATCATTTGAAAGAGTATAACTATGCACATGTATGAAGCTATTAGATGCAATGTTCTAAAAAGCGCAAGGCGGACTTTAGGCGAAATTGACCGCCTAGACGCCGCTTAATGTGCGCCTAATCTCTTAGGCCTCTAGGCTCCGCCTACCGCCTAGGCGCCGCCTAATTTGCGCCTAGGCGCGCCTTTTAGAACACTTAGATGTATTATATACTGTACGTAAGTTTATGTTTCTTATAGGTACTATTCACTTTTCAACTTGTTTTACTCGAGTTTTTCATGAGCTACTATAAATTCCTTAATTTTCATAATTTTCGGTAAGCCCAATATAGACTAGATAGAAAAAAGAAAACAGAATTAAACCAAATAAATAAATAAAGTAAATGTGTGAACATATTAAGCAGACAAATAGGTCAGTATATACAGAGGTAGGACTAAATAGAATTAGAAAAAAAACATAATTAAACCTATTAGATAAACAAATATAGTAAAGTAGATTAATTACACTGCGGAGAGTGACGAGGGCGATGCCGGCAAAATCATCCAATTCGAGCAACTTAGATGCTCCCCCGCCTTTCTTACTGCGGCAGAGACTGCGACGATGGATCCGTCCTTTTAGACACGATAACCGTGATCGTAGTCTGTGGGATTTCTCCGGCGAAGAACCCTCGGATGAGGACGACGATGTACGGTTCGATTTCGAGCTCTCCTGTCCCATTCTCTCTCTAAATAATATCTATATATTTATGTATGTATGTATGTGGGGGATTCTTTATTACATAGGCAAATTACTTCTGACTATAAGGGACGTGGGATTGCAGCAATCCCGAATATTTTTTTTTTATTTTTTATTTTTTTTTTGATTTCGTTTCGGTATATCAAAAATTTCCTCAATTTTACCTAAAAACTTTTCCAATTTTATTCAAAAACTTCTCCAATTTTATATAAAAAAAAAACTATAACCATCAACCATCAAACTACTTCATATATCAAGTTAATATATTTTTTTATCAAATCAACGTCAATTTACCACTACAATTATCCTCAATTTTACCAAAAAAAAAAACTCTCAATCGAAAAAAAAAAAAAAAACTTCTTCAATTTTATCCAAAAAAAACCCTAACCATCGACCATCAACCATCAAACTCGTTCGTATATCAAATTAATATATATTTTTCTCAAATCAACATCACTCTAGCACTACATTTATCCTCAATTTTACCCTAAAAAAAAACATATCCCAATTTTGTTTTTTTAGGGTAAAACTGAGAATAAATGTAGTGGTAGAGTGATGTTGATTTGAGAAAAATATATATTAATTTGATATACGAACGAGTTTGATGGTTGATGGTCGATGGTTATGGTTTTTTTTGGATAAAATTGAAGAAGTTTTTTTTTTTTTTTTTAGATTGAGAGGTTTTTTTTTTTGGTAAAATTGAAGATAATTGTAGTGCTAAAGTGACGTTGATTTGATAAAAAAAT